>OX291560.1:21481339-22698839 GCA_946406115.1 Apoda limacodes | reverse complement strand
GTCAAATGGCCTCTTTTAGTTTCAATATTAATATTTGGAATGTCTATTACCATACAAGAGACTATAATAAAATAATTCATGTCACAAATTTAAATAACAGTCAGCTCTACAATAGTTTTGTGACAAAAAAACAATAAGACAACATTTTATGATTTAAGATTTGGAACATGCCAATTACGTGTATCTCACAAAAAAGTAGTGCGTTTTTCTGACAATATTATATACCCTTTTCTAGAATTAAGCTTGATTAAGCTATAGTGATAATATTGATACTAATGAAATCTTCGTCACAGGGAACATAATTCGCTCTTATTCTATCACTTGTTTCACACCGCTTTGGTGTTGCTGGTGGCTGGAGCGACGCCCACGCGTTTATAAACGAGCCCAGAAATGTCGTCAACTCACCAAATATTTGTCTGGTAACCTGTGCACTGCGGAACCTGAAGAGTGTCCAGTTTGCTTCATATCGAATTGAACAATTTCCAGATTACCTAAAAGCGAAATGGCATTCTTCAAATAAGTCTTTCGTTCATTTTAGGTTTTCGTGCCCGAGTATGTTCGAGTACGACACGAGTGTCTAAGTTAAGTTGTGAACATAATGAATTATAGACCTGATATTTGGATATTTTGTGTAGAATACACCAAAACCGATTTTTGGTTTAATTTATTTTACTTAGAAATTATCGGAAATGTTCGGATTACGTTTCAACCATAACACTGAAAAAACGTAGTTAAAGGATTGTAACAAATTAGAAAAAAAGAGGGGTGATGGGCACGGCAAACTTTGGAGATTTGTGAATTTGATGCCGCAATTGAATGTACGTTAAAAGGGAAACGGGCTAAGTGTGAGTCTAAATCGCGCACTGAGGATTTCGTCGTCGTCGTCTCAACCGGAAGACGTCCACTGTTGGATATGGCACCTATATGTTTACAAAACGGCTGGTTTTAACACGCCTGCTTCTACTGGCTTCCTGCCGCTCTAACCAGGGTCAACTGCTCACCTAGTAGGAGGCCGTCCCACGCTGCGTCTTCCGATCGACGCCCCTCGAGTACCTTTCACACCCATCGGTTATCAGTTAAACAAGTGATGTGACCTGTCCCATTGCTACTTTAGCTTGCTGACTGTTTGAACATTGTCCTTAACTTTGAATCTTCGCTGAATCATATTTTATTGCGCAAAGAAATATCAAGCATAGCTTATTGTATAGCTCGCTAAGCGACTCTGAACTTATTGAAGAGACCAAGTGTAGAGACCACGTTTCTATGTCATAAGTCATCACTCGCAACACACGTTAGTTGTATACTTTCTTCTTAAAGCTTGAGATGGTTTGGACGTATATATGTTGCTTGTATGATAATGAACATATTTATGTTGCATACTCTTCCGATCGCTGCCCAGCCGAGTTGGATTCTTTGATTAGCCTCTATCTCAAAGTTGGAACTACTTAACTGGATTACTTGCCCTAGGTATGTGTATGCGTCAACAACTACGGGAATTGCATTTACTTCCTTCGTTTTATTCGTGTTTCTTAAGGGGGGCCTGTTCAGAAACTCTGCTGACGTCTCCGAGCATCGTGCATAGATGTTCCAGAAATTCTGATATGACTTCTATGTCACGTTTTCGGCAAATCGAAAGTGAGTGATGTATCTACTCGCCATTTATATTTATGTCATATTCCTTTTGCTCCCGGACCTTAAACCCGGTTTTAACTCGCACTCGTGTTGAGTTTATTTTGCTATGGGGTTTGTTTACATAATGTTGACAGGGTCACAAGTTGAGATGCATAACTGTCTATAAAAGTTCTTGATTCCGCAAGGGTTCCGTACCGCCAGGTTATGCAGGAGTGCGACTCGCACTTGACTGGTTTTTATTATTTCTTCTGTTACTATAGAGCTTACACTATAGTCATTTTAAGTTTCAAGCTTGTATCTTGATTTACCGTGCTATTCAGCAAGGTGACTTTTTGTTTTCGAGATCTCAGACACATAAAGTACATATCTGCGGGCCGCAACTTTTTATAAAATAGTCCCCGTCTCAGCTAAAAGACGTTTCATCAAATTCACGTCAAAATAAAAGAGCAGAAAAACAGAAGGTTTATATTGTTTATATTGTGTAATATCGAATATTTGTTTCACTTTTTTCATATAAAAAGATGGGCGGTTTGTTGATAAGCATAATACGCATTGAATGCGGTCAATGCTGACTATGCGCACATTCGATCGTTCTGTTGACGATTTTGAGTACGCAAATACCGTAACTTATGATGATTAGGTATGTACTGGGGCCTATGTCGTGCTACAATGCTGGGCACGCTACTAATTGTTTTTGTAATACAAGAAGAGGAGCGACAGTACATCGCACTGGTATCAGCCACTTCCTACTGCCAGGTATTAGTGCATAAGCAGTGGCTACTCAAGGCATGAAGGTGAATATAAATGTGCCTACGCAGCTGCAGTTGGCGAAACATCAGCGCTTCCAAGATCTCATGTTCTGAGAAGTTGCGTGCTCCGAACGAAACATGACGACGGGAGAAGATTGTTTATGGTACACATAATCTCCGTGCATAAAGAATAACATATATTTACTGTACAAATTAACAATTAATATTATAATTAACAAATAATAAGCATAAAACATTAAAAAAGGGCTTGGTATGGTAGGTAACGTAACGTAACGTAACGTAACGTAATCACATCGATGACGCGAAATCACGTGAAATAAAGCTTACTGAAATTGCGTAGCATTCCTATGCATTACCTTGGAAACATTGTTATGCAATAATTTAAAAGAATTTAGTCTAGTACCAAATATTATGATCTCAGTGATCTGGCGGCTTCGTGGCTTAGTGGGTAATGACCTGGCTGCTAAACTGAGGGGCGCGGGTTCGATTGCCACATAGGACAAACATTTGTGTGATGAACGTGTGTTTTCTGTGCATAATATGTTTTTACATAAAAGTATAGGTATATACTTGTTTTTGTATACGTTGTCTGCTATCCATAGTACAAGCTTTGCTTAGTTTGGAACCATTGCAGATGGCATTGTGTGTAATGTCCAAAAAGTAAATGATTTTTTCTAAAATTAAGTTAACGCAAAAGACGAACGCACATTCGTATATCTTACATATCAATGCAATTTCTAATAATTAATGCATCCTTAACCTTCAAATAAGTTTTACCAATAGCATAAATAAAACAACACGGGACAATCTGATGCTGAAGGTTCCTCATAAAGATATCTCGCGACGACAGACAACAAATCAATTGCAACTCTTATCGAACTGCACATTTGAATAAAATTCGCATCTGCATTTTATGTCAAAGTCAATTCCTTGAACCAAACGAAATTCCAATCGATCGAAAGAGCTAAGATTTAACACCGTACTTACGAGTATATCTTACGAAAAATGCAGCTCTATTATTATCCGACACAGCGAGGTGTCCGATTAATTAATTAACTTTTGAAACCACAATAGAAGCCTGCCAGATAATATGAGCAGTCGGTTTGCGATACAAATTAAATCTATTATGTTATCCGCCATGTTTGATGGCCTTGGCATTCATACACCAACGCGACCCACTGTTCGGTACAATGCCGAATTATCATGTAATAATATTACGATTACAATAAACTGTGCCTAGTCATATATTAATATAAAAAAAATATTAGTCAGCTTGTAATAATATTCAAATTAGTATGGATTGTGAAGTCTCGAGGTTTTTGTAAAGTCTAGTCTCGTGCTAAATATTCCGGGAATTTCATTTCGAGACATTTTAGATCAAAGGCAATTAAAAGCAAAATCATTTTTTGGAACATAAATTTCGTAATCAAAATTCTTTTTGTGTGGATAATTAATACGAAAAAAAAACCAAAATTATAACTAGGCAAGGAACGTAAACGAAATTGAATAATAATGTTTAGCAAAACCACAGCAACATAATGAGTGATCATTAAGAAGCACGTAAATTTACTCTATCATTATTAGATCATACCAACCAAATTTAACGTTTTTTTTATCAAACAGAAAAGTCCTTGAATGGCAACAAACACTATACCAACCTTATTAAGTTAAAACTAGTTATTAAGTATTAAATATGATTAGTTATAGTTAGGGTTACTAGCCGCGGGGGAGCCTCGGCTTGGGTTGTCGTTCTTTAGGTCGTCCCTTCGACTAGCGTGAGCCTCGAACCCGAAGGTAAGTCGGCGTCAGAAGGGGAATTCCCCGTTACGCAGTTACGATTGCAAGTAAGTGGGGGGCGAGAAGCGCCGCCTAACAATGGTTTTTGACCGTGCCGTGATCGGTCGGGAGGATGGGCCCGGGACACAAACTCTAAAGCTAAATCGAAAATAACGCAGTGTTCAAACACGGTCAAGGACGTCATCTTTTATTTTTAACTTTAGACTGATATGGATATTTTCGTATCTTTATACAACTGTATATTTATTTACTAACTAGCTTTTGCCCGCAACTTCGCACCAATCGGCAATCTCCTGTTCACTGATCGGATTTTGGGCAAGACATGACCAATTGAAATCCAAGCAATCAAATTGCTAAAATTGCATCAAGAACCGTTCAGTAGTTAGTATCTATAATGTTATAGATACTATTAAACGGATAAAGACACTGCAAGCCGAAAAAAAAAGTTAAATTTTAAAATGAATTCCTATTTCAGGACCTAACCTATATGTGTGTCAATTTTCATAACGATCCGTCCAGTGGTTGAAGCGTGATTGAGTATCAAAAATACAAACTTTCACATTTATAATATTAGAAGGATTGTCTCTACCTGTTAATAAGAGTCGATATTAACACAATAACGATCAGCTGACGCTAAAGGCAAGGTCAAGAGTGGGCGACACCGAACCAACTGGTAACTGGTGAGTGCGCTGGTTGAGTGACTGACTGACACTTGTTGAGTGATTCTTTGTTAACCGTAGCTCACTGTGGCAGAAATACTGTCATATTTGGGCTTAATTTATTACATACCTATATAACAAATAAAAATCACTTAGCTTGGTAACCAATTATAAGCTAACTTAAGAGGGCGCTATCGGCCAGAAAGCTTATATCTGTACCTTTAGTATTAGTTTTGTATGTAAGTGTACTATGTACTATACATTATGTATTATAAATTTACTTTATATTATTAGATATATTATTGAGTATTATATACATACCGTAATGACACCTGCACCTTGAAAATTTTGATTTTTTGTATGGAATTTAAGGTTTATATCCATTTTGTAGTAACATTTTTTGACTTTTTGCTACAACTAAGAGACAATGCACTAGATAACAAGCTATTTTAATTATTTAACCAACTTTCAATTCAAGCAAATGCAATACACGCTTTAGAAATTTGACAATGGTCACTTCCAGATTTTTTTATTGCATTAAATACAATAAATAAACATTAAAATGTTTAACAAAATTGATAGAAATAAGTATTTTCCGGTACATTTACGGCTTTTTGTAGTATTTTTTAGGAAAAAGTTTTGAAACGCTTTAAGAATTATCTACTTGTATTAAATCAACGTACACCTAAGTGATTTTCAAAACAATTATTACATTATTAAAACAAAGACACAAGTCTGCGCGTTCACCGCTAAGAATACCCTATTTACTGTAATCCCACAATTCCAGAACAGTCCCTTCTCCATCTCCAAGAGCATTGGGATCCTTGGTGTTGACTCCAGCAATGTTCAGTTCCGAGATCATTAATGCTTGGAAAAATTAAGTATTTGTATTGGGACATTTGTTATTTTTTTTAAATTAAAACATTTTATTTTATGTTATTACCTAGTGTAATATGAATTTGCAAAAATTTAAAGATAAACTGCTGAGTTTCTTGCCGGTTCTTCTCGGTAGTAAATCAATCCGAACCGGTGGTAATTTTTTTTAATTAACAATTAAACTGACGATTCAAAAGTGCTGTTTACAAGTCAATTTGAATAAAAAAGTTTTTAGTTTGAGATTTGCAAGACAAGCTGTAGCTGCGGTCAAAAAACTTGGTGTAGGAACTTAACAGAGCGAAGCAGTATGTACTTCACATCGGGGCAAAGGTTGCTGCTTTACGAGTCGCAAGTTCGGCCCCATATAGAGTACTGCTGCCATCTCTGGGCGGGTGCACCCGGATACCAGCTTGGCCCATTTGACTCGGTTCAATGACGGGCTGTGAGAATTGTCGACGATCCCAAACTTTTACCGTATCGAGCCCATAAGTCTGTGGAGAGACTTTACCTCCCGGTGTGTGTTCTACCGCTTGTACAATGGGATGTGTCCTGAAGAATTGTTCGAAATGATGCTCACGGCTACTTACTACCATCGCACCGCTCGCCATCGGCGGGGATTTCATTCTCACACTTTAGATCTGAAATCGCGTACAGTGTGGTTTTAGAGAAATTTCCTCACGCGAACGCTCGGGTTGCATGAGCTCTCTGCCAAGGTTTTCTCTAAGGACTACAGTATGGGGTTCCTCAAGAAAGAATATATTAGATTGTTGAAGGGTCGGCAACGTGCGAGTGATACCCGTGGTGTTGCAAGCGTCCATAGGCTAAGGTGACCGCTTACTATCAGGCGGACCGTAAGATTGTTTGCCACCTTTGTGGTATAAAAAAAAACAAAAGTTATACATTATTTTTACCCTATAAATGAGTATAACTTATTAGTGAGTGAGAAATATTCATTGACTCACCTCTTATTAAAATCACCCAAAAAAATATATCGATCGCGCGGAAAACCTGCAAGCTCGCGGCCTTGCTCTCTGGATACTTGGTGGCAGTTGGCGGTGCGCGAGCAGGGTAGGGGGTACATAATGCTATGATTTTACTAATATTTCAGGCGCGTTTTGTTGACTGTTTCAAAGAAACTGAGGGGCGCGAAATTTTCAACCGCGCTGTATTACCCAACTCGCCCCTACACCACCTACAGTTAAAGTCCTCGCTCTGCTCTCGGAAAAGTGGAATAAATAGATATATATAATAGATATTTAATAAAGAGACCACCTTTTAATATTTTTCGTTTTTATTTTAACCTAACCTGAGCATAGTTGTAGGATAATTCCCTTAGGGGCGCGGTATTACCCAAGTCTCCCCTACGTGTATAGCAGTTAACTAGCGGCTCTGATATTAGTTAGATATTTCTAATTTTCTTATTGAAGAAAGCGAATTTCGAAAATCTAAATGTTGAAATTGTTTAACTAGTCTTAAGCTATTTTTGGTATATTTTCTATTACTCTTAAAATATATCTGTGAGTTTTAGTAAGCATTTTTGCTAAAAGTGTCTGCATTAGCAGAAATGCCTACTAACTACAATTCAAAGTTATATGCTACTAAGAATACAAAAAGTTCTAAAAATAGCCAATGATCCATCATTTAGTTTTATTTTGTAATTCGCTTTTTTCGAAGAGAAAATTAGAAATATCTAATAGCGGTGCTAGTTAACCTATTTTATACCCCTAAGTTGAGTTAAGTTTTCACTATATCAAGTTATCACTATATTAGTCACTTCATCATTTTAAACTTAGACATTCAACTTGCCCTTTATTTATAATTTTTCCATAAACCTAAAATGCGTATCGCATGTTCTGTCTGTCTGATCAGGTCCGGCCTTCCGCCAAGGTCCGCCACATTTGGTCAGAACGTCGAAATTAGCTCCAACGAGACCTTGTCGTAAGCCTGGCCGTGCTTTACACCAGATTTGTTACTTTTCACATGAAAAACATCAGAGGTATTAATATCCTTATATATTAGTGTGCTACGCTTGAACAAGTATGGTGTTACTATAAAATTTAGGTACACAGTAAAGCCGATTTGTAAATAAAGATTATAGGAGCAGGTTTTACTTCAAGCATAAGTCGAGCAAAATAAAAGTAATACCCACTCCCTGCATCCCTGTTTTTCTCTATCACTATTTTATTTGAGTATCTTTGATTAATTAAATTCCAGGAAAATATACCTAAAATCTATCTCAACTAAAATAAGTTACATTTACCAAAACTGTTCTCAAAATATCATTCAAATCGTTATGTTATTACTTTTTAGGGTCCTAACGGAGCCCTATCACCAAGGCTGTCTATCTGACTAAAGATAGCGGATTTTTCAACAAATAATAAAAGAAACAAAGAGCTATAGATATAGGGCATCTCCATATAAACATATTTTTGTTAATAAAAACCCGTTAAGTGTGAGTCGGGCGGGCTCGTCTATTCTGTGGCGGCAAGAAACCTTCGGTGCATGAGTTCGACTCACACTTGGCCGGTTTTTTCTTTATTACCTAATGCTGAAGGCTGATTGGGATCGAATGCTTGACGTATTACGGTTAGCTTCTGTGTTATCCTTTTCTGACTGCTGAATAACCAAGTAAAATATTTCTGTTTTCAATACGTTTCAGTTTAGATTTGATGGTAGGTATTACGTCAACCATCAAAGAATGTCCCACAATAATATTTCAAAATAACAGAACTCCATTACTGAGACCATATATTACCCAATTCCAAGAGTGATCCATCACAAGAAGTCAGCTGGTTATCTCGACGTGTTTGAGTTACCCAAATTAGCCAGTCGATTTCGTGTCAAGTGCGAAACACGGAAAAGTGGGAGAAACGAAAGCTTTTATCAATAATATGGCGGATGTTGTGAATTGATTTACACTAGTATTTTGAAAGTGAAATGGACATGTGATCGATCGTTTGTCATTATGTTTATTGTTTGTTCGAGTTATGTTAAACAATAGGTGTTTTGTTTCTCTATTCTCTATTAACAAAGTTGTTAACAAAATGAATTATTGATAGTCAATGTAAATGTGTCCATTTATTTATTCCAATTTTATTGTGTGATGCAAAAGAAAGTATTTATTACTTATAATATATAGATATATTATAATAAGATAAAATTAATTTGTGTGTTTATTTGTTTGTAGGTAACTAGGTAGTGTATGTTATGTACCTACTACTATATACCAATTCAAAGAAATCTTTTACTATAAGAAAGCTGCACTTAAGTAACAAAGGATATAATTTGTTCCTATAAAAGTAGTTTTTAGCTTAAAATATCAATAACTCAAATCTTAAGAAAAAAAGTATATTGTTTAACGCTGCAACTTACCTTTAACGTTGCAACTTACCTTAAAGGTAAGTTGGAATTTAGCTAACAATTTTAAAAGGGCTAAGAAGAATATTAATAATTTTATACAAAAATATTAGAAAAAAGGTATATCTTCGAGTGAAGTCGCAGCGCACAAATCTAAGTGAAATTTAAAAACACCTATACATATTAGTTACATAACGACTCAAGTGAGCTAAGTTGGTAATTACACACGCGGCAGAATTTCAGCCCGAGCTGTAAGACGTGACGAATAAAAAATAGAAAATATGCAAGAAAATAAATAGAAGAACAAAGAATATTAGAAAAAAAACGAAAGCAAAAGAAAATGGTACAAAGAATAACTTTTTTTTTAAATGAACCAACTTCAAAAACTCGTACGAAACTAAAAAAATACATAATTATGTATATCTTCAAAAACTCAATTTAATACAGTTATAATAAAAATTATATGTATAGAAGTGTAAAACATGAGGCTTAGACTAATTTACATTTTCTAATAAAGTATAACACTTCCTACTTTGGAGTCGGTGCAAAGATATTTCTTTATTTATATAAAGTTGGGTTTTTATGTGTTTAGATTTTACGGAGGATTATTTCTAAATAAAACAAGGCAAAAGAGCACACCTACACGTATGGAATTTAATTCCTTGTTTTAGTGATGGATGGTTTCATTTTGAACTCTCTTTGACTCTATTGGACAAACAGCAACAATGTCCAGTGATTTTCGAAGAATGTGTTTTTAGCTTATCTATTATATATATATATATATAATTAGCTCGCTGTGGAGTATCTATTCCATGTGAGCGGGAAGTTACTTTACTACACCAAATGTAAGCACAAAGCTTTTAAAACACTAGTGAAACAAGAAATTACTCTGAGAAAGGTTCATAATCTGCTTTTCTTTCAGCTACAGCAGAAGTAGACTTTCCTATCAGTCATAAAAAAATTAAGGACTTCACAATAATCATAAAATCGTCGTACGTATTCATTCATTCAAATATTATTCAGTCGAGCTTATGTATAAGTCGCAGCCATCTTGTTAAATTAGCCAGTTAATTGGACGCCTAGGCTGATCGTTAATTATGGAAAAGAAATAAACAGAAATCGCAGTCATGTATGTTGGGTAAGGTTCAGTTTATCTTGTATCAACGTATATGCGGAGCGAGCGAAGCGAGCGGAGCGTTCTTGTCAAGTTTTATATAATAATCTGTTAAGTTATATGATAATTTCTTTTCCATACTTAACGATCTGCCTAGGCGCCCAATTACCTGGCTAATTCAACCAAAAAACGAGCTTCGTCATGTCTTTTTAAAAGTTTTACTTAACTTGCCTGCTTGTTTGCCCTTCTTCGTAAAATCTTTGAAGTCAATTTTGACCAAATATAAAAGCCTTGGTTCCAAATAATTTTTATCATATAGGTACGTACTTGTTTTTTTTTTACTCAGGCGTCAAAGAAAACTCACTCTCAGTATTCATTAGATAAAAATGTTACTTATTTACACTGGGAACCTACACTTTTATTTTCACGGTTCATATGTCTATTTTGCTTCAATCACTTTTTTATTGCATTTATTTTTTTAGAATTTATATTTTAAAAAGTGTTACACGAAATAATAGTGTTACAGACACGACCTGGAGCCTAATAAATATTCAACACAAACCTTTGATCTTAAGGAAGTCTGTACGAATTGCAAACCCACAGTTCATCTAGTTGTTAGACCTTATATGCCGAAATGTAAACGATTGTCCGTCTTTGTTCTGGAGCCAGAAAGGATGCAATGGCACAAGTCACGATAACCAGGTAATTTGGCGTACCTATAGGGGGTTACCCGGCCTGGGGCCGCCACTCAGCGAAAGGTCGCGCTTTCACTGCGCCCGTGTATTACTCTCGGTAAGTTTAGGCTAATATGAATATTTCCCGAAAGTAATGGTAAACAAAGTAATTTTAACTTTGAAGTTATTTTTTGGCTTCAATTGCATAACATCTTTGAGTGTTACCGTAAAGTTAGCGGATTGTTTAGAAGTTTTTCGAATACCAGCGATAGCTAATGGCTTAAAGGGCTGAAGCTGACCTTATGAAGAAAGCTTATATCTTTAATATTTTTATAAGTTGGGGCCTAAACTACTACTTAACCTAAACCTTCTGAACCTTTGCCAGCACATAAATATTTTTCGCGATATCCAAGGTTTTTTATTAGTTTCTGGCATCAGTCGCAAAAAGTAAGAGAATGCAAGAATACAATCGCATCAAAAATTTATGTCAAGTAATTTCCTCTCAGAAAAAATTTAAATTGGACATTTTAATCCGTTAAGCATTTTGTACACTGCTTCTTTGATATTTTACAGTAGGTAAGGCACTTACTCTAAGTCATTGATCTGGGTATCAGTTTCCGCCTACCCACCGTTTCCACTTGTTTGGAACAGACACTGGTGTCGGGTGACGCGTTCATTGCTCTGAGGAAGACGCTCGTTAGCGCAGACCACGCGTCTGCTGACACTACTAGTACTCAGATCTGTCAGGTCACGAGGATGACGTTGGCTTCACTCTGGTAGGTACCGTTACAATAATCAATTTAGGTAAGCGGGAACAGCAGCGGAACATATTGTTCGATTCCGAAGACGGAAGACGACCAACGCCATTCGAGGGGTGTACTGTTTCCTGAGATTTTAAATGTGTTAAATACTTCGCTCATCTCCAAATACCGTACCTAAATCCTTTGCATGTAAAACAGGAGCTAAATAAAACAGAATATATAAACGCTCAAGAAAGATGAAGAGTGTATCGAAACACCAAAAGTATGACAGTTTATAAGAAATATGTGTGGGAGGGGTTCGGTTACATTTTTGACGGCACATAAGTAGTATCTAAACACTAAAAGTAAAAAATTTAGTTCAATATTTAGAATATCTGTAATATATAATAACGTTTAATTTAGAATATTTGCACAATAAAATTAGAAAATTAAAAAAAAAGTTCATAAACAGCTAAGTTATAAGAATTTGTGAACGTAAAGATATAGTGACTGAGACTGAGAGGGTTAACGCGAACTGCCGAGCTGTCCTGTATAGAAGTTGTTGTGAATGTATACAAGCAGCCTACTATGTATATAAGCCGACAAAGTGGTAAAATAAATATTTAAATATTTTTTTTGTTAGGGTACACCTTTGTCCCCTACACGTGAAGTGGCGACGTAATTTTTATTTTACGTCTACCCCATCGTGTGGGGTATCGTTGGATAGAAATTACAAAAACATTGCAAAGATCATTTTTTGATTTAGGGCTCCGTTTAAAGTACTAATTTTTGTTAGAGTCAAGTGTCCCCCCCTCTACCAACAAAAGTAAATGAACGATGTATAATTATAAAAAAATAAAATAATAACATTCTAAAGACTATTCTTCTTAAATTGCTAACAATAGTTACGTTCAAATGACGCATTAGACTAGCCGGCGCCCTTGGTGCAACATCGAATCGAGCGTGTGACAGGCAGCTGCGCTCATATTTATTGGTACGGAACCCTTCGTCCGCGAGTCCGACTCGCACTTGGCCGATTTTTATTTGTTGTTATACCTTAGAGTTGACACTATTTTTCATTGAAGGTTTAAGTTTGTATGTCTTTCTGTTTTTATGATAGAGCAAAAACAACGAAAATGTCTTTCTTGTATGAGGATCATTGATTTTTACTGCTCTCCTCCTAGATACAAAAGGATATGACTGGATATGAAACTTCGATCCTCCTAATTCCCAAAAAACTCATGGGATTTCATATTCTGGCAAAAGATATTTTCGAAATACGCTTTGTGCGAAGAGAAAACTAATAAGCTATTAACCCCTAAATTTAATCACACATAATCACACTTTTTGTCACATGTATCGTTTAAAAAATAGCTTCGCTGAAAAGATTATTAGCTGATCCCACGGTACCCAAAAATCTCAAACTAGTCCTCTATTTTAACATGCACCATTCTGGTAACCTCTTTGTCCTTTCCACTAGTTATAACGAAACGGATGTAGATCTTATCAATACAGACTACTCATCTCACACTAAAATGTAGCTTTGCTTTACCAACTTATTAACAATAAATGACATAATAAATTATGTATCTACATACTATGTTATAGTTTGTACTTTAGTTAAGTAACTATGAGCATACAGATTGTCTGTCGATTTTTCTGGAGCCGTATATATTTTTGCATTACTAAGCAAAAAGCCGTATGAAAAGAATATTAAATTTAGTCTTGCAACAAGCCCAATCTTGACTTATAATCCATCCCTGGTTTTTTATTTGACCGCTTATTACTACGCTACAAGAGGGTCGTTTCTAAACAACAGACCATAGATTCGCGGCTACCCATACCGACTGCATATGACCTTCAAATGTTTAATATTCTAAATCGGTTTAACCCGTGACGCAATGACAAGACAAGACAGTTTTGGAGCTAGGTGCTGACTCACGTCACGCCCCGGCGCGGCGCGGCGCTATCTTCTAAGCAACTGCCGGGAAACGAGGGGGGCTTATCACCGGTTTTACCAAATTTTTCGTTATCTGCCAGGATAGTGTGTTTTACTATGTGAGATATCTTACACTAAGAATTATCTCTTTAAGTTATTTTTAGGGTGACTCACTTTTAAATTGCTTTTGTTTGAGACGAAATATTTTGTCTTATAATTAGTAATTTCAATTGAATGATGAGAACAATACCGGCAATTTCAGTTTTAAATATATTAATTGTAGTTTTAAATATAAGACCAGGGAGCCAATTCTCACGCGATCGAATTAATCATGAATTCGAAATAAAGTACGAATTTAAACTTTTCTCGAACGAAAATGTAGTTTAGCAATTCTGGTAATGTTGAATCCGACATTTCTCGAACGCAAGGCGCTCGAACTGCTTTGAGTGGTCGGGACCGTTCGAGACTACATCTCGCATTCGAATCATGACAAATTTAGTTCATAATGATTGGATTCTAAACATTAATTCTACTCTTAGCGTGAAGGGCGGAAAAAATGACTTATATTACCAAATATGATTCATTTTTACCTTTATTACTTTCATAATACATTACTAGTCTTTTCTCAATTGATTGATTGGCCGTTTTTTGCAATTATCAAAGTTGCCCATGACAATAATATTCTTTTATTTCTATCGATTTCCATCATAACAAACACTAGATTACATCACATACACAAAAATGTTTGAGGTCCGGCACCGACATCTTTAGTGCTGCGTAGTATTTTGATAATACTAGGTGGTAATTTTATGTGAAAAACATTTAATAAACATAATTACACCGTTGAAAAATAAGAATAACCTAAAATTCTCTACCAAATAAACAAATAAAACTCACAACAAAAACAAACAGAGTTTTTTTTTATTTATGTCCAAATACGTTCCGTTTCATACATTTTATGCTTAGTGATGCAAAAATATATACGGCTCCAGAAAAATCGACAGACAATCTGTATGCTCATAGTTACTAAACTAAAGTACAAACTATAACATAGTATGTAGATACATAATTTATTATGTCATTTATTGTTAATAAGTTGGTAAAGCAAAGCTACATTTTAGTGTGAGATGAGTAGTCTGTATTGATAAGATCTACATCCGTTTCGTTATAACTAGTGGAAAAGACAAAGAGGTTACCAGAATGGTGCATGTTAAAATAGAGGACTAGTTTGAGATTTTTGGGTACCGTGGGATCAGCTAATAATCTTTTCAGCGAAGCTATTTTTTAAACGATACATGTGACAAAAAGTGTGATTATGTGTGATTAAATTTAGGGGTTTAATAGCTTATTAGTTTTCTCTTCGCACAAAGCGTATTTCGAAAATATCTTTTGCCAGAATATGAAATCCCATGAGTTTTTTGAGAATTACGAGGATCGAAGTTTTATATCCAGTCATATCCTTTCGTATCTAGGAGGAGAGCAGTAAAAATTAATGATCCTAATACAAGACAGACATTTTCGTTGTTTTTGCTCTATCATAAAAACAGAAAGACATACAAACTTCAAACTTGCAATAAAAAATAGTGTGAACTCTAAGGTATAACAACAAATACAAAATTCTCAAACAAATAATTTTTTTTTATTTAAGTCCAAATACGTTCCGTTTAAAAATTATAGCAATTTCTCGAAATAGGGATTTAGTTTACAAACTTAGTTATACTCATAATTTCCTTATTAATAATGATGAAACACAAGTAAAATGTTGCTTCAAACCTTTTGTAGTAATCGAACCCTTTTTTAATATATCAAAAGAGGCATATTAGAATAGGCGTTTTAAAAAACACTCTAAAACTGTGCAACAGAACGTACCTCGTAACGTAACCGGTTCACAATGGCAACATTCCACCGCTTCGAACGACATTTTGTTCGAAGGTTGTTTCGATAGATAGTGAAAATACAGCAAAATGATGTCGACGATTGAAATTTTACAGTAAAGATAGTGCCTTCCAGATAATCTCTAATACGAGATTATCTCGGATGAAGTGAGAATTAGGTCCCAGTTGCTATGATAAGTTGTTTGAGTCCGAAAATAGGCCTAACTTTGCTATATCGTCAGTTCGTTTCAGCCGCTCTAGAGACGTCCACTGCTGAACGTAGGCCTCCCCTATATGTTTCCACAACGGCCAGTCCTGAGCCGCCCGCGACCAATGGGTTCCTGCCTTACTGGTAGGACGCTGTCCCACGCTGCGTCTTCCGATTATTGGTCGCCACTGAAGAACCTTTCTTTTCCATCGGTCATCATAAATAAATAAAAAATTATGTCATATTAACTTAAAAAAAATTGTTATGTACAATCAAGGCATGACGATTTGACATGACATACCATGTTCCTACCTTAGTAACACACCTAACAGTCTTACAGTAACGCACCTTACAGTCTTACAGTAACACACCTTACAATCTTACAGTAACACACCTTACAATCTTACAGTAACACACCGTACAGTCGCACAGTAACACACCTTACAGTCGTACAGTAACACACCTTACAGTCTTACAGTAACAAACCTTACAGTCTTACAACCGTAAAATTTGCTTCCCGCGAAGGCGATAATATTTGCAGTTGCTGAAATACAGATAGACACTATCACGTCGGCGGTCATATTACCATAAGGATTTTTACTATTTACCATTTTAATACGGAGCCCTAAAAATGATCCACCCCTCACGCCTGAGAACCCACAACTTTTATCTTAATCTCTGACACAAAGTCACAAGTTAACACCTTTTTGATTGCTTCCGAGCTTTTTTAGACTTAATAATATTTAACCCAAAATATTTTAGTAGATAATAATATACTTATGTGTTGGTCTGTTTGTTTAAATGTATTTTGCCGTTCGATACTTATGTATTTAAATGCATGTGCACAAAATACAAAGTTTTTTCTTGTTATAAAATATAATATAACAAATCAAAAACAAAAACTTAAAAGCAAAATTAAACAAAAAACTAACCTCAATAAAAGCTCAGAATTTATCTGCAAGTCAAGTCAACAAAGCAAAACAAATTGCTCTTGACACATATTTTTCAAGTCAACAAAACTATTTGTAATCCTTTTCACACAGAAAAAAAAATTGATGAAATGGACTGTCAGATTGGCGAAGTCGATGAAGACATATTTACATTAATCTGCGGCTGTCATGGGCGAGGCGTCAGACAGAACGATTGTGTATAGCACCACTAAGACCTATCTACATAACAAAAGAATGGAACACCATGTGTTGCGTGTTGTGTATGCCGAAGGACAGAATACATTCCCACTAGAAATACTATCTTTACAGGAAATATTCCTTTGTTAACTCTATATCGGGATCATGAACTACCTACACAAATCTACCTGCAAACAAATCACGTCTATCTCCGTTGCCGAGTTAATAAAAAACAGACTAACAAACACACTATTGTATTTATACCATTATAAGTAACACCTACTTATAATAATAGTGTAATTCGACTGGTTTACAAAGTCGCTACAATCGCTGAATGGTTTTAGACGCAAGCTATGCGACCACCTCCGTTGCATAACAAGCGGTTTGAAGGTCTCCGTCGATCACCGGTCGCCGATGCGCGCCGGAAGCGGGCGAACTGTTTACAAAACTTGCTTCACACCTAGGTAGGTACCCATGTGGGAAATGACGCGGCACTTACGGAACTTTAGCCTTAATCTATATTTAATGTGGAGGAAGGATGAACAACATCAGTTTGGTACGGTAATTATAATACCAGCTAAAATAAATTACGGTATCTAATTTTTACATTTTAATTCTACTGGCCTAAATAATCCGATTGTACTCGTCAGTCTATCTAACTCTCCTAGATCTAATAACAAATAAATCCTTTCCGGAGAGGTAGGGCGCAGCGAGTACTCGCTCGAATAAGCCGCCCGAACAATAAAAGCAGGGCATAGCGAGTACTCGCCGCCCGAATGAGCAGCCTGAACGGGGGAAGTACCTCCGCCTTACAGAAAACCGCGGCAACAATAACGCCAACATTGAGTAATGTTTTGTTCCTGGCGGTGAGTAAGGTCTTCAGGATTCACTGCGCGGACAGCAGAGGACCGGCGGTGCTCGTTGCTGTCATTGCTCGGAGTAGACGCGGAGTGCTGGTACGACCCGATGAAACGGCTGATCGCTGGCCGCCCGCAGGTTAGGTTCCGGAATTCCTAGACATTGTCGCGTATAGTGCAGTTTCAGAGAAACTTCCTCCCACGAACGCTTGAGTTGCGGAATGAGCTCCCTGCCAAGGTTTTCTTTTGAAGGACTACAGTTCTTTAAGACAGAAGTTATTAGATTTTTAAAGGGTCGGCAAGAGTGAAACCACTGGAGTTGCAAGCGTCCATTGGCTACGGTGACCACTTACAGTGCGTAAGCTTGTTCGCCACCGTAGTGGTATAATAAAAAAAAACCTATTACTAGAAGATGTAGAAATTTTAAAGTAAAAGGAGTAACCGTTTATGGTTTGAACTCTTCTATTTATGTACTATTTTTCAAAAAAGCTTACATTTATACTTTTGTAATAGAAAATTAAAAAACAACAAAAAAATGAAAAAAGCAACACTAAAAAGTAAAAAATATATTTTACGCACGCATTTGAAACATTGAGTGCGAACTTTTTCCTTGTAGTCGAAGACCATGGATTTTTAACAAAGATACGAGACAAATATTATTCAACTTAGCTTAATCGCAGAATAAGCAACAAAAAATTTTTCTTATTTTTGCTGCATGTCACAAATTATTGGCATTCGACTTCAAGGAGAAAAAGACACTTAGTTCAATGTTCCATACCTAATGTATTGTAATATAGCGATAGAAAAATCATTATCTCTCCATGGCTTAACGCCACATCGCTATATTGTAGCTACAATCGCTACAAAAGCTATATTGTAATAGAGGACTCAATGTTTGTCTGACGACAGTGAATATACAAGTTATAAGACAATATGTCTTTCCTTCAAACCTCCTCCTTATCTCAGTGTAGTTTTTAGTGATTGTTACACACCTAACGGTTCATGTCTTGAAAACTACTTAACTGATTTTGATGAAACTTGCGCTGTTCTCTATGTTGACAGGTTAAAAATATTAATGAAGAGAATTATTAAAATCTTATCCTAGTGTTTTTGAGAAATACGAGGAAAAACATACAGGGTAAGTATACGCCAGAGCGGGATAGACGTCTCAATTCAATTGTGTAAATAAAATAATGCTTTATAATTCGCACGTGCCTCTGTGTGGTTGTGAGTAGGAAGGATAAAGACAGCGATGAGTCAAAAAACTCAATTTAAGTCGATTTCAATTTGTAGATAATTTTCAGCCCTTTAAAGTTTTAAATTTAAGTTTATTTTATTTTTGCTTCTGAGTAAAGAGTAGGATACGAGGTTACTGGTAGAAAATGCCGAATGGCATTAAGTCCGCCATTATACACATATGTTTGTGTAGTAATTTATAATAAATAAAGTTATTATTCGTTACATTTTTAGGATAAAATAAACATATTTACCATATTATTTTCGAAGATCAACCCCTTTAAAAAGTAATATATACCCGATATGTTTAGGGATAATTGCCCCTCGTTAAGATATTATAGTTAATATGGGATAGACGGGCATTTAACTCTACTTTACTTTAATATTTTAACTATTATAGTAACAGCACATCCAAAATAGATTGGATCTGTTATGTTTTGTGCCAGAAGTGGCAAATCAAAATAAAGAATTGCTTCAAAAATAGGTATATAGCTTTTATATATACCTATTAACCTTCTCTTTCTACTATGATGGATTTGTATGGATTTTTTTTTTGTTAATAAAATTTACGAAACTATTTTTCTGACGTTGCCAATAATGAACTGAAGCACAGGTTTTCGTTTGGGGCAGTCAGTGATATACAGGTGGTATGTATAATATAATATATGTCAAAGGGCATCTATCTCCTCCAAAGATTAGGTCTTCGGCATATATACCGCATGCAAGGCATCTACCCCACTATGCAGTTTTTTTTAACTAATATTATCATAATGGTCCACACTTGGACACAAGCCTCCTCTATGGGGCGTCATTTCTCCCGGTCCTCTGCCTTCCGCATCCAGCCACCACCAGCCAATATTTTTAAGGTCATCGGTCCACCGGGCTGGAGGACGTCCCACGCTTCGCCTTTCCATACGCGGTCGCCACTCTAGGACACGTTCACTCCATCGGCAATCGGTCCTCAAACAGACGTGGCCAGCCCACTGCCACTTCAGCTTGCTAATTCTGCGAGCTATGTCTGTAACTTTGGTTCTCTTCCGTATGACCTCATTTTGGATTCGATCCCCTAGAGACACTCCAAGCATAGCTCGCTCCATTACGCGCTGTGTGGCCTTGAACTTGTGGACCAGCCCTGCTGAATTGTCAGCGTTTCGGCGGCTTAACTCATGACTGGTAGGACGCACTGGTCAAAGATTTTCGTCTTAGGACTTTGCGGTATAGGCGAAGTGAAGACCTGACGAAGTTTACCAAATGCTGCCCACCCTAGGTGGATCCTCCTATCGGCTTCCTTATTAAAAACTATTTTATAAAACTAATATCATATGGTTAATCTATTGATTTGTTTACCAAAAAGCACTATACGGACCGAAGTTACTAAACATAATATAAAAAGCATATGCGTATTAGTCGTATGTTAGGAGGCATGATTAAAAGAAAAAAAAAGGTGGTCATATATTCGGGATTCGCCTCATACATAGTACATACAAACCTACATACATACGGATACACTAAAGAAATTTTGCACATCAGGGATCTAATACTCACTTCATCCGAGATAATTGCGAATTAGAAATGATGTAGAAGACACTATCTCGAATATAAAATTTCGAACGTCGACATCATTTTATCGTTTGGTATATTCCCGCTATTAATCGAAACAACCTTCTAACAAAATGTCGTTCGAAGCGGTAAAATGTTGCCATTGTGAACCGGTCACGCTGCGAGGTACGTTCTGTTGCACAGTTTTAGAGGGTTTTTAAAAACACTTACTCTAATATGCCTCTTTTGATATATTAAAAAAGATTTTGGTGACTAGAAAATGTTTAAAACAACATTTTGCTTGAGTTTTATGATTATTTATAAGGAAATAATAAGTATAGCTATGTTTGTAAAGTTAATACTTATTCCAAAAAATTGCTACAATTTTTAAACGGAACGTATTTGGACATAAATAAAAAAAACTCTGTTTTTGTTGATTATTTTATTTGGTTAAGAATTATAAATTATTCTTATATTTCAGAGGTTTAGTTGTGTTTTTTTAATTTTTTTTTACATGAAATTACTACCCAGTATTATCAAAATAATTCGCAGCACTAAAGATGGCGTCGCCGGACCTTAAACATTTTTGTCAGTGTATGTGATGTAACGTAGTGTTTGTTATGATGGAAATCAACAGAAATAGAAGAATATTATTGTCACTTTAATAAATGCAAAATCAATTGAGGAAAGACTAACAATGTATTATAAAAGAAATAGAGGTAAAAAAATTATTATATTTGCTAATATAAGTCTTTTTTCCGCCCTTTCTTAATTTTTTTTTACTCTGACCTACATTTTAGACATTTACTTTCGATTTAAGAACATATAGTTTACGCTTACTGTAGAATTAATGCATAGAACCCAATCATTTTGAACTAAATTTGACATGATTCGAATGCGAGATGTAGTCTCGAACGGTTCCGACTACCCGAAACAGTTCGAGCGGCTTGCGTTCGAGAAATGTCGGATTCGTACTTTATTTCGAAATCGTGATCAATTCAATTGTGTGAGAATTAAAATAATTTATTTATTTCATTTACAATATATATACAAAACAGTTGCACTGCTTCCCACATTAGGTTGCCCTGGGTTGTGATTTGAATATATATCTAATCAGCATGTGCTATAAATTTCACTTTTAGTATTTGGAACCGGGCGTCGTTTTAAGTGGGTACAGTTACTCTATAATATTTAGAGTTTGTATGATATATAACTTGCGTACAGTCAAAACTTCTGCCTCTTTGTAGTGTGACACAGTAGGATGACGGAATGGTAAACCCAATAATACCTTAAGAACCGCTCTTTCAATTTCTATGGTATAAGATTTTGCAGCTCCACCCCATGAAGTAACACTATATGTAACAATACACTGGCCTATAGCCTTATAAACTGAGAATAATAACTTGCGATCTGCAGCGAGCCTAAGATTTTAAAAAACGTGTATTAGTTTACGCATTCTAACCGCAAGGGTAGTGATGTGATTACTCCATTGCAGTCTATCATCAACAGTAACTCCAAGATATTCAGTTACCGTGGTCCTACTGAGTGTTACACATTTGCATGTATTACGGTGTGGATGCCTGTTGCAAGGGTACGTGTGGATTATTATGCTGAAGTTCTTAGGGTTGGTGACAACAGTTTTGCTGAAGCATAGGTAGTTTGTTTTCATAGTGTTTAGAGTTAAGAGGTTATCTTCAAGCCACGAGGTTATATAAGAGAGTCCTTCTTCAGTAACCCGCTTAACTTCGTTTCATGTCTTGGCGTGAAAAACAACCACAGTGTCGTCTGCAAACATCAGCATGTCAGATCCACTGATTTCTATGTCACAAATACTGTTGATATAAATCAGATGTAGATCAACAGAGTAGGTCCAAAGTACTTCCTTGTGGGACTGCATAACTACATATTACTTTCTGAATATAGTTGTTCTCCACCTTCACAATCTGGTGTCTGTTTGTTAAATAGTTTTCAATCCAAGAGTGTACCGTACCCCTAACACCAATACTTGACAGACGTTTCAGCAGTATGGGAATGGAGACCGTATCGAATGCTTTTTGAAGGTCCAAAAATACACGGACACATCTCTCTCCATCATCTAGATACTTTGTGACCATAGAGGTGAGTTTGAGTATAGCATCTGTAGACCTTCCTTGCCTAAAACCATACTGATTGTTGTGAATAAGCTTGGACTTCTCTAGGTAGTTTGTTAACCTCTTGTTCACTATTTCCTCGAGCACTTTGGAAATGGTTGAGAGTAGCGAAATAGGTCTGTAATTGCTTGGCTGGCCCCGCTTTGTAGATTGGGCAGACAACAGCAATTTTGAATTGGTCTGGGAAAATTCCAGAACTCAAACTCAAGTTATAAAGATACGCTACGGGTTCAGCCAAGTAATTGCAGAAAGTCTTTAAAAAGCTCGCCGTTATTTTGTCACAGCCTGGGGCACTAGCAGTTCTTAGGGTTAGAATAACATTTCGTATTTCTGTGGCATCAGTTTAGATTAGATATTATGCATATTGTGCAATTCTAACAATATTACAATCATGCGTATACCAAATTGATAATCTCCTTTTTTGGATTCGTTTAAAGGTAATAATATCAAAATATTAGTATGTGTCTGATTTCCTGCCTTAAGTGAGTTTAATGAAGCTAATGCCAGCATTAAAATAAAGAACTATAAAAGAAATGTAGTTACCACTCAATAAAATTGATAGACAACCTCTTATAGGGTAACGGTTCTGTTGGCGGCACAACGATGCATTGTTTAAAGCAATCATATTATGAGTTGACACTCTGCTAGGGTTGTCACTGTAGTTTATAAAATTTATTCTATGCTTATTTAGATTACTTATGTATGTATAGTTGAACGAAAATGTAACGCGGATATGAAGTACAATTATACAGACAGAATACGTGAAAGATGAGTTCTGATGCATAGTGATTTCTTTTTGTGGATGAAAAAAATATATACAAATATACACGGAAATAAAGCGAATCCAGCAGGCGTATTGTAAGAAACTCTTTCTCATAGGACTGATATCAAATACATTATTTACACTAGATACTACGAACACAGAAATCACACTAGGCACAATGAGATTTTTTTATACCACGAAGATGGCAAACAAACTAGCGGCCCGTCTGATAGTAAGCGTCACCGCAGCCTAGAGACGCTTGTAACACCTGGGGCATCACTCGGGAGTTGCCAAACCTTTAAAAATCTAATAACTTCTTTCTTGAAGAACCCTATACTGTAGTCCTTAGAAAAAACCAGGGCAGGGAAGCTTATTCCGCAACTTAAGAGTTCGGAGGAGGTAGCTTTTCTGAAATCGCAGAAATGTAGCTTTTTATAGCTAATCTAGCTAAAATTATAATTTATTTAAAGATAAGTTAAGGCATACATTTTTTTCAAATTGTTTTTACGACAACCCTGGTTGGGTGACAGGAAGCAGTTACTTGGAGCGTCAGCGGCGAGCGATGCGCGCGCAGCGGAAGTGGCGACGACCAGCACCATTACCCTACTGATGCGTAAGTACTTCATATACACTATAACACCAATGCCGCTGAATTTTAGAAGGAGGAATGTCTACGATTAATTTCTAGTGCACTTACTTTCAATACCATTCCTAAACATACCAAAACAGTGCTTCGATAATCTTAGTCGGCTGTATCTCAAAAACTAGTACTCTGAAGATTTTAAAATGTTGCGACAATGCGCTTAAGGTGTGTCGTTCACATGACCCAAACCGAAACCGACCATAAATTAGAAAAAAATGTTCATGAAACCTCACATTGAGCAAACGTACTTGTGTGACGGAATTACGGATTTCGCTGATATGTACGATATAGATATAGGCTCGATATACTCGTAACATAACGAATTACGGTATTACCGTAAGCGTCGCACTTCGATTAGTTTAAGTGACAGTTTTTTGACGTGACAACGTCTTATAAATTGGTTTGCCGGGTGACACTTCAAGAAACTGCGTTAGGCTCCGCTCACGTTATGCGCTCACAATGAGAGCGAGTGAGAGGCACGCGGCATGGTTAGCCCGGCTAAGAGCGAGAGAGACAGACATAAAAAGTGAAAGGCACAAGTTGTCACGTAAAACTTTCGCCCGTATACCGACTTTACAGGCAACCAGTTTTTTTGTAGCATATATATATATGTATTATTAAAGTCGGTGGTGGCCGAGGGGTTTAGATTTTATTTTACGTCCTGAGTGGCGGAGGTTCGAAAAACAATAACAAAAAAATATCTTTTATTACCCACCATGCAGGGTTCAGAGATCCAATGATCAGTTTCCTCTAATCAGTAGATTAGTTAATGTATACTCGTGTATAACGCTTAATTAAAACAGAGATGTCTGTGGCTACACACATAGCTGCGATACACTTTTAGTCTACACGTAATTTATTTTCATAGTTAAAAAGTTGAGCACACCTGTAAGTTAATATAAGTACATAATTATCTCTGTAAGGGGTTAAAGAATAACACTACTTTACAGGAGACGCAAAAAACCGCACCGCTCGTCATAGGCAAGGAATTCATTCTAATACCTTAGAACCAAAATGGTCGCGTACAGTGCGGTTTCAGAGAAACTTTCTCCCGCGAACGCTTGGGTTGTGGAATGAGCTTCCTGCCAAGGTTTTCTCTAAGGACTACAGTATGGGGTTCTTCAAGAAAGAAGTTTTTGGATTTTTAAAGGGTCGGCAACGCGCGAGTATTACCCCTGGTGTTGCAAGCGTCCATAGGTCGCGGTGACCGCTTACCATCAGGTGGACCGTGTGTTGTTTGCCACCTTAGTGGTATAAAAAAAAAAAAAACCGTTGCAGCTTAAAATTATTCGAATCTTTGTTCACTGTTCTTTGATGAATATATTACAAATGAACTTTAAATGCAGTCTTAATATTTAAAAAATCCTCTTCCACGGGGTAATATTACTACTTCAACGGTTTAAAAAAAATTTGACTTATAAACGAGCATAGATGTGCTCTTAAAGATATAACTGAATTTATACTCTTTCTCATCAATAATACCTATGCTACCAAGGGATATAATTAAATTTATACGCCTTTTACTTTATTGTTAAAGTGAAAAGGTACAAGCTGTTCGGTTTATTTGAAATTATCCCTTTTTATAAAGGTAACTAGCTGACCCAGTGAACGTTGTTTCTCCACACCAACCTATTGTGAAAGGTTTGTACTAATTCAGAAACCTTCCCCGGCATGTGCATAATAACTTACCAAAATTTTATTACAATCGATTCACCCGTATTGTTCGAGTCCGACTCGCACTTGACCCTTTTTTTCTTTCTCAGAAACCTTCCCCGGCGTGTGCATAACAACTTAACAATTAAATTTTATTAAAATCGGTTTACCCTTAGTGCGCGAGTCACCTGCTCCTGACAATAACAAACGCAACAGAAAAAAAATTAGTGAAATCGGATTAGGCGTTCACGCGTGATGGCGTGACCAACAGGGATTCATTTTTATATATATAAAGATATACATAAACAACTTTCTCCAACGAAAATACCAGATTTGAGGACCATACGAACTCCTTACTGGACCTTCTGCTGACTACAGTTCCAGATGGCTATTCTGTCTCAGTGAATGCGCCTGTTGGCTCCTCGGACCACTTGTCTCTTCGGACTTCTATCATGCACAAAATCCATCTGGGCCAACTAATTAGCGACGTGTGTCGCATTATAAGTCAGCAGATTGGGATGGATTGCGTAAATTTTATATATCGTACCCGTGGAGGCAGCTTGCAATACAAGGTGAAGTGAAGGTTATAGCGTCCAAAAAACTTGATGTACTCAACAGAGCGAAGCAGTACTTCACTTCGGGGCAAAAGTTGCTGCTTTAAAAATTGCAAGTCCGGCCCAATATGGAGTACTGCTGCCATCTCTGGGCGGGTGCACCCGGATACCAGCTTGACCCTTTTGACTCGGTTCAACGATGGGCTGTGAGAATCGTCGTAGACCCCAAACGCATAAGCTGTGTCGAACCTTTAATACTGAGATGAGACTTTGCGTTCCTGTGTGTGTTCTACCGCTTGTATCCACTATACATATAATGTGTTCTGAGTAATTGTTCGAAATGATGCCCACGGCTGCTTTCAACCATCGCACCGCTCGCCATAGGCAGGGAATTCATACTCACACCTTAGAGTCTCACGTACAGTTCAGTTTCAAAGAAACTTTCTTCTGCGAACGCTTAGGTTGTGCAATGAGCTCCCTGCGAAGGTTTTCTCAAAGGACTACAGTATAGGGTTCTTCAAAAAAGAGTGATGCCCCAGGTGTTGCAAGTGTCCATAGGCTGCGGTGGTCACTTACCATCAGGCGGACTTGCTTTAGCTTTTTTGCCACCTTAGTGGTTTAAAAAAAATGTAATCATTTAAGACCTATATTTCTGAGATTGTCATCATAAATCCAACTTTTGCCTTTTATCACTCAATGAATCAACCATGTTCTTTGTAAAACATACTTTTACCATTGGTTTTTAAGAAGTTATATCCATTTTCTCAAGTGCAATGTAAATTTTTATTTTTTTATTATAAAAACTACAGAAACTACTAGTAATTAAAACTTTGAAAACTAAATAGTTCTACTCAATAATCAAATAAGAAAATTCGAAGCAACTTTCTTGAGCAATCATAATCAAAAAGCTCGAGAAAAACATTTTATTTAGCATTCATTCAACCTAGTCGCATAAAATTCATTTACATTTAGTGGTATAGGTCGACTTGTTCCAAAAAAAACTAAAGATTTTGCTGCGTATATAGATGAATGACGATTTATTTTTAATAAGTATGGGTATATTGCTAGAATAAATTGGTATAAGTAAACATTGAACATTTAACACCAGATTTCTCAAAAGATGCCATTCGCTTTATACCAATAATAATTAACATTTAATCGTGAATTAAGATTAATGTTAGTTTGTATTCTTTAAAATATATAATATTGTTTTGTTTTAAAAAGATAAAAATGAACTTATCTCGTTCAACACAACCAAAATCCAGAACTGTTCAATGTTATCTTTAATTGTAAATCTTTAATTTAATTGCAATTTCACAATAAAGTTCACCAGATATACCATTTGGCACAATCATAACTTCGTCTTTTTAAGAGATAACTTAGCTCCGATTACATCAAAAGATGTGCATTTTTTTAAGAACTTTGGTTTATATAATGCAAAAAGGTCATAAGTTTACTTTAACCCTTTTTCACTTAAACCACCGATCTGCTCATGATATTTAACTACTTGGATTAAGAAAAGGAGCCGCAGTTTGGGAGCTTAGTAGGCAAATAGGTAATTAGGGTATTTTAACCCATAATCTTCATTCCTAGTCGTAGTGAAAAGTTTATAATATCCTATTGTGTTTTAAAAAATAATGCAAGTAACATGCAATCTCTGATCTAGGAAGCTTTATGCTGTCCATGTTTGTATGTATGGTACAACACTGAATGCCCATACACGGCACAACACATGTTATAGAAACCCATACATACTGCGCTGTAAAAACTCGATTTGCGCAGGATATCCATTTACAGTGCGACCATAACCGTGTAATTGCTCTACATATAGAACAATTATCATAAACACGAGTTTTTAATTCTAAGTTTGTGTTGGAGCTGGGCAGAAGGCGGAAACGTCTGGTCCAGTCAATCAGTTATGTTGGTAGCATGATGGACTGGGTATTATGTCATGTATTTGTTACAAGTAGGTATTCAACAAGTTGGACCCAATCATGTTTCGTCCTGCTCGGAAAAGGAAAAGGTGACGTTTTTATTATAAACTATTATAAGGCATAACATTACGGTTGTAATGTATGTGGACTAAAGTGGTAAAATGAAAGAATAGAGATAGAATAATATATCCCCTTTACCAGTTCTCCTCAAACTCTAAGAAGTAAATCAGCATTGCATATTGCTAACTTGTTGATAGACCCTTCTGCTTCTACTTGAAACCGTCTAGGAATAGTAACTTCTTCGTAAGTCAATAAAATAAAATAGCTACATTATTTTTTGTAAAATTTTACGATTTATATCTGACGGTACGGCTATGTAAATGTGCAAAACACAATAACACAATATTACTAAAATTATATCAACTGCAAATACTTACAATTATATTATACGGGGCAACATGTAGTAACCTAAAACAAATAAAAAAAAAAATTAATACTTATCAAATTTCAAAAAATAAATTATTTAATGCAGCTTTGCATATGTAGGTATTTTGATTGAAATCAATGTTGTACATGTTAAGATTATTTGCGTCATACGTTTACAGTAGGTACTGAGTTGAGTACATACATACGTTTACAGTAGGTACTGAGTTGAGTACATACATACGTTTACAGTAGGTACTGAGTTGAGTACATACATACGTACATACATACGAGGCCGCGAAGCTCCATCAATCAAACAAAAGGTTGATATACCTAGTCTTGATGAATTAATTGGAAAACATATGGTATTATATATTATAACATATTAGAATATGATTATATTATATATTATGATTATTATTATTTATAAGAATATTATATTAAATTCTACAAACCAGTTTTAGTTTTCACCAGTAACCTAAATAACTTTGGTGGCGATGAACAAAAAAGGTTAAATATTAAAGAAAAAGAAAAATCAGTTAAATACGAAATACAACACTTACAAGTTGAATTGAGAAATACGAGATGAGTCTATAGTTTATATTGGTTATAGTAGGGACTTGTAAAGTGGTACATAAGTATTAATTAAGTATATATGTTTTCTAGCAAGTGCCGAGAGTAAATTTTAGCGGTAATATAATGTTGTCGAGGTAATCAACATCTGCTGCGTTTCTTCTTATTTCTGAAGGCAGAAAATGATACCTTTTAACAGTCGAGGTATTTTTCATCATATTTGTTTAATTTTAATTGTATATACCTTAGAAACCTTTTTTACACAACACATTCTCTTTATTCTATATAGATCTGATATTGGGGATTCCAGACCTGTGAGGCATACTCGATGATACTAAACTGTAAGAACAATAAAAAACTTTAATACTGTGAAAGTTTACGCAACTTCTAATGATGAATTCCAGTGCTTTTGAGGCTTTTTTAACAATTAATTCAATATACTTGTCATATATGACAAGTAATAAATCTAGCTCTGAAGTAAAGTTGTTATCATTTTCTCTTCGAACATATCAAAGCGTGCCGCGTGTGCAGTCGGTAGATGTAAGGTATGAGTGCGCAAAGCTGAGATACTAGTATAGTGTTATATATTCAATCTATGGCTAAGGTAAGGCATCGTGAGCGAACGAGAGCTTTTTCAACGCTTTAACACGCTTTATTTTTTGTATCTGAATTAAAACTCCCGACGTAAAAAACCCGCATGTTACCCAACCAGGAGAAGTCATAAGGTCTATTCAGAACATTAAAAATAACGCGCGTTAAAGATTGAAAAAACTAATGCAAGCGAAGCCTTAAAAGTTGTAAATAACCATATCTGGGCACTGTTAATCAAAAAGTTAACTTCGTTAATCGCTAATCCGTTACTACATAAGTTAACTTCGATAAACGTTAATGCGTTACGTAATCCATTAATATGTATTAAAAAATGCATTTTTATATCGTTGCGTAAGTAACTTACTTATAAAAACTTTTGGTTTAAGTTCTGGATAAATCAGCGATTATTTTTGTTTGATTAGGTAAGCATCGTTTACACTCAAAAAGTTTTTGTTTTCCCGATCTGGATACAAAATCACCAGAGTCACTCAAATGTGACCACAGATTTTTGTTCATTCTGGAACTGGAATCCGATTTTATAATATGGTTTTAATTTGCACAGTTACACTCTTTATTTATAAATATACACACTGCCCAGACGCAACCTATCACGATCAGTTCACAAAATTCAAAAATATTACGTACTTGTATAAAAAAATAAACAAAACACTAGTTATTTAAACACCGGCGTATGTAATGAAACGATGAAACGAATAATATGAATCAAATTTCTTCGCAGTTTTCTCACTCACACGCGCCGGCAAGACATACTTGTACCTACCTACCTAAAACGTACTTGTCAGAACGTAATTTTCGCGGCGGTGCGTGTAGAATCTTTTTGGTAAATAATAGATGCTTGGGGAAATTAAATAAGTTCGTTAACATTTTTTTAAGTTAACTTAAAAGTTAATCCGTAAGTTCCAATGTTAACTTCGTAAATAAAGATTAACGGATTAACGAGTTAATGCCCAGCTATGTAAATAACACAGCTTAATTTAGTCGACGTTTGAATATAGAACGCTTTAAATTTCTCCTAGAGTAAACTTGGCCGATTTAAGTTCCCTTTACACCTAATGTTTCAATAAAATATTTATAAGGAAACTACTTAATTGCGCGATATTTAAAAAAAGTCAATATAGTTAAAAGTTTTTTTTATTAATAGTTTTTCGTCAAGTAAAGTACAGTGCATTAGCCATAACTTTCCTCAGTCGATAAACCGCCAAGAATTTTTATTAAAGATTTAAGTACTACAATAACTATACTACTACTTGCGAACTTATGGTAGACGTACAATGTTTAGGATTCTGTATTCTGTAAATCACGGGGTTTTTTGTTCTGTCAGAGCTGATTTTCTCAACGACTTAAAATTATTGCTATCAAAGGAGCTGAAATTTGGAACAGTTGTTGAACTTATCAGCTCAATCAGGTGTAAAAAAATTATAAAAACTTTTAAGTTACCTCCGAAAAATGTGCAAATGAAAAGAGGGGGAATTAGGGTGTCATATAAACGGTTTTCAATTGCTAAAACTGTTTTAGTAGTAACTGTTTAATGCGACATTTCAAGGTTTGGCCAGAATTGAAAACCCATTTCCAAATTAAGAGCCCTTATTGTCAAAGTAAAATTGCGGTACCCTAGTTTTTATTACGAACTAGCTTTCGCCCGCGCAAAATTCGGTCATCAGCATGGAATTCCTACAGCAACCCCTTGTTTATTGTAAAAATATTTATAAGGCATAACTCGGCTTCTAGGCGTATCAAGATAAAGCATTCGCCAGATTTTAAGTTAAACCTCTAGTAATGCAACCGCAATAAATATCGTGCAGTAGTTTGTAAGTGATGTAGGATTGCTATCGCAAATCGAAATGGGAAAATATGAGATTTGGGAAAACCAAATTCACAGAAATTTGCCGCCAATTTGCCGTGATTTATCGATGAAAAAAAAAATTGCCGCTTTTATACTCCTTGAGTGCAGAGTTTTCTGCTAACTTTACGTAAAGTTAGCAACAAATGCACACCATTTAACGTGCTGTCACTTCGGAAACAAGCCTAAGGGAAGAAGAAGTGACAAGGAACTTCCCGTGTATACACCTGTTACCATCAATCACACAGGAACCAGGCCAACCAAATACACAAAATCTATGCAAATATGTGTAAACACACATAAATTTACACGTCTATGCGCCACACCCACTCCCATCCAGGTAAATAATAAAATAATAACACGTTTTTTTCGTACACGCATTAAATAAGGGTTGTGTAGCATACGAATTATTTATTACAGATATGATGCAGATATCTGATTCTGTTCAAAATAATTTCCGTTGAACTTCGTACTTGTAGACGTATGTTTGTATCTATACCAATCTAATATGGCTGAAAAGTTACTTTGTTTGAACGCGCTGATCTCTGGAGCTACCGGTCGAATTTAAAAAGATCTTTTTGCATTTGAAAGCCTTGGATAAGTTTATTGGTTATTTAACACCACGCAACGATCATTAGGAGCTGAGCAAAAAGAAGAAAGTCTAAAAGAACCGTAAGCGACAACGAAATTGAATCATGCGAGAAATGCGACGAGGGCTCACAGGGGTTGGCAGCAACAGAAATGGCAGATCAGCTAGTTCATAGAAAAAGCTCTTTTATTTTGTTTGTTGTGTTGTTGCTGTTTGTTGTGTTGTTGCTGTTTGTTGTGTTGTTGCTGGATAACTCTACGAATTGAATGTGTTTAAATAACTTTTTGTCTTATTATAAGATATACCAACATACCTTTGAAATTATAATATTAGCATAAGTATTTTTCATTTATTTGTTGATTGCACCATTAAAGTAGGATATTTACAAATTTAACTTAATAAATAGGTGATGGTATCTCGTGTTTGCCGGTTGACATTGGGCGAACAAACAAACGTGAGCGATATGCAAAACGGCGCAAACTCGACGCGCGCGGAGGCCAACGCTCAGCAGCAGCTAAAATCGCCAAGGAGAACCTGTTTCCGCGTCACTTATCTACTTATTTTAGTTGTTTAAAGTAGGTTAAATAGTTTTCTTTTCCTGTTATAATATTACGTTAGTAAGTTAAGTACATTTATATTAGTTTGAAAATGTTTTAGTATTCATAGTTTTATGTAAACAGTTACCTATATAGTGAGTATTGTCTTTGCATTATGATTGTTGACACAACGTCCTTCTTATGACACTAAGTTGGCAAACAAGTAAGTCGGCAAACAAGTAAGTAATGTTGAGTGGTTATCGTACACTGTGGGAGCATACACTCGGCCGGGTAGGTTCTGCTCTACCTCTCCTTTTTCGACCACAATTGGTAGTCACAACATCTCAAGCGTTCGGTTCGTGTGGGGATTGCACATGATAGTGTTCCATAGCCAAGTTCGTAAGCTATTTTTAAATAGATTATTTTAAATTTAAGATACCTGAATTTTATACAATGAAAATCTGATTATAAGAATTTTATAATTTTATTTAGAAATATGTAGCATCTCTGTATACAGACAGCCTAGGGCTTCGAAATGAAAAGTCGCAAGTACAACCTAGAATACAATTCAAAACAGCTATCACACATAAGGTGAATAATTTACACTTGATTAACTTATCAAACCTATTACGTTGCTTTTCATTGATCATGATTGAAATGTTTACAAGGAAAGCAAAGGACTTAGGTACCTTCTCAATAACGCAATTTTCCCTTCGTTTTGTTTATCTTTTAATTAAACTGCGCATATAAACATCGAAAAAGTAAAATAGGTCTGTAGTAAGACATAATAACCGTGTCGCACTTGACCGTGGCGCCGCAAAGTTCTGACCCAGTTGTGGACACATGTGCGGACAGACAGATGGACTCATTACGTTTCCTTCTGACGGATCACCCGGGTATGATTGATTGCGTTCTAGAGCCCTCTACTATGGACCTGTACCTACTTAGGGAAATAATTTTGTAAGGTCTTTTGAAAACATATGTATGTCAAGGTTACCATTTGATTGACACGACACACACTAACTTTGGTAATAGTAAAAAAAATAAAAAGCAAATATCTAAAATACCGATCTAAGAAAATGGAGGTAAATACCGTTTTGAGATGTGTGTCTATATAATAGTTTTAGCTTTCCAACACAACATAATTATTTATTGACTTCCCGTGTAACAAGTGTCTACTTACTTAAAAACAAGTTATATTTCACTTGCGCTTGTATGTTTTTTAATTTTATAAGAAACTTTTTAAAATTGTTTTCTTGTGTGCCCAGTAATCTTTGATTTGATTAAGCTAAGTATAACAAAATAAACTACACTTAGGTTAAGGTTCTGTATAAAATGAATGTTTGAGCTTTTACCAAACTTTATCATACCAGTAAAAGGTCGATTACCAAAAGGATTCTCTGGACCTATGTTCTGGTATTGTGGAACCACAGTTAACTATTTCAAACGAAACACTTTCGACACGAATGAGTAATGGTAGGAGAGTGTTTAGGGGGTGGGGCGGATAGGGGATGTATAATATAAATATTTTGGATTTTACACGCAGTCCAAAAATAAGCAAAGCTTGTGCTATAGAAAACAGATTACGTAGAATCATAATCGTAATCATTTATTTTGGTAAAGCTTATTTACATGTCAATATTAATTAATTATAAGTTTTAACATAAAATGATAATGCTGGTTAGGTAGGTAGTCTAATTCACAAATAAAAATATAATTAACACTTAAATCATAAACTAATCTAATTATATGTCCGAAATAGCTATATGTCAATAATAATTTAACTATAAGCATTCAAAAATTCGCCATAACTATAAAATGTTCGGTCGATAAGCGACCACCAAGGGACTTAGACAAGACTTAAACCGTGGTACCAGTATGTTGGGAGATGCCACGATGTCAACTGGCAACTTATTCGATACTGTCGATCCCATTACATGTGTGTGCTTACACGATTTAGTAAGTCTGTGGTGTACCATTGTAAGCTTTCGGGCTTTTCTAGTGTCGTGTGTGTGTATCTCACTATGCATGGTATTAATGGTGTAGTCTATCTAATTGGTTCTTACATAAAATGTCACTTGAAATATAACAATAAATGACAAGGTATAATTCCAAGCCTCTTAAAATTAGCTTTCGCAGAAACGTTTTGGGGTATGCCTACTATTGCCCTGACTGCTCTTTTTTGCATTTGGAACGCCCGCTCCAAATCACCAGCGCGCCCCCACAGTTCTGCACCATATTGTAATAATGAATGTACTGTGGCAAAAGGGGCGTTTTGTTGACAGGTATTTTACGCATTGAATGCCCTCAATGCTCTCTAAGTCCACATTGGACCGTTCTGTTGACTAAAAATGAATGCGCTATGATGTCACTTCCGGACCGCATTTAACGCATTGGCTGCACATGCTCGGGAGTTAGAGCAGTGGATGTGCTATCAAAACAGTGAACGGCCATATTGTTTGTTTATGCGATGTAATAGCTCTTAATGCCGTCAATTGAACGCACCTAAAATAGCAGGCGCGCGACAGTTACCCCAGTATAGTATTATATAATCTGTGCCCCGGCACTGCCCGTGCTAGAGGACGCGCGGCGCAGCGCAAAGCATGCACTGTCTGTCTTCGTGCATAGGCCGTCTATGTGCTTGTCCCATTTAAGGCCAGAGTTTACTTGAAAACCTAAAAAATTGCCACCACTTGTTGCAAGTTCATATTATAATTTGAGACGTTGAGGCATCTATAAGGACGACCTGCTAGATTTAATGTACGAATTGTGTTTTTTAGGTTTAAGGCGAGTCTGTTTATTTTAAACCACTTCGCTAGTTACACCTATATACTTTTTTTTTTTTGTAAACACAAACATATTAAATTACAAATAACAAATAATAAATGTTCATTACCCACAGAGTCACGGAGCCGACATGTTTCTACTGTGCGCATAATATGTGTCTTCTGAACTGTTGCCCAGATAGCAATGATATCAGACGATATCCAGTATAAAAAGTAGAAGCAGAGACAAAAAGCTTACCTCATATTTGTATAAATTTTAGGATGGCAATTTCTATAAAATGAATCTAAGAAAAAAATCTTTAATATGCTAGATCTGATAGAATACCATCGCTATGCTACATAGATAAGAATAAGATACACTCACATGCAATAAATAATGCATGCATAGCTTAAAGTTCACAACACCAAGCCACCGTTTCTGTAAATCACTCACTCACATACTCACACACTTACAATCTGTCAATATCAACAATAATATCTGCCTTAAATCAACATTAGCTTCATTATATTTTATTTAATACTAACTCGCCTTAAGATGAGATTGGCTGTTTATTTCAATATTTTCAATAAGTAAAAATAATCAGTCGTAGCCTAGTGGTTTTAAGATCATTGCTAATTTGAATTCAATTATTGCGCACTTTTTGTTTTTATTATTTGAGTGACTTGAATTCAAGATTTTTTATTTTCATTGTTAAGTTCTGTTTTAAAATTTTAAATTTAATCATAAATTACTTATTAAGCTTCTATAAGAAAACAAGGAATTACAAAGAAAACAGCATACATTAGGTCGTCAAGTATATTGAGCCAATTTTACGATATATGACGTTGTGAAATTGTGGATACTTTTCAGTTCAATGCCTAAAAGACCATTGATCGACAATAAACTGTCGTCCATTGCCCGCAACTTTCGTTATTTCTGTGAGTGTTTTAGTAACTGAATCGACTGTGGCCTATGCATGCGATTTGCTTTTTTTATTTTATAATATGCACTTATGCAACTGACCGTACATTACAAGGTCACTCGTCGAGCGACCGAGGCAAAGCTGTAGTGGCAGTCGCTACCAAATTATATTCTTTTAGGTTTATTAGGTGCTGTGTGCTAATCATATTATAATACTCCTTCTCCATAGAGTGGAAAGAGGAAATAGTCAACTAGAGAGCCCAGGGGTTTGAGAACCTGTGGGCGGCCATCAGCCAGCCATTTCATGGAGACTGCCTCACTGTCGCACCGGGACACCTTTACAAAATAATGGCAGCAATAGGCCAGTCTCCTGCTTTAATAATTATTTAAGATATGATTTTGCAATTGTTCAGAGTGGGTTATCAGGATAGCATCAATCAAGTATGTTTCTGTTAGGGGGTCTACAAGCCCGGGTCATCGACCTCTCTGACGCAACGCCGCGACTTCGATAACGAGCTCCACTAAAGTTAAGAACGACACGAGTCACAATAAATAAATCTTTTTAGAGACAAAGTGTAACATGTAAAGTGCTAACTTACTTAGTTTGTGTTTGTTAGTAGTTAAGTTTGTTAAGTCATGTCGAACTACCCTCTACGCATCTGGCTGCGGCCTACTACAATTTCAAGAATGGCTCATATATAAGAGTCCTTTGAAAGTCGGAATAGTTTTTATTGTATGTTCCCCGATTAGGTACTCGAATACGCCTGAACCGATTCGGAAAATTCCTTTTTTTGTACATTCCTGGATCCTGGAGAAATGAAGGAAACTCTTTTTATAGGCACACTTGAAGCGATTATACTTAAAAATAAGCCAATAGACCAACCAGGTCTTTAACAGGTTATTGCACGACACCAACTTTAAACTGTTATTTAGATCAGATTTTTTGAAATAATTATTTTTAACTTTTCAGTGGATTTTTTTAAGTTGGTTGTAGTTTTTGGTAAAAAGTTTTTGTTATTTGTGATAAAAGTCTCATCGCTGAATTTTGATTTATTTATTGCACTTTTTTTTTAATCTTTGATTTGAAAAAAATAAATCACAGATGATAAGGCAAAGGAACTACCCATATCATACAACTCAATTTGCACAAGTGTGTAATGGACGCTATTATGATGCTGCAAATAGTGCAGTAATGACTTTGAGGTTTTGTGAGGAAGTGTGGAAAAATAAAAAAAATACCCGAATGTACTCTTTTGGTTGGTCTTTATTATTTATTAACTTGGTATACGTATCCAAGATACATGTCTGTGACAGACTGACGTTCGGATTGACAACGAAGTGCTCTTGCAATTGATCTGTTGTTATCCATTTAAAGTACGGAACATTAAGAGAGTTATCCCAACCAACTGCTAACTGCTAATTGCTAACTAGCGCCGCCAATTGATATTTTTATTTTCCTCTTTGTGCGAAGCGAATTTAAAAAATGTGCGTCTACAGAAATATGTAACCAGTTATAAGCTATGTTTAGAATGTATTGTTATGTGCCTTGGCAAAGCAGTCAATCACCCATTTATACTTTTTGCTGACAGCACTATGATGATCATTGAAAATGACGAAAAAAAATATTTAAAAATCAAAAATATAATGGACTAGATAAAATAGTAAACTGGATTACATATCATAAGTTATTAAATAACGTTGAAAAAACAAATATTATGGAATTTATAAATAGATACAACCGAAAAAAATATATAGCCTGTAGGCTACATTGAGGTAACAAAATTTTTAGGACTCTATATTGATCCGAATCTGTCTTGGAAAGTACATATTGAACATGTCTGCACAGGATTAAACAAATTTTAATATGCTTTGTACATGTTAACTAAGTCGGAAAACCAAAAAATATTCCCAACAGAGCGTATCATGCTTATGTCACGTCGATTTTACTACATGGTTTGAGTTTTTTGGGGCAATTCAACAAATATAATGTTGACTTTTAGACCAGAAAAAAAAAGTCTATGAGTCGTTTGTGGCTTAAAAAAAAGAGATAGTTGTAAATTATATTTCCATAATCTTTCAATACTTACATTACCGTGCCTCTATATATTTAAAATAACTACATTTTTCCATATGAATCTAAATAAATTTGACAATCTTAAAAGCAGACGTAATAACAATGTGATCGGTGCGATACCATGTAAAACTGCACCAATCTATAATAAGATACCTTAATGTGTAAAGAATCTAGACAGTAACATATTTTTTTTCAATAAAAACTTAGAAGACTTTTTAATAATTAAAACTTATTGGATATAAATGGATAATGAATTAGTAAAAAAATATATACAGCTGAATTTAAATATCAATTGTGACTGTGAAAGTAGATATGTTATAATCCTTATTTATTTCTAAAACATTTATATTGTATGAAATTTTGCTTGCCTTTAAAAGAAATCATATAGAAAGAACTTTGTTAAATATTATAAGATCACTTATTGTACCTATTTGCAGCAAACAAAAATTGATTGATTAAACATTAATAAAATAGCTTATAACTAGCTACATTTCTAAGCTCAGGCTAAGCGCATTTTTTGAATTCGCTTCGCACAAAGAGGAAAATAAAAATATCAATTGGCGACGCTAGTGGGCGCCAGCAACCCTTTTTAGAACGTTCACTGACGGTCACAAGTATTAGCTATTAATAAGACACTTTTCAGCATATAGGTTACTGTTTCAGAAAATACCAAATAAGCGGTTTTTATATTCTATGTATAAATCCTTTATGAGCAACTCGCCAGATTCGCAACTCTCCAGATTCTCAACTCACCAGAAGTACAATGAATTACAAAACAGCAGTAAATTAGAATATTAAAGCTTTTTAACCGACTTCAACTAAGTAGTTTCTTAAAAGTAGGTTTGTACTGTACCTACATAAAAATCAAGTATGAGTTTAATTAACGCACTTTTATGTAAATATGTACCGTTTTTAATTATTTTTATTTTTTCGAATGACAGCTGTCAAACTGTAAATCGCTATATCTCCGTAACTATTAATTGTACGATCAAAAGTTACAGAGATAGAGCGATTCATATTTGACAGCTGTCATGAAAATGAAGATCTCGATGAGACCTATAACTTCTGTAAGGAAACTACTAGTCTACGATCAATAGTTACGGAGATATAGCAATTTATAATTTGACAGCTGTCATCAGAGATTTCGATTTCGACCTATCACTATGCAAAAAATGAAGAAAAAATCCCAATTTACTATATATAAATTACAAGGACACAAAACCATTAAATCAAACCAATTTTTTTATATTCAAAAACTCTCACTGCGTTAATTCAACTCACTACAAAAAAAAATCCGTCGAAAACATTTTCTTTTTAGAGTCGGCTTAAAATGCTTTTTTATTTTAATTTAGTAAAATCCATAAGTGCACTTATTAAAGTGCTCAGTGCACTCTTTATGTTTTTTGAGTAAAGCTATATGTTAGTGATTGAAACCTCAAGTGGCTCCCAATTCGTCTTCGCAGGAATACACATATTTTATTTCTTCTGTACAACGTCCTGTTCAATCCGTCAACACCTCATTATCTCAAACAACAATTTCAATTCCATGGTTCTGAAATAACTCAAGATTCGCCTAATTAATATTAAAAACGCCAACACACCACTCACACTTAAACAGCAACTCTTTTGCTGTGAAAGCAATCAGACTTTGGAACTCTTTACCATTGCAAATACGACAAGCTCAATCATTGAGTCATTTCAAAAAACCTAAATTTTCTATATTTTTTTAAATTTTAAGCTGTTCGCTTATTTATACATATTTGTATATATTTAATTTACTTTTATATAGGAATGTAAGTATATGTATCTATGTATTTTTATATACTTATTTTTTCTAAAGTATTATTTATTTATACCATGTATATACTAATAAATTTTTAAGACTCGTCCTTGAGATATGAACACCTTACTCAATTTCCTTGTTTTCATAATTTCCGAACCCAAAGGTAGAAGTGTGTGGAAGAAATCGCTTCGTTAGCGATAAGACCGCGTTGTTGTACTTTTTTTGTGTTGTATTTTTTTATAGATTTAAATGTATGTCTTACTTACTATGCAATAAAGAATATTAATATTATATGCTTTACATACAAAAAAATGAACAGAATCCAAATTTAGTTTATAGGAAACAAATGCAGCAGAGAGCCATTTGTTTATAAAAACTTTTCAACCTATTTAAAGAGATAACGATCCTTGGCGGCTCGTAGCGTGCTTCATATAGATAAATTCTGTACTTATTTTTAGCACTTACGGAGGAAATACTATTGAAAAAGAAAACATGATCTCAAACAGAATATTTATGTCTGACGATGTTCAAAATCCTGAAAAATGTTATTATTACCTTAAAATCTTATTTTGACCTTTTATATGAAAACTAGAATCATGTATAACTTTTAACTTTGTATTAGTTTTTATTTAATAGAAAATTGACGTATATACGAGTTGACGTAAGAATCCCAAGCCGATAACCAAAGTTAGGGCGGGTGGAGCCGCTGGCAAAATAATTCATTAATTACCAGCTATTAATTGATAATATATTATAATTAAATTAAAGCCATTAATAATATAAATGCGAAAGTTTGAATGTTTGGTTGTTTGTTACTCAATCACGCTTCAACCACTGAATGGATCAGGATGAAACTTGGCACACATATAGGTTAGTTCCTAGAATAGGACATAGGCTATTTTTCATCCCGGAAAATTCAAAAGTTTCCGCGGGAACAACTATAACCGAATTCCTCAAACGAACCATGGCTACAGCTATAGCTTGCTATAACAAACTTCTTTAGTTTAATCAAGAAGTTGCTGTAAAAATCCCACGCCGATAACCAAATTTATGGCGGGCGGAGCCGCTGGCAAAAGCTAGTATTCTATAATCTCCTTAATTTCATAGTGTTTGCCGAGTAAATGTCAAAAATAAGTCCAGGATTCGTACGCATAAAGCACGGGTGAAACCGAGGTGAAAAGTTAGTTATATATTTAACCCTAATTTCCACTTGTAACGTGTATGTACTCGTTATTCACCACATGTGTACCTAATGATGTTACACTAAGTTAACAGGAAACGGCAACGGACAGACGAACTTAATGACCGTCTTTGTCTCCGTTATACTTCTAAATGTATTAAGCACACTCTGTGCAGTTAAGATATATGCTGAGTAGTGTGTACAATTCATTTATTTTTGTAGGTAGACTATGGAAATGAAGAAACACAATCGTATGATGAAATATAGAAAGGTGTTTTATGTGAACTGCCATACAATTCAGTAATGAATTTGTGAAATATTATGCATAAGCTCTGTATACATATATACTTACGCTATTTTTGTAGTGCACTCCATTATGTGGGATGTTTCAGATAGAAAAAAATGCATTTAAAGTTCCGAAACATTTTATTTTTAACATGTAGGTATATTTTGCGAGTTATTGGCTTCCAAAGTTAAAACGTTCGTTTTACTTTTGAAGACTAGCTGGTAATAACACAGACAAAAAATAAAAAAATATATTTTTTGTAATAAACAAGTAAATCACTCAGAATCGATTTTTGGATAGTTTAATGTACAGACACTTTTTTTTTCTCTAACTACTGTCTACTGTTGTTGGCCGCAGATGGCCTTTACAACTACACGCGGACTAACTTTTGCTGCGGTGCTGCTTGTACTCTTCAGCGATAAGTTGGGGCGGTTTGCGCAAGGGTGTCCTGGACACGAACCTCGGCTTAAACAACCGCTCTTAAAAACTAAATTTGTATCTGACTAAAATTTACCGCCGTTTCAGAAAAAAGCAAAGGCGTTCTGAAGAGAAGAAACGGCAAGAAACTCTTCAGCCCTCGCCTATTATTATTTAAATCTAACTAGTCGAAGCGCCCGGGTATATTAGTGAACCTAGTATACCTGCGCGCTCGAGTATGTGTGTGTGTGTGAGACTAAACTGTCTAATGTTCCGTCGCCGCCGGCGTTCGCGGACGCGGGCGCAGAAGGCGATTGAGCTCTGAGCCTGCTGGTGATCTCATAATCAGAATCTATCAGTACGTGCCTCGGATATCTAAAAGGTCCTAAGGCCCCTCTATTGGGGGCGGAGTTTATAGATTGCCTAATTAGGGGATTGGGGTAGAGGGCTGCCGACTCAATGTACAGACACTATGATTCTATTAAAGTATAGAAAATATAGATGTATAAGATAAATAGAAGATTACATGAAGACTTCTTTAAGAATCGTCAGCAATGTTATTGTCATAGGTAAGGTTGCGTAAGTACGAGTGTAAGCGTGAAGCCAGTGAAGTCTTGTCTGCCCAAGTAATACAAATTGTTTCTTTGCCTCAGCTCAGCGGTTATTGAAACCTATGTAATACAACATAGTTATTATTATTTATTTTTTCTAGACATAAATACTTTACAGCAAAGTTAAATATAATATTAAACAGACACATTTATATAAACGAACTTTATGCCTTCTTAGAGGTTTACAAAAAAACGTTTTTACTTTAAAGTGATTGTTTGTATTTACATGAGGTAAATGACATTACTTAAAGATTATCCGATTCGGTAAGGTCAGAAAGAACATTTTGATGTTTAATTTGTATAATTATGTTTAAAATCAATTAAATGTCGATGATTCAACAAAGCTAAGCTGCACCCGCCCACAGGGCCTGCGCGTGCGCACACGCACCTAAGCAAATGCGATTAACACACAATAGTCGGCGGCCCAGAGACAGACGGACTTACATACACAATTGTCGCAGTTGTTACGCACTGCTCATTTGCAACCATTTGCATTTAAATCGCAGTTGCGTCTACGTAGTCGCACCTTTTATTCTGACGGTCGTGTTGTTTTGGTAATGTTTAAATTATAACTTATTGGCACACGTTATCAACACTTACTACTTATTTATTCAACAAACATGTTGAACTCAAACAATAAAACATTACTTGTCTTAAAACTACCATTATACCTTAAATAAAATAGTACATTACTGCCGCGGCCCGCAAACGCAGCATAACGGGGCGATCGTGAATTAGCTGTATAGCCGACGCACGCATCACAGAGTTCGGTTATGCTCAGTTGTGGTCAAGGCTTATATAGTGCTTTTCTCAAACATGCGCGTAAAATAACTAGTTACATTATTAAACTACACCGTTTTTATTACTGTCAATACAGTTGGTATGATGGAATCTTTTGAATCTTATTATTTCCTATAACTAAGATCCTAAACTTTCTAAAGTAATTCAAAATGAGTCGGCGTATTTTGCCGTCGAATCGAAGTTGCATTACATACCTAGTGTTTAATTCCTAGGGTTCTTAAATTAATAGTAGTTTATGAAACTATCATATAATAAGGGGTATGAAAATTCAAGTGTAGGATTAAAAAACGAGCCGCAGACGAGGTTCTTAATAGTATTGTATAAGTGTTGTAAGATTCATCCCCCCGATCGACCTCGGTATGGTCGTAAAACTATATAGTAAGGCGGCCTCGGCACGTACTAACGGTCCCAGATGACGATCTCGCTATCCGGATGACGAGATTAGTCTCAACGACCTCCCCCAATAGGGCCTCCCTGCAAACACGACGCCGACGTCCCCGGGTTCGTCGGCGCCCACAAAGATACACGAGGTATCAAAGAGTGCCCGGGCGCTTCTCGCTCCCACTCAATCGCAACCGCACACGCTAGTTATTGGTTTCCGACATTGGTATCTATGACGGAAAAACAGCGACAAAACAAAGGCTTTTTCCATTTCCAAGAAATGTAGTAAGCTTTTCTACATCTTATTCTTACAGTTTGGCTAAAAATACCAGGTAAAAGAATAAAGACATTCAAATTTTTGGTGAGAAAACCAAAGTAGGTAATGAGAGAAAAAATGGTACTACAAATCGCCAAAAATTTACTAAGATCAGATTGGTCGGCTCCTAAGTGTCGTAGCGTGATTTTAAATAACAAATAACGTTCCTCAAAAATTAGGGTACCAAATACAAAAATATTTTTTAAATAAAATAAAGAATATATCTTTATTGTTTGAGTATATACAGATATAAAACTATTTATACTAGGCATTACAAATCACAAATTTTCAAAAATAAGAAATGGCAATTGTAATAAGTAACATATAATTAATTATTTTCTCGTGTCATCCCTAACCCTAAACCAAACCCTAACCCCATACAGTTTGTACGAATTCGTTGACATTTTAGTAAACTTTGATTATTAAATAAACGAGAGACCATCTTCGATCGCTCGAGTGACATAAGGCGAACTTTACACCTATCGCTGTCCTCGCAGGCGTTTCTTCATTATTGAACAACTTATTCCCAGAACATAAAAAACCCTTGTTTGATGGACAGTAGTAGGTCCGCGGGTGGGGAAGAGGGGGGAACGAGGCCAACTGTCACTTTTATTGCATAAAATTTATATGCAAATCAGTCCGATGTGTGTAGTAAACATGGAGACACCGTAATTTTTCATATCTCTGCATACCCACACTCGTGTTGGGACATAAAGTATAAAACCATAACAACATATCTACTAGTGACCCGACTTTGGTTCTTTGACTCCAGAATTGTGCTAGGGGCATACTATCGATTTGCGATTTGTAAACGATCGATTATTTTGTATTTATAAATAGTTAACGTATTTACTTATATTATTTTTTAAAACGTTAGAACGTTAATCTATTCTGTTAAATTCTACTATTTTTGGGGGTTTGTGTAAATAGGTGGGAGCTTTTATTAATACTTTTAACTTTGAAAATTTGATTGATTGATTTGTTGTTTGATTGATATTTTTTGAATAGGTATTACAGTGATATATATATTGCGGACCGGTCGCGGTGCTAAATTGCAGTTAGGTAAAAATAAATAGTAGATATACGACAGTAGTTACGAATAGACGATTCTAAAGTGAGCTATTCAGAAGCCTCCTCAAGGATTTATTATGTATTTATTCCGCGTGGAACCTACTAGCTATAGTACCATCTAATGCGATCATTATTACACACATATTTTTCTATAATTTTAACATAATGAAATACGTATTTATTACTAGATTTTGCCAGCGGCTCCACCCGCCCTAAATTTGGTTATCGGCGTGAAACTCCTTAATTAACTCATTAATTATTATACTAATAACGTTTGCTATATCAAGCTGTAGCTATTAGCTATAGTTCGTTTAAGCTCAGTTATTGTTACTCCCGCGGGAACTTTTAGAGAAGCCTATATGCTATTCCAGGACCTAATCTATTAGGTGTGCCAGGTTTTATCCCGATCCGTCCAGTGGCTGAAGCGTTATTGAGTAACAAACATCCATAAAAACAAACTTTCACATTTATAATATTAGTAGAATTACTTGAATATATGTATTTTGTGTAGGTTTGTATTATCCCCAATTACCGGGGGCAAGCAACAGTTAACAATATATATATTTTTGTAATGAACTTATTTCATCCAACGCGGAATCATTAATTAAAATATATTTTTACTTCGTGACTTAATGTCCTCTAAAAGGGGTCATATTTAATTTAATGTGACATCACATAGCTTATAACCAGCGGATAATTAAGACACTTTCAAGGATATCTCATTTGTCAAATTATGACAAGTGGTTTAGAAGTTATGAGGGAACAGATGAACATACATACATAGCCATATACATACTGGTCAAAATCATAACCCTCCTTTTGCTTTGCCTAGTTGGGTAAAAATGTGTACAAATTGCTTTCCATTAAAATGATTATAAGCGAGCGTTTTCAGTATTGTTTAAAAATGACTTTGTACCTACTTGAAATTTCAAAAGCACCGCTTCAAAGTGACATTTTAAGTTAAATTTTAAAGAGCTTTAGTTGTATCATAGAGATAAAAAAAACATCTTTTCACGACAGCCAAATATGTAAGTGTCAATTTGGTCTCGGTAGGTCATAAAAGTCTTAAGATGTTCTGTGGTCATAGATATGCATTCAGAGAAAAACAAAAACTACTTGTTACTAGACACATGGAACTACGAAGGCAGAACAAATTTGACAGTTATGTAAATAAAGTACTTTTTACAACAAGTTTGTGACCAAAGATTAAAAGACTGTTAAAGTTTATTTAAAGTTGTTAGTTTGTATATGTTGTTCCAAAACAAACTATTAAACAATGTTATAAAAATGATAAAATAATGTGATCTACAAACAATTTATGTGACGTTTTGTAATAGACGGACGGCTCGAGAGAAACTATGATCTCTTTTTTCCATTAACCTCCGGAACCCTAAAAATAGGGACAACGCCCTGTTATGCGCTCGCAATTATAAAAAGCCCCTCCTTTTTTCATTGTACTCGTATAGAATGCATCCAAACATAATGCGTATTTCTGTTGAGTATGCGTGCGCGCAGCTTTATGTTACGTAGGGTTGCCACGAGCTAATGTGATACCCGTGTCAAAGTTCACGTCATTCTTAAGTGGTGCCGTAAGATTAATATGTTATTTATCACTTTTGCCATCGATCAATATGTTTTATGCAGTTATGGAGTAGGCGAACAAGTGCAAAGGTTACTATATATGTTTATATTTTATTCAAATATTATAAATTACTGTAATTGATCAGTATAACAAGATTGTTGATAGCTGACATGACATGTAAGTAAAAAAGTTCCTAATAGAAAAATAATTTCTCAGTATTGTTTTCTGCATCCGCATTTTATAAAAGTTGACATGTGACTTTGCATTCATCAATTTGAAGATATCAGACATCCATAGCGCAATGCTGTGACGTTCCAACGTAGGACTTCCTCTATTTATATATGTATGGTCGGTTGACTAAATGTTAAATAAGTGCTTATTATATTTTCAATTAATTTAGATAAGAGATAATGGTTTTTGTTTCATTCAGCGGAGAATGAGAATTGATGAATGTGTATACGTATGGCGTTGCTGATGATTAAGCCAAGTAATTAAATTCACATCACTAACTTCTCGTTCTGCTGATAGTCAACTGTGACAACCCTATTGCTAAGTGTGAGGCGTGACATCCAATCGACAGCTGACTTCCTGTCCGCCGCATCGCTACACACATAGGGCTGGCGACGATAATGCGCGATGTAATTCGATATCGAACCTTTGTCTTTGCTCGGTCGCTGCTCTTAGGCCTGCGCACAAATTTAGGAGACAATGTGTGTCATTCGAGAGCTCATTGTGCTTTGTTATGTTTACAAATAGCACCCGCACGAGGCTTTCACTTGTGTACTTAAAAAGACGTGTTATGAGAGTTTTTAAAGTTTACGTTTCTTCAACCAAATGTTTAAAAATTAATTTGTGGTATTATGAGGACATGTGTAATAAATACGCTTACAGTTATTATTTCTATAAATGTAATTTTATTAAAGTTAACTGATCAAAATGTAATCAAGTGCTTGGCTATATACGTATATATTAGAACTATGACTATGGTAGGTGTCTCTGTTACATTTGGAGGTTGCCTTTATATTGAATTGTATAGTAAGTGCAGTTATTATTTTTTTGTCCCGACTCTGATTTGTACCCGGAACAACGATTTATAGACAACTAGGATTTCTGCTCGAGAATTCTGGAGAAATTTGTCTTTAGTCGAGACGGAAAAATAAAACTCAACGCCTCGAGAACTCGAGAAATCAGTTTCGTGCGCTAGATAACTAAAAAACATGCATTTAACTGTGAATAGTCTAGGGTATCGCATCGCTGTCACCCCGCAAAGTGTGTGAGGAATGATGATTATTAAGCCACCATCAACGGAGAATGAGCGTGTTTTCTTATTATCGAGAAACATTGTCAGTAAAATAAGAAACCGTCTATCAGATGATGCTGTTAATGCTCTTGTATTTCTGATAGCGTATTTTATAAGGAAAAAGCGTTGATTTCTTTGTTGATTATTTTGTGATTTACTGGTTTAGTTTTAGTTGACACACTGGGCTATGCTCAAATTAAATAAATATTATTGGAAGTTCATTATGATTTGCTTAATCCAAAGAATATAGTTAACATAGTAGTTTAGCAAAATGTTCTTTTTGTTAGACAAGTTTTTATCAAAATAATGATCTAATTTTTATATAGTCAAAGACTGTTGTGCATTTGGGAACTGGTAGGGACTTTTATATATAAGTAAAGTTTGTTTAATTTATTGTTTGGTGTTGATTTCTTAATTAATTAGTGCAATTTATGGTAACTAAAAATTTTATTAATCTCATCTATCAGTCTAATTGGTAATAAAGCAAAAATTTCAAAATAAAATTGTATTTTAGTAAAGATTTTATAATTTCTCGAGATACTCGAGAAATCCTGGTCTAGAATTCCCGTGCCTCGAAAAATAAAATAAAAAAGGTCGAGAAAACAAAACCTCTAGTCACCACCTACCACGTTTGTGAGACCGAGTACCATCAGTGAAACGTAAAGCTATGAGCATACTTTCGTTACATCTTTGCCCACCCCTTTAGGAATAAGTGTCGTGAAGGTATCTTTTTTGTATAGAATTAAAAACTTTCGTATATTTTTATCTATACTTTTTGTGAAAGATTTACTTTGGTGTATCGCTTACAGCTCAAATATTTATTTAACCTTTGTTTCCAAAATTGTTTTTCAAGTTAGTTTTCTGATCCAAATTGGTTCAGTGAATACATCAATACTATTCTACAAAATGAACGGAATCAAATACTGGAAGTAGTTTTTTTGTTTCACTAAAAACATGACGTTGGAAATTTGCTAACATAGCAAATCTAAAAGTTGTGTGACATGTTAAGCCGACTTGTTCCCATGGAAAACAAACTATTATATCAGCCTGGTGTAGAACCCACATAAGGGTCAACGGGTTCGGGGCAACAAGAACAAACTGTAAATTGTAAACTCAAGTTTCAAAATAAAATAAGAACAAATATTCTCAAGTACTTACATACCTTATACACAGCACACAAGTCACCGAAATCAATAAAACAGACTTAGTAAACAAAACGCACATTCAAAAAAACACTTGTCCATTAGCAGATACAAAAGTGAAAAAGCGCACTCAATCCCAGCAGCTTGCACAAGTCTCCTCACTCAATGCGTAAATACTCCTTATTAATAAGAGTTATTATTATTTATTTATTAATCCTGACGTACGTCATTGTTGTTTGTATTTACGTAATTTTACGCATAAACCCGCAGTGATCTTGACACAAAAAACAAAACACGTAATTTTCTTGAAGTCTCACTGAAAGTGCATCGATAATTATTTTTTTCTTATTCTATATGTAATTTATTTGTAAATATTTCCTTGTAATTGTAATTTGTAATGGAACAGGAAGGTGTTGGCGCCACAAGTACCTAAAGGTATGCGTTGTCACGTATTGAGCCGTAGGTTTACGTATGGATTAGTTATCTCTATACTCTAGTCTAATGTGTTTCACGGGTTCCGTACCTAAAGCTGACTCCACTGCCTGTCTATCTGACCGTCGGTCTGTCCGAGTACGCACACGGGTCCCTAACTCGTAAACGTAATGAGTCAGGGTAATTACTTGCAGGTAAATACGTGACTCTCGATTTCAATTTTGCTGTAAATTTAGCATCAAATAAACCACTTTAAAACATCTTTTTGCACTAAATCAAATCTAATAGTGTTATTAAGAGTACAAACCACCAAATGTAATTGCAACATTTAAAATTTTAAAAGTGGTCGTTAAAAGTAGACATCCTCCTTAATAACGCTGGACTCCAAACTTCAATGGGGTCCTCATATTCATAACCTAGCCAAAAAACTTAGCTCTGCTGTGTATGCGATCAAGAAAATAAGACAATTGACCGATGTCGACACTGCAAAAATAGTATATTTTAGCTATTTCCATAGTTTAATGACATATGGTATCCTATTGTGGGGTAGCGCTGCTGATGTAAATACAATATTTTTGTTACAAAAAAGGGCAATTCGTGCTATTTATAAATTAGGATCTTGGATATCTCTGAGGGATAGGTTTAGGGAAGTAAAAATTTTAACTTTAGTGTCGCAGTACATATATGAAAATCTTTTATATGTACATAAAAATATCAATAGTTTCAGCAGGAAAAGTGACGTTCACAAATTAAATACTAGAAGTAAAAATAAGCTGTTGGTGCATGATACACGTCTACACAAAATAAGTAACTCTTTTATGGGGCAATGTATACACTTTTACAACAAAGTTCCCAATAAAATTCAAAATCTATCATTATAAGTAAATTTAAATCTTTTATCAAGCAGGTACTTTGTAAAAAGGCATACTACAATATATCAGACTATGTAAATGATAAAAATCCTTGGGACTGATGATGCTCAATTACAGGATGCATAGGTAAACCAAATGAAAATGGAAATAACATAAAATTGTACGACTAAAAATCTTTTATTTAAAACATTAATTGTATTTTAGTTTATTTAAGTGTTTTTAAAAGAGTAACTATCGAGTTTCTTGCCGGATTCTTCTCGGTAGAAATCAACAACATTGTGAAACCGGCGGGAAGGTGGGAGGGTTCAAAGAATAATATTTTATAACTTTGACGATTCAAAAGTGATTGTAAAATCCTTATTCGAATAAACCATTTTGACTTGACTTGACTTAGGTGTTTTTGTTTACATAATATTGTCTTTAAACCAAAATGATGTTTCATGGGGGAATATGTAACATCGAGATCTTAGATATTTAGAGTTTAGACCCACAGTAATCTCATAAAGTTATGCAATCAGGTAAAAATCAAAAGACTTTTCATGATTTATATTTTTATTTTATTACTTACCAATTAAAATTTAAAATAGTAAGTACGTAAGTACGAACAATACTTAAAATATAATATTTTACGGGATTCTTACCGTGATTAGTCGAGGAACCCCGTGAAACATGTTTAACCGTGAATCTTTAAATCAATACTTAAAACATATAGAAATATAACATATGTCAGTGGCATCACAGTTTGCCAATGTATAATATAAACAGAGGCGTTGTGTTGTGTTGTGTTGTGTTGTGTTGTGCAACCAGCCGTCTATCTGTCCGTCTCCCGTCCCTGCTCCCGCTCGCTGATCGTGACCCGTTTGACCTTTAGTGGCGACACTTTACCATTAATTTGACATGTGTTTGGGAAGTGAAATTGATCCTCAGATTATTCAAGCAGTAGGTAGGTACGTACAGTTATACTCGCATAGTGTAGTGTGGGCAGGCACAGCTTACTATCGCCATCTATTGGTACCGTACCTACTGACTGACATTTTATTATGTGTCCAGAAATGATTAAAGATTACACATCTGCCCAAAAAAAGATAAGTTGTACGTAAGTTTCATTGATCCATATTACGTCTTAACTGAATAACGGTAACCAGAGGGCAAAGTTTGAATCCTTACTTTAAAAAAATTCACGATTCGGTTTGTCTACCATCATTAGGTGGTACCTACCTATACAGAAATTAAAGAGTAGAATCTGAGATTCACAATACCTAAATTATATACCTAGTTTTTGTTAGATAAAACTGTTTACCTCTCGACATGGATTGATTTTTGCTGAAAAAGTTAGAAAAAACTATTCAAACTAATAAAAAACCGGTCGAAAGCGAGTCAGACTCGTACTTACTTAATATATAGACAGACGACCACACCATAGCTAAGGGTCCCTATTTACTATTTTGGTCCCTAGTAGTGAGAATTGATATCACTTAATTCAATCGTTCAATTCTTACCAAAAACCTAATATTTTTCTCACTGGTAGACGTGAAAAGTTGTAGGTACCTTTTTTACACACAAGAGCAAATTGTATACCTTTTTGTAATGGAAAGCGTGTTTTTTTTTATTTATTTTTTATTAGTATTGGATGTGATCCTGTAATAACTAAAGAATTCTTTCTGCATCACTTAAACGACGAAAACGCCATGAACTATGTTAAAATTCGGGAAATGTTACTTTTATGTGCTCCCTACTTGTAAGTAGGTGTATAAGGTCGACACTGTTTTAAAACAGTTTCTCGAGTAAAAATTTCACATGCAACTACAAATGTTTCCTAATTTTTTTTTTTTTATATGGCCTATGGACGCTTGTAACACCAGGGGTATCACCAAAAATCCAATAACTTCTTTTTCAAATAACCCCATACTCTATTCCTTAGAGAAAACCTTGGCAGGGAGCTCATTCCACAACCCAACCGTTCGCGGGAGGAGGTATCTCTGAAACCGCACTGTACGCTGTAGGACTTAATCAATTACTAATGATAGAGATATCTTTCTTCAAGATCAAATTTAAAGATTTCGGGAACGGGACATAGGTACCTATTCTTATTTGTTATTCAGGATTCTTAAAATTAAAAATAATTGAAAAATAATAATTATAATAAAACCTGTTACTTGTTTGTAATGTAAATGATTTTATTGTTTAAACATTTCGTAACTGATTTTGTAAGTGAACAAAACACACACTCAAAAAAGATTGAGAACTGCGCGTCAACTCAACTGGACAGGCGCACACTTTGTATAACTTACGTACATATATCTGTACACATATACATATGTATGTATGTTAACCCTTTACTTGGCAAAAAATTTAAAGATAATTTAACTCATTTTTTTTAAATTATTGTTGTTATTATGACATCCAGATGTAAACAAAAATAATAAAAAAAATATCGAACTTATGTTTTTCAGTATGTGATATGTATCTCTCAGGATACACTGCCAGGTCTGTACTGTTAATAAGTGGTGAAGAAAAAAAAACTATTTTGGCGTAGTTTTTAGGAATTATTTGTATTTAAAATAATGTTGGGGTCAGCAGAAAATAAAACAAAAATCAAATTATTTATTAATAGTACTATTTATCTCACAAAGTATCTCACAGGATACATTGCCAGCTTTGGGGTGTTCAAAAGAACAAGATTAAGCACAACAACGCAATAAATTTCGTTACATTATGATATCACTTATCCCACAATTAGTGTTTCTTTATTGTAAATATTAGTTGTACACTGTAGTGTGTCAAATAAAAGTTAAATGTCTATGTCTATTACTACATATTTCTGTGGATATCTCAATATTATTTAGTGTGGAAAGAAACGAAACAATTTCTATTGGGTAACAGACACAGCCTCAAAGCACATTTCAAACAGCTTACATTTGTTTGACCCTTCTTGCAGAATTTACATCTACCCTTCGATCCAAACGTGGGGAAATGACCGAGTTGGTCATATCTGACGTCGCACGTGGGTCTAGCCGTAGCAGGCGCTTTTATTATTTTGGAAGGAGTCGGTCCCACCATATCCGAATTGCTTATCATGGTTTCCCTGTCATGTAGGAATAAACTCTGAATTATATCATAGCGAAACTTTTTCAATGACATGGTTTTTTCAGTGCTATGTCTACGGTATAAAATCCAACTATTACATACGCACATGTCCAGGATTTGTGAAACCAGGGGCAAATACCAACGGTGACCTTTTAATTCCGTTCTGTATAACGCTATTAGCATGTCTGCTAGGTCAACCCCTCCCATATGGGCATTATAGTGCTTTATTATGTTCGGACAAGGCACTGGTACTTTTTTCCTCTCTCTTTTATCATAGCGTTGCATAGTAGATACGGGATCTGTATCAACATAACTGCTTGCAGTAGTGACACATTTGTTATCGTACCATTTCACGATGCAGACTTTATTGGAGTTACACACAATCTGTGAGTGAGACCCTCTCGGCATCTTTTTGAGTACTTTGTCGGGAATAAGCTTCTTTTCTGCGCCACGTAATCTGTTTTGACGAATTGTTCCTAGAGAAAATATACCCATTTCATGCCGCAAATAACGAATTAGCTCCAAACTAGTAAAAAAATTGTCAAAATACACCACAGAACATGCTGGTTCAGGTATAGTTTTGCACAATGTGACGACCACCTTAGCACCCAGCCCGAAACTAGATTCCACTGGAGTCAGTTGATGATCCCGAAAAGTATCATCACCACCATAGATAATAAAGTCATATACGAACCCAGACACACCAGCTCGAACAAATATTTTGTACCCCCATTTCTTCGGTTTATTTTTGACATACTGTTTTCGATTTCCAGCCTTCTTACCTTTATAAGGCACCATCATTTCATCCACACTGAATTTTTTTTCATGAGGTACTTGCAAAAATTTGGCACGAATCATTTCGATTAGTGGTCTTATTTTGAAATATCGGTCACCGTTATCCATTAAGTTGTTGTTAAAATGAATGTAACGTCTAATTCGTTGAAATTTTTTGAGAGGCATTATATTGGCTATAGGGCCGTATCTGAATTCTTTTGACCAGTAGTCTGTGTAGGCTGGCAAATCAACTATGCCCATAAGGAGAATAATACCAAAAAAATCCTTAATATCCTCTCTAGTAATATTTAGAGATTTACCGGTTTCTTGGGTACTATATAGGTTGGTCTGTGCAACAATAAAATCTAAAATTTCTTTCGAAAAAAACGTAGTAAAGTACTCAAATGGGCTCCGGGATGTTTCTAAATACGAAACTTTGTCATCAATTATAGCACAATGTTCAAATTTTTTTTTCCTCCAACTAAATTTAAGAGGTGCCTGGCGGATAGGAGTAGGTCGCGCTATTATTAATCCACGTGTTCTATTACGAAGTGTACTTACACCTGATAGAAATGGAGTACTATAATATTCAGCCAACGGAGACGCAGGTAAAGATGATTGTAGGATTGATGGAGAGAGTGGCGATAATGCATTTTCAATAATTGTACTCCTGGATCGGACACGTAATAAAGATGGATCATCTACCAACGGAGAAGCAGGTAAGTTTGATTGCAAATTTGGTAGAGAGTGTGTAGATTGTTCATTTTGAGAAACTGTTGGTATAGTTCGACTAATGTTAGCAGCGTTTATATGTGATGCAGAAGAAGCAATAGGAGTCGATGGTGATGCAGATAACGATGATTGTAGAATGGAAGGTGATAGTACGGGCGATGCATTTTGTCTCAGCAAAGGCGATGTCTGCAGCGTGGACTCCGTAATTACTTTTTGAAAAGGCACTAGTTCCTCATCCGATTCATTCAATAAATTTAATTTTTCAAGAGACGATGGCAATGAAGGAGCTGAGGAGGAACCGCCATCATCATCAAGTTGTTGTTGTCGAATGTTTTGCAATTCATCTCCTGATTCGAAAGACGATTCGTCATCCGAAGATTTTCTTCCAGCTTTAGGTACGAGTGCATATATTTTCTTAGCTCTGTAAAAAGAAGGCTTACCTCCTCCCTGAAAATAAATTAAAAAAATATGTGCTAAGCAAAGCAAAGCGTTCCACACCACATACGAGACAATAGATTGACAGGATTGTACCAATAAAACATTCACACACACTGTGTAGGCTTATAGCAATATGCAAAAGCACTAGAAAACGATACAATTAAATATAAATAAGACAAAACAAGACTTAATTCACGCGAATACCGATCGAAACCCAGGGTAACATGGGAATGAATAATTTTTCCGCGAAAAATTTTTATGTCCATTCCCGTCGCTCAAAACTTATTTTAGTAGAGCTATGTATAAGTCAATATTTTATATGTTACAGTTTGTAACAATAAAAATATTAATTACTATAGGTTAAAGCCTGAATAAGTGTAAAATGACCGCCACTAGTTATGACATATTATTACGTTTCATCTATACCGTCAAAATTCGTTTCTTGTAGTTACTTGGCAATGTGCACAGGGAGATACATATGTTTTGATTGTAGATTATTTTAGCAGAACACTATGTGTTTCTCATGCAATTAATACATCATGCTTACACAACCATTATTTGTACAAAACCATGCCTTGTCACACCTTTATCTAATGAAAACCCATAAAAACAAAAATATTCTTACCTTCTTAGGAGGGATAGCATCGAAACGGTACGCCATTTTAAATGTGTTTGATAAACAGTGTTGCCAACATGACAGCAATTATCACAGGTGCGTTCGAAAACAATCATAAAGTTTTAGGTAAAATTACGTTCCGTTATACTTCATAATTTTTGGAGATACAAATTTTAGAAGTTCAATGTATCTTGTCAGATACATTGTCAAGAAAAGGGTTAAGTGTCTACTACGGTTTAGTCTGCATGTACAGTAAAGTACAGTGTGCAATATGCTCTTGGAAACACACTCGACTGTTGTATTGCAATGTTTTGTTGGTCCGGTTACAAAATTCGCTACTGAAAAATTAACATAGACGCAGAATGACCTGTACATTCTTGTGTAGTTGCTTCATTTTGCAATATACTTCGTTTAATTATAATATTGCTTTTTAACATGGGTTATACAGTTTTTAATTTTGTGAAAGTAATTAATTACGAATAACTGAACTATTTTGGTTTTTTATAAGATACCTAATTACACATATTTCATTTATCAGTTTAGAACAAAGTGCTTCGTAACTATCTAACCTTTTGCAAAAACTAAACGGACAAAGCCTCAAAGCTTACAAATGAACAAAAACTAAACAAATTTTATGACAAATTCAATAACAAAAAAACAGTTCGAGTTAATGGCACAAAGCTCGAATCTCAAATGTTACAGAATACATATATTCCTACCTTGGAAAAGTAATATCTTTTAAGGATTGCACAAAAAAGAGACGAATATGCATTACGTGCAAAAATATTCCAGTAAAATAAAAGAAAAAATCTTTTATTAAAAGCATCATGCCTTGTCTCCGGTATACCGGTAAAACCTAGACAATAACAAAAAAAACGAGTTGCACTCCGGGAGTGCAGGCAGAAGTGAAAACCTTTACACACGATTCGCGCTTAACACCCAAATATGCCACAAGACATGTCTTTGACATTGTCACTAAATAATAATGTTTGTTTATTTACTTTTTTGACGTAGTATATTTGACATCGCAATCTGTCATAGAATTAAAATTCCATATCCAACCTCCCTGTACTACTCATAATCGCGAATACTAAAAATAAAAATTATAATAGGCGTGGCATTACGGTTTCCGTCTTACGAATTTCCACGATTAGGACACGTGACCTGACGCGAGTTTATCATTTTTTACCCATACCAAAAAAAGTGCACAACGCCGCTTAAGAAGTTTTCACTTCAAAAATAAATTGAACAAGATTCAGTCGGTCAAAGAGAAATAGAGAAAAGTACAAAAGTGATGGATTCAGAAAAATTCATTTTTTCATTAGAATAAAAATCTAATAAGCTGGCCACGTTGCTAGAACGGATCACAAGAGATGAGCAAAAAAGATTGCGAAGTGTAAGCCAGGGATGGGAAAGATAATAGTGAGGAAACCTAAGAATAAATGAGTAGACGACATAATTCATGCGATAAGAGGAAAATGGAGGCATACAGAGATGAACAAGGAAAAGTGGACGGAGGAGGGAGATGCAAATATAAAAAAGTATTACCATTGGAAAAGGCCTAAGGTCAACCAGATTTCCAGACTTCACAACGGAAACCTATCGATGTTTCGAATTATTTTTATCCGAATTTCATTTGTTCGAAAACGGTTCACAGAATTTTTGTTTTTCATAAAATTTACAATGCCACATATTCATTTAACCACAATATTATTTGCCAGAAATTTTATAGCCAGAGTTACATTATCTAATTTTAACAATTGTAAGTAGGTTTAAAACTTCATCATTTACCATCTTATCATAAACTCGATGTTACCTCGATGTAACCTTTATGTATATTTTTTTGATAAATAAGGAATTCGGAAGACATTCGAGAACGCACCGATGACACTAGAAACGAGATTTATAGGTAAGGTAAGTCCATACTTACCTAACCTATAAATCTCACCATTAGTACTTAAAAAACGAGTAGACGCCGTGTTACTGCCTTAGCCTCCGTGGTTTTTTTTTATTTCTACCCAGTCATCTTGTCAGGGCACCCCAACACAGCCGGGTAAGGTTAGAAGGTTAAGGCAGGAGCGAAGCAAAGCATGCGCTCCTGCCTTAGCCTGCGTGGTTATTTTTTTTATTTATACCCAGTAATCTTGATAGGGCACCCCATGTTTATATAATGAGAAATTATGTTAATATAATGAGAAGTTAATTATGTTAATATAATGAGAAGTTTAATTAAGTCTGACAAAATCACTCTATCTGGAACTGAATCTATAAAATGCATATGAGGCTTGGACCACGGCTCGTTTTAATAAGGATCCGAATATTTCTGAGTTAAATCGCAAATTAAATGCTGCCTCGAGGTTCAGTAAGAAAGCAACTGCCAGAGCAAAATTCCAATTCATCGGCAAAATAGGTGGGCGACTTGCGAGTTATCCTTCTGGGAGTCGTGCTTTCTGGTCGCTTGCCAAAGCTGCCGAAGGGAACTTCTGCCAGTCGTCGTTACCACCACTGAGAAAGACCGATGGTGACTTGGCCCATAGTGCTAAAGAGAAAGCCGATCTACTGGGCAGTCTCTTTGCCTCGAACTCGAATATGAACGATGAAGGCGCTGTACCACCTACTATACCGTGGTGCGGTAAGACCATGCCGGAAATCTCCATAACGCAGCGGGAGGTCAGGCGGGCGTTGCTCTCTCTAGACGTTCATAAGTCGAGTGGGCCAGACGGTATACCAGCAGTGGTGCTTAAGCAGTGTGCTCCTGAGTTATGTCCTGTACTCACGCGCCTCTTCGCGCTTTCCTACCACACTAGGCAATTTCCGTCTTCATGGAAGACTGCGAATGTGCACCCGGTGCCCAAAAAGGGCGATAGATCAGATCCATCGAATTACAGGCCTATCGCTATTACCTCTCTCCTCTCTAAGGTGATGGAGCGTGTGATCAACACACAGCTTTTGAGATACCTAGAAAAACATGACCTGCTCAGCGACCGCCAATATGGCTTTCGCCACGGTCGCTCGACTGGTGACCTTCTAGTGTATCTCACACACCGATGGGCACTAGCCATTGAGAGTCAGGGGGAGGCATTGGCATGTAGCCTGGACATAGCGAAGGCGTTCGATCGGGTCTGGCACCGCGGTCTTCTATCGAAGTTGCCATCTTACGGAGTGCCCGAGGGTTTGTGCAAATGGGTGGCTAGCTTTTTGTCCGGCAGACGCATACGAGCCGTAGTTGACGGTAGTTGCTCTGATAGCATGGACATTAATGCTGGTGTCCCGCAAGGCTCTGTGCTGTCTCCTACGCTGTTTCTACTGCATATCAATGACATGTTGGACATGAACAACATACATTGCTATGCAGATGACAGTACTGGAGACGCTTTTTACACGGGTCGTGCAAACATCCCTCGTTCCGTTGTGGAGGAAAACCGCGGAGAACTTGTGTCTCAAATCGAGACCATACTGTCCCAGGTCTCTGACTGGGGACGGGTAAACTTGGTCCGATTCAACCCTACAAAGACACAAGTGTGCGCGTTCACCGCTAAGAAAACTCCATTCACTGTAGTCCCACAATTCCAGAACACTCCCCTCTCCATCTCCAAGAGCATTGGGATCCTTGGTGTCGACATCTCCAGCGATGTTCAGTTCCGAGATCATTTATCAGATAAGGTGAAGCTGGCGTCCAAAAAACTTGGTGTACTCAACAGAGCGAAGCAGTACTTCACGTCGGGGCAAAGGTTGTTACTTTACAAGTCGCAAGTTCGGCCCCATATGGAGTACTGCTGCCATCTCTGGGCAGGTGCACCCGGATACCAGCTTGGCCCTTTTGACTCGGTTCAACGACGGGCTGTGAGAATTGTCGACGATTCCAAACTCACTTGCGGTATCGAGCCCTTAAGTCTAAGGAGAGACTTTGCCTCACTGTGTGTGTTCTACCGCTTGTACAATGGGTTGTGTTCTGAGGAATTGTTCGAAATGATGCCCACGGCTACTTTCTACCATCGCACCGCTCGCCATCGGCAGGGAATCCATTCTCACACTTTAGAACCTAAATGGTCGCGTACAGTGCGGTTTCAGAGAAACTTCCTCCCGCGAACGCTTAAGTTGTGGAATGAGCTCCCTGCCAAGGTATTCTGCAAGGACTACAGTATGGAGTTCTTCAAGAAAGAAGTTATTAGATTTCTGAAGGGTCGGCAACGCGCAAGTGATACCCCTGGTGTTGCAAGCGTCCATAGGCTACGGTGACCGCTTACCATCAGGCGGGCCGTAAGCTTGTTTGCCACCTTAGTGGTATAAAAAAAAAAAAAAAAAAAAAAATCCTCTACATTAGTATTATTTATCGGTAACAGGGGTAATGTAAATAAAAGTGAATTAAGACAATATTATAATAGTATAAGCGCACTTAAAGTAAAAAAAATTGTAATGTTTACATTTCCCTATTGTAAGGGTTTGCCACAGGAGGAAAACAACCTTAGATGTGAGTTAAATTTAGCTTTGCATACTATGTCTAGCAATAACAATAACTTTCATGTGATAGATACTAACAGTATTTTTAGATATAATTATATAAGGACAAGACATAAATATTATCTCACACACCATTGTACCAGAGTGTTAGCCTTGTCGCTATCATTTTATATTAATACCACGGCCAATAATTTGGCTAAACAATCTGCTTTTATTGAGCAGTGTAATTATGGTAGTGTAATTGACATTTCAGCCAAGTATTTGGCTAAACAACCTGCTTCTATTGAGCAGTGCAATTATAATAGTGTAATTGACATTTCAGCTAATCATTTAGCTAAACAACCTGCTTCTATTGAGCAGTATAATAATAATTTGACATGTAATAATTTAAATTAAATTTTCAGACAACAAAGGACCACTTTGGCATATTATATAATTTCAACATTAATAATGATTATATTAAACAATCTATGTCTACTCAAGTTTTATGGAAACAGAAACAAAAAAATAAACTTTGTCATACTAAAAATAATATTCCATTGAACCTGGTGCATCAGAATATACAAGGAATGTCTCAGAAAGAACTAGAAATTGAATTGTTCATAAACTGCCAAAAGATTGACATTTTATGTATCACTGAACACTGGCTACGCAGCCATCAGTTTATGTTCAATTTCACTAATCACCAGGTGGGAAGTTCGTTCAGCCGAGTAAATGCTATCCATGGTGGCTCTTTAATTTTAGTTAATAAACAGCTAAAGTTTAAGGAACGTAAAGACATTGTGAGCCTCTCAGTTGAGCGAACTGCCGAGCTGTCCTGTATAGAAGTTGAGCATCTCATTGTTGTGAGTGTATACAAGCCGCCTTGTGCAATTTATGATAATTTTGAATTAGTTATGGAAGAAGTGCTGAATAAACAATTCAGCACTTCTAATAATAAACAATTCTAATAAACAAATCATTGTTTGTGGAGACTTCAATATAAACATTTTGGAAAATAGCTCATTAAGCACCAGATTGCTTGCCTTATTTCAGTCTTTTAATTTAAATAATTTGTTTTGTGAACCAACTAGAATTGCTGTATTCAGTGCCACTTGCATCGAAAATATATTTACTGACATAAAACCAATTCAAAAATCAATTATAAGCAATCTTGAGTCAGATTATTGTGGACAGTTAGTGGTTTTAGAAAGAAAGAATAGTATTACTAAAAAGGAAATTAAATTTATACCAATAACAACTAAACGGGTTGAATCATTTAAATCTAACTTAATGCATAAACTTCCAGATTTGCTTTATAATGGAGACCCAAATGATATGTACAATACTGTTCTTGACACTATTACTACAGAGTATAATAAAATATTTACTGCAAAAAAGAAACTTATTTCCAGTCGCTTTAGTTTTAGTGAATGGGCTACCGCAGGTATTCATAAAAGTAGGCGTAAACTGTATGAATTATATAAAGAAAAAACATATAATAATAGCCAAATATTTAGGGAATATTTAAAAAAATACTCAAAAACCTTTAAAAAGGTCTGTCTTGTTGCAAAAGCAATTCACCTCAGACATAAAGTAAAAAATTCAACAAATAAAATAAAAACTACATGGAACATAATAAATAATGAAACTGGTAAAGCTAGGAATTCTTGTCAGGACTTTGAGTTGATTGTAGATGATGCTAGTTTTAAAACAAATTCTGAGGTAGCTTTTGCACACAGTTTTTTAACAGTTTTTTAGAAATATCCCATTCAAAACAACTGAACATCTAAACTCAAGTCCAATCTTAGCAGAAAAATTATTAAAAACTAGTGTTCCTGAATGTAACGTTCCCTTTGTATTTAAAAACATTAGTCCTACGGATATCATTAATACATTTAAAACATTAGAAATTAAAAACACCACAGACCTTTGGGGACTTTCTGTAAAAATTATAAATTCAATTATTCATGTTATAGCACAACCCTTAGCCATTATATTTAATAGTTGTGTTGATAGTGGTGTGTTTCCTGATGAGATGAAACTTAGCAAAGTCATACCTCTTTTTAAATCAGGTAGTTCAACAGATCCTAATAATTTTCGGCCTATTTCAATACAGGCTCAGTATACAGCTATACTCAGTAAAGTTTTTGAAAAAATCATACTTTGTCAAATGTTAAGCCATTTCTGTATTAAATTAGTAGTAAACAGTTTGGCTTTATGAAAGGCCGTTCCACAACCGATGCAGGAGTGGCACTATTAAAAAATATATATAACGCCTGGGAGGATTCGGATTAGCATTCGTTTTGTGATTTATCTAAGGCATTTGACTGTGTTCAACATGAAAATCTCATCACGAAGCTACATCACTATGGTATTAGAGGCAAAGCTCTCGACCTTTTAACATCCTATATGAGTAGGAGAGTACAGAAAATAGATGTCAACGGTGAAAGATCTCCGGGATCAGCAGTCACTATAGGAGTCCCTCAGGGCTCAATTTTAGGTCCTTTTCTATTTCTGATTTACATTAATGATCTCCCATATAATCTAAAAAACCATGACATTGTCTTATTTGCTGATGACACCTCTTTGCTTTTTAAAGTTAAGAGACGACAGACATGTTATAATGAATTAAATAATGCCCTTTCTAAAATTGTAAATTGGTTTAACGCTAATAATTTATTACTTAATGAAAAAAAAACCAAATGTGTAAAATTTACATTACCAAATGTTATTCAGAGACAGACATGTATTAATATTAATGGCGAGCAATTAGAACTTGTTAATTCAACAGTCTTTCTTGGCATAACGCTGGACTCCAATCTTCAATGGGGTCCTCATATTCATAACCTAGCCAAAAAACTTAGCTCTGCTGTGTATGCGATCAAGAAAATAAGACAATTGACCAATGTCGACACTGCAAAAATAGTATATTTTAGCTATTTCCATAGTTTAATGACATATGGTATCCTATTGTGGGGTAGCGCTGCTGATGTAAATACAATATTTTTGTTACAAAAAAGGGCAATTCGTGCTATTTATAAATTAGGATCTAGGATATCTCTGAGGGATAGGTTTAGGGAAGTAAAAATTTTAATTTTAGTGTCGCAGTACATATATGAAAATCTTTTATATGTACATAAAAATATCAATAGTTTCAGCAAGAAAAGTGACGTTCACAAAGTAAATACTAGAAGTAAAAATAAGCTATTGGTGCATGATACACGTCTACACAAAATAAGTTACTCTTTTATGGGGCAATGTATACACTTTTACAACAAAGTTCCCAATAAAATTCAAAATCTATCAATAAGTAAATTTAAATCTTTTATCAAGCAGGTACTTTTAAAAAGGCATACTATAATATTTCAGACTATGTAAATGATAAAAATCCTTGGGACTGATGATGCTCAATTACAGGATGCATACCCACAATTTAAAATGGAAATAACATAAAATTGTACGACTAAATTTTTTTTATTTAAAACATTAATTGTATTTTATTTTATTTGTATTATTGATAGTGTTTTTAAAAGAGTAACTATCGAGTTTCTTGCCGGATTCTTCTCGGTAGAAATCAACAACATTGTGAACCGGCGGGAAGGTGGGAGGGTTCAAAAAATAATATTTTATAACTTTGACGATTCAAAAGTGATTGTAAAATCTTTATTTGAATAAACCATTTTGACTTTTGACTTTTTGACTTATGTTGTAAAATAAATTATTTGGCAATCATTCATTCGAAATTCAATGAGTTGGATTTTGAATTAATGACGAAATAAAAAAAAAGTGTTTTAAAATTCTAGAAAATGAAAATATAGTAAACGAAACTTCGGATAAACAATAATATAGAAAATAAAAAAAAAACATTTAGTTTTTGGGATTTTAATATTCTTTTAGGAATTGAATTTTTCTAGGTTATGATAGGTAACCCTTCAAAGCTTATATGCATAGAGCGATAATCACTCGCTGCTTTTATTATTTTATAAATAGAATAAAGGAATAGGTTAACATTGTAACGGTAACCTATCGATGTTTAGAATTATTTTTATCCAAATTTCTTTTGTTCGAAAACGGTTCACAGAATTTATTTTTTTTCATAAAATTTACAATGCCACATATTCATTTAACCACAATATCATTTGCCAAAAATTTTATAACCAGAGTTACAATATCTAATTTTAACATCTGACAACTTCACCATTTACCATCTTATCATAAACTCGATGTTCAGTCAAAGTGATTTTTTCCATAATTTTTGTTTTCCGTTCTACCCCCAAAGGTTAACCTTTATGTGTGTTTTTTTGATAAATTAGGAATTCGGAAGACATTCGAGAACGCACCGATGACACTATAAATCTCACCATTGGTGCTTACAAAACGAGTAGACGCCGGGTAAGGTTAGAAGGTTAAGGCAGGAGCGAAGCAAAGCAAGCGCTCCTGCCTTAGCCTTCGTGGTTATTTTTTTTATTTCTACCCAGTAATCTTGGAAGGGCGCCCCATGTTGTAAAATAAATTATTTGGCAAACATTCTTTTGGAAACTCAAGGAGTTGAATTTTGAATTAATAACGAAAAAAAAAGTGTTTAAAATTCTGGAAAATGAAAATATAGTAACCGAAACTTTGGACAAACAATAATATAGGAAATAAAAAAAAAACATTTCGTTTTCGGGATTTTAATATTCGGAATTTTTTTAGGTTATGATAGGTAATCTATTGTAACACATATTTATTGCGTTCAAATCAAGATAAAAATATAAATGAGGAACAATATTTAAATATAAATCATTGACGTTTATTATACACTTAAAGTTTTTTTCTTTTGTTAAATATAAAACTAAACATTTCTCACGGTCGCGGGGTCGACTTAATGAGTAGGCGGTATGAAAGTTTATGTCAATATATTATTTAATTTAATTGTATTTTGGCGTCGACAGTACTCGATGTCGATTCCGCGAGACGTCGAGTGTTTGAGAGGTGTCTGTGAAATCGAAAGTGTAATACGACTATTTCATTTGATTGTGTTTTTATTTTTAATTATGTAGGTTTAATTCTTTTGAGTTAAACGGCATTTTTTATGGAATCGCCACAGTTGTCTGTCTATATGTCATACATCAGCATAGTTGATTATCTCGCTGACCGTCCAGACAATATCGATTTGAGGTTCGGTACAAGTTTTAGATGGACAGATTGTTTGGTAATGGTACTTATTTGACTTCTCCGGAATGAGAAATAGAGAGTTGGAATTATATTATTACCCTGGGTTTTATTCCGCATTTCATGACTGTACGAATTCATAAACTTAATATTAATTCCTATTATAAACATAAAAAGCTAATTTTCACCTCCCCACAACCAAAAGGGTCGTTTTGCTGTTCAAAATCAGTGTCCAAAATCGATTTTTGCTGCGAGCGTGAGACAAAGTAAGGCAACGTTCGAATATTACCTTTCGAAATATTGGGCTACTGAAAAAAAACGCAATAATAGGTTTAGTAACAAATTTATTTTAATGAAAAGCATAACTACATTGCATTTTTAGGGTTCCGTACCCAAAGGGTAATTAGCGGAACCCTATTACTAAGACTCCGCTGTCCGTCCGTCCTTCTGTCATCAGGCTGTATCACATGAACCGTGATAGTTGGACAGTTGGATTTTCACAGAAGATGTATTTCTGTTGCTGCTATAACAACAAATACTAAAAGACAGAATAAAAATAATTATTTGAGTATGGGAGCCCCAATACAACAAACGTGATTTTTTTGCCGTTTTTATAGATAATGGTACGGAACCCTTCGTGCGCGAGTCCGACTCGCACTTGGCCCTTTTTTATTATTTCATTGTTGACGTACTTAATATTTATGATTAATAATAGGTACTAATAATTAAAAGCGTTAATTTCAAGAAAATTAGCTTTGTTTTCAATAAAAGTGTCATAGAGTAAATTTCTGAACGTACGTCTAAAAAAATTAAACGAAATGGCGCGAAACTAATTAGTTATTTTAACCCTAGATTGTTTATTACCGTATATATTGTATTTTTTTAAAAAATGAGTGACTCGAGTTACGAAGATATATCTTCTAGAAGAAGAGCTAAGACAACAAGTGCTGAAAAGCTTATTACCAGAAAAGTCATGTGAAAAATTAGCTTAAAGCATACGAATTGTTCAATTATTGGCGACTTTCAAAAGGTGTTAATGTTAAAAAGAATAGTTAGTACCTACCTATTGGTTTTTTTTATGATAGGTGCACAGTATAGTAGGTACTATTTGTAAATTAGAATAAAGTTATTGCTTAATATGGCCTTTAGTGTGTTCCTTGCCTAAGAACTATTTTTTTGCACTGGTAGAAGTGAAAAGTTGTATGTTTCACACGAAAGCAAATTATTTTTGGTCTCGTGCCTTTAAATTCCTCGCTGTGCTAAGTAGTCTATATTAGAATCAATCGCCGAGCTCGTGATTAAATTCTTAACTACTACGCAAGCTCGGGATTCAAAGTTGGCACTCTTCACAAAAAACAACTTTGCCCACTTGTTCAACTAATAACTATTCAAAGTTATTTTAATTAAAAAACATTTATGTAATTGAAAATTATTTATAATGTATATTTGAGTTTTGACTCCTTAGTTTTGTAATTATTATTGTAACTAATTAATTATCTTTGTAATTGATAAATAATGAGTTACAATTAAGGAGAATTTGCATTAAAACTTTGAGTCATATGTGTTATGTTTATTACGCAGTTACGGAGTCAAATGTCATCATGTATATTATTAAGTAAGTAGTAATTTGTAGCTAATTGATTTTAAAAAAGTGACACGATACCTTTTGTCAAGAAATTAAGCATTTGAAACGATTTTCTGCTTTTATTTTAATATACCTGAAAATATTTTGAAAATGAGGCATATAAAATCAAATCACTTTATCTTGCTGCCGGTAAATAAGTATAAGTACCCGGAGGACCGAGCAAATGCTCGGTTTTTTTAAACAGCGCCATCTATTGTCAAGTATCTTAAGCGTTGCTTAATAACGCCACCTATTGTCAAATAGCTTAAGTGTTGCTTATTACTACTCGCCAATATATGTCAGGAAGATTCATACTTTTCAGTTTATCACTGCCTTTTAAACATGGATAAAACGACGTTTTCTAAAAATGAAACCTAGCTAGATCAATTTATCGACCCCGAAAACCCCTACACCCCCCTACTAAATGTCATGAAAATCGATGGAGCCGTTTTGAGATTCAGATTATATATATATATATATATATATATATATATATAAAAATTTGACACAGGAGGTGTTATAAATAGTGTTTCTGATGAGTTATTTCTAAAGGATATTTCCAACGTTGATAGGAAATTATTTTTTGCATGTAATTGTACATAGAATACTGAATTTATAGTTAAATTTAATCAGTATGAAGATTAGAATATTAACTATTAAGTTCCTGATAGCTATCTGATAGCGAACAAGCTAGTGGTCCGCCTTGCAACACCGGGGGCAGTTGCGGACACTTTAAAAATCTAATCACTCTTTTTATAAAGAACCCCGTATTGTGGTCCCTAGGGGTAACCTTGAGAGGGAGATAATTCCACAACTTAAGCGTTTGCGGGAGGAAGTTCCTCTCAAACCGAGTACTTACTGTGTACGAGACTATTTAAGTTTCAAGGTGTGATGATGAATTCCCTGCCGATGGCGAGCGGTGCAATGATAGAAAGAAGTTAAAAAAGAAAAATGGAATCGTTTCAAAAAAATCCTGAGAACAAGCGGCAGAAAACACACAGGGAGGGAAAGTCACTCCTCAGACTTAGGAGGGCGCATAAAGCAACATAGCCCTCAGCAGAACTGAATTTTAGATATGTGAATCAAGTCCAAATAAATAATAAAAAAACATGTATATACTACATTATAATTCCAAGGTCTCATATTAGCAAAAGCATACTGCAAGCAAAATTTTCCCGATAGAAAAATAATCATAAAATCACTTTTAGTTTTTCCCAATTTTTTATTTATTATTACATCGGTACATACCTATAATTTACCTGAAATTTTGATCAAATATCACTTAATACAAACTCTAGAGGTATTATTAATTAATATTAAATTTTAAATACAAGTGATAATATACGAGTTATTTATCATTAAATGATTTTCGCCCATACTACGTGATTATTCCGCGTTGTATTGAAAACATCAAACTGTGCTTTCTGACCTTACCCAATCGGATAATCTTTAAGTGATGTTATCGACGAAGTTGACTTTAAATTTTTTTTTTTTTTTAATACAACTAAGGTAGCAAACAAGCACACGGTCCGTCTGATAGTAAGCGGTCACCGTGGCCTATGGACGCTTGTAACACCAGGGGTAACACTCGCGCGTTGCCGACCCTTCAAAAATCCAATAACTTCTTTCTTGAAGAACCCCATACTGTAGTTCTTAGAGAAAACTTTGGCAGGGAGCTTAATCCACGACCTTAGCGTTCGAGGGAGAAAGTTTCTCTGAAAACACAATGAACGTGGCCTAAATGATCGGTTCTAACACCGTGCGATGGTAGAAAATAGCCGTGAGCATCATTTCGAACAATTCCTCAGAACACATCCCATTACACAAGCGGTAAAACACACACAGGGAGGCAAAGTCTCATCTCAGACTTAAGGGTTCGATACGGCTTGTGAATTTAGTATCGGCGACGATTCTAACAGCATGCCATGCTGGTATACGGGTGCACCCGCCTAGAGATGGCAGTGCCATTTCATATGGGGCCGGACTTGCGACTTGTAAAACAGCAACTTTTGCTCCGAGGTAAAGTACTACTTCGATCTGTTGAGTTCCAAGTTTTTTGAACGCCAGCTTCACTTTGCAAATAATCCCGGGACAGAACATCGCTGTAGATGTCAATACCAAGGACCTCAATGCTGTGCTGAGATGGTGAGGGGAGTGTTTTGGAATTGTGAAATCTCAGTAAATGGGGTTGTAGACATGTGTCCTTGTAGGGTTGGATCAGACCAAGTTTTCCCGTCCCCAATCAGAGACCTTGGACAGAGAGCTCTCGATTTGGGATACAAGTTCTCTACGCTTTCTCCACAACGGAACGAGGGGTGCTTGCACGACCCGTGTAATAGGCGTCTCCAGTACTGTCATCTGCATAGCAATGTATGTTGTTGATGTCCAAATTATCATTGATATGCAGTAGACAGGAGACAGCACGGAGCCTTGCGGGACACCAGCAATAATGTCCATGCTATCAGAGCAACTACCCTCAACTACGGCTCGTATGCGTCTGATTCTGCAGTTTTTACAGGAACTATAGAGCTTACATAATGAGCTACTTAGACTACTAGGTATTACAACTTTTTTTTAGCATATTCTACCATACTTACTTACTTACGGTATATGATATATAAATTAATATTGCTTTAATACATACCAGCACAGTTGTCACAATCTAGATCTGTAACAAAAAAATAAAAAACTTTATGATAATATAATTAATGAGAAAGTCTATATAAGTCAGTTGTTTGTAACCTTTTTCACACCTTTGAAATTTGAAATAGAGATAGCTTATACTCTGAATAAACGAATAGGCTTTTCTTTTATCCCAGAAAATTCAAAAGTCGTTGCAGCCAATATCTGTAACTACAGCTAAAGCAAACCTTTTTGCTATAATCAAGAAGTTTCCGTGGGAATCCCACGCCTATAAGTTACCGTGGGAATCCCACGCCGATAACTTTTGCTTGAAGGAACCAAAGCAATTAATAAAATCTATTTACGAAGCAATACCAACCTTTCGCTATATGGTCCACTATGCAATTCAATAAAGTAAATAGGCTATATCTTATTATTGTTTGACTATAATGATGACAAATATGTTAATTTTTGTTTATAGTTTCGAAATGAACATTTAATTTTGTTAATTTCAAAAATAACATGAGTTTTCTTAAAGTGTCTAGGGCTGCCCGCCCTTCCCCTACTTAAATCTTCTATTGTATTGTTTTGACCTACCTATATGTATTCTATTTCAAAAACTCAAGATTCCGAATTATTTTTTGTCATTTGTGCGAAACTAATAAAAAAAGTAAAAAAAATACCATCACAATGAAGCAGGAGACCTAGATGTATGGAATTGCATGTAGACGCTTTTCAGTTTCCGTCTACGATAACGACTAATCGTGAGCGGCAACGATTTGCCGTCTGTCCACACTAAGCTTTCAATAAAATCTTTGTGGCTTACTTGAAAGTGTAGTGTCATAAGAATAATAAATAATCGACTAGAAGTAAAATCCTTGCCCCAAACACGTTTGGGTCACGCTGGCTTGCGTATGCTGAAAATAAAAATTATCCGGGTCGTCTAAAATATATAATACGCTTTGCTGTCTTATACTTTTTTAAATTACTGGAACAATAGTGTGTACTACATATCTAAATATAAAAATTATTGAAGTTTATTAAACTATTTAGTTTATTATTCTTATGCTATCTAAATTACCTAGATTTTTAAAAAGAGTCAAATTCATTCCTCTGCTTACATGTGTTTATATATTTTAGTACTAGAATGTACCATTTATGTTTTAAACATACTTAAAAAAAAAAAGGTTTTTCTTAATTCAAGACGTATACACATATTTGTTATGTAGATATGTAAGAACACTGATTACTTCCGGGCCCTTTCCGTGATTCTTTTACTGTTTGAAAGGCAATCATTACCTTTGACTTTGTATTAGGTATCTAAATTTTGTAGATATTGATTCAACAGTTCCTTGACAAATACTTACAAAGAAATGCTGAAGTTGGCCCTACACCACAAAATCTGTGGTCCTTTCCTTTGTTAGAAACTGCATATACCCTATAAGTGGCGCTAGTATTATACAATTAAGTTAGTGTACGTATACGGAAAGCGTTAATTCTGTTGACTGCCACTGACTCAGTAAAAAATTGTCTTTGAAAAAAGACCTATTCATTTTAGCGGCAAAAAGTACAAGAGATTCAATTCTGTACATGAATTATTTATTACTAGCTTTTGCATGCGGTTCCATCTGCTCTAAATTCGATTATCGATGTAGTATTTTAACGGCAACTCCTCAATTATAGAAAAAAAAGAGACTCACACTTGACGCTTCCGAGTAGTATTTGTCCTTTACCAAGACTCAAACTATATCCATGGCAAATGTGACCGCGGTTTCCCGAGACTCAAACTTTCTCCATGCCAAATTTCATCGGTTTAAGCGTGAAGAAGTAACAAACAGACAGAGCGAATTTATAATACCTATTTTTATGGAGTCGTTCCGTTCCGTGGAACCATAAAACCGTCCACGTTAAAATCGTGCCATTTCGTCCGACGGTGTTATTAAAGCGTCCCGTGTCAGAAAAGTTTGTTGCACTATACGTGTACGTTCGGTTTCATACGTCCATATAAAATAAGAAAACCAGATCGCTTGGTATACGCCCGCACTGATCTAGTCACTCATGCACTTACAGAAATAACGAAGCCATTCGTCTTGGTAAGTTGGTAGGCATACATAATTGCACAAAGTTAAGTAAGTAAACATCAGTGCATTGGTAGGAGCTCATTGGGGCAACGACGGTTCAACCGCCATTTTTGTTTTTTTATTAAAGTTTATGAAGTCGTTAAGCTTAGAGAGTGAACAGTTTAGAGTTAAGGGCAATCGGCAATGCAATAAGTTACTTGGGATAGAACTTTGGAATAGAGTTTTATTCATATTTAATTCCGTAGAGAAAGTACTACAGACGTGGGTCCAACCTTGAAATACCAAATAATGTAACGACCTCCAACTTGCTTTTAAACTTACCTAATCCTTCCATATAAGTCACCTTTGTGTAAGGGCTCGCGTCAATCACAGAGTTGTCTGTCTGTCTGTTTTCCATTTCCGTCACATGCGAACCATTTCTGGAGAGGATCACTTTAATTCTATTGGATAAGACTCGGGCGTGCTTGGCTAGATAGGTACGTACTATATTTAATTTCGTCACAATCGACCGTACTCATGTTGTTTCTTTAGAGTACTACATAAAAAAAATTGAGGAATATTTATTTATCGATAAGAAATATTTCATATTGGTATTATATTTTTAAAATAATACGATTCTGACAGATTCGAAAAAACAAAACAAAAATAACATAAGTATCGAAAATATTAGAGTTTTGTGTTTTCTAAGTATAGGTAGACAAGCTGTCCGCTTTAAAAAAATGTTTAATAATATTGTGTGACGTTAACTCAATGTTATTTTAAAATGTTAGATTCTATAAAAAAAAACAACATAATTAGCAAATTCAGAAAACTTGCACATACAAATGTATCACTAACAAGGTTTTAGTCACAAAATTATAATTAGTAAAACAAAAGTAACCATGCTATTTTATAAATTTTTTACAGAAAGCAAATTTAAAGTAAACGCCGTAGATTTTTTTTTATACAAAATTGATTTGCCATTGAAAGTAGGTAAGTGAATTTCACTTTATATTTTGATTTAAAAAAAAATTGAGTGCTCGGGGTTTTTTGTTCCATGAGATTGTGATAAACCATTTTATTTATTTCTTTTGAAGTTGCTGTATACAAGAAATTTCGGAAACTTTGGAAAAATATTAAAAATTAATATCTGATCATTGATCACTATATGAAACTAAAAACTCCCAGGACTTAATTATTTTGTTTTCTTTTAATTAAAATATAACGTATAATTAAGGCAAATTAAGACAACATTTATTTATTGACGGCGTTTATAACGTTAACCACTGATTTTCGTCATTTTTATACTGGATAGTACATAAAAAACAAGTACTCCATACAATATATAATACAGCTACTGTGTGACCCCATAACATTAGTACAACGTAAACAACACACATAACATTAGTACAACGTAAACAACACACATAACATTAGTACAACGTAAACAACACCCATAACATTAGTACAACGTAAACAACACTCATAACATAAGTTTGATCTTAGCTTGGGCGACAGAGGATTCAATTCTTATTCAATTCTATTTAGGGCCAAAACACATAACCGCTTTACGGCGCGGCTCGGCCAATATCGGCAGCGCCGCCTGCCGCAACGCAAAATTTCACGGTGTCCAGTGTACCCATTGTGCCCGCTAGCTGCAACTTCCGCTTGCACTGTTCTACAATTTGCATAATTATGCAATTCATATTTCTATTGAATTATGTAAAAAAACCATTTCGTTACTCTTACGAGTATATCTAGCTTTCTCTCATAACAACCAAGTAACCGAGTAAATTTAAAATAGTATACTTACATTCTAGGCAATTATATTTACATGTGTCAAGAATTATTCTGAAGTGATAAATTCAGATCGACAGTATGACGTATATAGTTACGTCTGTTTTGTCACTTGCTTCTTGTAACATGTAAGTACACCTTTACGTCAGAGTAATTTCTTTTTGACCTTTTTTGATTATATAGAAACGCATAACTTAAAATTTCTAAATATATGGTGTTCTACTCGGTAAACTGTGATTGATTAGTATAAGAGTATTCTCTGCTACTGTGTGTGTTTCTGTTTTGGAGCAAGATTTGACATGTAGAAACGTGATCATGAAAATCGGTAACATAAAGAAACAAATATTTTGGTTATAAATTTTATATTGAACACTTAAAAAATGCAAACATTAATAGGAAATATATAAGTGACTACATTATTCTAATAAATTAATGTGAAATATCATCCTTATCATATTTAACTGGCATAATTGGATGGAGATTGTCTTTATATGAATTTCAAATTCCGAAACAAATTTTAATATGATTTTAATAATAAAACCTTTTTGAATACATTAGTCGACTTATGTATCTTGATTACTATCAACATTATCGGTTTGAACAGAGAAAAAAATCTAATGTGCGCATAAAAAATACTGTTAACATTTTTACATACTAGCGAATAAAATTACCATAAAATTATTTGTCCTACTAATATTTAAAATGTGAAAGTTTGTAAGATTGTTTGTTTGTTTGCTACTTAATCGCGCGGAGTACCTAATTTCATAGAAATTTAGCACAGAATTAGTTGAAGAGACAAAAGAGTTAAGAAGGACAAAGACAATTTTTTGTCCCGTTAAATTCCCGTGGGAAGAACTCTACTCCATTTACATGAACTAGCTTATAGCTTGCAATAGCAAACTTCTTTAGTATAATCAAGAGGTTGGCATAGGAACCCTACGCTGATAACCAAATTTAAGTCGGGCATCGCCGCTGTCAAAAGCTAGTTTTTACTAAACCTAGGTAAGCGCAGTAATCTACAAATATTGCATCACTATAAGGATGTTTTATGGTGTACATACAATATTTTGGCGGATTAATTTAACAAGTCGGTAAGTTATCGAACAAATTACGAAGTGCGATTTCTAAGATTGTAATAATTGTACATTAATTTACTAAGTGGTCGTTATGAAGTTACGTCAAAACGTACCTTTTGACATTTGTTTTAAATAATATTGTGAGTGACTTGAAGAAACATTAAGTTTTAATAAAGAGTTTGAATTGTCTTTTCTGTTGTAGGTAACGGAGAAAGTTATTCGATATTTATGCGGTACCTATATAATTTTAGTTCTTTATCTTTCTTTCTTTTTTGTTATGGTAGTAAAGAATACTTTAGAGATAGTATTTAAACAAAGAAATATTTTTTTTTAGTTCATATTTTCTGTATAATGTTCTGTGGTATAGGATATGTTTATTTAGCCAATTCAGCGAGCATGTATGTTTTTTGGAGATCAAAGACTATGATATACTACTCTGTCAAGAAAGTACCGGGAAAAGATCAATAATACACAAACTGTTTGTTAATCATCCAAATTTATTTTATCACCTTCAAAGTATGCTCCTTCAGAAACGATACACTTACGCCAACGAATAATCCAATCATCAAAACATTTTTTAAACGCTGTTTCCGGAATTGAATTCAGTTCTCGGCGCGAATTCTCCTTTATGTCTTCTACCGATTGAAAACGGGTGCCACGAAGTGGTAATTTGAGTTTAGGAAAAAGAAAGAAGTCGGCAGGAGCCATATCTGGTGAATATGGTGGTTGCTCGATGGTATTTGTTGAGTGTTTGGTCAAAAATTCTTTCACAATGATGGCCTTGTGCGAAGGCGCATTATCGTGGTGCAAAATCCAAGAATTTTCATTCCACAAATCTGGCCTTTTTCGTCGAATTTGCTCTCTTAAATGCCGCATAACGCTCAAATAATATTCTTTATTTACCGTTTGACCTTCCGGCAAGAATTCCGAGTGCACAACACCGCGATAGTCAAAGAAAACAGTCAACATGACTTTGACTTTTGATCGACTTTGGCGTGGTTTCTTCGGTTTCGGTTCAGTTGGAAGGCGCCACTCCGAAGCTTGTTGACTAGTTTGCATGTCAAACTCGTAAACCCACGTCTCGTCACCAGTAACAATGCGTTTCATGAATGTTGGGTCGGAATTGACTCGTTCTAGCATGTCCTCAGGGACTCTCATGCGATTGAGTTTTTGGAGAAAATTCAGGTCTTTTGGGACTAGCCGAGCGGTAACATGTTTCATACCCAAATGATTAGTTAAAATAGTACGGATCGACTCGTGAGATACAGAAAGTTCGGCGGCTATCTCTCTCAAAGTTGAATGAGGATTTTCAGTCACTATTTCCTTCACTTTTGCGATGTTAACTTCAGTTGCAGACGTTGATGGCCTACCAGAGCGAGGCAAATCTTCCATCACATCTCGACCGCTTTTGAACGCTTTGTACCACTCATAAACACGTGTTTTTGATAAAGTCGAATCACCGTAAGCCTTCTGTAACATTTTCAGTGACTCCGAACACGAAATTCCATTGGCGATGCAAAATTTAAGACAAACTCTTTGTTCAATGTTTTTGTCCATTATGAAATTCGCAATACACACTAGATATGATATAACTAAAAACAGCACTGTATTTAATATAAATAACAGATGCAACTCAAACTCCGCGCCAAAATAGAAAACAGTTGTGCCAATCTAACAACAACAAAAAAAACAAAAATTTGAATTTGGAACCATAAACAAATCATCCATTCCCGATACTTTGTTGACTGAAGGTATATACCTGAAATGGAGATCTGACGTCGAATAAAGGGCTTTACTTAAAATCAGTGTTGTGGCTTTGGCCGCAGATTATGCTGAGTGGATACCCCATTGGGCATTATGCAACACAAAAAACTAGAAGTTATTTTAAAAGATTTTAGATTTAACCTTTGTACCATTCAAATTGTATTTTTGAATGTTTTTTTGTACCTATAATGTGTTGCGTATTTGCTAAATAAAAGTTTTTCTTCTTTCTTCTTCATATTAATGAGATTGATAACTCTTGAGCTGACAAAGCAATACCTACACGATACATAACCAATGCCGCGTCGTCGGTCGTCTTCCGTAGTCTGGTTAGGTACCAGAGTGTTTATAAACACTAGCTAGAACGTTTACAAACCATATCATTGTGCCTGACTCCATGACACACGTATAAAGAATTCAGATACGTTTGTTCTCCACAAGGCACGGCAATACTGAAATATTGACCTCTTTCGATTTAGTTTGTTATTTGCAATATTCTCTTCCAGCACGCATATCGGTTCCATTCAAATCCACTAAATAGTAAAACAAACTCCATCAAAACAGCCAGAAAATTAATTTATGTATTTTTTTTCTCGCTGGCCTCGCATAAACTCAAAAAATAGCCCTGTCGTGTCTATCTGTTTCTCTGAATCTCGTTTATACTTTCGACACATAGGTACGGTCAGTTTGGTTATCTCTAATAAGGAATCTAGAGAGTTTGCTTGCCATTTTGAAAAATGGCTCGAGATTTCGCGAGTTCGAAATTGCATTCCCTAGGTGTGTACTAACATTTATCTTAAACAAAACTCGAGCTAGAATTAAAGTTAGTAATGACAATTAAACAAGTATATTTATTCTACGTAAGCCTTAGCATACATAACCGGTCACCGTACCGATGCCTGCGCCCTGACTCACATACATCACCGGTCCCCGTACCGATGCCTGCGCCCCGACTCAAATACATAACCAGCCCCGTACCGATGCCTGCGCCCCGACTCACATACATAACCGGTCACCGTAGCGATGCCTCTGCCCTAACTTACATACATAACCGGTAACCTTACCGATGCCTAGGCCCGAACTCACATACATAACCGGTCACCATCCGTACCGATGCCTGCGCCCTGACTCACATACATAACCGGTCACAGTACCGATGCCTGCACCCTCACTTACAAATATAACCGGTCACCTTACCGATACCTGGGCCTGGACTCACATACATAACCGGTCACCGTACCGATGCCTGCGCCCCGACTAACATACAACCGGTCACCGCAGCGATGCCTGCGCCCAGACTTACGTACATAACCGGTCACAGTACCGATGCCTGCACCCTCACTTACAAATATAACCGGTCACCTTACCGATACCTGGGCCTGGACTCACATACATAACCGGTCACCGTACCGATGCCTGCGCCCCGACTAACATACAACCGGTCACCGCAGCGATGCCTGCGCCCAGACTTACGTACATAACCGGTCACCTTACCGATGCCTGCGCCCAGGCTCACATAAATAACCGGTCACCGTAGCGAAATTCCTACTTAAAATGCTTATTGAATTTTTTAATATTTATCATTATTATGAAATCAAATATAAAATCACCTATCAAGTCTAAATAAGTATATATGTATTAATATAAAAGTATATATGAAATATTTATTAATGTATGTAGTAGGGTATCCTTTTTTTCTTGACTTTATTATTTTTTAACGCATCCGGGCAACTTTTTTCGTTTTGCTATTGAAAACGCTTGCACAACAAATTTCATTTAATTTAGAGTACGATAAACCCGTGCCGACTTGCATCGGAACATTTCCCATACAAAATAACGCTAGGTTAGGAGCGCGCGGGGGCGGGGGCGGGTGGCGGGCGGCACGCACTAACGATGTCGTCATTCATATACAGTTGATTGCAATATAAATATGGTTTATTTAATTTTAATAGAATTTCAGTCTAACAAAATAGTTTGAAATAGATTAAATTCTTAGTTGCGCACGCAGGTCATTGAGTAACAGGTTGAATCTGCTGTCAGTGTTGTTTTCTAAAATTCTTTATGTCTGTATAAAGATACTATTACAATTAAAAAAAATTAATCTGAGAAATTCACAAACAGCCGACAGTGATATTAAAGATAGGTTTAGATAATTTATTTAGCACGTATTCCTAAATTCGAACCAGCATACTGCCCATAGTAGGAGATCTTAGGTCGACCACCTTGCATTTTTGAGACAAAGAACCGCTTGGTGTTCCTGGGGGTGATCTGAGCTGATTTAGCCCGGTTGCCACGAGGTTCCCCCTAGCAGGTGGGCAGGGGAAGGGGGGAAAAGTGAGTCCGACGCGCCTCACTCTAAGCTTTATATCTGCATACATCTAGCAACTATACCAAGTTTAGTGTTTTTTCGTATAATTTAAGGATGGGGAATTCATTTCTGTAACTAAATTTTCACTCACCCATACAAAAAATAGAGAAATAAAAAAATATTGTTGTTCTCGCAGTTGCAGGTATATCACAATTGCCGGAGCTCCAGGAGTTATGGGTACATATTGGCACAGGAAATAATCACCTGTTCCTCTCGTGCCATGTAGCATGCAGCTTCTTTAGGTGACTTTTGTAGTTCCTCCAAATAGTAAATAAAATAAATATGTCATCGCATTAAGAGACAGGTCATCTGAGCAATTGGTCACGTGCTGCAAGCTTTCTTTAAATATATGATTTTATTTGTAAAGCATAGATATATAATTTATTTTATAGGACCAGAAAGGGAAGAAGTCTTGCAATACTTCCACGCCTTTTCAGGTTGCGATACTGTTTCTTTTTTGTGTGGAAAGGGAAAAAAAGCGTATTTCAAGCTTGGAACGCATATCCTACTGTAACGGAGGGATTTAAATATGGCGAACAAGGTAATATTGAGCAGGCGTTGCCAATATAGGAAAAATTTGTTGTTTTCTTGTATGACAAGTAAGAGTCTCACAATGTAAAGCCTGAACAGATTTGAATTACGAGGTGTGAATGGTCCCTAGACATTATATCAACATGCATATGCATTTTGTTACTGATTTCAGATCAGGTACAAGTACGAATGTAAATGAGTGCCGTAAAGTACTTTTTACAAAAAGAAATCTCCAGTTAGAGAATCTGCTTCCAACGGAAGATGCGCTACGTAAACATATTCTACGTGCAGTTTACCAAGGAGGCTATATTTGGGGACAGATTATAGCCCCTCAGCAACAGCTACCATGCCCTGCTGACTGGGGCTGGTCTAAAAAAAATGGTTATTGGGAGCCCATATGGACGAGCCTACCTGCGGCGGCTGCTGCTTTTTTAGAGCTTATTCGTTGCCGCTGCAAAACAAAATGCGCAGGGAGGTGCAACTGCGTTAAAAAAACTAAAATGCACGAATCTATGTGCAGTGGCAATTGCGAAAAATAAATATCTTATTTTAACCCGCATTTTTTGTCAAACATGCTGGCTATGTTAATTTTATCACAATTATAATAACTCTACTGGCGAAAGTTTTCCCAACATGTTTATTTATATATTTAATTTATATTTGTATATATATATATATATATATATATATATATATATATATATATATATATATATATATCACGTCCAGAAGTAATTTATTAATTTAATCTACAACCATAAGAATAACAACTTATCAGAAATCATCTAAACATACTTAAAAATTCTAAAAGCTGTACACCGCTCCTACAATGCAGGTCCGCCGCGCGACACAAAACATTTTATTAATATAATTAACAGAGTTATTATACGAAATATGTTTGACAAGTTTACTATTCTATATAGAAGGATAACTCGTCTATTTACAGGTATTTTTTCTCTAGAGATAATACTCATAGTTTTAATTCTGTAGACGATTTTCGAAAAAAAAAGACGAGTAATTATTTTTTATTTTTCTATTTTTTTGTGTGGGTGAGTGAAAATTTAGTTACAGAAATGAATTCCCCATCCTCAAATTATACGAAAAAAACACTAAACTTGATATAGTTGCTAGATGTATGCAGATATAAAGCTTAGAGTGAGGCGCGCCGGACGCACTTCCCCCCCCCCCCCCCCTGCCCACCTACTGAAGGGAACCTCGTGGCAACTGGGCTAAATCAGCTCAAATCATCCCCAGGAACACCTGTTCCAAGCGGTTTGCTTTGTCTCAAAAATACAAGGTCCCCTTAGAAAACGGGACCTAAGATCTCCTACTACCAGTACGGAGTGACGTCATATTTCGGAACAGTACAGCAGTATGACGTTAGATAATATTTTAGTTTGATAATAATTTTAAATTATAAAAACCAGCTAGAAAGGCCTTGTTCCTCATAGTTAATTATTTTAAATAGTTAGAGGAAATGATGTTGGGAATTTATTTCTCAAGTACTTTTGAAGAAGTTTTACCCACACTTAAGGTATTTTCAAACGAAAACCAATATAATCAATCCTTGATATAACAAAAAAGCAAATTCAGTTTTATAGGAATATTTCATGTGCAATTTACAAAATGCCTACTCTAGTAACAGAAGAAATACATAGATACTATACGGTACGATAATATTATAAGGTGTTTTATAATTTATGCCATCAATTTTACTGCGATAATATTTACTTGTTTATTATAAGTAACAATAATATCTATGTATTAATTTGCTGTTTTAGTATAAAACTTTAGACCAGTTTGTGTTTACCTAAAGCAAAAAAAAATACATTTTAAGATTGTAGATTTAAAACACTTTTTTAAGCTTAAAGTGTGTCGATTACGCAAAGTTAAATGTTCTATGATACTGTGGGAGGAGCCGTGATATTTATTTATTTATTTATTCTTTATTGCACACTATATAAAAATATTATGTACAAATGGAGGACTTAATGCCTAAAGCCATTCTCTACCACTTAAACATTGGTTAACAGAAAAGCTTTACATTTAATATAAAGAAAAAAAAAATTACTACTAATTCAAATTCAAATTTAATTTAATCAGTTAAGGCTACAATAATTGAGCACTTATGAATGTCACTACGCCATCAGTTCGTAAGTCTATAGGGCGGGAGACCTTGTACTGAGAAGAACCGGCAAGAAAGTCAGCAAGGGCAATTCTATTCTCCCTTTCTCTTGAAGCATCCAATTAAAATATTGGAAAATGCCCTCCCTATCATAAAAGGACACTTTCCATTACAAAAATAAAAAAACATGAAATATAAAGCACAAGCATAACATAAAAAAGTATCTAATATAAAAAAAAGACAGTTTATGTATTCATCACTAAGAAATAATCAATGTCTTACAGTATTAATAAACAAAACAAAAAAGTAAGACTAAATAATAAGAATACAAAGAAGTTTGCAAGAGCAGACCAGCCTCCACAGGCGGCACCCGTTCACGAGTGTCACACATGAATCGGCCATCGCTTCGCTCAACCATGTTTTAGGGAACGTAACGACCCGACACACACGCCACCATCGCAGAGACACTTTGAGAGAGCATGACACACTCAAGCAACTCCAATAAAACTTCGATTGTACTAGTTACAATGTGTGTAGTAAAGGAACAAAATATAAGAGGAGAAGATTGGAAGGTACGTAATTCTTTACTACCGAAAAGAACCGGCAATAAACTCAGCAGTTAATCTTTTATACATCATATAAAAATACAATATAGCCTTACACTAGGTAATAACATAATATACAATGTTTTATTAAAACAAATATTTCAAATGCCCCAATACAAATATATTAAGTTCAAATTTTTCCAAGCATTTTTATCATTTATGTATTCATCAACTTTGTAATAGCTTTTCTTCATTAAACTATCTTTGACATATATTTTAAATTTATTTGAGGGTAAATTAACCACATCTTCTGAAATTTTATTGTAGAAAAATATACTTTGTATTGCGAAAGAGCTTTGTACCTTCTGAAGACGACATTTTGGAACTACCAATTTATCCTTATTCCTTGTAGTAACACTGTGGAGGTCACTATTTTTAGCAAATAAGTGACAATTTTAGCGTACATACATTATACAAGCATATATATATTGGCAAGGAACAGTTAAAATATCAATTTCCCTAAATAGTTCCCTAAGAGAAATTCGAGGTCCTAATTTATAAATTGACCGTACTGCTCTCTTTTGCTAAATAAAGACTGTATCAATATCAGCTGCCTTACCCCAAAGCAAAATGCCATAAGACATCAAGGAATGGAAATAGCTAAAGTAGACCAAGCGAGCAGTGTCAACATCTGTAAGCTGTCTAACTTTCCTAACTACATAGGCAGCTGAACTGAGTTTTCCTGCAAGAACTGAAATGTGAGGGTTCCACTGCAGCCTATTGTCTAATGTAATACCTAGAAACACTGTTGAGTCTAATAGTTCTATTTCTTCTCCGTTTAGGGATAATTTTGTACTTATGTTTCTGACATTTGGCATCATAAATTTTAAACACTTAGTCTTTTTCGCATTAAGAAGTAAATTATTTGCCGTAAACCACTGAAGAACCTGAGAAAGCGCACTACTTACGTCGTCAAAATTAGTTTTATTTCAACTTTAAAAAAAAGAGATGTGTCATCAGCAAATAGTACAATCTTGCACGGCTTCTCCACAAAGAAAGGCAAGTCATTTATGTAAATTAAAAATAGAAAAGGACCTAAAATAGAACCTTGAGGAACTCCTAATTTTACTTTAGAGCCATTGGATTTTACTTCATTGATTTGAACCTTCTGCATTCTACTACTCAAATATGAGCGGATAAGCTCAAGAGCCAAATCTGCAATACCATAATGACTCAGTTTCCGTATAAGAGTTTCATGTTGCACGCAGTCGAATGCCTTTGATAGATCACAGAAGATACCAATAGCATTTTGTGACTGTTTCCAAGCAGCGAATAAATGCTGTATAAGGGCAACACCTGCGTCAGTTGTGGAACGCCCTTTTGTAAAACCAAACTGTTGAGGATGAAGTTATCCATTTAAGTTAAAATGTTTAAGCATCTGATTGAACATAATTTTTTCAAAAATTTTGCTTAAGGCAGGCAGTATAGAGATAGGTCTTTAATTATTAGGATCATCTTTACTTCCACTTTTAAAAAGTGGTATTATTTTACTATATTTCATTAAGTCTGGGAATATCCCTTCGTCAACACAATTATTAAATATTATGGCTAAGATTGGTGCTATAATATCAATAATTCCGCTAAGGATTGACTGATATACCCCCATAGGTCACAAGTTTTTTTCTGAGTTAGTAATTTAAATGTCTTTATGATGTCTTCAGAGGTAACATGCTCAAATTTAAATATAGCCTTGCATTTATTTACATTACATTTTAAAAGTAACTCTGATTCTAATGGAGAGGAATTTAATGCATTAGTTGTAATTTTAGGCATTTCAGTAAAATATTTCTCAAAAGAGTTAGCGACATCAAGATCTGAATCAATTATTTTTGAATTTACAGTAAGTGAATAATGATTGTCACGCGGTTTAATTTTTCCTGTTTCACTATTTATTACATTCCATGTGGCTTTTATTTTATAATCAGAATTTTTAATTTTATTACTTAAATGTATTGCTTTTGCAACCCTGCACACTTTTGTAAATATTTTTGAATACATTTTGACATAGTGGTTATATTGTTTCATTTCATACAACTCATGCAACCTAGTTCGACTTCGGTGTATTCCTACAGTAGCCCAGTCCTTGAAATTCATTTAATCATTTGGCCTAAAAGTTTTTACTTTAAACACTTGCTCGAACTCATTTCTTAAGAAATCAAAAAAAATATTATAAAGATTATTAGCATTATCATGCATGAAATGTAAAAATGGAATTTTCTTTTCAATATTTGCTTTAAAATTGTTTAATCGAGCAGTGGTCACAGGTCTACAAGTTACTAGTTGAGATTTTTTTTATAGTTGTGTAGAATTTTTATTATTTTACCACAGTGATCGGGGGGAATATATAAATACATACAAAATACACTAATACATAAGATAATTTTAGAAATATAACATAAATATTACATACAATTTCATAATTATATATATTTACATATACGTAAACTGCTCAATACATATAATAATATAAATACAAATGGACCTTTTATGTTTTGAATGTACTAATAAAATTAAGAATATACTAATAGATAACGCCTCAGCATAGATTTAAATCACGTTTTGTTCTGAGCCTTTTTTATCACTAGAGGTATGGTGACATGTACAAGTGATTTTTGTTAAAATAACTACCAAAATTAAACGAGAGCAGTATCTCTGTTACGCTAAGGTTTGAAGCGCAGATAACTGTATTTTAACTGAACTAAAAACGAGACTAAAAAGAAAAAGTTATGGTTTTTTTTTTAATTTTGATTTTAAATATAATTCAGTATAACTTAGTCATCATTCAGAGTTTTATATTAATATATAACATCAAAAAAAGGTAAATTACTCTCACATTGAGAAACTTTGAGGTCGAGTTGGCACGGGTTAGAATCATAGTACACAAACGAAATTTTGCATAGCAGTAGGCCGAGGTAGTTCCGTAGTTATCAGGTGATCGACGAAGAAAGCAACGCAAGGTCGTCTCTTATCAGTACTTATCAGTGCAATCAACTTCTGATATCAACTACGTCGATGCAGCGTCACACTTCACATGTCACATGCACTGCCTGCGTGACCGTGGCTGAGAGGAGAATTGGATTGGCAGATTTTCTGAACCTTCGCTTTATGAATTAAATTAAAATACAAAGTCTAAATATATTTATTGTATTTGTTTAAGAGGGGTTTATAATACTTTCGGTTTACAATTTTGTTTATTATTGTGAAAAGCAGGCAAGAAGTTTACCACTTGTTTAGTTATTATTTTACCAAAAATTACAAATTGATAGTTTTTGTATGTATTATATAAGATTCCAGAAATTGTTTATGTTAAAATTTTTCTACACTTTCTGGAAAAACTACGTGTGTACAAACTACGTAAGTACGAACTTTCTTTGTACTGAACAAAAATGTTTACGTTATAAATAATTACTTCTATTAATTAATAATTTGACGTGTGTAAAAAAAACGTTTGAATAACTCTAATGATTATTTAAAACTGGTCAAATGCTAACCGAAATCGCGTACCAAGGGGTCGGTATTAGTTACACAATATAGACTTCTAAAGTTTGAAAAACGTTTGTTAATCTGTATCTCAATGGTTCACTGTGCTTATCCTTTTAAAGAGGAAAATAGTTGATTAGAACCTAGCACTACCCAGTAGTACCTACACTACTATTAATTACCTTACCCTAACACCGCTTCTGACGTTGATCTACACAGGCGTAGCTTAGCTTACCTACTCCTGATTTTTATTATTTTATTTGATAGTCATCAAATTATATTGATATAACAGCAGTGTAAGGTATGAGTTAACAATAAACTTGTGTATATCGCGTATTGAGTATTGAGTATTGTGAGCACTTAAGCGCAACATTGAGCGGCACTTGTGGGCATTCAGCGGACCGACCCAGTTGTGTATAAATAAATTTACTTTGTCGGATGAGCCGCATCATAATCGGACGAGTTCAACCACCTGCGCCTGCGCATACCACGGCACTACGAAAATGTTTTTTGGACACTAAAAATTAAAACATTTATTTTAAAATGAAATACAAATATGTGTGTCCAAACACTGAGTCACAAAAAAAAAAACTAAAGATCAGTAAAATACAACCAAATTCAGAGTTTTTTTTTTTAAACTTGTATCATCACTAAGTAACCGCTGGCTCAGTGATTGTTTCTGCCACTAATTGTATTCAGGTAATTTCTACCTTTAAGCACTTAAAATTGAATAAAAAGAATAGCTTTTTATTTGTCCAAAATGGTCGGCACAAAAATTTGTATTTTATGCAATTTAGGGATTAATAAGTTTTTTCACTAGTTTTCCCAAACCACAAAAGGCCTTCTATTTTCGCTATGCGTATGAACACTACAGAAACATTTTATACCTAGTTTAAAACATTGAAGAGAACAGTCACGAAACCATAATAAATGTACATAAATAACTTATATTGTAGATTTCAACTTAATAGTTCCAGTACTGTCAATATACAAGAATTTCAGGCACAACTTAGGAATTGTCCCAAAGCCGCCTCCACAGCTTTGTAGCTCTGCGTCCACTTAAACCTCTATTAGATTACAGTTTCAATACAATTCGTCATACATTATAATCAGCATTACTCATACATATTTCACAGGCATAGAATAAACAGAGTTCATTCAAACAGACATGAGAGAATAATAAGATATACTTAAGTATCAGTTCTTGTCGCCGTGGACATATAGTTCATCTGGGATGTTTCGTTGTTGCAGCGCATTTTAAAAAAGACCTTCGTCCAACAGTCCTAGTCCTAACTAATATAATATTTGTAAATTGTTAAAGTCAATTTGTTTGTTTGTTTGTTATTGGCTAACGTCGCTGCGGAGACACGAATTTAGCTGATTTTTGATACAGACTGTTTAGGAGACGAAAAAGGACATAGGCTACCTTTTACCCGGAAAAATAACTAACAACCAAATTTCACGTCCACTGTCTATAGCTAGTATTATATGCAAACTTTCTAATTATATTTATTTGTTTTATAAGAATATTTTTACATGCATTGTATGACAAATAATTATAAGAATAAATCTACATTTTACTTTAAGTTTATCATATTAATTTTAGTCATAAAAGGCTAATTAAAAGCTAAGTTAAAACTAGTAGGCAAATAAATTCCAAAAATTCTCAAAAATACTCTTAAAAACAGACAAGAAAGAGTTGATACAAGCAAAATGCTATTAGTTTGTATTTTTTTCTTAAATAAACATAAATAAAATACGCCATCGCATCACACAATTATGTGATCTGAGTAGCACTGAGTACTTGAGAAGGGGTATAAAATAGCCCTAAGAAGAATTGAATTTTAAGTTAGTAAATCAAGTCCTAATAAATAAAAAAATTTATGCTAATGCATATTAATGCAATAAAATTTTCTCTATAGAAAAAATAACAAAGTATGAGTAAGTAATTATAATAGATTGAGGTTGTACACGATAGCAGTTATAAGAGCTCAACAATTTACTCTGCATAACTTGTTAAGTATGTATATACAGATATTAGTATTTATTTGATCTCATCTCCGCCATCTAAGTAAGTAAGGATATTTTTGTTTCTTTTAGCTTATTATTATGAATAACATCTGTAAAATGTTTTTGAATTATTAATGAAAAGTCTATTGTTTTAAATGTTGAACGCAAGTTTCTTTTGTTTACGCAAGGGGACGCTCGCGCCCCTATTGATAGTGGGATTTCTCACATGTGTTACGTATTTTCGCTTAATATTAAAATGTGTAAGCTGTACTATGAAAAAAGATATCGATCAATATTACGAGTACGTAACATAAATCATATATAAACCTGCATAACTTGCATTGTTTGAGCAGCGTCACATCTGCGTAAGTAGTTAAGTCTTTGAACGTTAAGTGATGGACGACTATATTTAGTCGGATGAACGCTAAATAAGTGAAGCTATGACCAAATTGATTGAACTTTATTTTGATTAATGATGTAAGAGTAAGAAACTTCGATTTCATTATTTTTGATAATTAACAAGTTACATACAAAATTTATAGCTACATAGTATAATTATTTCAAGAAATACATTTAGGTTTCATTCATAAATATACTTACTGTTGCCCGCGGTTCCACCCGCCCTAAATACGGTTATCGGGGTAGGATTTCAACAGCAACTCCTCAATACCTTCTGAGTAAAGGAAATGCGTGACACAGGTTTAGCTATGAATAAGAGCATGCTTAGAACCGTGTGTGTGTCTAAGCAGTGTCTATTATTACATTATTGAAGTTAAACCTATGTCTTAGCAATAAGTAATACTTTGTCTAAACAACGACTATTATAACGGGCCTTAGTTATTTTCACTGTTGCATTTAATTACATTACGCTTATTAAGCATCTGTCTTAGAATGTTACTTTGTCTAAGCCACGACTATTAATCCGGGCGTAAGTTTTTTCAAAGCAGTCTGCCTTTTTAGTCGTCGTCAATTTCTTATCTTCCCTCCCCTTCCCTTTTTCTCTTGTTCTCACCTTCTCATCTGGCTTTCTGTCTCTCTTGGTCTTTTTCATGGAATAATTCGAAAAAAAATATTTTAACAATTTTGGAGTAATCAGAAAACAAACTGTATATCAGCAGCAAGAAAATCAATAATTTTTCTCTTTAACGACGAATCACAGCTAAAATTCTAAAAATACAATAATAATATGTATGAGCTTTTTTATATGATATTTAATAAGCTATTGTATTATGAGCTAAAAACTAAAAAGGGTACCTTTTTTCCAAGATGGCGGCGCGAGCGCAACAGCTATCAATGCGGACTTTTAGTATGTAACGGTAGGTCTTAATGAACATATACACCAAAATTCAAAACTCTACCAATAAGCATTTTTTAGCTTAAAAATGTATATTAATGGACTATACTAATGGGCCGGGCCCCAGCCGTGGGGACGTATGAGTCTGATAAAAAAAATTTAAATACACTTTGCACAAAAAGAAAATTCAAAATATCAAACAGCGGCGCTAGTCAGGTCTGATCGGCTTAAATATACTTAAACATACTTTTATGAATGAAAAAGATAATATTAATATTAGTGGGAACAAAGCAGTACGCAACTGGAACTTTGTCAAACATAGATTAGCACAAGTTTCATTGTCCCACATTGTCCATGGACGAGTATGTAGTTAGCACTTATGTATATTCAGTTGCATACCTAGAGGGCTTTACGAGTGACAGTCGTATTAGAAGAGTTAACGTAAAGTGACGAAATGCAAACAATTTTGTTTTATATCGCTATTTATGCAAATGTCACAAAACGAAGGTATTTTTAATGTGAGCAACGTAACGTGACATCGTGGAGCGATCAATAAACATTCTACGAGAATGATGTTTTGGCACGTTACAAGATTACCACCACTTATAAAAATATTCACAGCATTTATCAAATAAATACCTAAACTTTACGAAAGCAGATTATTATTTGCTATAATAGCTCTCTCCGTTATATTTGGAGGTAATAACATTATGTTCCATGTTACTATCTAACGTGGACATTTTTAATTTATAATTCAGTTTTTTTTTATCCAGCCTATAACAGTCCACTGCTAGACATAGGCTCTCCCTAGTAAACAAAAATACTTTTTGATTAAAGGTGTATGTTTTTGCCGCGCACTGAAAATAACCTTTTATCTGAAAAAGCACGCACTGAAGTTGGTATATTGGTACACGCCTTTTTCTATTTCTTAAGCATGTAAATATTTAAGCTGTAGGGTAGTACCTATGCCTTTGCGTAGTTTTTTATTTATCTGCATTACGATGCAGGGCACCGAAATGAAGATCAATTAGATGCAATAGTAAGTTTTATACTTGAAACATTTTAAAACAGGAGTAGATAATAAAAAAAATATAATTTTACTTATAATAATATAATTTAGATCGTTTGTTTGAATACACATATTTATTTCTTACAGTAAATAAATTAATGCCGCATGGCAGTGTTCAATACTTATATACATTTGCTACAGCAAGCTTACCGCTATGCTACGCGGAATTTTCTTATAGTTATTTCTGCAGAAAAGTCGCTAAAGCCCTTCCCCGTTTTTAAATTATAGGTGGTGTAATTTCAATTCAAGTTAAAAATAACAACGGCGTTTAACTGTTCAAAGTACGATAGGAACTCCTGCTAGGCCTTTTGATGATGAAGTCTAGATTAAAGTATACCCTGAAGTCGTGCAGTTGTAGTCACGTGTAGATGTAGAAATAAGGAGACCAAGGTCACTCAACGTTTATTCTGTAGACAGGCCACTTAGATCTTTCGTTGTTTTGCTACGTGTATAAATATAACACCTGCTTAGTAAGACTGCTTCCTCAAGATTACAGTAATTTGGTTGCGGTTAGCAGCGATTTATGACTAGGTTTTTTTGCACAGATTAGGTAGTTTGTTATTATTTATTGACTAAACATAAAATTATAATAAAACTCTTTGTTGTACTTTAATACAACAAAAGTTGTAAGTTCAAAGGTAAACTTAATGCCTCCATCTACCACTTAACCTTTGGTAATGAGGACAAAAAATAGCAGAGGGTGTCAAGTTTAATTGTAGTTTAACAATAAATACTATAATAAACTCATTATTGATTTATAACAATATAATAATATTTTCTCAAACATGCTACGTTATGCGACCCTATCTTGCACAAGCTTCTTTAGGATAAATCGTACTTGTAGTACAGTATCAGAGAGCGACCCGCAATGTTTTAGCCGTCCGCTTGAGCGCTTTAGCGCGATATGCAATTTGAAAATGGAACAAACTTTTTTAAACCCGAACATTGATAATCCTCAAGTTTAATTTACATTTCGGACTGGCACGACAAAAAGAATGCGCCATCAAATAAAAACTCCAAAAAATTGGCCAAGTGCGAGTCGGACTCGCACACGAAGGGTTCCGTACCATTATCTATAAAAAAAAAGGCAAAAAAAAAAACACGTTTGTTGTATGGAAGCCCCCCTTAAATATTTGTTTTATTTTCATTTAATTTTTAATTTTTAAAGTGACTTTATAACTAAATATTCTGTGAATATTTCAAGCGTCTACCTGTTGCCGTAATTAGTATCAAGAAAAATCGAGCAAAAAAATCACGTTTGTTGTATAGGAGCCCCCTTAAATATTTATTTTATTCTGTTTTTTATTATTTGTTGTTATAGCGGCAACAGAAATACACCTTCTGTGAAAATTTCAACTGTCTAACTATAACGGTTCATGAGACAGCCTGGTGACAGACGGACGGACGGACGGACAGCGAAGCCTTAGTAATAGGGTTCCTAATTACCTTTCAGGTACGGAACCCTAAAAAAGAAATCATTTGAACGCGGCGAATTGGCGGCAAAATGACCTAAACTATTTTTATTATTTTCAATACAGTTGCTAATGTAATTAGTTTCTTAAATAAACATAAACATTATTATGTTATTATTTTAAGTAACACGCGTGTTTGAGCAAAGCACTATACAAGCATTGGCCACAACTGAGCATAACCGAACTCTGTACCTACTCACGATCGCCCGGTTATGCTGCATTTGCGGGCTGCGGCATTAATGTACTATAAAAAATACGATAGCAATATAAGTAACACTGGTATCTGAAAAATAAATATTACAATCAGCACTGCTGTAGCCTTGCACCCCAAACATACAGTTCGTGTTGATGCGTCACGCAAAGGGGTGTCAGGGGCTCCGTGTCAGGGAGTAAAATAACTTTATTTCTAATATCTACGTGACAAAAATTATATTGCAATTATGAAGAGGCTAGCTTAATTTCTTATAACAAAATTGGTAGACTGAAATAAACAAACGCAAAATCCAAAACATCACCAAGTAAGAAAAACACAAGTGGTCTTCTAAAAGAGTTAAAAAATGAGTTAAGAGTACCAAATAGCAACCACAATAGCATACAATTTTGATTTTGATTTGACATACAAAATTTGACACGTACATTGATTTAATACTTTTTATGACAGTTAATTTTTATTGATTTATTGCCCAAGTTACGTTGTTAAAACATTATAATACATTTCTGGATTAAACGTAAATTTGTACCATGAACTTCAAAAATAGCACAGAGGTAACGTACCTAGATTCAGGTTTTCAAGCCACCAATAAAGCCTCTAGAGGACTTGAACTGATGCCATATGATGACAGAAATACCTATATGTCACTAGCCACTTCGCATAACGTTTCCGAACGACGAACGTTGTTGGGCTACGAGCTTCTCAGTTAAGAGAAGGTAGTACATACCATCTAGACGACACGGTAAGTGTGACCAAGTGTGACCAGACACAGTGAGTAACAGGGCTGTGCCAACAGTTGATTTAATAAACAGCCGCGTATATGTGCGTTCCCACGTAACGTTATTAATAATTAATATTACCCATGATTATCAAACATGGCATCTTCTTGAATATTAAATGGTATAATATTGTAGTATCGCGTTAATAAGCCCCATAAACTAACCTTGTGTAACCGACATGTTGCCAATGCTTTATGAACTTTAGAAATGTTTTGATTGATCGTAATTAAAAGATTGTTTATTAATATTGTATAACTTGTGTTTAGACATTTAAAGAATACGAATATTACATCGGTACTTACCTACAACCTACTCATTGTCCAATGTTTTGAGATGTATTTAGTTTTTCTAATAAAGATACGTCATTTATCAATGGTTTTTCGGGTACTCATACAATTCTTTAAAAAAGTCAAACTTTAAAGTAGGAACGTGCATGTCTTTTGTATAAAGGTAACAAAGGTTTTGAAGGTACTAATATAAACTCCTAGTTTTTCTGGTACCTTATTGGTAACAGATCAGTCTCCAGCTATTCGAACTTCGGTATTCGAGAGAAAAATATATGGAAGTTTGGCTAATCTCTTGAATCCCGTGTATTTACTTGCATACATTTTTCTCTTGAATTCCAGACTTCTAATAGTTCGAATCTGTTCCCAATAAGGTCCCTGATATTCATTGTTTAGGTATAATTTAGTACAAGCACTTCGATAGTACTTTCGCACACACAATTTTATTGCGACTACAATCTTCATTACTTACGTTTTAATTCCTATCTTTACTTTAATGAACTCTGGTTGGCCCAGTCTATTGGGACTGTTTGTGTGTAAAGTGTAGCAGAACAAAGAAACCCATGCCGTTAATGTTTTGTAAATTGTAGGTTGAGAAACTGCTACTATCAAACCAATGTTTTAATCTTGTGTTGAATTTCATTATGCCAGTCAAGATTCAAACAGGTGTTTTTTAATATCGTCTCAGTTTTAAATATATTTTTTTTAAGTCATCCCTTAGACGATCTTGCTCAGTCTTCGTAATTCATTTTCATTCGTAGTATTTAACTTAATAAATTATTCTCGTATTATTTGTAGTATAAATTTATTTCTTACGAGACTATGCCAGCGGCTCCGCCCGTCCTAAATTCGGTTATCAGTGTGGGATTCCTTTATTTAATCACAGTATTAATACTTGATTAATATACGGCGGTTGCATAATAACTATTAGTAAATCCTTTACAATTAGCAATTTCAGTAAACAAATAAAGTCATATAGCAGTAACCTGTCGCAAATGAGTAGCGACTTCGTGTATCTTAAAACAAAGGCTGAAATGTTTTTGTCCCTAATAGTTTTTGATAACAATCACCCGAAGTGACCAAGTACGAAGGTAACGGCACTGATGCGTTGCGATAAAACAATTCAACTAAAATGGCCTAATGACGGAAACTGGGCTATAAATATGCCAAAAGTGCCGCCCACTCCCATCACACAACACAACCAGAAACACGATTTAGTTGGACGTTCTTTCGTTAGGTGTGAAAAAAAAAATTTGCTAAACCTTCGTGTTCAGTAGTTTATTGATAGAGACACGTTTTCCTTACTATAAAATGTTTAATTTTTTTTAATGATTCCAACATTGACAACATTCATTTTAATATATTAGATAAATAAAATGATTTATTTGTAAGTCGTGTCGTCAAGCGTTTCAAGTCAGGGAGCTGTGTAGGGTGAATATGTACCTATATGAAGAATTTTTGTTCCTCTATATTTTATGTGAAACTAAATTTCAAATAACTTTTTATATTTTGCTAATTTGGAGACAACGGAATTTAAATTTCATACCTTGTTATGTTAAATTTTCTTTTGCGTATATTTGCGTTAATAGAAAATAGATTAAAATATGTTGTGTTATGTTAAAATCTCCTTAATTTTCGTTGGAAAACATATTCATACAATTTTATGGTTAAATTAAATGAATGAAATAGAACCCGACTGACGCTTCGCTGCTTTATTTACACTAACAAAATGACACACATAATAATATATTCGCGCACTCTATAAACAGGATATAAACACTTGTCAGCGAAGATCAATCACTTCAACCCAGGCCCAAGTCACTGACCTTGTGATTTGGCATCGACTCATCAATTGGGTCACTTTTTGCCATGGGGCTTAAGGCTGCTACACACTGCACTGACCATATTTGATAATAGGAAGTTTCTATGGCAAGCCAAATATGGTGATCTTACATTTCGTTTATGATAAATGGTGGTCTTTCAATAAGCTCAGCTGCTTCCGTTTTTTAGTATTGCCTTGCCCCCTGGTGAGATCGTAATGTTTGCTGAGTCGAGTTGTCTGCCGCACTGAATGTATTAATATTATTTAGTTATTTCTCCTTACTTATGAACTAGGTATAAACAGGTAGGTAGCTACACAGGTAACCTTATTGTAACGTAATAATTATATTATAAGTTGATTTAACATATGTATGTATACGCGTATAGTTATATATCTATGGCTTTATAAACAAGATTGTTAAAATATTTAAGTTTTATATTCGTTAAGCGTCTGTCTAACTGACAAGACTCTTTTTCGCAGGAGCGTGGAGTCATCAAGTTGTAATTAATGTTAAATACTTTTTTGATGAATTCTATTATGATAGCAGTCTGTTAGCTAAGCTTGAAAACGTCAGGGTTTTTAAGCCACTAACTCGACAAACTTCCGCCAAATCGCACTGGGCCAGCTCGGTGGACTAGGGACCAAGCCTCTTTCTCCAAAGAGGGACCTGTGCCCCTGCAGTGAGGCGTCTAATGACTGAGGTAACAAACTAAGGTTAAGGGTCTATTACAGCTGTAAAAAATCTTTTAATACAATGCAACCATAAACTACGGTCATTTATGCCGCATATTTTGACACTCCCTTACTTCCTGTTGACCTAGAATCGTGAAATTTAGTAAGACGCTTGTTTGCACAGCACAAGTTAAGGAAATAAACCCAAAATCGTTAATTTGAAGTTATATCAAGTGAATAATTACAGCTATTACAAACATTTTCACTATGAGAATTGACCGTGACTTATATGTATCTATGTATGGTAAAAGGTTTTTTCAGCTACCAAATTAAGTTAATTAATTAATTAATTAATTTTTAACCTGACTTGCCCTATGGACGGTATGGACAGTTCTTTGTTTTAATTTACACCACCAACTGTGGTTTCAATATTTGATAGTTTTCTGTAAAGTAAATTAATATTAAATAAATACACGGCAGAAAACTTTTTAAGTAATTCTACACATTAGAAATGCAATATTGAATCAACCTTTAATAAAAAAAAACTCTAAATCATAATATTTATGTAAAAATAGTCTAATCAATCTTAAGATTAGGCTATTAAATTTCTTAGTTTTTGTCTATATCTTGTACAATGCTTTAACCATGTGAAATACGTTCCAGCCTTGCACAGTGCGTTGACGGCTTTAGTGCTATAATGAGAGCAGCGAGCCGTGTCATTGCCATTTACATGGGCTGTATCGTTTGTACCCTTGCCTATTTAGATTTTATATTTTGTGGCGTCTGCGCGGGAACGCCACATGTTCTTGTAAAATGTTTGATGTTATTGTAATTTTATTAGTCAGAGCCTGCGTTTGTCCTTGCCTTACAATGATAATAATGTCGTCATGCTGTATTTTAACTAATTTAATAAACTTATAATTTTTTTAAATGTCTTAACGTCTGTTGTTACCATTTTATCAGCTCTAGTGTAAAGTAAAACAACATACTGAAATTCTGGCCCTAACGATATTTGAAGATGTTTCTTCACAGATTGGTAATTTTAAGTTCTAAAGGCTATTACATTATAGGTATATTTTATTTTATAAATATATTTTATAAATTTTCTGAGAAATCAATCACACGCACACACACATACACACAATTATAATGAAATTGTGCACTCTTAGGACCTACTTAATTTGTTTAAGAATAAGATTTAGGCTAGATCGCGTAAATACGAGGTAATTTGTGGCTAAACTATAGCATCCAAAAGCTGGACCAAATAAATATTTTATACTTATAACTTACTTTTGTCTACTGCATTACCTTACTGAGTAATTTTCATTAAATTAAGTGTATTTAATATAAAAAAAATTAGGAAGTGGTCTATGTTGTAACACAAAACTTTTAAAGCGTGTATTGACTTTGCTTGTAATGAAAGTCGGTTACATAATTAGAATTGGTTGTTATCTAGAGAATTGACTCTAAGTTTTTAGCAATAAGTCAAAAAATAGTAAAAAAAAAATGTTAAATTCTATACAAAAAATTCAAGTGATATCATCCGTCGAGACAATGAAGAACCGATTAATAGTTCAATAAGTCTACCAGATCGGGTACGTCTACCTACCCAAGTAAGTGATCTATATAAATATTAGGTAAACTTAGACACTTTTTTATAATATATGTGATTGCTTAAGATACTTTATGTATAAGTAAATTGTTTTTGAAATAAACTCCAGATCTTTTAAAAGTATTGACTCAAATATAGTTTTTATTTTTGGATACTACACAACAGTGGTGTTTGAACCTACTACCAACCTTTTTTTAAAAAAAATATTTGTGGATAAAGATAACAAATAAGTGATTACGCAAGAGATGTTGTAGCTACCTAATGACCGTTCGGACCGCACGTCGGACGTCGGACGCAGCCGCTGCATTATCCAATTGAGCGTTGCAGATGGAGAGCTGTTTGGATCGTTTGGACGCGTCACATAAATCTCAATGGAAACTGGATGCCCTGGATACCTTTCTCATGCCTTCTGTCCTACGACGCGACGCCTGTCTTAACAATAATGTAGCCAATTTGTAGGCAATTGTAGCATTTTCTGCGCTATTCAGGTTATTGAAGCATAGCAACAGAACACTGTGTGCACATGAGTACTGACAGACTGAGTCAGAATACATTAGAATACAGATTTGTATAGATACTTTTTCTTATATCGGATAGTTAATTAGATCTCTTTTTTTAGGTCTTGATAAAAACGTAATATAATTTAATAATTGACTCAAAAAATGTTTTCAATTCGACTGAATATTTTTTGGTTGTTACCTGACAGTTAGGCATTTCTGAACCGATTTCAATGTGTATTTTTTTTTCAAAATGAAGTGGTTTACCTCCATTTGGTAAGGGTCTGAATATTAATACCAGTAGTGGTTTTATATATTTGGATAATCAACTTGTTGTGGCAGCAAAATGTTAAATCATAAACCCATTTAATTCCACTAAAACAAGGTAAAGTACGTAACGTTCCACAAACGTAGACAAATCACTGAGGTTAATATATTTCTTAAAATTAAAAGTCAAACAGCACAAACAGTACTTTTTAGTCAATATTCCTAATTTTTGTTAATTTTTAATTCTTATATTGGATTTTAGGTAGGTAACAGATTTTTTTAAATTTTCTTTTACATTTTTTATGTTATAATTAAAAATAATTCTCGTCTCTTGCGTATACAAGTTATATGTGGGTTTTAATCAGGCTGTACCTGTGTATATGTACATTTTAATATCATTTAATCAGAAATGCTGATTATTTTAAATAGAAGTAAGTATTTGAACAGTGACCATAAACTTTGTTATAAAAGATAACCACGATAGCGGTCTGCAATGTGCCGGCGCGGCTCGCGACAGGTGCGTGACAGCGCGGCGCGGCTCGTGGCTTGCGACTCGCGGCTGCTGGACTATTTCCGATCTGCCCGAGTTCTTCTTTTTACTGCGACAAATTTAACATCGCCACCCATTAAGGGCGACGCGACTCTTGCCCGACACCCTGACACCTCAATCTCGCCACTGTTACCATGAAGAATGCAACGACTTATTTTTATAATGAGACTAATCGAAAAGGATCGACATCGAACCGGATTGAAATAAGAGTTATACAATAAATATTAATGTGTACCGCAGCCCCATGAAAAAAAAAACTGGTTGCCTGTAAAGTCGGTATACGGGCGAAAGTTTTACGTGACAACTTGTGCCTTTCACTTTTTATGTCTGTCTCTCTCGCTCTTAGGCGGGCTAACCATGCCGCGTGCCTCTCACTCGCTCTCATTGTGAGCGCATAACGTGAGCGGAGCGTAACGCAGTTTCTTGAAGTGTCACCCGGCAAACCAATTTATAAGACGTTGTCACGTCAAAAACCTTTGACATACGAAAGCTATTATTTAACCGACTTTAAATAAGAAAGAGGTGCTACGTTTGATGCGCATGCATTTAAAATTGAGATCATTGCGCACATGTTGCAGTACAATAAGTATAGTAACTGATTACTCGCACGCGACTTATAGGCGATTTAAGCTGTATTAGATTGTGCTTAATTCCAGTGTCTTCCCGAGGGAAGATTATACATATATTGTTTTGTACCGTTGTTATAGGGGCCGTGCCTTACACACGAAACGCTAGGTTCCGAACTCAACCTCTTTTATCTGGCAACACTCTATGGTTGTTATTAGTCTGCTTAATTACCTATTTTCTCAAAAAAGTGTTTTGTTTATATAAAGTTCGTGTCTATTTTACTTACTGTTTATGTGTAAGTGCAAATATTTGTCAAGGAAGGATCATACTTATTTTGTTTATATTTTATTGTTTTAATTCAGATCTTGTGTCTACCTTTTATTTGTCCTTTCTCAGTTTAAGCTGTAATTTAGGTCCCCTTAGAAGACATTAGGACAGACGGACTATAGAGTCTATAAAGATACAACAATAGTACAACTATTAAGGTAAGTTAAGTCGCCTTATATTTTCATTAGGGTTAGATTTTACCTGTCATCATTGACAAAACAGATATAAATATCCTGGAAGTTGGATGCCAATTAATATTTTTATGGCTTTGTGAAGTAAAAAGGAAAATAACTTAGTGATCAATGGAGTTGTGCCTAGCATGTGCACGAAATTTGGCATCTGATTATTTATTACTTTGATTGAGGTTTTAAAATGTGTGTATTTATTTTTTTATTAGAGATTCGTATTCTTTGAATTAAATGCTTCTACGTACATGTATATATGTGTGTATGTATGCATATGTTTACTTAGACCACAAAGCTATAGGGAGGGAGAAGGACATAGGGTTAGTTTAGTTTCTGTTGAAATATCACCATAACATATTCCGCAGGCAAATATTTAATAAGAGTATCCATAGATAACAGAAGAAATTTAAATATTGTACAACAGAATTCGTTACTTTAAATTTTTTAAACGATTAAGACGTTTTTTTTTTTTATAATTTTATAATTTTTTTTAGAGAGATTTTTGAGAGATTTTTTTTACAGAAAAGTTTAATAAATTAAAGTTTACTGACTACAACATCTAGGCTGTAAGGAGCGGAGGAGTCTAAAACCTGCCTACACAAGGTCATAGAAGGCTAAAATATATAAAAATCAGATATTTAACAATTTGCGAGAACCATTTGGTTATCAATTTACCAACTTCACTCTGGTGCGATGAGCACCCGCTGCCGCGCTGGCGAAGATGTCACTATTACTACATTACATTACAAATGGGCGGAACTTGTGTCATTTTAACAAAGTAGAGTTTGTTTCATAGTCGAGCTGCAGTTTCTGTTGGAATGGTGTAAGAGCGGACAGAAGAGACGGTGTAAGAGCGGACAGGAGAGACGGTAGATGGTGTAAGAGCGGACAGGAGAGACGGTAGATGGTGTAAGAGCGGACAGGAGAGACGGTAGAGGTTTTATATCATGCAGTTTTTCAAGGGTAAGGCTATCGCGAAACAACTAGTTGACAATAAAATCAGCCAGTTGTTTATTAATATTCATAATATAATATTATACTAATATCATATTATAAATATTATTTACAAAGCTAGAAAAATATTAATGTTGTAGAAAGTTTGTGAATTTTTTTTATTATAAAAGAAGTAAAATAAATCAACCTCCTTTTAAATTTTATCTTACACAAATTATCTCCCTCTGTACCTGTATCAACTGTTATTTTAATAAAAACCAGTAACAACCGTTTTAAGTCCATTATCACGTGACACTAAAAACCAGTAAGTCTTATATTTATCACCTCGGAGTAATTGTTGAAACCGCAAACTAGACACCTGTACAAACAAAGCGTGTCCCATTAACTTGCATTCAAGATGTTTACATAGATGTCGCTGTTGGTCCAGGAGTTCAAATAGTGCTAAAATTCGCACATGGATTGCAATGCTTAGCGTTGTAATGTGGGTCAATAAAAGTAGAAATACAAATATGGCGCCATTTTTTGCATTTGTTGATGAAAGAGTTCGTTCGTCCGTGGGTTGAAAACTAATTTCGATTACGACATAAATCATATAAGGTCAAGTATGTATGATCGTGGCACGCGCTTAGCATATCGTGGATTTTCTTGTTTATCAATTCTTAGGTCATCAATAATGAAAAAGCAATAAAAATATTAATGTATTTAAAAAAATATTTAGTTCCGTGTTATAATGCGCACCTTATTGCCAAATATAAAAACTTTTTACCAAAAAAAAATCAACCGGCTTCGAAAATATGCCATAAAAAGGTAAAAATTATGCCTTATGTTCAAAAAAAAACACAACCGGCATCAAAAAGATGCACTTAAAATGTAAAAACAATTACTTATTTCCAAAAATCTGATCTGAATTACAGTTTGAAGTTGGTGTCTATTTTTATAATACACTTCACTTGCGTGACTGATATAACATAATATGCAACTGCATATCACTAAAGACTCATTGAAATAAAAAAAAAATGTTTTTTCAACATCCCGCCTGTTTCCCGAAGAGGTAGGCGGAAATCCATGAGTCTATCTTCCTGTGAGCCTAAAATCTCAGATCAACTCCATATACTATAAATTATAATCTCTACAATTGTGAAGTAGGTACTACTTTTAAAGGACGCATTCGGCTAACTTATTTATTATACGGATTTTTGATGAGTAAAAATAATAAAAAGCCGAAATAAAAATTATAATATGGACGGCCATAACTTCACAAATCCTATGATCTTGATTACAGATTACGCCAAAACCCGCTACCGTGTCATCGACCCTAGTTCAGTGACGTGATGACAGTGATGGTGACACGAGGATGGCCTGCCTACGCCTCCAGAAACCGTTGGTTTGCAGAACCCTGGACACGTAATAAGATGTTAGAGATAGGCAGTTTGACGGCTTTTGCGAATTTTTAGACAGTGTGTGGACGCGTCAGTCTTATCTTAATTCTATAATTGTAAACTATCAGGTTTAGCTTGTGGGCTGCAGTTTCACATTTTGTCTTTTCTATGAAAAAAATCTCTTATGGGATCAAAATTTTTCCTATCTCATCTCCGAGCGTCAACCTAACTCTTTGCAAATTGTTGTCACTTTAATCCTGTATTGGAGTTTACAAGATAAACCGAGGTTCACAGAGAAAGACACACTCGCATTATTTAAGAAATATCTGCGTATTATAAATTCCACACAAGCGAAACCACAGGCTTTGAATATTTTAAAAAAGGAGGCAATCCTAAATACATACCTGTAACTGATACAACTGTAGTAGGTTGCATTACAAGGGAGCAAAATAATATTTCTACGGCAAGGATTTTAATCCAGAATGTAGCGAAGGATACGTCCCCAAGCTAAGTATTCTGCAACCTAGTGGTCACTCTCACTACTTTTCATAGAGGGGGCTCTATGATAAAAATAAAGTGTCCTCTATTATATATCACAATACTTTTTGTCATATAGAAGTGTTAAAGTAATCTTACCCTGTGTATCTCCCTAATTACAGAACCAATTTCAGAGATCCATTCGATTTGATACTAGTACCAGTAGGAAATCGCAGTACGTAACCCGTAACATAGTTACTAAAGTGGTAACCAGCTCAAACACAAGTTGAGGTCGAAGATTCTCAAACATCAAACGCGTAGCGGAAAGCATACAGTAGGAAACACCTGATAGCTAGTAATTCATAATGCTTGAAACAATACATTTTTGTCCTTACCTTGAACAGAAGCTAAATGTCCAAATTTTGACCTCTAAAAGAGTCATTTTAAATTATTTTAGTGACATTGACCCTCGGAAATATTCACGGAACATTAATTTGCGAAGAGTTATACAACTCCAACCGTCGTCGTCGGTCGCGCTCTCCGACTACGTAATCGGTTCCAGTTGTTTAATAATGAAAACTAGGTATTTTAATTTTTTTATCAAAACTATTATGGATTTTGAAATGAAAGTTTCATAATATTTACATTAATAATCGTTGTTTGAGAGGTAAAGTTAAATAAGCTCGGAGTTTTTTAAAGCGATATATGATTTAAAATATGGTTTTATTAGGGGCGTTTTGTTTTATTGCTCATTATACTCATTGAATGCCCTCAATGCTTTCTATGCCCGCATTCAATCTTTCTGATGACCAAAAATGAATGCGCTATATGAACGTCACCTCCGGACCGCATTCAAAGCATTGCACATGCTCAGGAGGTAAATTAGTGGATGCGCTGGCAAAATAGTGGACGGGCATATTGTTTGTTTACATTTGGTGAACAACATGTAAACGGACAATTTACAAACTACGCGATCATTTAGGGATCGAGATTCGAGACCGTATACAGACAGTACCTACCTGCAAACACATTGTACACGGCATGCTGTCAACACTTCTAAATTCAGATTGTAACTGATCCGACCAAATTATTTTGTTATACTTAAAAAGAGAAATGTTATATTGGTTTTGGAACCGTTTTATCTCGAGATGCAAGAGTCAGGCATAGTTTAGGATATAGCACTTACTACCTACATACATCTGTGTTGACAAGACTTGAAGCGAGGCGTCGCGTCGTCGTTAGATTATAATTTATGCTCGGTCGATACCGGGAACCGAACCAAGGACACCCGGTCGCACGACGCAGTCGCTTGCTAACTCATTGTTACTGTACAGTAATTGGTTTGATACGTATACTTGTTAAATCATCCATAGTTTTCCTTTAACATTCAGCACGTTTTTTCACACTTTTATTAGCAGAAGCTTATATTGATATATAAGGAATCATTTTTAAGAAACAGCAGAAATCTAAGTTTTGGTTAAAGTGTAGGAATTAATTATTTACCGTTTCATTAAAAAAAGAGTTTAAATTAAGTAACACTCCGTTCTCGTGTTGGTGGATGGGTCCTCGAAATGCTACTATTTGCTAACATTTCATTCAAGTTACAGTAAATAATGGGTGGATTGATCAACTTCTAAAGCTAAGAGCAGTACAATTTACAGTTAACACCACCACGAGAGGCATTGTAGCCAAAGGCTACCCACAAGGAGGAGTACTCTCTCCTTTACTGTGGAACATTGTGGTGGACGATCTGCTGAAACGTCTTAACGATAGATGCTACTACACAGTAGGTTACGCGGACGACATTACCATTCTGATCAAAGGCAACTCAGAAAATATTATCTGCACTCGCATGCAACTAGCCCTCATAATCATGGAAGAGTGGTGACACCACCATGAGCTGACGGTAAACCCCAACAAAACAGAATTAGTCCTTTTCACAAATAAAAGGAAAATTCAAATAACTACTATGCCAAAACTATTTGACATTGAGCTGACCCTTTCAAGTGAAGTCAAATACCTTGGGGTAATTTTAGACAACAAACTAAATTGGAGTAAGCATCTAAGCACAAAAATAACAAAGGCATGTACAATCTTCTGGCAATGCAGAAGACTAATGGGGCCTTAAGCCATCCATAACCCTATGGCTTTATACAGCCATAATACGACCCATGATAACATATGGTGCAGTAGTTTGGTGGCCCCGAACTCAGTTAAGCACAGTAAAAAACAAACTACAAAGCCTGCAGCGTCTTGCCTGCCTGGTCACCACAGGCAGTATGAAAACGACTCCCACGACAGCATTAGAAGTCATTCTAAACCTCAGACCCCTTCATCTTGTTATACAACAAGAAGCTGCCGCTGCAGCCATACGACTTGAGAAAGTAGGGCTCTGGAAACGGGACGGCAGAATCACTCATGCACGATTCAAGGAGACAATAGGAAACGAGCTTCCGATGATAGAGGCGACATGTGACATCATCCCAAAAACCTTTGTCTTTGACAAAAAATACCGTATCCAGCTTCATGAGGAAGAAAAGGATAGCTCCGGCATCCATGAAGTCAGGATCTATACCGATGGCTCCAAAACGGAATCAGGAACGGGCGCAGGGGTATTCTCCCATGACCTGAACATCAACATATCAACGAGCATGGGTGCACTTAACACCATCATCCAAGCAGAATGTGTTGGGATTACCCGAGCTACAACAGCGTTCTTGTCTAGAGGAATAAGCGATGCATCGATACGCATCATCGACAGTGCCGCTGTGCTACAAGCTCTCAAAAACAACCGCATCAACAGTGGACTAATCCTGGAGTGTCACTGTGAACTGCAAAAAATTGCATTGAAGAACCGGGTTACTCTTCAATGGATACGTGGTCATAGTGGGTCTCTAGGCAATGATGCGGCAGACGAGTTGGCAAAGAGAGGATCGGGCACTAAAATAATGGGACCCGAACCAATTGTACCGATACCATTCATCCAACTCAAAACATATTTACGTGACAGAACCATACAAGAACACAACAAACAGTGGGCAGAACAGACAGACTGCAAACAAACCAAGAATGTTCTTACATCCTTGGACGCAAATCTGTCGGACAAACTGTTAAAACTTAGCAGGAAAAACCTACGCTACATAGTTGGCATAATAACAGGTCACTGCCCGATAAACAGGCACTTTTTCAATATCGGCGTTACCGACAGTCCTCTATGTAGGGGCTGCATGGAAGCCGAGGAGACACCGTCTCACGTGGTTCTTCATTGCAAAAGCGTGAGCGACCAACGGACAAAGCTCCTTAAGAATCCACAAACCATGAGAGAGAACGCTGAATAACATCAGGTGCCTCCTTAACTTTTGGATGGAGCTAGGATGGTATGAGTAACCAACGACAGGTATTGGTTACCTACGTACAATGGCCCTATTATGAGGCTAAGTGCGGAAAACATAAGTCCAAATAACTAACTAATTAACAGTAAATAAATTATTAACATTTACTTCCACTGATTCCTCGGCTTTGTGGTCTGTGTGTCCGCTTTATGTTTTATTTCTATTACGGTGTATGTTATTGATATGTAGTTTCTTAGCTAATTATATTCGGCTTCGGCTATATAAGTTATTTCATTTCAGCGTTTCAATATAACTTTTGCAAGTTTGCCCGTGACCAAATCTGGTGCAACCCAGCTGATAGACTATTACAGATAATGTATTATATATTTGCCGTATGTTACCCAACCGTTTTCGATTTTATTTAATTCTTAAATAAAGAAAAAAAAAGAATCTGACAGCAGCTTGTCATTGCGAAACTCTGTATTTATTTATTCATTTTACAATGAAATACTAACCTGGAGTGTCTCAAAACTAGTTATTTTAATAGCAAATATCTTTATATTTTCACGAGCTTAAAGGTATATTCCTGTAAAGTTCCTGTGTCTCTTGGGTAAAAATTGGAATTTCCTCTCGAAAAACCAAACTTCATAACGGAGGATACGTTGCTAGGCAACGTGCTGAGGCGATTGAAACCAGTCGTTTCCTCAGCCAATCAGAAACACAGTGTTTACGTCATTTTTGTTTACATTTGAACTTTCTGTCTTGTCAGTTTATTTTATTTTATTTACATTTCAAAATCAAATTTATTTTGCATTTTCTTTATTTTATATACAAATTAAATATCATTGGATCACGAAAATAATTTTATAATTAAAATGTAAAGTTTTAGTTTTATATAGGATGTTCTAATGTAAGTTTCGGTAAGTTTTTATTTTTATACGTAGGTATATTTGGATATTGTTTTTTGTAGAAAAGAGATTTATGTCTAATTCTACAGTTTCACAAGTACTGCTAGAGTGGCCTATTTGTAACGATCGGAAAGTTTACAAAGGTTCTAGAGGATTAGCTGTACACACCATTCGTAAGCATGGTGCTACACATAATGCTACATCATCTCGAATTCCTGACCTTCTTGTCAAATCGTCTTTATCTGGTTCTACAAGTAGGACTTCTAGCAGTACTCCATTTTGTAAATATCTTGGGCGTCTTAAAAATCGAAACAGTCTCATAAAAAGAAGACCGAAGGGGGCGCGTGCGTCATTAGCGCAATCTTTGGCAGAATGTGTGGCAAATGTAGTCAAAGAAAAAAATTTTAATTCTTGGGAAACCCTATTCACGTTTGCTTATTCCGCTTTACATCCAATCTTTAACCGCCAAAATCAAACAGAATTTATTAAATTTTTCAGTTCCAAGTGAAGATTCATGCATTCCCTATTCTCACTATTCTCTCGTTAAATCAGTCGAAAATAAAATTTCTGAAGAAAAAGTGAAGGGTGCTGCAAGACTTTTGTATTCCACTGACTCTATTTCCAAGCACTCACCTGAAACTCTTTTAGCTCTGCAAGAGAAACACTTGACGTCTTCCATGCCATTCCCTTCATTAAGGCCTCCTTTAAATTCTAACACTCTTTTGGTAGTTACTTCAGAAGACATTCAGCGTGGAATACAGTAATTTTCCAATGGTTTTGCTGGTGGTTTCGATGGAATAACTCCAAAACATCTTAAAGATCTTACTGGCCCATTCGTAGGGCAATCAGGTACTTATCTTGTTGCTCAACTTACAGCCCTTATAAATCTTATGTTATCGGGTAAGGTTCCAGATGAAATTGTTCCTTTACTGTATACGGCAAATCCTATTGGTTTTAACAAAAAGATGGGGGTATCCGCCCTATAGCCATCGGCAGCACTCTGAGACGGCTGGCATCAAAGCTATGTTGCCATAATTTACGTGACAAGATAACGAATATTTTAAGTCCTCGTCAACTTGGTTTTGGTATCGGTGGTGGCTGCGAAGCCGCTGTACACGCTACACGAACATTTCTGATTACCAACCCCGATTATGAAGTTTTTATTAAAATAGACGTTAAAAATGCTTTTAATTCGGTTTTTAGGTGTGCCTTTTTAGCTGAAATAGAAAACGTTGCTCCTGAAATTTTTGAGTATTTATGGCAAAGTTACGGCACTCCATCTTAATTACTTTACTTTGATGATGAAATTACCTCGAGCGTAGGTTGTCAACAGGGAGATCCGCTTGGTACCATGATTTTTGTTTAGCAATACATCCTTTAATATCGTCTCTTACTTCTAAACTTAATGTTTGGTATCTAGATGATGGCTCACTTGGTGAAGATGCGTCAACTGTCCTGCAAGACCTCGAGCTCGTCATTCAGCAGTTTGCAGATATTGGCTTAACATTGAATTTCGGCAAGTGTGAGTTATTTATTCCAGACACAATACCTATAACTGTAAGTAACTTCTTGGCTCTCCAATTTTTGATGATGCGATACCCGAAATCCTCTTAGAAATTGAACCACATATTGCTATATATTTAATTCGACTGTGCCTCTTTACACCCAAATTTATTTATTTATTACGCAGTAGCCCCACTTGGAAATTCCCTTTCATCACATCTTATTTAAACCATCAACTTAAAAATATTTTATCAAAAATACTTAATATTTCTTTTAGCGATCGATCTTGGAACCAAGCGAGTCTTCCTATCCAGTTTGGTGGGCTGGGTATTAGGACGATTTCGAGCTTAGCTCTTCCGAGAAGAAGCATCTCTGGCCTCTACTCACGGCACACTGTCTCTTATGAGTAAAATACTCAACCTGCTAAGTTTTGCTTCTGATTAGATAGTGGGTTTGAGTGAAGCTTGGAGTTTAACTTTTTCAGAAGAAAATATTCCTGTAGATGTCCGCAAACAAACTCTATGGGACTTACCATCGGTTAAACAAGCCCATATTAATATCGTTCAACAATGTTTGGATATGACGAACCGCGCTCGTATTTTGGCGGTTTCAGAAAGAGAGTCTGGTCACTGGCTGCACGCGCTGCCCTCATCTAAATTAGGCACACTTTTGGACCGGGACACTTTACGGATTTCTGTTTGTTTGCGTCTTGGTACAAATGTTTGTGAAGTACATGTTTGCACCTGTGGACACAGTGTTGACGAGCGAGGTGTTCATGGCCTCTCTTGCCTAAAAAGTGCAGGCCGCATATACCGCCATGGTACTATTAATGACCTCATTAGGAGAGCTCTTTCTACTGCGTCTGTTCCATCAAACTTGTGGACTTTTTAGAGACGATGGAAAGAGACCTGATGGGGTGACTTTAGTGCCATGGACTCATGGTCGTGCTCTGGTGTGGGACGCAACTTGTGTCGATACACTTGCTCCGTCCTACGTTCAGAGTACGTCTTCTACACCTGGTGCGGCTGCTGAACAAGCACAACTACGTAAGCGCCGCAAACATTCATCTTTAATTAATCGTTATGAATTTGCGGCACTTGCATTTGAGACACTTGGCCCTTGGTCATCGGATACAAAGTTTTTTGTTAAGGACTTATCTAAAAGACTTGTTCTTGCATCGGGTGATATAAGGGCTGGATGCTATCTTTCTCAAAGGCTAGGTTTGGCTGTGCAGTGAGGTAATGTCGCCAGTGTCAATGGTACTTTACCACAGGGGTTTACTTTAGATGAAATTTTTATGAGTCTGGGGTTTTTTAAATTTAAATAATTTATTTATTTATTTATTTTTAGGATTTTAGTTAAGATAATTTTAGATTTGTTACTTAATTATGTTAATGTTTGTTAGTTATTTAAATAAATTAATTTAATTCTTTATCTATTCTGGAACACATCCTAAATCATTTTAAATAGGATTTGACAACTAACCAATTTACCATTCATCTTGTTTGACCCTTTCTAGTTTCGTCACTCTATATAATTATGATGTTAAAATATAAAAAAAACTAACCACTGCATGTCTTTTATCTCCCAAAGTCTTAACACTGCTGACACCTGATCCGAAGTATTCGTAGAAGCGTTCGTCCCGACCACGATTTCGATACCAGTATGACGCTAAGTGATTCCTGCTAATGGGAGTGCATTCGATGATGTAGGTACAACTATTTATAGGCATAGAGTTCATTTGTACTATTCCAATGGGATTTCTAAGAGTTATTAACATTGACTATTTTTAAGATGTTTTTATTAGGTGCAGTTGCATCTGACGTAACACGTCTGAGCAAGTTTGAGAATTAATCAATGTAAGTGTGCGCTCTGGATAGTTGTTTGGAACCCTGAAATGGCCCTTAAAGAATTACTTATTTATTTTATTTCTGTTTATAATACTTGCCTTTGTCGCCGTATGAATGCAACATTTGGTATGCGCTATCAGACAGATGTAACTTAAGTGACTCGTATATTACAATAATTACTTTATTGTCGTTAAGCTAACCTAACAGACGTGTTTTGAGATGAACTTCCAACATAATCACCATTCAGCAGAGACTAAACAACTGATTCAATTTTCGTCACTATGTGACCGATTGGCTATACCTATAGATTCAATTCAACAATCAGTTGTAACAACCAACGAACACGGTTCGGTGCGGGTTTTGTTACTACGCTGATATATGTGATGCGACATCGACGAGGGTACTGTAGTCATTTGCGCCGTGTGCTGGGAATACGCAGAAGTCTATGATAACCGGAGAAGGCAAGACTTGCAATCAGTTTCGTAAACATTTGCTTGGCATATTCCATGACCAAACCAAAATAATTATTTTTTTTTTAATATTTTTATTATTTATTAAAAATGCAAGTTTTTATTATTTATTAAATTAACAGTTTGTTGTCTTGGTCCGTAAGAAAACCTCGCGCCAAAGCGGCTATTGTTACCAACGACAGCGTTACCACAAAATAGTTTTTAGTTTTCCCATTTACACTTAATTAAATCACTACGGCCGCGATTGCGATATTTATTATCAGAGCGGTAATTTATGTAATTTCCTCATAACAATAGATATAGGTAGGCCGTGCCCCAACAGTAGGGACGTGTTGAAGCGGGTTTATGAAACGAAGAAGTGTATAAGCTATAAGCTTTAATGATTTTGATGATATTTACAATAAAGGGGTTTTTTGGGATGACAAATCGATCAAGCTAAGTTTTATTTGTGGGAAAATTCGTTATCGGAATTCTTTTCTGTTTTAGAGGCTGCTGAATTGAAAAAAAGCAAAGAATTATAATCTGCTAATTTTGTAGGTACTTTTCTTAAAATAAAAAGTAAAAACCTGCTCGTGAAGTAAGTGTTTGACTTAACAGAATAATGAAAATTCAACCTTGAAATCGAAAACTGTGATGCCTTTCTTAATTTTTCCTGTACTAGTCATGAAAATACATATTTTGTTATAAACCTGATTTTTCATAATTTTACCTGATTAACTACTGAAGTGTTTGTCGCCAAACCTATGAAATCTTCACATAACGAGTAAAATGTTTGTTGTTAGTATCCTTTAAGGCCCCTTATACTGCACATTAGCACCGCCACGATATATATTGCTATTTTTTCTTCGGAGATAACGTTTTTCAAAAAAGTGAAAAATACTTACTAGTGACTAACTATTTTTACAACTTTACGTATTATTTGTTATTGACAGGTTAATATTCAAAGATTTAAACATACATAATTAATTACAACTTTAATGGTCATTCTTATTTTATTTCTGCAGAGAATGCACTTAGATAAAACATATGTTCGTTCCTACAATACCGAATCCTCTTATCAATGACGTTATCGCGGTAATAGGTTGTCGGATTATCTGTTTTGTCATGTTTTACCGTGATTGTAGGTGCGTGTTATACTAATGATACTGCTTATAGCATTGATTCTAGGTACTCATTGAAATGCGAAATCTATTATTGTCTCTTTTTTAGCACTTGTTTCTACAAGGTGTTGCTGCCGTCCATAGGCTGCGATGACCGCTTACCATCAGACCGTAAGCTTGTTTGCCACCTTAGTGGCTAAAAAAAAAAAAAAAAAGTTCAAAGCACGTCTTAATTTCATCGACACAATTGAAATTTAATCAAAATTACTGAAATACTCCCACACGCTAATACATGAGAGATAAGAGTTCAACAGAAAACCTGTCCCCATTTTTCTGTATCGGCGTTGTTTGAACAGAGATCAACCAACATATATTATGATGACACACTTTGCCAGTTATTGCAATTTTAACAGTATTTTTAACTCAGGTTAGAATATAATAGTCCTTAAATGTGCTTTAGGTACAGAGTGGTTATCTCACGGAGTGCAGTGACTCAGTGTGGAGCCCACGCTGTTCGGTTCGGTTGTGACTAAAATACCAAACCCAGCCGAAGTTTCTCAGAACTTTGGTTTCCATTTAAGTAATTTCAGTGAAGTATTTGTGAAGATGACATAAGATTGTAGTTATTTAAGCGCCATACTGTTTATTAAAGTAACGAGTGATCGATGCTCCGATACCAACGTAAAGCTAAAGAGATTTTGTCTTTGAACGCGCTTATTTCTGGAACTATCGGTCGGATTTTAAAAATTCTTAATCCAAGGTTTAATAACTTTACGTTATAGCCCTTAAGAGCGGAGCAGTAAATGAATACTGGTGAATCCACTGGGAAAGGGAAGCTAGTATACAATGACCTTCTCAGTAGACTAGTACATTTATCATAAAATTGTGTAAGAAACAGGCTCTTTTCGCTAACCACTTAAACTGCAATTTTCGTAATATTTATTTACCTAGTAATACCTGGTTGTATCGCGTTGCGTGAGCAACATGTGACATACAAACGAAGCTATTATTATGTGTTTTTAGTGTAGAGTCAACAGTGTTCTCTAGATAATTAACTGTTCGAACAGTCACGACGGAGGCACATAAGTTATTTACTGTTGCGCGGGTCAAGGCAGCGGGGCAGCGGGGCTGCGCGACGACCGACGCCGCGTATGAATATTTGAACACATATATATAATAATTTTTACTTTACATTTAATTAAACAGAATAAGCAGACAGTCGTACAAAAGCATATCCTAAGTTCCGATCCCATGTTCGTTGTCACTGTACTGTGGTCAATAAACTCCACTTACTAGTAGGTATTCGTTTAAATTTAGAATAAAATAATTTTAGCATGAGATTAGGCCGCCTAACAATAGTTTTTCGACCGTGCCGAGGTCGGTCGGGGGGATAATAAGTACAATTAATTAATGAGATCATTATTATGAACGCGAAAGTGAGTTAGTTTGTCATGCTTTTACGTTGCAACGGAGCGCCCAATTGCGCTGAAATTTAAGAAAGTTAAAAATTTAAGAGACAGAAAAGGACATAAGTTTTCTCGAACATTCAAATCAAATGTTTCCACAGGAATGACTATAACCGAGTTCCACGTGGACGAACCATACGTACTAATCAAGGAGTTGCTGTCGGAATCCAACGTCGATAGCGGCGAAAATTTGTTTAGGGCGGAGTCGTGTGAAAAAGCTTGTCATATTATAATCTTGCAGTACCTACAACACGAAATATTAATAAAAATTCATTATAATGTACAAGATATAGGGCGCGTTCGTTTTGCGATTTAGATTTCTAACAATTTAAACGTTCGTTTAGCTTTGAAACGTTACTAACAAAATTTTTGGTTGAAAAACGAACGGTTGACTTACGCACACTACGATACGTATAGGCAGTTTGACAGATTAACATCAAAACCCCACCTCTAGACATGGGCCTAAAGTTTATTTTTTGGTGGCAAAAGTGAAAAAAATAACAAAAATATCATAAATACAGTGACAGTTTGTTACAGATGATACTACAATTTTGATATTTTTGACACCAATGCAAAACGAACAGATGAAAAAGTTAACGAAAATAATGAATCTGCATCCCAAAACGAAAGCGCCGATAGGCAGTAGTTTATTAAAACAAAACTCCGCAATGTACTGTAACTCTACTCCGCAATGTACTGTAACTCTACTCCGCAGTTCTCCACCACCTTATCTCTAAGGAGCTGATTAATCTAAAATCAAAGTGAAGTGCACGACGCACGTCCCCTGCACGTGTGTGCGTGCGCAGTGCGCTCGGCTTAAGGTCGAGTTCGGCTAGCAATGACCCGTTTCGCCATATACAGTCGCCGTTGCGAAAACCCACCTTAACATTCCCGTCAACAGATGTTCCGCGGCACCGACGAAGGCCGCAACCTACTCTATCTCCACGAATCTGCTTCGATAAAGACTCTTTGTGCCTTAAATTGGCGCAAGGTTCATATTTCTCCGTCTCAGATGTTGATAACTTCCAAAGAAGTCGGCTGCAGTTCAATAATAACATTATTTAATTTTGTGCACTAAGTCTAAATAAAAATCAATCTAGCAGCAACTATAGCACGACAGTTATCGCTTTTATTAAGCAATTGGCTGGCTCTCCTATCAAACCCTTCACCAAAGGTCCTTTAGGTGTTGGGGGGTAATGGCAAGGCGCCCAACCCTCTAAAAATAGACTTAAAAATAAAAGCTCTTAAATAGACTTTTCACCTATCCGGAAGTTACCATGAGAAGCTGCGACTAAACTGACAAGCATAGTGTCATCGTTGGGGTGAGAATGTTTTCTTGCAGTGATTTCAGGAAAAGTAATTTGCCACGCTATAATTAGAAAATTAGAGTCTGAAAGCACTTTTTAAATTTCCATCTAGAACTTTATATTCAATTTCTTTTGTTTTGTAGCAGTCAGGAGAAGTGTGTGTTGTGTTATTTTTAATTTTGGAAGTTATAAGTTTGACTTCCTTCATCAGGTTTGGCATGAAGCACACAATATAAAAATGTGTAAAGTCTCTCCTACTTCTCAGGTGAATTTTCAGTAACACGCGCTCTCTTAGGTATTCTTTGTATAGTTTTAACTTTACTCTTTAGGTAAAAAAAGTCTTGTTAAACTTTCATAAGTCCAATGATCCACCTGCTATAGTTTTATTTGCAAAAGAAACAACTGTCTGCTGTAAATGTTTTCTGGTTTTGTGGATCGCCAGTCATCTGGGTCCTTATTGTGTAGCTTCTTATCCAAGCACATGGAGCATTCGAGTAACACATCTCAAAACGTATTTTTTAGATTACTTATAAAAATAAGTTTATATTAATATAATTATTACAAATTAGTACACACGCTTTACATTCTAATAATTACTGTTTACCTGAATTATTATCTGTAAATATCTGAATTACCGTTACCTTATGAAATATTCTTAGCTGTGTAGAAACTAATAGAAACATTATTCTAAATAATAATAATATTAAATGATTATATTAAATGGCAGATAATGCAGTCTTGATGATTTAGCGCATGGGGGTATATGTAGAGGACCCTTTAAGTTGTAACTGATTTAGCACGTACAGTTTTAAAACTTCATAGGCCAGACCACAATTTTATGGTGAAAACAATTTAGTAGATGCCGGTGAATGAATGTATTATCTTAAATCTTTATCTTAAAATCTTTGTTTTCATAACTAAAATATAATTACTTGATGTAGATACCATCGTTGCCTTAACAACCAACAATAAATAAACTAGGCAAAAGAATTCATAATTTTCACACTTATTAACATTGATTTCTTCACGTACAACCATCTAATTGGTCTTTCTTTATTTAATGAGCCTGAGTAAAAAAATCTTCAATTTTAAGTAACAGCAAAGTGAGCAAAAATGCAATTAGTAATACGTAAAAAAATACATTTATGAAATCGATATCTTTGTAAGTGTTATTGAAACGAACGGCACGGTTGGACTGTATAACTTTCTTCTTCGCGGGGAAATAAAATAAAACACTTCTTCATGTAAAGGTGCACAGCGCGCTCTTCTCAAAGCTTGTTCGGGTCTCGACGAACGGTGGATGAGTGAGTGAGAAGCCTTTTTTTTTTTCTGAGCTGACTATGCAGTTGGCTGTCGCAGCCATTACTGCTTCACCGGGCTTTTGGGGCGAGACTCTGAAGGAGCCTCAGCCCATATAGCGCCCAACGCTCAAGGGCTCTCCGCGGGGGAAGCTTCGGCTTGGGTTGTCGCTCTCGGGGGCGTCCCTTCGACCGGCGTGAGTCTCGAACCCGAAGGTGAGTCACCGCCAGGAGGGGAGTTCCCCGTTACGCGGGTACGATTGCGATTGAGTGGGGACGAAAAGCGCCCCGGCACTTTTTGATACCTCGTGTATCCTTGTGGGCGCCGACGAACCCGGGGACGTCGGCGTCATGTTTGGAGGGAGGCCCTATTCGGGGAGGTCGTAGAGACTAATCTCGCTATCCGGACAGCGAGATCGTCATCTGGGGCCGTTAGTACGTGCCGAGGCCGCCTAACTATAGTTTTACGACCGTGCCCGGGTCGATCAAGGGGATGATACGTCGTGGATTGCACAATTAATCGATTCGGGTGATTTTGCGTACGCACGAAAAAGCGGACTGCCAAGTCTTTGAAATATTGGGGAATCGTGGGGAGTTCGAAGTCTCTGTGTAGGTCGCGTTGCGGACGTACCAAGAGGCTCCAGAGGCCGCACTGAGAAAGCGGTTTTGGGGGGTGTGAAGTTTGTGGAGATTGCGCTTGGATAACGCAAAGACTACGCTAGCATAAGCTAGTATGGGGCTGATGCAAGTTGTGTAAAGATTAAGCTTATTTCTAAGCGACATCTTACTGTACTTGCCTATCATGGGATAAAGACGATCGAGGACAAAAGCGGCTCGGTCTCTGACTATTTTGGTGTGAGCGTGGAAGTTCAAACGACTATCCATGGTCACACCAAGATATTTGGTCTTATTTTGCCAGGGAATGGCACGACCGAAGACAGAAAGGGAAGTTGGCCGCGGAGGGCGGCCTAAGGTAAAGAGGATGGCAGAGCTTTTGTCGGGATTCACCTCGATTCTCCATTTCCGAAACCATTCGCCTAGGGCGGTGATAGCGGATTGGAGTCTCTCAGTGATTCGACTCACTTGCCTATCGGTGGTATAGAGAGCGGTATCGTCCGCAAAGAGGGCTAGATGGGTACCTATCGTTTTAGGGATATCGTTAGTGTACAGAAGGTACAAGATGGGGGCAAGCACGGACCCTTGCGGGACTCCTGCTTCTATGGGACGAGGGGAAGAGAGAGTGCCTTCAACTTTGTAGCGAAAGCTACGATTCGACAAATAGTCTTGTATGATGAGCACGAGACGATCTGGCAACTGAAAGTTGTACAGTTTAAAAATTAAACCGTTGTGCCAGACTTTGTCGAAAGCTTTCGCTACATCGAAGAAGACAGCGCCCGTGTGGCGGGTCTTACCTAATGCTGGTTGGAAGCCAGTGAGAATATGTTCCGTTATGCGGAGGACTTGATGGACGCATGAGTGTTTGGCACGGAAGCCGAACTGCTCGTCTATTAAAATGCCTCTGGTGACTATACCGTTCCGTAGGCGAGCGAGGAGGAGGCGTTCATAGAGTTTACCAAGGGCCTTTAGTAAACTTAAAGGGCGATAGGAGGACGGCTCGGTACGAGCTTTGCCTGGCTTATGGATGCCTATAACAATTGCATCTTTCCATTGAGAAGGAAAGATGCAATGTTCGATAGCAGCGTTAAAGATCGCTACTAGCAGGCATAGAAGGGGAAGAGTGAGGCGCTTTAGTATATCGTTAGAAATACCGTCCGCACCGGGGGCTTTACGGGGGCGTAGGTCTTTGATGACCTGTATGACTTCGTAGACAGTGACGGGGGGCAGGGGGTCTTGTGGAGGCAGAGAAGTTCTGCGCTCCACTTCGCCGTCTACCTCGCGCACGTGGTCGGGATCGAACGGTTGTGTGCTTAAAGCACATTGGGCTTGGAGGCTAGACGCTAGGAAATCCGCTTTTTCGTCGTCATTGAACGCGGGAACGTTGTTGGGACGAGTTAACGGAGGGAGAGAGTTGGCAGTTTCGGATTTTAGAGCTCTGGCAAGTGCCAATAAGCTTGGTGAGAAGGAGAAATAAGATCAACGAAACGTTGGGCGCGAAGCTCAGCTACAGCGGTTCTTACACGGCGGTGTCAGTCGTTGAAGCGAGCTTTATTTTCGATAGTGGGAGCGCGATCGCGTGCGCGGCGGGCTGCGTTACGCTCAGTCATTAGCGACCTGATGTGCTGAGGCAGGATTAGGTGGTAATAATCACCAACCGGCACCTGTCTTGAGCACTCGCCAACGGTGGCGGTCAGGTGGCTAGTGAGTCGATAGCTACGTTTAGGTCGGTCGCGGATGAGATTACGTTAGGAACGCGGTCTAGATGTGGCGAGCTGGTATTTTCGAGCAATTGCCCAAATTTGTCCCAGTCCGTCACGGTTCTAGTGTCGGGAGAAGAGTCCGAAGGGGAACCTAATCGGAGGACGACAGGGCGGTGGTCCGAGTCAAGTTCGTCAAGCACCTCTATAGAGCGAAAGCTTAGCCTTACATTCTTTAGCAGTGCTATGCCGAGTACGTCAGGGTTATTCCGAGTATAGTGGGGAAAGAAAGTGGGCGTCATGGGAGCGATGATGTCAAAGTTTAGTGTGTCAACTAAATCGTCGAGAAGTCTGCCTCTCCGTGAAGTTACAAAAGAGTTCCATCGGCGATGCTTGCAATTTAGGTCGCCGGCAAGAATGACGGCGTCGCCTAAATTTAAGAGCGACTGAAGGTCGCTCTCGAGCAAGTCTTTTAGGGGAGAGAGATAAACCGATGCAATGATTATCGGCTGATGGCCGGTCATCGCTAAGCGGCAGACGGATGCTTCTAAGTTCGTAAGTGGTGGAGGATCGATAGGGGAGCAATGCAGGGAGCGCCTGTAATAGATGAGAGTGCCTCCGAGATTGGAGGCAGTTCTATCATTACGGACGGTGCGATAGTTCGCGATCGAAGGGGTGCGGACAGCGGGCTTTAGGAACGTTTCCTGGATGATGAGTTTGGTTACGAAGACCGTTGGCGTTAAAATAGCCTAAGGAGACGGACCGGTGAGTAGCACCGGGGGCCACGAGCTTAGCTAATTTGTAGCAATACTTTGAGGAAGCTTACGCTGTGCTTTTTATTTATTCTCGCATTCAATACAAACTTTGCTTATGAACTAGCGCTTTTACTTAATTTTCAGATATATGGTTAAAGCTATACACATGAGAGTAGTACAGAAATGTAGTACATAACAAGAGCTTTCGAATGATACAAGTTACATATTTGTGAGCTTTTGTAATACAAAGTTATAAAGAGAATAGTTTGAAAGTTTTACATTTTTAGCCGTTTGCTAACTCGTTTTCTTCATAAATCTATAATGTTTTATGTTAATATAGTAATATCTAGTTATAAGCTACAATAATAAAAAGTAGAAAAAATATAAAAAAGTTGTAAAAGTACAAAAATTTTTTCTCCTTAAAAACCTATAATTCATAGCGCAAAAGCTATGTTTTATGCTTATAAGCTTTTACATATATTTTCAGTGTACATACAGAAATAACACTGATGATTCTAACATTATAGTTCAAGCATTATGTAATTTTTGTAAAATTACCCGAGACAAAATGACATCGCACATATCACCACTAGTTGTACACTTTCTGTGGATGTAGTAATTTTGCACAATTTGTTACAATTTTAAAGTATGACGTCTGAATGCAAATATGTGAATACAAAACTAATGTGTTAACCTACCTCGCTATGAACTACGATGCTACAGAGCTATTTACAGCAGTTATGTTAAAATGTACATTTCAATAACTATTACTATACCTGCCAATTTGGACTGGACCAGCAAGGTGAAGTATGGCCCAGGCTTCCTTCCGAGGTGTCTATAAAGCTGGCGTAGCCAAATCATAAGGCCACGATGCGACTAAAGCCATATTTTTTGCAATTTTTTTGTCAAAAATGTGATATTTATTTGCTCCACTGGTTTCCGAGATACCATGGTCTAACTAGCTTTAGACTAAAGCTAGCGTAGCCACCATCGTATCTCCGGACCTACTGCACCTATCACCACGGGGTTTGCACCCTATTTTTGCTAATTTCTTGCCAAGGAACTATTTTTTTTGCTCCAAGCTCCGTGAACACGCTAGTTGTAGTTGTAGTAAAGCTAGCAGGACCGTGGTATCTAGAACCGGTGGAGCGAAAAGAACAATTTTTTGGCAAAAAATAAGCAAAAAAATATGGTTTAAGTCATTGCGGTGTTATGATTCGGCTTCGCCAACCATATAGACACTCCAAGGAGAGGCACACATCGGGGCGAACAACGCCTGAGGCGAAGTTTATGTTTAGTGAAATTGCCAAACCCTGAGCGAGCCTGTCCCCAGAACTAGGGTGCGCAGTGTGCGCACGCGCAGGCCAATTCAATTATCGATCACACAGTACGTGTCATTTGTAATTGTTTTTGTGTGTTTGTAACGTTTCTTAACTGTAAAGTGTAAACACACACTGCTCACTCGGCCGATGGCCCAAGAGACAAGCGTACATTTTTATATTATTTTGTTTGAAAATAATTTCTAAATTGAAACAATTTATTGACAATAGTAGTCGATTTTTACTATGCTGCTGTACTCTGACTCTTGGCCACCTTAATAAGGTCAGAGACGCTCAGCGAGCTATGGAAAGTTCTGGAAACATATAGGGGAGGCATACGTTCAGCAGTGGACATCTTCCGTATGAAACAGTATGAAATGTTATTAAAATTATAGTACCCATTGCGACACTACAACAAAAGTGTGCCAGGGCGGAAATTGTGCCTACATTGTTCGCTTCCTTTTAATTTCTTAAGCAGGATAAAAAACAGCAATGTAGGTTTACAACCAGAATATTCTTTAGATACTTGAGTGCAAATGCACGGCCCCTCTTCCTCAGGTTTCGGTAAAAATGATAATTTGATATAGTAAAAATAAATTATCTTGTCACAATATGATTATATGACCTATACTGATGTTTTATGACTTAAGCTTCAACGTACTTTCATGGTTATAAACGTTAAAGAAACGCGAAATGTAAATATTAATGATTTTAATAATAGAGTATACAAAATGATTAAACAATTCATCTCAACTTAACTTTTTTGTATTGTAAAAAATTAAATTTTAAAAACCTTTCATCCTTTATAGGTTAAATTTTTACGACAAAATGTTTCCCTATAATCACTAAAACATTTTGCAACCCTTACCGGACTCTAAATATTTTCAGTTTTCATGACAAGAGGTACAGATATTATACAAAAATATATAAATAGAAGCTTAGCCCAAATCGCTTTAGCTAGGCCCATAAATCATCTCTATATATACTATATATTCATCTTACTTTTAAATATCTCGAAAACTATAAATGTTAAACGCTTGAAACTTAATACGTATATTCTCTTAAACAACTACTCCGAGATGTTTGTATTTTTAAAAATAAACAAATATTTTTTTCACGTTCAACGGTGTAATAGTTACCTGATTGTGGCACAGGAATACCTGGCAGTACTGAAAATAACATAAAATCATATAATTCTTTTCATCTCAGGTAACCAAGAAGTTCCAGTTGAAATCCCACGGCAAAAAACAAATTTTTAATTATTATTGAGACGGGTAGGCAATTCTGACCTTAAGTCAGAAATCTACCACACAAGTAGGAGTTGCAGTATTACCGGTACTGAAAAGGTACGCTTTACTTACGAATGATGTTTAGTTTTTCAAAGACGCTGCGGTAATAAGCTAGAAGCTATACCTATAAAAAAATAACACTTCATGGAATTTATCAAAAGAAAATCTCATGAAATCGCAATCGCTCATAAATTGTGTAGGTCGCGCATTGACCAACCGCTAAGTGGTAACAATTGAGCAATTACCTGCGACCGTCGGTCGATGTGGGTAATTGATTGAAAAGCCAGTTGACAGTTCGCGAATTAGTGCTACTTGCTAAACGGCAGCTTGTTGAGTTTCTAATGTATAAAAAAAATGCTAAAGATTTTCCAACTTAGTGTCTAAAATTAATTTCATATTGATTTGTTCTTATGTTACATTCGTCGCTGGACTGGCCCGCCAGCGCTGTTGCAGCTATCGAGTCTTGATGTAGAAGTTATACGAGTTGAAAACAGCATGAGATAGTGGAAAGATGATCTGAAGTGGCTGAATAGTTTATCATCATGCATGTTTGAGTGAGCTAGCTTAGATACGAATTGATGTGACGAGGTTGTCTCGTAAATAATAGATTTATTTTTAATTAGAACTGGGAAGTAACTTGTAATAATAACAATAGGCACATTTATTTGCCAACATAATAGGTATAATAAATTTGAGGATATATAAATAAACACTACACTTTGAAATAAACACATTAAAATCATCAATAAGATAGGTAAAAAAAAAGGTTTATAACTCAGAAAACTGTTACACAAGTAGTGGTTGCAGTAACGGTACTGACAAGGTAAACTAAATAATAGCTGTAATTGGAAAACCAGACAATTCGTTACTATTTCGGTACTTAAATAAGCTAATTATTTTATTATGCATAATGATAAACAAGGTAACCTTAAGTTTGTTATATTAAGCTTTAATAAAGATTAAAAATTATTTAAATATAGAATTAATTAGGTACTGAATAATTTAAATTTTACTTATTAAATGACCAAACTATAGTTGTAAGGTAGAGTAGTACCATAATTAATTCTCTCTAGTGTACTGAAGTGCGAATAATATATATATATATATATATAATAAATAAATATACACTAGGTGGTGGTCCGCAAGAACATTCTCAAATGAAGAATTTTTAATTCCTAGTCTCCATTATATTTTTTTTATACCACGAAGGTGGCAAACAAGCTTACCGTCCGCCTGATGGTAACCGTTCACCGTTACCTATGGACGCTTGCAATACCAGGGTTATCACTCGCGCGTTGCCGACCCTTCAGAAATCTAATAACTTCTTTCCTGAAGAACTCCATACTGTAGTCCTTGGAGAAAAAATTGGCAGGGAGCTCATTCCACAACTTAAGGGTTCGCGGGAGGAAGTTTCTCTGGAACCGCACTGTACGCGACCATTTCGGTTCTAATGTGTGACAATGAATTCCCTGCCGATGGATAGCGGTGCGATGGTAGAAAGTAGCCGTGGGCATCATTTCGAACAATTCTTCAGAACACAACCCATTGTACAAGCGGTAGAACACACACAGGGAGGCAAAGTCTCTCCTCAAACTTAAGGGCTCGATACGGCAAGTGAGTTTGAAATCGTCGACAATTCTCACAGCCCGTCGTTGAACCGAGTCGAAAGGGCCAAGCTGGTATCCGGGTGCACCCGCCCAGAGATTGCAACAGTACTCCATATGGGGCCGAACCTGTGACTTATAAAGTAACAACCTTTGCCCCGATGTGAATGCTTCGCTCTGTTGAGTACACCAAGTATTTTGGACGCCAACTTCACCTAGTCCTTCAGATGATCTCGGAACTTAACATCGCTGGAGATGTCAACACCAATGATCCCAATGCTCTTGGAGATGGAGAGGAGAGTGTTCTGAAATTGTGGGATCACAGTGAATGGGGTTTTCTTAGCGATGAACGCGCAGACTTGTGTCTTTGTAGGGTTGAATCGGACCAAGTTTATCCGTCCCCAGTCAGAGACCTTAGACAGTGGGGTCTCGATTTGAGACACAAGTTCTTCGCAGTTTTCCTCCACAACGGAACGAGGGATGTTTGCACGACCCGTGTAATAAGCGTCTCCAGTACTGTCATCTGCATAGCAATGCATGTTGTTGATGTCCAACATGTCATTGATATGTAGTAGAAACAGCGTAGGAGACAGCATAGACCCTTGCGGGACACCAGCATTAATGTCCATGCTATCAGAGCATCTACCGTCAACTACGGTTCGTATGCGTCTGCCGGACAAAAATCTAGCCACCCATTTGCACAAACCCTTGGGCACTCCGTAAGATGGCCCCGATGCCAGACCCGATCGAACGCCTTCGCTATGTCCAAGCTACATACCAATGCCTCCCCCTGACTCTCAATGGCTAGTGCCCATCGGTGTGTGAGATACACTAGAAGGTCACCAGTCGAGCGACCGTGGCGAAAGCCATATTGACGGTCACTGACCAGATCGTGTACTTCTAGGTATCTTAGAAGCTGTGTGTTGATCACACGCTCCATCACCTTGGAGAGGAGAGAGGTAATAGTGATAGGCCTGTAATTCTATGCATATGATCTATCGCCCTTTTTGGGCACCGGGTGCACATTCGCAGTCTTCCATGACGACGGAAATTGTCTAGAGTGGTAGAAAAGCGCGAAGAGGCGCGTGAGTACAGGACATAACTTAGGAGCACACTGCATAAGCACCTCTGCTGGTATACCGTCTGGCCCACTCGACTTATGAACGTCTAGAGAAAGCAACGCCCGCCGGACCTCCCGCTGTTTTATGGAGATTTCCGGCATGGTCTTACTGCACCACGGTATAGTAGGTGGTACAGCGCCTTCATCGTTCATATTGGAGTTCGAGGCCAATAGACGGCCCAGTAGATCGGCTTTCGCTTTAGCACTATGGGCCAAGTCACCATCGGTCTTTCGCAGTGGTGGTTACGACGACTGGCAAAAGTTCCCTTCGGCAGCTTTGGCAAGCGATCAGAAAGCACGACTCCTAGAAGGGTAGCTCGCAAGTCGCCCACCTATTTTGCCGATGAATTGGGATTTTGCTCTGGCAGTTTCTTTCTTACTGAACCTCGAGGCAGCAAATATTCCGATACTTATTATTACGAGCCGTGGTCCAAGTCTCATACGCAATTTTGCTTAAAACGTTTACCTTCTCTGCAAGAACTATTAAACCACGGTCGTTTTTTGACGCCAGCAGCTACTCGCGAGTTAGGAATATAACATTCCATACAAGCGAGGATAGTCTCAATGACTGCGGCTGCGCAGACGTCAGGATCTTCTGAATTAAAGCAGATCTGCCTCCAAGGGTACGATGTATAAGATTCTTGCAATCCATCCCAGTCTGCCGACTTATAGTGCCACACACGACGCCAATTAATTGGCCCAGACAGATGGATCGGGTTGTGTGCATGTCATTTGAGTCCCAACGAGACAATGGTCCGAGGAGCCAAGAGGCGCATCCACCGAGACGGAGTATCCGTCCGGACAAGAAGTCAGCAGAAGGTCCAGTAAGGAGCTCGTATGGTCCTCTGTATCTGGTATTCTCGTTGGAGCTACCAGCTGAGAGAATCCATAGATCAGAGGAAATTAATGAGCAGATATCCCTGCATAGTTATTGGTTCGGGAACTGAGCCACCCACGATGGTGGGCGTTAAAGGCTCCCAAAATAACTAGTTTTGCTGCGGAATATTGCTCTAGAAATTTGTCAGTCGTCAAACTAAGGTGCGTGAAGAGTCGAGTCACGTCCGTGTCACCGCTATGAGACCTGTACAGGCACGCATAGATACGAGTGTGGCCGTCGTAATCTACGCGCACCCACAATATCGACAGGTCCCTGTCTTTAAGTCTGTGAAGGCGGCGACAGCAGATATCCTCCCGGACGAACATATATTTAACGATAAGTTAAAGTTTAATGACCACATCTTAGACTTGTGTAGCAGGGCAAGAAAAAACTTAGGTTGGGTGATGAGGCAAGCAAGAGACTTTAATGATCCTCATACATTAACTGTTTTGTACAACGCATATGTTTTGAATCAGTTAGAATTCAAGGCAATCGTCTGGAATCCCCATGAGAGTACTTATATTCTCATGGTGGAAAGAGTTCAGAAAATGTTTCTTCGGTGTTTGTTTAAGAAACAATTCGGTTATTATCCGTATTCATATCCTTCCTTATTCGTTACTGGTATGGTAGGATATAATACGTTACAATTAAGACGTTTTATGGCATTAGTAGTGTACATTTATAGGTTGATAAGAGGAAAAAAAATTCTACCAAGTTTATTGGAGCAGGTAAACTTTTATGTACCTAAAAAATACGGTAGAGCGCGAAGCCACCGGCTTTTCAAGGACCCGCGCGCACCGTCTAATGCACTGCGCGAAGGTCCGATTTCGGGAGCTCTGCGAGCTATAAACAATATTCTCGGCCACAACACGGAATTAGATTTATTCAATTCATCAGAATGGATGTTTGTTAAATGTGCACTAAAGTTTATAGAACAGTCTCTGTAGGTTTAGTTTAAGGTATTGTGTGTCTGCACTTGTCATTGTTGTACAAATTGGTTTATATGTAACTGTAAGGTATAATAATGTAAATAAATTAATAAATAAATAAATAAATACATACACCGGCACGACTCATAAAATTGTGCTCGAGTTTTTGCCGGGATAATGAAGGTATGATAAATGTTAGTTAGAAAAAGAATGGTCAGCTGCGCAGTCTTGAGATGGTGGTGTACTGCGTTAAGATTTGCGTGAATACCCTTATGTTGCAAAAATCCACATTATATGTGGATGAAGTAGCCGCTGTAAAAACTCTTTTTCTTTTATTTTTCCTGGCCATAATACATAAAAAAAGTTACTTAGACTAAGAATGAGGATTCACTGCACAGACAGCTTAGAAGACAAAAGGTGCGGTACTAAGACTGCCGAAGCTCGACAAGGATGATACGGTTGCTGGCACTGCGGGTGGAAGGGCCCCTGATCCCCCTCTGTCGTAGTAGCCAGGTCCACTCCGATCTCCTTCTCCGGCACGACTACTACTTCAGAGACTTTACACCGGTTGGCGGATCAGCCTTCCAGGGCGAATATTAAGTGATCGCTGGGTTCGGGAACCAGTTCAACCTGCGGGCGACTAGTGGTCAGCCGTTCGATTAGGTCTCCCCGACCGCCGTACCAGCACGCCGTGTCTACGCCGAGTAATGACAGCATCGGTCACCGCCAGTCCTCCACTGTCCGCGCAGCGAATCCTCAATGAGCTATGGCAACCTTACTCACCGCCAGAAACACAACACTACTCAATGTTAGTCTTATTATGGCCGCGGTTTTCCGTAAGGTAGAGGTACTTACCCAGTTCGGGCCGCTCATTCGAGCAAGTACTCGCTATGCCCCCGCTTTAATTTTTCGCTTGGCTTATTTGGCTTATTATGATGATTGGCCCGATTAGCCCGAAAAACATACAGAGCACATACTTTAAGGGCTATCAAAAAAAATTATGAGTCAGAAGAACTGGACAACATATGGTATAAACGTCTAAAGTATCTAAAGTCCGAAGAAAAAGAAAGTACTCGATGTTTCTCAGATCCGATGAGTAGCTCCACTACCAGAAGGACGAACAACAACATACACAGAGTTCAGGTGTAGGAGTTTTCTTTTCACAAGTCTCTTATAAAAAACGCTATGACTTCAAAAGCGTATCAACAAGGGTAGTGCACCTTGTACCTAGTATCACCAAATGATACGCTCGGTCAGGTGATACACAAGTAAACGCAACGACTTCGGCAGATAGTGCCAACATCCCTAGATCAGTTAAGAAAAACTTGTGTCTAAAATTGAGACAACACTGTGCAATGTCTTCGAATGAGGAGGGAAAGATTTGGCCAAATTCAACCCAATCGTTCACTGCTAAGAAACCGCTATTGACTGTGGTTTTACTGGGAGGATCCGAAGTCAATATCTCCAGCGACATTAGGGTACGAGTGATTTAGATGCAGTGTTTTACGTCAGGGCAATGGTTGTTATTTTATAAGTCACAATACCGACCCCACTTAAAGTACTGTTGCTATCTATGGATGCACCTGGATACCAGCTGGGTCCTTTTGTCTCAGTTCAAAGACGAGTCCGAGATGGGATTTTTATCTTCATGTGTGAACTCTACCGTTTGAATAATATGGGCAATGGGCTGTGTTTTAAGGAATGGTTTCAAATAATTTAAACAACTAACAGCGCACTCTTAAAAACTATATGGATATTCACGCATAGTGTGGTTCCAGCGGAACTTTTTCCGGCAAACGCTTAGGTAATAGTATAAGTTTCCTGTCAAAACTTTTATTAGAAACTAGAGTAAAGGTTTCTTCGAAAGAAATTGATTACATTTATACAGGGTAGGCAACATATAAGCAATATCCCTGGTTTTACCTCTTGTAATACCATAGGCTACGCTAACCACTCAACAGCAGGCGGGCAGATTCAAGCATACTGTTATCCTAGTAGTGTGACGAGGTTGAGGTTATGAATGAGGACTTCATAGGATATGAGGAATTAAACATATGTATAAAGAAGATGGTACAATTTGTTTGTGTCTCTATGACCCATATTCTGTTTTTCTTTCAACACACCGTGTTACCATTACTTTATATACCCGTTATATGCTGTCAACAATTTTGTTTGACTTGTTACTTTTGATAGATTGTATAGTGCATAGGGTTGCCAGGTCTTTAAACCGAAAAGCCGGACAGACCATTCAGTTTAGCCGGACATTTGGGTAAAGAGGCCGGTCATCATTAATCTTTTATTCCTCATGCCGCACGAATTTTTTTTTCAAAGTAAAACAAGGTTCTATTATCATTTACCATAAAATCTTCTTAAATTCTAATGGAACAACATTAAAATTGAACGAATCAGTCTTCTTTATCATTCAATATTCATGACAATATTAGTTTTAATAATTGCAATAGTAGTTAGCAGTAACTAATATTGCAATTTGCAATGAAAAACAAATTAAAACAAAACGTTTTTCTACCATAAAATGTTTTTAAATAATAAAATAACAAGTTTAAGGGATCAGCCTTTCTTTTAATTAGCATTTATTACTTACACTTACTTAAATTCTTAGGACTCTTGATTGATTCTAAATTGTCTTGGAAGGCACATATTGAATATGTGTGTACAAAATTAAATTAATTCTTAATTCGCAATATATTAGTAAATAAGTCAGCAAGCCAAAAACAGCGTATGATGCCTACGTGACGTCGACACTATAATATCGACTGATGTTCTGGGGAAATTCAACAAATAAATTAAAAGTTTTTAGCGCAATATTTTTTTTTGCCAAATTTTTCGCGAATTGGAGACAAGTTTCGTTTTTTTTGTAAAGTCCCGTAATTAAATTAATATTAATAATATAAATAAAATATAAAATTAATTAGTTGGTTGACTAAAACAATAAAAAAACGGCACAGCTGAAAAAGACATCAGTCACTGCAAGGATACTCGGATTTCTGGTTGATAGTACATGAATCTGTGAATGTAAATTAATTTAGTTTTTATTACAATTTCTTGCTTGTTTATTATACATAACATTTGCATGCCTTGAAAAGGTAGGGTAAAGTAAGGAATTACGATACATTTAGACCATTTTGTACCTATACTGCAGCAAATAAATGAATTTGAATTCAATGACTTACTACTATTATAGTTTGCAATGGAAAACTAAATTAAACAAAACGTTTATTTACCATAAAATCTTCTTAAGCTTTATTTTTTTTAATATTTATGTTATATTTGAATATTTTTTTTAATATAATGATCAAATTTGAAAAGCCTAACAAAAGCCGGACAGGCCGGACACCATCTAATTTGGCCTAACACGCAACCAAAAAGCCTGACTGTGTCCGGCTTTATCCGGACGCCTGGCAACCCTAATAGTGCATATGAAAACTTAGAACTTAAACTTAAACTCAGTAATATTTCTTTTTTCATCTCATGTGTTAAGAACCTAATCAGACGCTCAGTCTAAAAAAGAGATTAAAGTCATCATCAGATGACTTGGAATATACACGGCTTAATATATGGATCTCGAAAGCCATACATGCGATTTTTGTTACACATCACGCCCTAAAGAGGCGATGTAGCGAAATAAAGACCTAGAAGTTGTTTCTACCCATCATTTATGAGACAATGGCGGTTACCGAAGCCAGCAGGCCAAAGTAGCACATATGTTGGACATAGGTTGTATATAATTATATTATATTATAACGTTAAAATTGAATTAAAGAGCTTTTTGTAGAGCCCAAAAAAACGGTCAAGCAAATGTTTTTTTTACCGCACGCTTCCTTAACGGTTAGAGATAGTTAAGTAAATACTTTCTATAGAAAAGTTGTAAAAAGTTAATAGTCCCTTAAACGACATATATCTATTTGTTAAGGTTAGTTCACAAATTAGTATAATATGACTAAAACATATATTTTAATTAATTTAAATCGGTCTGTATGTATAATAGTTTTATGTACCTATATATTTTTACAAAAAAAAACAATTGTTTGTATCCGTTACCCACACTCACTATGCTTTGCTTAAATTAGGACTAGGTAGCCCTATGTGGATAGTCTAGAAATATTTATTGATATTATTTGTTTTAAATTATTTCTTATATTCTACTCATGCTACGTTTGTAACTAGGGTTGCCAGATAGGCGGGACTTTGCTGGATTGTTTTGCTTTTTCATATTTTGTCCAGTGTCCCGGATTTAGGCAAAATGTCCCGGTAAAAATAAAGCGCACAAATGGCCGCGCGTCTTGTCTACAGGCAAAACGAAACTTTTTTTTTGTACAAAAGAAATACAGTATTATATACATACAATTTTAAAGTCAATTCTGTTTCTAAAAATTGGCCCATATTACTCTGAACAAATAAGATAAAGAATATTAATTCAAATAGTAGAACCTTCTGAGTTAACAAATAATTTTAATATTTTACAATGTATAAATAGCGATGGCTTACTAAACTAACTACTTTTATTTCGCCAAATATACGACCATGTCCTAAAAAATATGAGAAATGATAAAAGGATACTATACGCACATATTTTAAAAAACCGTAGTAATAATAAACCTAAGCAAACTGTTTTTGTCATCTTTAATTAGCAAAGTCGTTTATTAAATTTAATTCATTGTTATTTCATCAGTCAATATGCACTAAATTTAAATAATTTCTGAACAGATAATGGTTTTGAATAGATAAACAGCTTAAGAAATTGTTGAATAGTATACGTAGTAAAGAAGTTACTTTTAAATTGACATTATTAGATTGAGCTACTTATATTAATGTTTCTGTACTTATTTCAGTTCAGCAGTTATTGACTTGTTTATGTTTCTTTCGTAATATTTAAAATAAATACTTTTATTTATTATAAAATAACAGCATGTAAAAGTACCTATATCTTAAAGTTTATGAACTATTTGCCTGATAAATTATTATAATTTTATTTTGTTTATTATTCTATTTTTTCTCGTCAAAAATCCTACTGTCTAGACATTTTAGAATATTGTCCAGAGATTCTGGGTTTTTTTAATCTGGCAACCCTATTTGTTACACAAATATACAACCTGATAAACATTTTTTTGTAAATATACATACATATTATACATAGAAAAATCACATTACTGTTTTTTATGCGGGAATCGAACCCACGCCCCTCGATTTAGCAGACCCACTGAGTCACGGTGCCGAATTTTATGGATATACGGAGTATGAAAGTAGTTTTGTAATTTCTTTGTCCCAGAGCCAAATGAGCCATAAATTTGCCCATAAAAGTTTATAGAGCGCCTCACACGACGAATGAGTGTGTATGTGTGCACGAATGAGTGTGTATGTGTGCACGAATGAGTGTGTATGTGTGCACGAATGAGTGTGTATGTGTGCATGCACGCTAAACCCTTCCTGTTGTCTGAGTGATTACAAATTGTTATCTTATTGTTTTAAAATATGTACCTATTGTCCAAATGGGAATGGAAAAAATTATATTCATTTTGAAAATTATTTTTTACTTTTTAGTACAATTTTCGGTTAGATTGAATTTTAATATTATACTAATGTTTTAAGAAAAGCAAGTTTTTAAAATAATCTTTTTTACTTTTTTTTATTTAATACTTTTTAGTGATAATTTTATTGAATTTTTATAGTTTATTGCCCATAGTTTCATAAGTTGGGTTATAAGAACTTGGAGAACGATATTATGTTCAATATAAATTAGTAATTCAATTTTCACTTAATTATTCACGTTCCACCCCAATGTCCACCTTCAGGTGCACTTCCTGCACATTCCAAGAGGTGATAACATCAAAATGAACATCAAATTCGTGATCTGCGACCATCAAAACCCATTTTGAAGATTTTTCAATTTTTCACCTCCAGCTCTAGGCTAACTCTGGGAGGGGGTTGTTGGTCAAAGTAGTTGTGTAATATTGTATTGTCATCCGAGCTTAGTAAGTATGGAAAATTTCATCGAAGGGTGATAACAGGATGTATGTTTAATTAAGCTTGTAAGATTCTACCACAAGATGGAAGGAAAAAAAAGGAAACATTGTGAGTTAAATTAAAGCAAGTAAAAATTGTGCAGTATTTCAGTGCTTATCAAATTCAAGAGTAAACAAAGATATTAAATTTCACCACTTTCCTTCTGATGCACTGAGAAAAATTTTTTTGCATGAATCGAAATTGCCATTTTTCTCCGTGTGCGAGGTAGGACCCTAAGTTTTATTAATTCCAACTTACTTATAAATATGATTTCTAATCTATACTCTAATGTACCTAAGTCACAATTGGCACATACCTACCTACATTAACAATAAACATTATTTTTAGGGTTCTGTATTTTAATAATATTATCTATAGCACGAGACTGGCAAATAATGTCTCTTTTTTAACCTTTGTTTACTATCTGTACCTATACCTAAGCATATTAGTTAAATTTGAATTTGTTTTCAGTCTTGGTAAGATTATAATAGTAGGTACTAAAGTTACTTGAGCGGCTAACTTAATTAATTCTACGGAACCCTTAACTTGGCCAGTTTGTTTTTCAAAATTGTAGGAACGGAACCCTTAAAATTGTTTTGAAGACCTAGTTATAAAAATTGTGCCAGTCATTAACATCAAAATAAAATCAAAATCGAACAGTTTATGGATTCTTACGAAACACTTACTAAAGCCCGTTACACACGTAGGTTACCTATATATGTCAAAAATACATCCATACAAAACTGAAATATATTTATAGCTGTGTGGATGGTAAATTAAAAATATCGTTATATGACTTACTATTGATTATACCTACATATACTCGAAAATTACCTTTTAGTTCACAACCTTGCCCATGTTTCCTACAAATTTTCTTTCTTAAGTTGTATGTACGAATGCGAATTAACAACATTGTTTTTAGTAACAGACAACGGAGTAAAAATGTATCACATTTGTGATTATTAATCATGTACGACAAAATAATACAGCTATTATTTTACACACAATCTTAGTGGCAACCCTTGCGTTAATTAGCCGTATCACTCAAATAACTCCACGACGACTGGAAATCATAGGAAGATTTACTACCTACTGCGTATTATATAGCTCCGGTACTAAATACAGATCGACCCTTCACCTCCTCCTATGCAGTATTCTATTCCCGCTCTCGTGAAAGAGATTCGAGCAGTTACTCTCATCAATCAGTAACAGTCAGTATAATCTGTGTAAAAGATCCCTTCGCGTCGAAGTAGGTACTAGCCAGCCCTATCAATTTCACAAACAATTGCGCGTGAGCTAATGTAGTTGCAATTAATCTTCACCAGAATACAATATAATTAATAGCACTACCCTGAGCCTGACGACCGTGTCGCTTTAGATGGAGGTGGCTGGCCCACTCTGTATAACTCGATACGGAAGTTTCGAGGACCTGTCATTGGAGAATACAAAACTAAAAACAATAGTTATAGAAAAGAAATAGAACTCACCAAATAAAAACCCCCCAGCAACACAACATTCACTCACGGAACACAACACAACACATCCTCACTTTTCACTTTATTATCAGTAAATGTTGAACGATCAAAAATATTCATAAGTTATATTTTTACATTTTAGTCAAAAAATGTCACTTTGACCGTTTAATTTCAGTTGCTTTGGAACCTGTAACAAAAAATATATAAGAATTATTATTAAGCACTGACCATGTTACTGACTAACACAACTTAAGCTAGCAATATTTAATTTATTAATAATAATTAATTTAATTACAATGTCAATAGATGCAGGTTGTTAAAGTTAAAATTATTTATAGAATACTGAATTGTTTTAAAAATGTAAGTATCAAAATCCTATTATTTTCCTTTTTTCATCATGATATGAACTCAAACTAAATAAAGCCATATAACTAATAAATAATAAAATGTATTCTAAAAAAATAAAGAGGTAGCTATCCTGGATATATATTTAATAAAAACAATAAATATTTTTACGTATTACTGAGTCGTTGCGTATCGTACTAATCTACTAATCAGGCTGCCCTCTTGTTATAATTTATTAGTACCACTTTAGTACCTCGGTACCTTCTGTGCCCGGCCCGTCCCTATCAGATGGACCTCCAATAAGGCGGCGTCCACAAAGCTTCAGTTAAATCCTAGTTAACACACAGTCCACGTCCACCGATACCGCTGGCGCTGTCGTCGTTAAATTATTATTTTATCGATTTGATACTTGTCTCAAACGTTTTATTGATTTATTTACATATAATAGGCTGTTAAAATTAATGTGAAAGGACTTGCTCGCAGCGATGGCTCTAATAAATAGAATATAAAAAACGATTGTTGTAAAAACTACCGTAGACAAAATAAGTATAAGAATACCTTTAGGTACTGTGCTGTGATAGATATATCCTCGGCCTCGGCTTGCGCTATATAGATCTCCAAATATGACTAAGAAAAGGAAAAGATAAGGCTTTTTACTAGGTGACCTAGTTAAAGCCGCTGAAAGCCGTTGGGCGCTGGCGACTCAGAGCTCGCCGTTGTGGAGACATAGGGGAGGCCTACCGAGACGGTAAAAGCTGCTCCTGTATATAAAGTTCTTTACGTTATTATTTATTTATAGCACACACAAAATAATATACTGACTGCATGACTCATATATCAGTATTCAAGAAAGAAGATATTAGATTTTTGAAGGGTCGGCAACATACGAGTGATGTCCCTGGTGTTGCAAGCGTCCATAGGCTACGGTGACCGATTACTATCAGGCGGACCGTAAGCTTCTTCGCACAGCCGTCTACAGACATGAAATTTCCACAGGTTACATAATAACATAAGAAGACACATAGACGTCGCAAAAAAATCATTTTAGGTCGGATGGTTTTTTGATATGTCATTCCTTATTGAAGCTGTTGTTGTGTTACCTGTGTGAATCCAATTTTATACATAGGTAAAAATGTAGTGTTCTAAGAAAAAAAAAATTCATACATACGAGTAATCCCTTCATCAAAATAAGTTTAAGTTGCCAGACACTTTTGTAGTTGCTAACTTTTGCCAGATGCTGTTTTAGTAATTGATTTGTATTTTGAATTTTAATACTTATACTGTATTCATTTTATAATTGTGAAACAACGCTTGGGTTGTGGAATGAGCTCCCTGCCAAGGTTTTCTCTAAGGACTACAGTATGGGGTTCTTCAAAAAAGAAGTTATTAGATTTCTGAAGGGTCGGCACGCGCGAGTGATGCCCCTGGTGTTGCAAGCGTCCATAGGCTACGGTGACCGCTTACCATCAGGCGGACCGTAGGCTTGTTTGCCACCTTAGTGGTATAAAAAAAAAAAAAAAAATTTTACAAAGTGACTTAAGGCTATGGCATACCCAAGGGAAAAGCGTTTCGTTTCGACCAGTGTACAAATATATATTACACTATTGAAGCATACAAAGAGACACAGTTCCAAGTACGATAGGCGCTAGAACGTGACCGCACGTTGAAAATCTCGATTTTTTCGGTTTTTTTGTCGGTATAAAAAACAAATATTTATTTAAACCTATGAAAAAGGCAAATTCCCTTGGTCATATTAATATATATTTTGTGAAATAAGAATCAATAGTGAAAATATCCCTATTAGTTTTGAATGAAAGCCCAAAAATAGAATAATTTTTTTCTAAATGTTTTAATAGCCAAATTATTTTTATATTAGCAAATCCACTTAAATAAGGCTTGAACTATAAAATCATACTATTTATACAAGCATTTATCACAACTAATATTCCGAAGTATTTATTTATTATGGGCCTAAAAAAACACAGGCTTTTTTGCTTAATTTGCTTCTACATATTATTTTCTCCCCCCTACGTGACTGACACAAGGACTTTTCATTCTACCTTTTTAGTCATTTAACGTGATATCGGTAAACAATCGCACATGTTGTCACTCCAACCGTTCAGCCTGTTGCTTTTATTTACCACACGTTGAACTTTCGATCGAATAGTGTAAATTAACACTAACCAATGAAATTTTTGCAACATTTGTAGGCGATGGTGATAACGACACTGACCGATTGCCATAAATAATACTTTTCGATTGTAATACCTATTTGAAGATCGACTTCTTATTTTTAAAGTCAACCGAATACACATTTATTTACTAAAAAGAATCAAAATAAAGCTTGTATTCAATATATTGTTTTTTTTTATTTTTCAATAAAAGATTCCAATATTGCAAAGAGAAGGATTGACTGTTGGTTTGTTATACAATCTCTTCATAAAGAAGCAACTATATCGATGAACATAAAACTATTACGATATTAGCTTATAGCTATTAAATTGCGCTAGGCCACAATCGGCCACATAGGTACGAGTATAATCACATAGGTACTTAATTATTTAAACATGGTCAGAGAAAAAGTCGCGGGCAGAACTACAGCGCATTTAACTTACAAATAAATTGTAAGAAGTTGTTTTTTTAAGTAAAGTCGCAGAAGAAGCTTTTTCTAATTTATTTCTATCATATCTAAACACATATTTCTATCATATCTAAACACATATTTCTATCATATCTAAACACATATTTCTATCATATCTAAACACATATTTCTATTATATCTAAACATATATTTCTATCATATCTAAACACATATTTCTATCATATCTAAACACATATTTCTATCATATCTAAACACATATTTCTATCATATCTAAACACATATTTCTATCATATCTAAACACATATTTCTATCATATCTAAACACATATTTCTATTATATCTAAACATATATTTCTATCATATCTAAACACATATTTCTATCATATCTAAACACATATTTCTATCATATCTAAACACATATTACAAAACGAGGATGTGTTTTATATTTGACTCTGATGCGACCGTTTTTAAAACACCTAACTCCAACTCCAAAAACACCTAACTAAGAAATACCTAACTATACCCGAGAGAAATCGCGGCGTATCATTAGCATAATAATTAATATAGTTTCTAGTTTATAAAATATATAAAATCATTTTATTGTCTTTCTTGTGGTCGGTCTTCATCGCAAAATGTATAAACAATTCTTCATATTTTACTCCATAAATAGGTAGGTATATAACTTAGATTTTTGACGTGACAACGTCTTTTAAATTGGTTTGCCGGGTGACACTTCAAGAAACTGCGTTACGCTCCGCTCACGTTATGCGCTCACAATGAGAGCGAGTGAGAGGCACGCGGCATGGTTAGCCCGCCTAAGAGCGAGAGAGACAGACATAAAAAGTGAAAGGCACAAGTTGTCACGTTACAATGTTAATAATATTACGATTAATAGCAATGGTTTTTTTTTTAATTTTGTAGCAGACAACAGTTTTAGACAAGAAAAATCCTAATAAACATGTAAGTAACAGAATTGCATCAAAAAAAAAAAGCGGCAACTTTCCAACAATAAGACAAGTTAGCGTAAGTAAGTTGTACCTAACTTAATACTTACGACCGCAAGTCGCCGTTACTGCGTCGCATCCCACGCAGAACCTTGGTTAGAGACTGTCGTACACTGTTAAAGCTATTAAGTATAGTATCCGAGGTACCTACGCATATGGAACGTAACACATAACACATTTTTTTAAGCTAATATTAAGTTAAAATGTGAAAGCCATACAAAAAGGTTATTACCTACTACATTACCACCAATTTTACATTTTTGTGAAACATTAACTGAGTGAAAACTGTTCCGAGCATATGATTGTTCAGATTCCAAGCTGACACCCATTGGTGACTGAGACGTCGGTGATGGTGGCGCTGAGGTTAAACACTTCGGCTGTGAGTAGCTGAGGTGTTAACAATAACACATGCTGTCATTGAGTTGTAATCACTCAAAATGCGCAGCATTACATTTATTTACCTAAAAATAACAAGAAATTGGAGTATTGGGAGTTTTTTACGTATTACAACTAGCTACTAGAATATAGTTTTCTAACCGTTCACTTAAGGCTTTTCTATCGCTACCCTACCCAGTTATTTGTCTCTTCGTCCGAACATTTCGCGAAAACTTACAAAACAAAACAAACCAAACGGGTCCGAAATGAACTTATTATGCAGCATCAAACCAGAAAAAACATGCCATTTAAAAAAAAAGTAAGTAAGTATTTATTGTATCTACATATTTGACCAACAGAAAAACTGATTCCATAACAAATAATATTCGATCCAATGTAATTTTTTCATAATTAATACCTGCCTGATAACGTTCTACCTTACGCCTGCTTCTCCGCTTGCGTAGAAATATGTAATTTACCCGAACCTTTATCATACTTGATCATAACTAGCAATAAAATTGCCGTCAAATCCTTCTAATAGCAAGAACCCACCGAGATTATATTTTTTTTATTTCCGTAAGGAAATTATGAGTTAGATCGTTAGCTACGAGTACTCAACCGAAAACGAAAAATCAGTCAACTTTTATAAATGTGTTTTGTAAAAACTTTTGATTCGACTTTTTAAAATACAAATAACAACTCTAGCGTAGCTAAAATACAGATGTATAATAAATATATAGGTTCAAAATACAGACATTACCACATGATTTTATATATCTAAATCTATCCTAATATTTTAAAACGTAAGTAATTCTGTCTGTCTGTTACCTCTTCACGCTTAACTGTACCGATTAATATGAAATTTGGCATGGAGATAGTTTGAGTCCCGGGAAATGACATAAGCTACTTGAAAACGTCTAGTGTAAGTCGGTTTTTTTTTCTATAATTGAGGAGTGGCCGTTGAAATCCTACACTAATAACCGAATTTCGGGTGGGTGAATCCGCGGGAATAAGCTAATAAATATGTAAGTGGCGAATACTGTAAGTACGTAGAGGATAGTAAAACACTCTTATTATGATGAGACCCATGAATGATACACAAAAGTCAATAAACTCGTTCCTATATAATAATTTCTTAGTTTAGGTTTAAATAATTTTTGCCACTGTCGCTGGGCTGCCGCGCCGCACCACCGCGCACCGGCCGCGCCGCGCCACCGGCAGCGCCCGAGATACGCACACGGACAAAGTCGTATTATAAATTTAACAGCAACATGATCATTTTAATTATTACGATAAAGCTTTACGATTATTAATATGACTGTTTTGGGTAACGAAGTGGAGTTGAGTTGTTTATGATCAAGTCAAGTAACGTATATATAACGTTAATAGTAAACTTGGTTATTTGGGGACTTTAAATAAATTATGCATAACCGGTTGGAGCACGCAATTTGAATCACATACCTATATTTTTTTAAAAAGCAGATGGGAGTCATAGACGTATCTATATATGATTCATTTTTGGAAACTTCAAGACTTCATATTCTAACACCAGTCTTAAGTCTTGATTTTCAGACCTTAATCAAAATTATAATAACTAATTTCGCAACATCACTATTTGACGAACAAATAAACACGATGCAATGATATGATGATATTTTAGTTAAATTTTCACTTTCTTTTAAACTTTCATAGAAAGTATTTTTTAATTTACAATAAATAAATGAATTTTAATAAAAATATTCTATATAATACATATGACATATAATTAAATTGGCACCATGTCGTCGCTCAAGTGTTTGTGTGCCGCTTGCGATTACTATAACAATATATTAAATGGAGATATCGTTATATAAATAATATAATGTTAACATTAATAATCACTATAAAGTTTGTGTAATGATAAAATTTAAATACATTGATTATGTAACGTATGGATAAACCATATTATGTTTTAACACCGACAACTCTTTCGTTGCATTTGTTTGTTGGAAAAAAGCGAAGCATTTTCACAGTTGTACCAACAACTTGTAGTTTTTAAACATATTTAATTTTTATAGATATAGTACGAGGGTTCCGTAGCTTTTAGCGTAAAAGAAGTTCAGGCATGGTCAGTTTTTGGGAGTAGTTAATAATAAATACATAAAAATCAAAACCGCTTAAACCTAATTACTATGTATTTATTATTTTAATAACAAAATTTGGCATCTGTAAAAAATCTGTAAAATCTGTAAATGTAGGTATCTGTAAAGCTAGAATAGTTTTATTTTGTTAAATATTTTAAGAAATAAAACTATTCTAGCTTTACAGATACCTACATTTTTTATTCTTAGGAGAACCATACATAAATAGCTCGCGAAACAGACACCGGACCGTGTGTTTACATAATGTAATATATATTTACATAGGAAGAAGACGTCTTACTTGTGCAAAGCCTTAATATTCTGTGTATTGGTACCATACAATAATATGTTACACAGCGTTTATAGTTATATATTGAGGAAACGATCTAAAGCTCAAAGATAGATTATATTCGCATCCGTATCCGCAATTGCGGATCACCTGCAATGATTTAGACAATAGTATTCGGATGCGGATGTAATGCAAGTTGTGACAAGAATAAAACTTTTACTGATTGACCAATAGGAAAGACTCTTGATTTTAGACAAGACTAAACACGGTCGTTTGATTCCTTTATTTTGTTTCCTTTTCCTTCATTATCCTTATATTATCAAGATTTCTTAATGGAATTGCTGTTATTATATACAATGCACAACTTTTTTTTATTTATATACAAGGATGTATGAATTAGTATGAATAAGTACCTAATTTATTTTTGTGATTTAAGTAAGTGTCTGAAAAAAATCTTAAGATCCGCATCCGTATCTGCATTCGCATATATGAGCCTCAAAAAAACCGCTACAGAATTCGCAACCACGGATGTAAAAAAATCTGCATCCGTTCATCCCTGGTATCAATATCTTGTTAATCTATCTGTTTGAGTATACCTACCTATGCGTATGTTTACTATTTGCGTTTGTGCGGACTCAAATTTGTAAAGTTTGAAAGTGGAGTCTCACATAGGTAATACATAGAAATGTGGGTCCGAAAGTCCGACACCATGCAGCTTCCACTAGACGGGCGTAACCCAGTTTAGGGCGGCTTCAAACGAGCCGTGTGAACCGCTTCACGACATGGACCCAAAAATTTTTGACAAATAACATTAAGATCTGTTTACAAAGTCACTGTTATAACTTTCACTTATTAACAGGTTTTGAAACTGCATTTAGAAATTATATACAGCGCAAAAGTGTTACAGATATTTGATTATTATAGATTATAAAATTACGGATTCGAAAAATTTGTTTCACGTTTTGTAGGGTCAAGTACAAAAAAGATAAAAACGAAACCCATATAAAATCGCTTATTAATCTGTTTAATTGTTGCAGTCGATCATTCAAGATTTGGCACTGTTGCATTAAAAAAATTATACTAGATTGAACAAAAGAAAATGTTTTATTAATACTTAAAATTTCAAATTACATTATAAATAATTTGCTTACCTTGTATTCTTTCTAAGAAAACATAATCAAATTTATATTTTTATCAAAGCGGGAATAATGACTGTTGGTAGATGTTTCTTTTTATTTAAGATACGTCATAAAGAGGAAAGGTCTGCCTGTTTGTTTGTCACTTTACATTAGGTACACTAAAATAGAAATGGCTGAACGTATTATTTCCCATCCTCCTCAATGTTACTTATTTTCTGACTTCTATCAGCTTGGATAATACGTTTTACGAACCTAGTACTCATATATTTAACCAATGAGCATCGAATTATTATAAAACTCGAAAATGCCAGTACGTCATCGTCCCCAACACCTGAATCAGCTAAGGTCGTCTCCATATCTTGAACCTTGGACAATTAGTCACGCTGCCGGGCGCCTCGCCGCGGCCTTATGCCATATAGGTTTCAACTGATACAAAACTAAAATGCTGTCTCTCACAGTCTTATTACAAAGGAATAAGATCTAATTTATGTATTTCTTATTAACTGATAGATAAGTGCGATTTGTAGTCAGGCTGTATGGGTTGAAAGTTTTCCAGGCCTTAATTAATGCTTGTTTCATTACTCCTCACTCCACCTGTTTACTATAACATTTCAATAATAGTTATATGACGAATAAAATATATTTTGCACTTTAAAGTCTCTAACGGGTATAAGTTTATTTTTACTATCCTTACTAAAACCTAAAATCATGGCCAAGGGAAGCCTTTCCAGAGACTGGTTCAAGAAAATAAAGAAACTTCGTCTTATTTGTATCTACAATGTAAATTTATCAGAAAATAATAATTTAATTGAATATAAGTAGCTCAAGGCTTTAGAGGTGTCGTTTCCCGAAATGCATTTAAACGATTAAGAGTCCAAACCCATAGTGTTATTAAAATAATAAATTAATATTCATATCACGTTCAGTGCTGCCAGCACGCATCCGCCGATGACCAAAAGGGACGCACAGTCCAAATCCTACCATTGACACCTTTATACCATTCGAATAGATGAAGTTATTCTGTGCTTTTGTTTTCTGCGATGTATATATAAATTTGTCGTTGTATTTCGAAGTTTGAATTCTCATGCACTGATGCAGAGCTAATCACCGGTGAGAAAAGAATTTCTACCTTATTTATAGAGCTGCACGGTTTGTTTTTAAATAAGTTCGATGTATGCAGTTCTGGATGTCAATCCCGGCCGTCCTTATTGGATTAGGAAGTGCGTGACAGCACACGAATTTGAAAATAGAAACGGATTGTCGCAAACTGGGACAAAACATCCTTTTTGTTTTTGTTATTGCCGTTTAAATTTTTGCTACCGAAAATACTAAAGCTAAAGGAGAAAATAGACTAACTAACACTGTGATATTTTGTAGATCTGATCTCAAGACAAATATCTATGTATATGGTTTTCCAAAATACTTAAAAAATGTTTTTACTTACTTGAAATTTTAATTGATACCATTTGTATGAAAAACTAGAATTCTCTGTCACTTTTAACCTAAACAATTTAATATAAAACTGGCGCACTGCAGACCTAGATATTTATTCCTAAACACGTCTACAAAATTTCACGATGTTTGATTAGTAAGTGTAAAATTCGTTTGTATGACGAACGCTGCGAGGAGATGCGAATCGTATCCTCTTAAGCCCTATCTACGGTAACATTACTACACTACTATACTATCGGTATGTTAAACATTAGAGCATAAGATATTTGTATAAAACACTAACAATATAGGAAAATAAAAAATCGGTCAAAGTATATGAACACGCACTCGGTACAGTTCCGTGCAATCGTACAATTACCAATTTACGTCTTATAAAATAAAAAACATACACCGCCTGCAAAACCCTAATTGTTTTTCTCCCTGAAGTCAAATAAATACCAAAAATTTGCATCAAAGATATATTGTATTAGACAATTACGGTACTTGCGTATAATTAAGGCCTATGTTATATCAAATTAATTTTTGTATTGTAATGATGGATCATGAAACTGCAGGTTCTCGGAAGAAAAATATATCTTTAACTTGTTATTTTAAATTTCTTAATGAATTCAAAAGAAATTAAGATTTAAATAAGAAAAGAACCTTAGGTGTGCAATAAAGTCTGTTTCAATAAAGTCTGTTTCAATAAAGTCTGTTTCAATAAAGTCTGTTTCAATAAAGCCTGTTTCAATAAATAACAGAATTGCTTTGTTACATTTTGTTTAATCCTGTGATGACTCGTGGAATTAATATTTATTATTTAAAATGAAAGAAACTGGCGCTAAAAAGATAACATACAAATGTGTTTCAGCATAGAAATCAATAATCTTCCGAGTGATGTACAAATAATGCTGCACGTACACTTTATTACTAGCACTATACACAATACACAATACACAATCAATGTTTTGCTGAAAATCTATAATGACATTTTGATTTTTCTTTCTCCTTTCTTAGGCAACACTACTATTACACGCAGGTACCTTTTTTTTTTTACATTCGACTTCACGGAATGGAAAACACTTAGCTCCATTTGCCAAAGTGCGCTCGTTAGATTTAATTTTGACTTTTTAGAGGGATTTTTAAGGCGGTGTAATTTTTTTTTATCAAATTCACTTTTTTTAGTTTTTAGTAGGCATTTGGATCTATTTGATGTGACAGTCTATAGGGAATCACCTTAATTAATTAAAAAGAATAGGTTTTTTAAAAAGAGAGTCTTTAGAGTTTTAAAGGGTCTGCAAAGCGTCGCGTCCGTATGTTACGGTGAACGCTTAATATCAGACCGTTGTTTGTAACCTTAGTGGTGTTAAAAAACATACATACATATGTACAAATCGTTGTGAAATTTAGCTTATGTTTAGAAGCCCCGAATTAATAACATCACTTTTTTTTTGAAGTCGGTTAAAAATATGAGTATTTAAGGTTTTATTTTTAGATTGAATATGAGGCCTTCTTTAATTATGACGTGACAAAATATCATACATTTAGAGTTATATACAGTGGTTGGCAGAAACTGCAGCACAGAAGATCTGAGACAGGCACGACGAAACTTTACTACGGATTCCGGTTTGGTCATTTGGCAACGTAACCTTAAAAAAGGAAATCTCAAATCTACCAATTGAATTTTATTAAATATAGAAGAAAATATCGTAGATAGCAATAAATTTTGTGCATAAGCTGAAATAATAAATTATGCTAAAATGGTGTTGTCGGACTAATTACTACTTACTATTTTAAGTTTAACGATACGGAAACACACGGATCCTAAATAGATACCGTCCGGTATAAACTGTTACAAAAACAGTTATTACAAAAGACTGAGTAATTGAATCCATTTCAAGATAATATACAAAACGGTCCAGGTGAGAATGTCAATACACTCTTAAAACAGACAGTTATATTTATAAGCTTGAGTGTTGCTCGTTTTTTTTCATAAACAGATGAACTATCTAACTTTTATCGTAAAAACAGTTTTGTTTATAAACACTCAAGTAAAACTCAACAAACTGCTGAGTACCGATCAAAATATTCAAAAACTAAAAACATCAAACGCGCCATGAACACGAGCAAAACATAAAAATACCACAACTGTGGCGCCAAAATGTTACGAAGGCGACACTAAAATTACCACAGATAATAAATACTATTAAATGTAATTATGAAGAAAATTCGTTTCGGGACGCGGATTAAGCTATGTTTGATCTATTTTCCCTGAAGGAAGCGACGGTTCTTAGTGGGACTATTTCTATTTTTTCGTCGAGAAACGTTTTGACATCTTCCGTAACGGTTCTCCTCACTTCCTGCTTCTGCAGATCTACTTTTCTATATTCTGAAGGAATTTTAAACTGTTTATGATGAAGCAAGAGAGCTTATGCAGTATTTTTAAATATTTATGTCTGGAATTTGATACTTTGTCACGTTCAATCTTTTCTGCCCAATAAAAATAATGTCTCTACATTTGCATTATAAAATTTTATTCTCGCTGGATGAATTTTATTTTACAGTAGTGAGTAAAGAAATTGTCCCAGAATTTGCTAATACATTATATAATATATGCATGCATAGTATACATACCTAGCGTGCACACCTTTGTACATCAAGATATAGATCTATAACAGATAAACCAATAGATAGGAATTTCAATAAATTTTACGCATTTAATCTTGATGCAAGTAATGAAGAAAATAATGTCATTTATTTGATAATAATGTGACGAAAATTTAATAGACTTCTTGCTTTAATAATACATCTACTAATACCTGTTTATTTTATTGATTTAGATTTAAGTTTTAAAGTTTGTAACTGGTGTCATAACTATATAAAAGCTGATTACCTACTTTTGTAATTTGTGTGTGTCCATTTGTAGTTTTGCAAATACTACGCGATGGTCGATACTCGTAGATATCTCAAACCTAATTGTCTTACCGATCCTGACATACTTCTTATAGTTCGTCAGGAACTGGTGAAGGGTACGTTATTGTGTCTCAGGTCTTTTATTTTACCGCTTATTAACGACGACGTATGGGAAATATTTAAAGCCACCTTAGTTTAGATATACTGCATCACAACGATACATTAAATTATTTATTACATTTATTTTACATCCAAATTTTAATTCAATAATAACATTAAGAATTTTCTTTATGAGGGTTGTATAGTATAGGTAAGGGTCCGCAGCGTCTAATTCTTCTAACCGTCACAGCCTTATAATTTTAAAATGTTTTTATATTTTTGGTGACCTACGCCATACGAATTTGTTATGACCCTACTCTATAGAAATGGGGATATTTTTTTTATATGGTGTCGTTGGATATGATCCTAAAAAGTGCACATAAGTTTTTCACGTGACTTTTTCTGTAGAATTGAGAACCATTTAAAAAAATCACAATAGTAGAGCTTAATTGTACCTATTCTTTTAACGATACTTTTTTTAACAAAATCTTATCAATTGTTTTTAAACATCAATAAAGTAGTTTTCAATAATAATAACAATGTTAAAATTAACTTTTGCAGTTATAATACCTTTGAAAATAAATAATAATATATTAATGCCATCCTAAAAATGCGTTATAAAACCGTAGATGTAAAACTTAATTATTAAATTTATACTTAGGGTTTTTTTTTCTTAACTTCTTAAAGTTCAATGGCTGAGGGTTGCTACGGGGTACCGAGACATTGTTTAATCAATTCGTAGTTTTGAATTTTTTTATTGGAACTTATGGAACACTTTTTATTTGAACTATACTCTGTCTGAATTGAAGAAAAGTCAACACATACTTCATAAAATAAATTTAGAGAAGATCTCATTTGTTGGTGCAATAAATTAAGCCATGATTATAGAATTCAATATCCTAAACTATTTTTCATTTAATGTTTATTTCGCAATAAATTATTTATTATTAAAAATATTGACATAGTTTAAAAGCCTTTTGCAATAGTCTATCCGTTTCAGATTATCTTGATGGTTGTTCGTCAAATAGATTGGTGTACCTATAGGTACCTTATGCCCTGTCTTGGTTTAATATATTTCTTGTGAAGCATACTTAAATATCTCATATTTAGCAACTTCGCAGTAATTAACACTTTTTCAAGGAACTTGCCGAAACTCTTAATTTATGCGAGTCGTGAAGCAACATCAGGATTAGCTACAGCTAAACAAATTCGCAACGCCCATCCGTTAAATTCAAAAACATCACAACACTAATAACTTCCGTGTCACAAAAAAATAACTACCAATTTAGTAGAAAAAAATATTAGCGGACATACTTAGTTTAGTGCTTTGAATTTGGAACGTTCAAACTGTCAACTCGATTTTTCTTTTCACAGCACACGCGTCGTGGGCGCGGTCGTTCGATTAGTCGACGTGCGCGCGCCGGGACCGTCAGCAACGCACTACGACGGATCACTACTGTTGTCCTTCGACTTTCACTGCATACTGCATGATGATAATACTCCGTAATACGACCTATTTGAATAGTATTTCAGGCTAGGCTATGTCCTGGTAGTAATGCTTCACTTCTTGCAGCTGCTTGACATTGTCAAACGCTTTTGTCGAGTCCTACAACGCTACAACCTACAGGGCACGGCGCGCGGCGGCTTGTTTGCATAATCGGAGGCTTGTTTGCGTACATAATTGTAGCCGTTAGCATTTTCCAGGCGTAACACCTTGTAAGAAGTTTTTATCTTATCTGCGTTGTTATACGTACATGTACCTATCTATCTATCTTTTTAATTGATGGACTCTAATATAATGCATACACAAATGTTAGTTGTTTTCATCACATCACTGTAATCACATCCATTTACCGTTGTCTTTGGTAGCTATTATAAAGTTTGTACTGCATCAATTTTCAAATCTTGAGGTCTCTTTATTAATTTACTAAAAGTCCCCATTGGGAGAGACCAAGGAAGAAGAGGGGTTTGAATTGCCCTTATTTCAAATATCCGTTTAAATATTGGAAATGTTTAGAACTAACTATTACTAACTAAAAATTACTTTTACGAAAACGACATTAAACTTACTATAAATAAGGTTCTATTTTTTTTAAACGACTTCGACAGCAAACCGGCAGTATTTAATTTTACCCGTAGGTATCTAAAATTAGTATTTTCCCGTGACTTAATGCGCGTGGACTTTTGATAATAAATAAAGCTTTTAAATATTATTATACAAATTTACATTCCCTATTTTGCCCTAGGAGAAGATTTTACAAAAACAGTGAAACAGGTCAATCCTTATTTTCAACCTTAAGGCCAAATACCAATTTGCATGCATTAAGCTTCAAAAAATGACGGACTTCGATACAAACTTCAAACACCTATTTTAGCCCCTAAGGGGATGAATTTTATAAAATCGTTCCTTAGTGGAGCTCTACGTCACAGATGCCAAATTTCAATTTTTAAGACCCAATGGTTCGGGCTGTGTGTACATACATAAGTCAGTCAGTCAGTCAATCAGGTAGTCAGTATCTTCTTTTATCTATTTAGACACGCGGTAGCGTGTCAAGCCAAGTTCAAGTAATAGAACTGGCAAGCAGCACCGTGTGTAATATTACACGAACCATTTGGAGCCACTTTTGACCCCCTCAATAACTCAAAAACTATTTCACATAAACGTGTCAAATTTTGCTCATATATTGAGACTTGCGAGATACATATAAATAAGTGAACGTATATGAGAACAAGCCAAGTCAGACCTTAGGCTACAATATATCCTAAGTTATAGGAAGAAATGATATTTTATGTTGTTATAAATAAATTTCAGGACTGTCCATTGAACTTGGCACCCATTTAGATCTCACTTCTTTGTCGTTGAAGTCAACATCCAAGGCATATATCATAATATTGAACTTGGCTCTCATTTCACATTTATGTTTTTAATAGGATATATCTAAATGGATAGTTAAAATTGCACATTATTTGTATATATAAGTCTATGCGGGCTTCCAAACAGTTGTGCCAAATCTATTAAGTGTTTGTACACTAATTTTAGGTTCACGTTTTAGTATACTTAATATTCCATTTTTAGGTTCAGTAGGAACATAATAATAATAATTACAAAGTAAATAATAAAACGCAATAATTTAAATTGTTTTTCTTACAATAGATACTAGAGAAACAATTGCAATAAGTTTTCTATTTTCCTAGCTGTAATGATATGAAAACTGTATGAAAAGTTGTGTGTTCGCACGACTAAGAATTTATTTCATTTTGTGCCTTAGAATCCATCGCTACGCTGAGGATATTATTGTTTAGTTATTCCTACTATGCTTAGTGTGCTCGGTGATCTATACAAGCACTCGCACCAAATTAAAACTACTTTAACATATTTATTTTAATACTCCACAGATTAACTGCATTTTAAACGGATTACAACAATATATAAAAGATACGCGTGTCATGCGAAATTAAATTTGTACCGAAAAATATAAGTTCAAGGCACATGTGTTATTTTGAGATGTGTCTGTCTGCCCCAAAACAGTATAATGTCAGGATCAAGCCGACGAAAATGGTTATTTTTATGTTAAATTACACGCGATACACCACTTGTTGTAAAACTACACTAAAAATGTCAACGTAAATTGGTTTTAAGCAATCGATAAAGTGAAGAAACATTTTATTACGAGAAATTATAAAATAGTATGCAGGAGGACATGCACGGGCACAAGGTCACAATGTCACAAGGGCATCACGTGATGAGTAATGTGTACCGATGCTATTTGAAATGACAAACTGTTATTAATAATGTTGTGGAATGAGCTCCCTGCCAAGGTTTTCTGCAAGGACTACAGTATGGAGTTCTTCAAGAAAGAAGTTATTAGATTTCTGAAGGGTCGGCAACGCGCAAGTGATACCCCTGGTGTTGCAAGCGTCCATAGGCTACGGTGACCGCTTACCATCAGGCGGGCCGTAAGCTTGTTTGCCACCTTAGTGGTAAAAAAAAAAAAAAAAAAAAAAAAAAAAAATTTAATCAAATATTTAGTACAATTTATAGACAAGTATTATCCTTATTGGTTTCTTTATACCTACTCGACAAAAAGATGTTATTTTAATGATTTTGTAAATGAGTAATTAGCTCACGAATAAATGATTCGATTTCAAAACGATCTCGTTTCTAGTATATGTATTATTTATCTTATTGTGGAGTTTTGATAAAAAAAAGGTTTTAACTGTTCATGATTTTGTCTATAAAAATATCGTAATTCTCACTTAAAATTTTCATCCCCTATTTTAGCTAGGGGATGATTTCCAAAAACAGTGAAACACTTTAATTTTGATTATTAGTCTAAATTCTGTAACTTATGCATGAAGAAAATACGATTTGCGGCGCCTCGCAGCGTGCTTCATACAAACGAATTTTCCACTTATTTTTGACACTTACTAATTGTTAGGTAACGATTTATGCGGTCGGTCCGACGATAGGATCTTAGCTTACTCTGTGCGCGTACGCGCGCTATTCAATGAGAATACCTCGGCGCGGCTGCCGCATTCTTGTTGATTGTACTAATATTTCTATTAAGTTGATTATAGACAGTGACACCTTTTACTCACACAAGAATAATTTCTCACCACACCTCACTTTACACAAGTGAGTAAAAAAAATATAACGCCAAAAGGGGTAAGTCTTTCTAAAATTTCTTAGCATTTTCGGCTACAAAGCTGGTAGCAGAGCGTGGTTTCGATCCACGGACCTCTGGGGCCCAGCACATTCTCTCGCCGCTCAGGCGTCTACGGATTCGTCGGTGCAAGTGGGACTCTTGCTCGCTGACTCCCTTCAGCGTTTTTGGGAAATCTAAGAGACCAACCCCCCCCCCCGCCCCCCTGCGTCATGGACTCGACCACTCGATGACGAGTACGAGTCATATTTTCTCGCCAATACGGGTCGTCTAAATTCTGGCCGGTTTTTCACTCGACTGCCTTTCTTATCCCCTCGTCCGCGCCTGGGTGACTCCTGGAAAATAGCTGAAAAAAGGTTATTATCTATGGAGCGCCGGATGCTTCGTGATAAAGAATTCCGCACAAAATACTTGGATTTAATGCGCGAATACGAATCTCTCGGTCACATGTCGGTTTCGCAGTCCGAGTTGGGAGGCAGCGAACAGTATTTTGTTCCACATCACGCCGTCTTTAAAAATGGTAAGATACGGGTGGTGTTTGATGGGTCGGCGCCTACGTCTTCGGGTGTATCCTTGAACGACTGCCTGATGTCGGGGCCTAAGCTTCAGGTAGACATCTCAGACATCTTGACTGGGTTTCGTCGCCACCAGGTTGTGTTTGTGGCTGACATTAAGATGATGTTCCTTCAGGTCATGATACACCCTGAAGATAGGCGGTTTCAGCTCATTTTGTGGACAGAGGATCCGGCCTCTCCATTGGATGTTTATGAGTTGAACACCAATACCCACGGGCTAAAGTCGCGCCCTTTTATAGCAATTCGTAGGTTGCTACACTTGCCGGATCGTGTTCGTCTGAATTTCCCGCACGCAGCTTCTGTCTTCCCTTCTGACGCTTACGTAGACGATATTTGTACGGGTGCTTCTTCTATAGAGGAGGCGTTACTCCTGAGGGATGAGCTAATCGGCTTGTTACGTGCAGGTGGTTATGAATTGAGGAAATGGATTTCCAATTCACCTGCCGTCTCAGAAGACTTGCCGTCAGAACATCAGCAGGAGCCCCACCTCTTCCAGAATCCTGAGAATCCTGTTTCCATCGCGGTCCTCGGAGTTCAATCTCGGCCAGTTCAGGAAATCTTCGGTTGAACCGTCAGACACAATAAAGATGTGGAATAAAAGGCTGGTTGTGTCCACAGTAGCGCGAGTCTTTGACCCTAATGGTTGGGTGACTCCTGTCTTTTGGGCCAAATGTTTCCTACAGGAGCTTTGGATTTCTGGTCTCGACTGGGATACCCAGTTGACAGGAAACTTGTTGTCTTACTGGCTACGCTTTTATGAGACACTTTCGGACCTTCAACATGTCTCCGTGCCCCGGTCGATCTTACCACCAGGTCGTTATCGGGCCAAGCTTCACGGCTTCTCTGACGCGTTGGAATCCGGTTATGCGGCTGTCGTTTATCTCCACACCGTTGACAGCAGTGGTCATGTTCGCGTCAGTCTGGTGGTCGTAAAGAGTAAGGTTGCACCTTTGCGGACCAAATTGACAATCCCCAAGCTGGAGTTATCAGGAGCTGCATTGCTGACTCGACTTCTGAACCATGTCTTCTCCACCTTGGGTCAACGGGTTCAATTTGACTCCGTCACGGCATGGACAGACAGCCAAATCGTGTTTGTCTTGGCTCGAGGCGTCCCTTCATGCCCTAGAGACCTTCGTAGCCAAGATTGGCGGCACGTTCCAGGGTCCTTGAATCCCTCGGATTGTGCTTCACGGGGCTTGATTGCCTCGCAAATCATGAATCACCCGCTCTGGTGGGGTCCTGACTGGCTGGCCTCCCCTGAACACACTTAGCTTCATACAGTTGTGGAGTTTGTTGACCCTCTGCCGGGGTTAAATGTCTTTGCTGTTGATTAGACTGTGGACACTTCACCGAACTTCTTGCTGAATCGGTTCAGTTCTCTCAACAAGCTCGTTGGAGTCACCGGTTGGATCTCCACAACCTACGGAACAGGTCACAGCCAAGGACGTCTTCAGTCTTGTCTCCTGAAGAGCGTCAGGATGCCCTTCTCACCTGTGTTCGACTGGTACAGGCCCAGTCGTTTGAAAAGGAAATTCGTCTTCAGAGAACGGGAAATTGCGGGGAAGTCTTGCTCGTCTCAATTTGTTTCTGGACGAGTCGGAGTTTTTGCGAGTGCGTGGTAGGCTTCGTAACTCAGAATTGCCCTATGGGGCTCGGCATACTCTCTTGTTGCCCAAGAGCTGTCATTTTGTTGAGTTGCCATTCAGGGACCGCCATGTTAGGAACTGTCATGCCGGTCTCAACGCATTGCTGTCGTGTCTGCAGTGAGACTATTGGATTTTGTCCGCCAGACGAACAGCTCGGAGCGTCATTTTTAAATGTATCCCTTGTTATAGGTTAAAGGGAACTTTTTGCCTCCCGGCTATCCTTCGTGGGGCGATATTTTCGAAGCTGTCAAGGTCGCCAAAACTCACCTCCACCGTGTGATTGGAGAAACGGTCCTCAAGTTTGAGGAATTACAAACGGTATTTTGCAACGTCGAAGCGGTATTGAACTCACGACTTTGTACGATCTCGTCAGATCCTAAAGACCTGGAAGCTTTAAGCTCCTTTAACCTCCTTGCCTGAATACCCCTTCATCGATGTGTCAGTTAATAGGTTATCGCGTTTTCACGCAATTGTTCCACCGTCGGTGGTCTTCGGAATATTTACATTTGTTACAGCAACGGGTTCAGTGGACGGATAAAACCAACCCCCCGCACTTCGGAGACCTTGTCCTCTTAAAGGACTTAAATTTACCACCCTTGCAATGGCGTTTAGGTCGCATCGTGCAATTATTCCCCGGTTCGCAGAGGTCATTGTAGGGGATTCAGTGGTGAAGCGTGCCGTCGCGACGATTTCTCGATTGCCAGTAGATTGATGGCTCTGGCTCGGTTGATCCTCATCCAGACACGGTCTGGCTGGTGCAGGGGTTTGTTTGGTAAAGATTTATGCGGTCGGTCCGGCGATAGGATCTTAGCTTACTCTGTGCGCGTACGCGCGCTAGTCTATGAGAATACCTCGGCGCGGCTGCCGCATTCTTGTTGATTGTACTAATATTTCTATTAAGTTAAATATAGACAGTGACACCTTTTACTCACACACGAAAACAAACACTTAACTCACCACTCCTCTTTTTACACAAGTGAGTAAAAAACATATAACGCCAAAAGGGGTAAGCCTTTCTAAAATTTCTTAGCATTTTGGCTACACTAATCAAATATCATGAAATTTTGAAAACATGTTCCGGAAATAAATATCTAGGTCTGCAGTGTTCCAGTTTTCTTTTTAATTGTGTAGGTTAGTAGTAAAGAAAATTTAAATTTTTCATACAAATGGTCTCAATTAAGATTTCAAGTTAGTAAAAAACATTTTTCAGGATTTAGGAAAACCATAGACATAGATATTCATCTTAAGATCATGTCTACAAGATATCTCGGGGTTTGATCAGTAAATGTCAAAAAAAGGTGCAAAATTCGTTTGTATGAAGCACGCTACGAGACGCCGCAAATCGTATTCTCTCAAGCTTCAAAAATGACGGACTTCCATACAAATTTCAATCAAAAAATTTAAAAAGGTGGTATACGTCATAATTCGAAAGTATGATGCAGTATTGATATTATAACACACGGACACGGAGCCGCGGGCTCGAGTAGTATAGTAGGAGTGTTACAAATGATCTCTTTTAAAGTCACGATGTGATCATTATCCTTTACTTTAATGAAAACGTAAATAAAATTCGTTAATGGGTCGTACAAAGTAAGAGCAATCTGTCACCAGCTCTAAAGGGGGAACTCTCTCAAGTGTAAAAATAAAGTTAAGGCCGTAATATTGTTAATTGTACATCAATTTGACTTTTATTGCTTTAAATTGTTCCTGGACAGTGGCAACACTGATATATTGTAGAAGACAAAATAATTACACAGGCGCGTCACGTCGCGTCACTCGGACTAGCATTTATTTATTGTGTAATTGTTAACAGTGTTTCAATATATTTTAAGTTAAAAGTATGTATCATTTTTATCTCGAAATCTATTATGATACCTACTATTTATTATAATAGACAGTAGGAAGTTTTTTTCTCGGTCGTTTCTGAGTGTTAAGTTATTATGTCAATATATTGTGTTTGTTGGAATTCGAAATTTTACTCTTTGTACATCAAATTATCATTCTACAAAAAGAAACCAAACTAAATTCCAATTAAAATTTTTAGATTTTCGCGTGTTCAAGGTGATCTCTTTAACTGCCGCGAAATAGGCCCCATTTGACTTAACGAAACAAACTTGACTAAAACTCAACTAAACTTTCTGAGCAATCTGTCGATGATTTTAAGTTATGATTTTATAAAAAAATCATGCATCAAATGTTGCTACATATATTATGTACCTATAGCTTGTATACCATTCATACTCCATACTTATATTATAAGTGCGCAAGTTAATTTGTTAGTTTGTTTGTTCAGTCGCAACTGGGCATCCAATGGGGTAGTAAACTAAGTTGACAAGGTCATCAGATTTTGATGAAATTTATAACGATTTTTACAGTAAATATAGTAAAAACTTTTTTCCAAAAGTTCACGAGGACGCATTCGCGGGAAAATGCTAGTACAATATAAACACACAAATACTAGGGTCTTATGTGCTTCTAGTATACGGCTGCATTTTTAAATGTCGGGAAAAAAAATTAGCATGACTATTAAGTATAGCAGATACTTTTGGTATAGGTTTTTTGAGAAAATAAAAGAGTAGCATAAACTGGTATGTATTTAATTTAAAAAGATTGTCTACTTAATTCCTAATAGATTGTGATACTCAATTAACATAAAAAACAAAATGCTAAAATAATCAAAATACGAAAATCCTAGTTTTGTTGGCACTCATATTCACCCTATCAATATTGATTGTTTACAAAATTCATTTTAGAAATGCCCCAAATAGTAGGAGATCTTAGGTCCCGTTTTCTAAGGGACCTTGCATTTTTAAGACAAAGCAAACCGCTTGGAACAGGTGTTCCTGGGTGTGATCTGAGCTGTTTTAGCCCGGTTGCCACAAGGTTCCCCCAGCAGGTTGAAAGTGCGTCCGGCGCGCCTCACTCTAAGCTTTACATCTGCATACATCTAGCAACTATATCAAGTTTGGTGTCTTTTTCGTATAATTTGAGGATAAGGAATTCAGTTCTGTAACTAAATTTTCACTCACCGATACAAAAAAATAGAGAAATAAAAAAAAATTACTCGTAGTTTTTTTTTCGAAAATCGTCTACAGAATTATAACTATGAGTATTATCTCTAAAGAAAAAATACCTGTGAATAGGCGAGTTATCCTTCTATATAGAATAGTAAACTTGTCAAAAATATTTCCTTTTGTCAAATATATTGGAAAAAAATGTAGTTTTCTTGTATGACAATGTAAAGCCTGAACATATTTGAATTACGAGGTGTGAATGGTCCCTAGACATTATTTCAACATGCATATGCATTTTGTTACTGATTTATATTGCGTTAAATGTAGTTTTAAATGTACAAGGTACATTTAAACATGTTTTTAAGAACATACCAAAGACCTACCTAATGTATCGTTTAATCGGTGATGCCTTAGATTAAACTACCTACTAACGTACCTAAACAACATTCTTGACGGTCCTAAGCCCGTTAAAGTATGAAGGGAAAATTGGAATCGAAAACACTAGTAGGTATTCTTTGATGCTTAAATACCTACATACTTATTTCTTACCACTGAACGAATACAATTTGAAAATTTGTAAAAATAATAAGATTATTTTTTTTAATACAAGTTCGTACGTTTTGTGAACTGATGTAGATACTTTTTTTATCCTGTATCCTGTCCTGTGCCGATGTAGGTATTTATCGCCGTGCGTAAGGTCAACTGAGGTTACCAGCTGTTTGAGCACCTATACCTACATGCCGGCGTTATGTGTGTGCGAATTATTAGACCGAGGGTAGGGTAGGGTTTGCATAAGTTAGGTTTTATTTGGTAGGATTTTTTAATTTGTTACTTTATGAGTGTTAATGGTATTGGCAAACTTATATCACTCATAGCATTTCCTAGACCTTCTGATTACGCATTGGAAAAATTTGCTCGGTAAATGTTGTCGATATTTTACAGATATATTTAAAATTATGAAAATAATATCAAAATATGTATTAATGTTTTGTTTATTATATTTCTGCTTCAAATTAAAATATCTTTTGTTATGGTAGCCTTTACTTACGCAATATATTTGGAGAATTTTGTAATATTTTTGAACGCGTCGAACAAAATTTCTACCCCAACAGATTACCTTGTACAGTTGAGTATGGAGCTTCGGTTTAAAAAGGGAGTAAGTTCATACCTAAAAAGTGTTTGTCGGAGGAAAATATTATTTCCTGGTGTTTCCAAAAATCAGTTCAACAATACCAATTTAAAAATTGAGGTCTCTAGCCTATTGGGTGAAATTTAGCACAGAGATAGGTGAAGAGATGGAGAAGGACATAGGCCTATTTATTCCGCGAAATTTGAATTCCTATAGGAATAACTATACCTGAATTCCACGTGAACGATCTATAGCTACAGCTCAGGTTACAAAAGCTGCGGGCATAAGCTAGCTATCTATATGTTCAGAATTGCAGCGCTGTAGTCGAATAAAACAGTTGTGACATAGTGACTGACAGACGCAGACTGTATTGTGTTATCTAATTCACGCTGGACATCCCTTAAAAGATAAGGATCCCTCACTGTCAGAAACTGAAAGAAGAGACAAAAACACTAGAGCGCAGAGCTGTAAAACCGAAAGGGTGTGAATTTTCACCATAATTATGCCACACCACTCACATAGGTATTTAACCGCTCAGTAAAAATAAAGTGAGCTTGGCATGCATCCTCTATTAAGTCCTCCCTTTGTATCTATTTTATTGTGGTTTCGGTCATTTTGGAGTTTTTATTGACATCAAATGAGGACTGTCGAAACTACAACAAAATCTGAAGTTCTCCAAGTAACACTCCTAAAAAATTGAAATAATAAATGGTTCAAGGCAGCTTTTATTTATAATTAATTTAATTAAACTTCTTTGATTTAAAACAGAAGAATCAAAGAAAGTTTGAGTTTATAATAACATACATTTATAAAAGTTGTCAATATATTTTTTGACCTGGCCTAACTTTAATGACCTCAGGATGTTTTGGGTCTCCGTTACCTCTTACTACATAAAGGGTTACGAAGCCATCTTCTCCGGCTTTAATACTATTTTGGTAATTGTTCCCGACAGTGGCATAACCATACTTATTATTGCTATTTTGGTAATTGTTATCGACAGCGGCATAACCATACTTATTGATATTGTGGTTATTGTCGTAGTGATTATTATAATTATAAATACTATTATCATAACTGTCACTGTTGATGTCATTAGTGAATAGTGACATGAACGGACGGTAAACATACTGATCCATATATTCTCGAAAAGTTTGTCTGCCAGGAAATTGGAAAGTTCTCGATTGTCTCACGGAATTATTTTGATGCGTTATAATATTGTCATTTGTAGGAAATTTAAATGTGTTTTCTTTTTCATCGTTATTTACATTATCCGGGAATAACCACTTAGAATACCGATTATAATCAAGATCGCTGGGTTTATTCTGTATACGTCTTTCTATTTTATTATTGGATATTTCATTATTTTTGTAAAATTGATTATTTAAACCATAGTTTTGAGGATAACCATATCCATATGTATTTGTAAAGTCAAGAACTTGTCCCTGACTTGGAGGGCCATTATTGCCGATGGGGTCATACAATACGTAATTTTGTTGATTCTGAAGCAGATAAGGATTTGGATGTACTCCATTTTGTCCTGGAACATTCTGTCCATATTGATGCCCGTACTGAAAGTTGGAGGCGTGTGGAGTATTGAAAAATTTGAAAAAGCCTCCATTGTGATTGTTAAGATAATATATAAGTTTTTCCGGATCGGTAGGACATTGTGGATAAGCGTAGCGACAAGCTGCAACGTTGCCCTTAGATGTCATGCCCAGGAAGACGGCTCGGCCGAAGAGGAAAAGCGGAGACGTGCTGATCCCGCTGTATGCCGAAAGTAACCTGAAATACAATCGTATACGAGTTTGGTAAAGATAAACTAAAAATATTTAAATATTAGGTGGATGAAAATAATCAAATAGTCTCGACTTCTGCTACTCGACAACGACATATTTTGCATCGCATCTATTCAAGAAACGTTGATTGCAAAGTATTTGTGTGTTTATATTGTACTAGCATTTTCCCGCGAATTTGTCCGCGTGGACTTTTGGAAGAAAGTGTTTACCGGAATTCGCATACAAATTTTAATCATCTATTTCTTCCACTAGGAGCTGATTTTTCGAAAACGTTAAAACATTTTTATCTAATCTCCCAAACTCTGGCCAAATAACTTTTTTTATTCATTTAAACTATAACCGAATTCCACCTAGATGAACTATAGTTAGAGCTACTGCAAGCTTTCTTAATATAATCAAGAAGTTGCTATGATACCCGAGTTCAGCGCAAGCGGAGCCGCTGGCGAAAGGTAGTTTTGTATAAATGCGAATATGTTCATGAGTTAAATCTAAAAGCGCTTTTAATTTGTTTTTCTCATCGAGGGGTAATACTGCGCTGAGTGAGGATTCTACTTTAGAAACCTTCGCTGTTTTCTGGATTCAAAATATCACCCCCGCGCGTTAAAATATTACTTTGCTCTTTTGTTTATATTGACAATACTATTTCTTCGTTTAAAATTATGCACAATCTTTAAATTAAAATGAATTTGGCTGAAAATTAACACCGTGTCATCGATTCTTAATAATGTGCTTTCTTTGCTAAAGTTCACAGTTTGTCACTAAGTTTGTTGACGCACACGGAGTCCGGGTTATCTGAAAAATTTTAAAAGGTTGCACTATACGGAAGGAAGATGACACCAACAGCTTTAGATATGGACTACAGCCGGCACTAAATCACAAAGATAAGAAGGTAATTAGAGCTTCGGGCTGCAAGGTTTCGCTTGTCTGGTCCTACTCGAACCACTGACGATAACTTTGGTACCGTCACTGTCACAATAGCATAAATTATTTTCTATCACGACTCTTGCCCTCGTAAAAGTTGGTCAGAGTTATTACGAGTGCCATCCGTCATGGCGAACGACTCCTGCAACATCCACTTTTTATACACTTTATATTTAATATATTCCTAACGTGATATCCTGGGTCCTCCTGGTCCTGAGCCAATCGCCTTCCATCTGACACAAAGCAGAATCTACAATTCGTCAATATAATGTTCCCTCTACCAGGAGTTCACAGGACTTGCAACATGGCAGTTAAACACACTACCGCTGTGCAATTTCCGTTTTCGAATACTGAGCATATTTCGATTATGAGTTTATTCCTTCAGGCCAGTAATAGCACATTACTGACAAGGCCGCGAAAGTAAGCCTTTACTGGATAAGTAGAGTTACCCGTACATACTTACGCACCGTAGGTACATACTTACGCACCGTAGGTATATACTTACGCACAGTAGGTACATACTTACGCAAAGTAGGTACATACTTACGCAACGTAGGTACATACTTACGCACCGTAGGTTAAGGCGACAATAATACGCATCCAGCAATAGCTTGACAGCCGAGACTTGTATAGAACTTTACTCAAAAACCAGGGAAAAGATAATAGACGGATAATAGAATAATAGTTTCTTAAAAGTAAAAATTAAAAATGTCGAAGACTTTCTTTTTAAGGCGTCTATGACAGCGGGGTCGATCAACACTGGCCACTTCGATATTTAACAAAAAGAAAATTCTTGTAGCTACTATTAGTGCGCGAGTGCGTGCTCTATAACAGGCAGGACATGCATCCTGAAAAGTCTTATTTTTTAATTTTTTGTCAGCAATCCAGTCCCGTAATCTTTTTTCGAATGTAATTAGAACTTTTCATAGCGTTTTTGAGTAAAAGATATTACTTGTATGGTAATACTAGATCCTGCCTGGCTGGATATATTTGGGGTTTCCCGAATAACGGTGCTCAGATAGACGTCCATCTCTATTGTCGATGAGAGCTTTTACTTACATGAGCATTGGCTGTATCCCAGCGACAGACTGCAGCACCCCCGGCGCCGCCCCTAGCATTCCACCCCCGGCCGCCTCGCACAGTAGCCGCGGAACGCACTGCAGGTCATCGTAGAGCGCCACTGACGTCAGTGCTTCGGTCACGGCGGAGACTGCTTGAGAAGTAATGGACGGCTTCGGACGAGGTGGCCCTATTGTTTTATTGAATAAATAAATGTAAATTAACTAAATAATATAAAATTAATGAAACATTGAAGTAATTCAGTAATGCTGCTACAACATAGCTGTATCAAGTTTAATATACATGTAAGTTTTTGATAAGCTGTTGTATTTAACAATTTAAAAAAAGAATGTTTTACTTTACATTATGGCAGCACTCTGCCTATAATATATTATAATAGTATGTCCTAGATGCGCCTTGCGGTTTTAGGATAAAGGGTCTCGCTCGACAGACAAACTGACAGACAGACGGACAACAAAGTGATCCTATAATAGTTCCTCTTTGAGGTACACTAAAAAATCGGGGTGCCCATAATCAAACATATAACCATATAAGTAAAAAGACAAACATATAGCTTAATGTATAATACTCGTAGCACAACACAAAGGTTCGTAGTTTTAAAAAAATAATCATTTTATACGAGTGCCTTATTTTAAAAAAGAGCAAAATGTGCCTTTAATAGCAACTTACTATAAAACTGTCCCAAAGGAACTCCTTGGTAGGGAAGCTGGCCATTTGTATATCCCGGTATCCCTGGTCTGGTAAGATGAGGATGATCAAAATCTAGATGATCCTGATTTGGCCCTACACGGGGCTTTCTACGTCGTTGCCTCTTTTTCTTCTTCAAAGGTGTAAATTGTTCGTTAACACTGTTTCCTTCTTGAAATCTAACTAATCCATATCCAGGTTGATTGCTGTCATCCGAAAAATTGTTATCTTTAGGTCCATCATGGTTTTTGTCATCGAATCTGAAACGTTGACCATGCTGTACAAAACCTTGGTCCCCGAAAACTACAGAACCAGTTTCATGATATCCGTCGGCTGCGAATTGAGTGTCGGGATCGCCTTCAAAAACAAAGGCTTTTCCATTTTTCCGAGGTGTTACCGTGTAGTTGGCGTTGAAGATTTTTCTGCAAGTATTATAAGCATTCAATGTATTTTTTATACCACTAAGGTGGCAAACAAGCACACGGTCTGCCTGATGGTAAGCGGTCACCGTGGCCTATGGACGCTTGCAAAAACAGAAGTATCACTCGCATTTAATTTTTTTTTATTAGTTTAATTAATTAATTAATTTCAGTAAATTTCATAAAGTCGGTGGTGGCCGAGGGGTTTAAATTTCACTTCACGTCCCAAGTGGCGGAGGTAATTTCTCAAGTACACTGATTTATTTATTCACACCACTGGCTGTTCGGTGAGAGAAAACATCGTGAGGAAACCTGCATACACAAGAAAAAAAAACTTTGAAGGTAGGCCCGTGCCCCAGCAGTGGGGACGTATGAAGGCTGGCAATGACAATTAATTTACGTATAATAAATACAACTTAATTAAGACTTGTTTAATGGTCAGTCAGGTTTTTTGAAAATTCAATTTGAGTAAATTTTACAATAACTACAAAAATGTCCTTATGGGAACGTAACTACTACGCAAGTTTATGGCGAAAATTTGCGTTTATAAATAATTGAACGCTAAATAAAAGGATTCTAGTATTCCTGTACCTTTAGCTTCGGCCCTTCTGTCAGTCAGTAGGTAGTAGCCATATGAAGTTGAATTACCGAGCCTCAGAGATTTCATGAGTAAGTCAGTTTTGTGATATGTATATTTTTACGGGATGGGTACTTACGCTAGTAGCAGTCCCGGGTCGTAGCTAGTATCAGGTTTGTTCTCTATGGGTTCACTAACGGCGCACGCGCACGAGGCGGCGATAACCACTGCTACCACTGCATACATTTTAATGTCTTTCCTAAAAAAAACATTCCTTATGATGTATTCGTACTTAACCTATAAGTAGAGATGCCATCCGTCCGGGCTCCCCGGATTTGTCCTAGTTTAGAGGGCGTCCGGGGAGCGTCCGGACGGGGTTTCATTTATAGTCCGGGTTAATTTTTGATTTTTCTAAGTAACTTTTAAAAAGAAACTGTTGACATGTCCGGGTTCTAAACTTCAAAATCCGGGTTTTCATCTTAATGTCGTAGTTGCTAGAGTTTAGAGATGGCAACCCTACCTATAGGCACCAAACACAAAAACAAAACTATATGTTTATGAAAAAATTCAACTATTTAAAACTTTTTATAAAAATAATGAATAATGTGCCGTGAAAATATGAAAACAGTACAATCGAGTAATTAATTTCCGATATATGATAAGTAGCTTATTTGCTGAGTATTGAAAGTTTTTTAATTGAACAAGAAAAATGCATTTTTTTTCTAGACCCATCAATTTCATTTTTATGTATCGCTTAAGTAAGCATATTGACATTGAATAATGATGTTAAAAAGTTATTACTATATTCTTTTTTGGAGTAACGTGTTGATAGATGCTTTTTTCTGTAATTAACATCATTTTGGGAGTAGTCGGGATCGCTCTCATTCTCAGCCCTCGGAGATGAAATAAGCATGTGTGATAATTACGATGGTTTGGACATTTGGTTATATTTATTAACACTTTGGTGAAGAATTCCCATAAGAGTAACATTCAGTAGCACAAAGAATTTTTATTTTTATTTTTTTTCTCATATAAGCATATTTTAATTTTCTGATGATAAAACAAAGAGAAGAAAAATTTTTAGCAAGAACTTACTGTAAAAACGTGCCAAGTTTCAATTGAAATGGTTTGTCTATAAAAAAGAATAATTTTAGCTAAAATTTCTTTTTCAAAATTACTTGTTTTTTTAGACTTGGCTGTAACAAATCAGTCGAGCAACGACGGTTTTGGGTTGGCAATGTCTTTCTTTTCTTTTTCTACAGTCTTTCGTATCGCCGACTCTCGATCTTTGTTAGTTCTTGTAGGTGGTTCAGAAGTTTTAATTTTGGAAATGTCCTTCAGTTTTTATATGCCATCAGAAATCAATATTTTTAACACAGGCAGCATTTCGATATGACTAGGTATAGCTGGGCTCTTGGGTTTCATATATTTGAAGATCCAGGTTTTGGTAGTATTCCATTTATGTGAGTATTCTACTCTATATCTGTGTTTAATTTCAGCTCTCTAGCTATTGAGGAAGTACTAGTTCTATTCTGATGATCATGAATCAGTCAGTCAGTGTTGAATTTTCGTAACTGTGCATTCCTATAACATCTTAACGAATAAAAGCAATAAAACTTGAAATTGTACGGTTCCTATGAGTAACCTTGGCTTACTGAATATACAAAAATTCAGTTTTCTGTAATAACTCAGTGCTGCTAGTTAGAGGCGTGAAAATATATAAAATATGCCGAAATTCTTTCGAAAAAGAATCCTTGCGCTTGCGGGATGCGAGATAGTTTATTTAACATAAGGGGTAAATATCTCTAAGAGATCTCTATCAGAGTAGGTAGGTGTCCTCTTGTTTACTCAAGTAAGTAACTTAAACTTAAACTTAACTGACAGTAAAAATAATAATAACGTATTCCCTTTGTCGAACTATTATTAATACATTTATATAGGTACAAAAAAAACCCTACAAATACAAGGCCGATGTCATACGTCATCATATGACAGTCTTATGGTCTTTTGAAAAATAAAGAAGATTTTAACTGTTTACGATTTTTCCCAAAAACTTTTTCGTCCCCTATTTTGCCTTTGAAAGATGATTTAAAACGGAGAAAAGTGTCGATCTTAATTTTCAACGTTAAGGCCAAATGCAATTATTAAAGCTTCAAAAATTACGGATTTCTGGAAAAACTTCTATTCCCTTTCATACCCCCTTTGAGGATTAATTTTGCAAAATCCTTTTACAGTGCTCTCCTACATTATAACCAGAAGATTGAGCAAAACTTAAAGTCTTAAGACCCAGTCTAGTCAGGTCAGTCAGTCAATCAATTTTCTCTTTTATATAAAACATAATTTAACTGAGAGCCCCAATAAATTAGGTAATCAATAAATAAAAACCTCATAAAATATTATAAGTACTAACAAAAACTCACCAAGTTTTTGTTTTAAGTGAATTAAAAACAAAGACAGTCCTCACTCACAAAGATTCGTTCTCAAACTGTAGTTTAAGAGGATTAAATAGAAATTTCCACCTGTTGCGTTGCGTTGGCGTAGCGTTGGCGTAGCTGTGGGAAAGCTAGTGACGTTAACTGTTTAGTTTTTATTGCGATATCAAGCTGTTTTTGGTATATCCTGTTACCGATTCATACGTAGCCGGTCACGTTGTGTGTAGGCTTAGGTAACGGAATTGTTTGTGATTTTCTTCCAAATTAGATAACTACACATACACAAATTTATTATTATTATGTTGGAAATTAACAAAACAAAATCTTTCAAAAAAATATTTACCTGATCCAAATGAGATTTCCCGTGGGCAAAGAAGTGGAGTTGCGGATATCAAAAAGTAAAAATTTTGGATGTGATTAATGGATTGTTTTCATTTCTTTGAACATAATTTATGCATTTGGACTTATAACGGCTAAGGCATACACACTTTAAAAAAAAGACAGAAAAACATAAGTAGTGCATTAGTAAAACAGAAGGCATATTTAGGTTTTTTAAGTTAGTTATACTACAGTTAGTAATTTAAGTTTAAGTTAAGGCAGTAAGGATGTCTCTCACAAAGTGTATAAGACCTCTTTGTAAGGATGTTTTATGTATGTATCATATTATATATCATACTAGAGTATTTTTTCTTTTATTGTTTATTATAGTATTATTTTAGGACATATTTTAATAAGAAATTGAATAGTAATATTTCAACTCATGCATGGTAAAAGATACCACTGGAGAATGGTGTCAAGGAAAGTGAAACTTAACATGAACTTTTTTTGGTAACCGTTTCTACAGGAAGCCCCGAATGAAAACAACGCTCGGAGGAGGCTTCAGGGGAAGAAGTAAATGTCCCACCAAGCTAATTGAATTGTAAAAGGAATTGATATATAAGTCTGTTTGTATAATGACTTCGTATATATGTATATTTCATTTAATGGAATTCATTCAGCGATAATTTTAAATTAAAATCTGTGGTCTCCATTTAAGAACACTTATTATCATTATATAATATAATAATAGAACATCAATATTCCAGGAACAATTAAATGCATGTTTTATTTAAACTGGTAACACTGAACGATCAAAATAAACAACAATTACCAAAAACCTTCCTCTATTTGTTTCGAAGTTAAATGTTTCGATCTATGTTTTGGCGATATATAACTAAGATTATTGTTCTAAACGTAAGTTGCGAATTATTTTAGGGTAAGTAGGTATGTGGCCATTATTATGTGTGTAGTGAGTGAAGGTATTTAGTATTCGAGGTATAATTGGTCAAATAATTTAGTACTTAATTACAATTACAATAACAATAAGCCGTAACAGGTTATAGACTAGTTTTATTAGTTATTTGCGGATTCTATAGTGTTTTTATACATATTAAATAATTTTAAAATAAGTATAAGATTTTATATATTTTTAACAATTTTTCTAACGGTGATTAAATGAACGCTACACATTGTTATTAAAAAAAATGTAAATAAATCGACCAAAGTACGATTTCGGAAATTGATGGCGTATGATTGGATTTCACTTCACTAGTTCCCGAAATTCCAGCATTTGACAAGTTTTTGAAATTGTGAAAATAAAATTATTTCCCTGATTTATCTTAGATTTAAAACCAGATGGAATGTACTTTCTAATCATATTGACTGTTCCTGTATCTTTTACAATATCAAATAATCTACAACGTGGTGCAACATAGACAACTTTCCCCTCAATACAATCTGTATTATTAAACTAGGTTTATATAAAAACAGAGCCTTGAGCCACACTTTGTATTGTAACATCAAAATAATAGTAAACATAAATATGTATGTTAATAGCAACTTCTATCGGAGTTCGGCCATTTAAAACTGGTACAAAGGTTTGCATTGACCTTGGTGTCCGGTTTGGTTTCATCAGCCACTGGTATCGGTACCGACTGTAGTTGGGCAACGCTACTGATGGACTGACCTGACAGCACAGTGGGCTACTCTCTAGCAGCACATAAAACTAGTGAATAAGAAGCTAAATCATTAAAAACTAGCAGTGGCCGGCGTTTGTGCTACGATTCTACTCTTAAAAAAAGGAGAAAGATTATCTGTCGGTATAAACAGATACTATCATTAAGGTCTTGAAAAAAAAAGTGGTTTGCTAAATTTTTCTGACTACTGCCATTTGTTCGTCACACAGACATTAATTTGCTTAGGTGCATAAGAATGAAATTTAAAAGCAAACTGTGTTTTGCGGCTTTGTACTTGAGCAAGCGGATTCTGCAGTCCACAGCAATATCACTTGGCAAGATTTAAGGATTTTGTAAACCGTAGTTATAACAAATACGTCAAAAAAATTAAAGAGCATACATTTTTAATTGGGTTGTAAGTAAATACAATTGAAGTTTATAAGTATCTTGATTGTGTAGTAAATTAATGATAATAAGTTTATAGTTGAACTAGCTTTTGCCAGCTGCTTCGCCCGCCCTAAATTTGGTTATCGGCGTAGGTTCTTACGGCAACTCCTCAATTATAAAAAAAAACACAGACGAAAAAATATTTTTAAATAATACGTACCGCCCTTCCCCCTCATTGCTGCCCGCAGGCCTCGCACATCATAAATGCGCGCGTAATGTTTGATAATTATTTTGCTGCCACGTTATTTTAAAACTGCGATATCTCCGAAGATATTCATTGAAATCGAATGATGAACAGGGCAATTTTGTTTTTAAATTAAATGCTTGTGATGAATAACGTATTTATTTGGATAAAGATTAATATAATGTTTATAAAAACACCTTCACAAATAATGCATTATTTTAGAACAAATATGGTTAGCATAAAAAATGTTATAGTGAGCCAACCTTAAAATATAGACATATGCTATCGCGGACTTTTTTTAGAACTTTTGTAGGGGAAACTCTAACCGTTTACGCAGCGCACGCAGCGGAAGCTCTCAAAAGGATAAAAAATCCCGAATTTGAAACATTTTTCATTAGTGCTCCGCTCCTACTTTTGTTAGCGTGATGATATATAACCTTCCTCGATAAATAGGCTATCCAACACTGAAAGAATTTTTTTAAATCCGACCAGTAGTTCCTGAGATTAGCGCGTTCAAACAAACAAACTCTTCAGCTTTATATATTAGTATAGAAAAAACCCCGATTTTGAAACATTTTTCATTAGTGCTCAGCTTTATATATTAGAATAGATGTGTCGTAAGTAAATGCATTAAAAATTACTTAATGACACAATAACACATTTTTTTTCTTAATGACCCAACGATGTTAAATTTAGAATGAGGGTCCAAATAAAACAGTTATATTTAGTATATAATAAATAATGCAAAAAAAGTTTATATATTACTTAATCATGTAGTTAGTAAATGCATTAAAAGTTAATAATTTACTTAATTATGTAGTAAATAAATGCATTAGAAGTTTATAAGTTACTTTATTGTGTAGTAAGTAAATGCATTCAAGTTTATTAGTTTCTTAATTGTTAAGTAAGTAATGCAGTACAAGTTTTTATATAAGTTTATCATGTATTTATAAATGCATTAAAAGTATGTAAGTAACTGAATTTTGTAGTAAGTAAATACATTAAAAGATTATAAGTTACTTAATTGTGTAGTAAGTAAATGCTTTAAAGTTTATTAGTTACCACATTGTGTAATAAGTAATGTATTGGAAGTTAATATATTACTTATTCACCAAGTCATTAAATGTATTAAAAGTTTATAAGTTACTTAATTGAGTAGAAAGTTAATTCAATTAAAGATTATAAGTAACCTCAATTATTTTTTTTAAAGTGGCCTACGGACGCTTGTAACACCAGGGGTATCACTCGCGCTTTGCCGACAACTCAAAAATTCAATAACTTCTTTCTTGAAGAACCCTATACTGTCATTTTTAGAGAAAACCTTGGCAGGGAGCTCATTCCACAACCCAAGTGTTCGTGGGAGGAAGTTTCTCTGAAACCGCACTGTACGCGACCATTTGGGTTCTAGAGTGTGAGAATGAATTACTTGCCAATGGCGAGCGGTGCGATGGTAGAAAGTAGCCGTGGGCATCATTTCGAACAATTCCTCAGAACACATCCCATTGTACAAGCGGTAGAACACACACAGGGAGGCAAAGTCTCTCCTCAGGTTCAGGTTCGATACGGCAACTGAGTTTGGGATCGTCGACAATTCTCACAGCCCGTCGTTGAACCGAGTCAAAAGGGCCAAGCTGGTATTCGGGAGCACCCGCCCAGAGATGGAAGCAGTACTCTTGGAGATGGAGAGGGGAGTGTTCTGGAATTGTCGTAGTAATATGTGCGTTCTGTTCACTACTTTAATGCATTGTCATAATCCAGCCAAGTTGAAAAAAAAAATTATATGACACTCTACAAATCTCAGTTCATTATCTTTGTTTGTATGATTGATATTAAGCGCAAAATGTACATTATGAAGTACAACAAAACACCTCTAATAACACATTCAGGAACAAGGTTATTTTTTAGTAGGTACTGCTTATTCTATGATTCAGTCAACAATTAAAATTCAAGTGCACGTGACTGTACCTACGGTGTACTGGGTACTATATTATTTATAGTAATATTGATAAGCTCTACCTATTTGCTAACAAACGGTTGAGTCCGTGGCCCCCTTTAACGACTAGTGGCACGGTCGCTTCTGTTACAAAACGTTTCCGACAGTAAGCGCTGGGCTGAGCTTAAAGCTTGCACAATAGATCAGGGACCAGCTGGTGTGGGACCTTGAACGCACTGCACTAAGATCTTTTATCCACATCATTGATAGACATGAACAAATATTTTAATTAGGTATATCATATATAACGAAATTGCAAAATACCGTCTACGAGTGCTTTCAATATTTTTTTACGAAACTTAATCAAAAACACTTAGATTTATTTGGTTTACGAGCTTAATTTCAGGGCTCCGTATCCAAAGGATAATAAGCGGAACCCTATTACTTAGACTTCGCTGTCCGTCCGTCCGTGCGTCCGTCCGTCTGTCACTAGGCTGTATGTCATGAACCGTTATAGTTAGATAGTTGAAATTTTCACAGAAGATGTATTTCTGTTACCGCTATAACAACAAATACTAAAAAATAAAATAAAATAAATATTTAATGGGGCTCCCATACAGCAAACGTGATTTTTTTGCTCGATATTAATAACGGCAACAGGTAGACGCTTGAAATATTCACAGAATATTTAGTAATACAATCACTTTAAAAATAAATAATTAATTTAAAATAAAACAAATATTTAAAGGGGCTACCATACAACAAACGTGAATTTTTTATTGTGATAATGGTACACTCGCACTTGACCGATTTTTTTAATTTTTAGGGGACATTTGAAACCGGTAATATTTTTTATAACTTATTTTATTGTGTCACCTTAATAATTGTGAGGTATCCACCATGTGTCAACTCGCTTTATCATAAGCGAAGATAACATTGTGCAATATCAAGCATTAAATTTGTCCCAATCCCATGCTCAGATCCTTGCAAAATTACAATATATTTAATGTAAGCATATGTGCATATGCAAATAATGTTTTATACATGTGTCTTTACATATGGAAATGTATATAATAATGTGGAAGGAAATAAAGTGCCTAAATTGATATGGGAGACAGTATCAAAAATATAGATTAACATAACGAATGTATTTTTGTCTTTAACGTGATAATTTTTTTTATACAAAAAAAATAATAATTAAACGCTAAATAATTAATTAAATCTATGTCACAGAAGCAAACTGTCAATCCAGAGGAAACAAGTGCCACGTGAAGTTGTCAAAATGTTAATGTCAATGAGTCAGTGTCATTACGTTGTTACTTAATTTAAACCTTCACAAATAAAGTGTGCCCCATGTGCAAGATTGCAATGCCAAAAACTTACTTACATGATTACTTTAACATGATACAATTTTATCGCGACAGCCAAAATATCCTTTCACGTGCCGTCAATTTGTGCGACAAAGTCATCACACCGTTTTGAATGCTTTGTACATACATTACACCCACCGCTTGCCGTAGATGCAGGTAGACCACTATATCCAGCCAAATTTGAAGAAAAGGTACTGAATTTCCTCAGAAACCATCCTATGACCAGTACCAGGAACGGCGCGGTTGTATTCAACGTGAGTCACACCTACGTATAGGAGCTGCTGAACAGTGAAGGGCTGCACCCGTACCATTTCACTAGGGTAGAGGAACTCACCTCACAAGATTATGTGCCACGCATAGAATTTTGTCGGTGGCTTCGAGAGGAGCAACGCCATATTTAGTGGATGGATGACTGAGACAAATCCCCAAATTCTGCCGCCGGACCATTTACAAAGCCGTTTCAGTGTCAACGTATGGGCAGGTATACTCGCCGACAAAGTGTTTGGACCAGTGTTTTTATATAGATTAATACGGACACGTATCTTCAGCTGTTACAAACCCGTGTCGATAGTGTTTTAGAAAGTATGTCTTTACGACTATAAGAACGCTCTTATATCAGCACGATGGAGCACCAGCTCATTTTGCCCTACGTGTGCGCGAATACCTTAAGGCTAATTTTAGCGTGAGGTGGATAGGCCGTAGAGGGCCCGCGTCCTGGCCCGCTCGCTCACCGGATCTCACTCCAATGGATTTCTTTTTTTGGGGTAAACTAAAGGATCTTGTGTATGGCTAAACAGAACATGACATAGCTGATATTGAATGACTAAAAAGGCGCATCAAGCGTGCTTTCTGGCAAATCAAAAGTGACAGAGACGTTTTGAATAAAGTGCAAAGACACGTGCGCAAACGTGCTTACCTCTGTGTAAAACGCCAAGGTTTAGGTGTAAATGTATGTAAATAACTCGTAAATAAGGTAATTAACTTTGAAACACGCTTTATTACTGTAATACCTACGCACTGTCTGGTTATTTTCTGTACCTATTTATTTTTTAAAAGTTTTTACGAACAAGATCAAGTGCTGTTATTACTTTAATTTGACGTCCAAAGCCTGTTTTAAGTGTGAATGAAAGTTGTCACCTTGCTACAAAATAGTTGTCACCTTGCTACAAAATAGTTGTTACCTTGCTACAAAATAGTTGTCACCTTGCTACAAAATAGTTGTCACCTTGCTACAAAAGAACACTGTCGGACCAGAGTCTTGTTCTCAAACTGAGGTACAGTGCTACACAAACTTTTCAGACGTGGTGAGGCAAAAATGAAATTACAGTTGCCATATTGAAATACTGTAAACTACGCGCAATCCCTGCCGCCCCACACGTCACACCGTCACCAAATGAGCGGGTATAGATGGGTATTACGTCCATGGCCGCGTGCGTTGGTGATAAGTAAGGATCATTTGCGGCATCGAAATTGGTAATGGACTTGAAACAAGTACTTATTTTAATTGATGTTAGAAGGCAATTTTCTATTATCTTTGATTGTTTACTGTCAAAACCAAAAAGAATCGTCAATGCCATTTGATTTGTAAATACATAAATTGTGGAAACAAATAAAAAGTGCGCGAAAACAATGCCCAAGCCTAATGACGGAAGCCAATACTTAGTAATAGTGTTATACTGTATACTTGGCATGCAAAATAAACATATGGTAAGCGGTCCGCCCGATGGTAAGCGGTCACCGTAGCCTATGGACGCTTGCAACACCAAGGTTATCACTCGCGCGTTGCCGACCCTTCAGAAATCTAATAACTTCTTTTTTGAAGAACCCCATACTGTAGTCCTTAGAGAAAACCTTGGCAGGGAGCTCATTCCACAATCTAAGCGTTCGCGGGAGGAAGTTTCTCTGAAACCGCACTGTACGCGACCATTTCGGTTCTAAAGTTTGAGAATGAATTCCCTGCCGATGGCGAGCGGTGCGATGGTAGAAAGTAGCCGTGGGCATCATTTTGAACAATTCCTCAGAACACAACCCATTGTACAAGCGGTAGAATACACACAGGGAGGCAAAGTCTCTCCTCAGACTTAGGGGCTCGATACCGCAAGTGAGTTAGGGATTGTCGACAATTCTCAAAGCCCGTCGTTGAACCGAGTCAAAAGGGCCAAGCTGGTATCCGGGTGCACCCGCCCAGAGATGGCAGCAGTACTCCATATGGGGCCGGACTTGCGACTTGTAAAGCAGCAACCTTTGCCCCGACGTGAAGTACTGCTTCGCTCTGTTGAGTACACCAAGTTTTTTGGACGCCAGCTTTACCTTGTCTAGCAAGTGATCTCGGAACTGAACATCGCTGGAGATGTGAACGCCAAGGAACCCAATGGTCTTGGAGATGGAGAGGGGAGTGTTCTGGCATTGTGAAACTACAGTGAATGGGGTTTTCCCAGCAGTGAACGCGCAGACTTGTGTCTTTGTAGGGTTGAATCGGACCAAGTTTACCCGTCCCCAGTCAGAGACCTTGGACAGTGTGGTCTCGATAAGAGACACAAGTTCTCCGCGGTTTTCCTTAGGTTGGGTGATGAGGCAAGCAAGAAACTTGAATGATTCTCATACATTAACTGTTTTGTACAACGCATATGTAAGGAATCAGTTAGAATTTAACGCAATCGTCTGGAATCCCCATGAGAGTACTTATATTCTCATGGTGGAAAGAGTTCAGAAAATGTTTTTTCGGTGTTTGTTTAAGAAACAATACGGTTATTATCCGTAGTTATGTCCTTCCTTATTCGTTACTGGTATGGTAGGATATAATACGTTACAATAAAGACGTTTTATGGCATTAATAGTGTACATTTATAGGTTGATAAGAGGAAAAAAAATTCGAAAACCAGGTCGTGTTCTTCTAGGTACCTTAGAAGCTTTTTTTTTTTAATACCACTAAGGTGGCAAGCAAGCTTACGGTCCGCCTGATGGTAAGCGGTTACTGTAGCCTATGGACGCTTGCAACACCAGGGGTATCACTTGCGCGTTGCCGACCCTTCAGAAATCTAATAACTTCTTTCTTGAAGAACTCCATACTGTAGTCCTTGCAGAAAACTTTGGCAGGGAGCTGTTAGTTGATCACACGCTCCCTTCACCTTGGAGAGGAGAGAGGTAATAGCGATAAGCCTGTAAGTCGATGGATCTGATCTATCGCCCTTTTTGGGCACCGGGTGGGCGGGTGTGGTAGTGAAGCGCGAAGAGGCGCTTGAGTACGAGACAAAATTCAGGAGCACACTGCTTAAGCACCACTGCTGGTATACTGTCTGGCCCACTCGACTTATGAATGTCTGCCGGACCTCCCACTGCTATGGAGTCCATTTCCAGTATGGTTCCGGTGAGGTTGTGCGGCACCCAGCGCAAAACTATCCTCCTCACGCAAAGGTGCTCGTATAAAATCTAGTAAACGCTTCCTGAACCATTTAGCAGTGGTTGCTGAATCTATTCGTATGTAATTCGCCTGTTTTCTTGAATTAAATTTTTTACTGCCAGCACACTTTCTTCCGTGACAGCCGTCGTAGGACCACCACTCCTTTGTTCATTGCCCAAGTAAGGCGACCGCGCTTGAACTCGCTATGCCAACGGCAGATGGTTGCTTTTGAAGGTCTTTCATCCATAAAAGCCATTCCATCCATCCATTTCTAAATGAGACACGATAATTTAATTTGGCTCAAAAATATGTGGAGGGAAATTCGAAATTCGAACAATGGTATTTTTACTTTTAAATAACTAATTCTTCAAAATAATTACAAGTGGCCAGTTCCTTATACATAAAAACTTTTTTTCGCAAAACTTTCTGCGTGGCCTGGTACATACATTTTAAACCAAAGTGTTAATAGCAAGCACGATAGCAAGATGGAAATTATGAATTGGAGTTTAGAAAGTGATTTTTTACTAATTTTAGGGTTACGGAACCCAAAGGGTAAAAAAAGTGAGAGACCCTATTACTAAGAATCCGCTGTCCACCCATCCGCCCATCTGTCACCAGGCTGTGATAGTCAGATAGATGAAATTCACAGAAGATGTATTTCTGTTGCCGCTATAACAACAAATACTAAAAACGTTTTTATGAGTCCCTATATAACCCAACCGTGGAATGTACAGCCACGGATTACGTGTACAAACAAACCGGATTCCTATTGCTCGGTCGGGTATTCCGTGGTCGCGTAATCCTGGCTGTACAATATCGACACGTACCGAGATTGTCCGACCAATAATTGGGATCCAAAAATTGTATAGACAGTATTTCATGTACATGTACACGTAATCCTTGGCTGTACATTATTTGATTGTACAATATTGACTGATCAAAATTTGTACGGAGCAGTATTGTACGGCCAAGGATTACGTGTACAAACAAACATATTTTTTTTTAATTTAGCAAATTATCTTGGTTTTGTCTATGCTTCTAGGCGCGTTTCATTCCCCTCTGATGCGTTTAATGTCATAGTATTGTGTACAAGAAATAACTCTGCTGATCGGATTACAGTATTAAGTTATCTCTCTTACTCTTACTTTAAAATATATCTGCCATCTTATTTAAAAGTAACTAGTTTCCATTGTTTCAAGCAGGGTTTTGAATGCGCCTTGAAATCATTTTTTTGTTTATTTACATTGCAGATAGGTCCATAATAATAACATATGAGCGATGTATGTTATAAATAATTATTATTGCTTCTTTATTATGCTTTTAAATCGCGTTAGAAAATTAGAAGAATACTTGCTAGAGACCAACTCGCGTAACTTAAATATAAAGACATAAGAATCTGCTCTGCCGTTTTTCTTAACTCAGATGAGAATGAAAAGGTGTTCCATCTAGTTAGTACCTATCTATCGAAGATAAACCTCGCTCCAGCCTTACTTGGGTCAGAGTAACTAAAAGGGAGCAATGGAAAAAAAAACTCCACGCCCTCTTTTGTACTCCCCATCCCTTACTTTAAAACTCGACTGTCTGCTTGAAAAACCTATTGGCAAAGTGTATGAACACTTGGATCCGATGGCATATTGTATAGAGTATATCCCACAGTATTACCTACCAAGATGGAATGTATTTTTTCACAGATTTATTAGGTGCTACTACCTATATTTCAAAAGATCAATATATGCTATGGAAACCTGATGAACTGATCACAAAAAAGTGTGCATCCCAATCGGATGGCAAGTTGGTGTGTTGATGTTATTAGTCTATTGGGATTTTTTACTTATTGTATTTAATGCCATAAAAATGAGTAAGTGACCATTATTTTAACACTTGTGCGAATTTTTAGTGTGTGTTGCATTCGGTTGTAATTAAAGTCAATTAAATAATTAGAATTAGTTGTTATCCAGTGCACTGAGTATAAGTTGTAGCCATGGCCATAGTCAGAAATTCATTTCTGGGGCCACGGCCATGGTTGTAATGAAGTCAAAAAAGTCTACACTTAAACTACAAAGCTCATAATAATTGTACACTTTTCGTGAGGCAGCATATGGCAATTTTTTAATTTTTGTAACATCTTTACTTACTGGACATAGTGGACATTTAATTTTGTAGCTAATGGCTTCAGCACAATCCAGAGCTGAAGTCCTTGTTAAAATATGGGACTATTAGTGCTTAGTATCTTATCACTATCATGTCCCCATGGCTGAGGTTGATGATTATGTACCTATTCATAAGAATATATAAATGTTTAGTCGATTATTGTGTGAATCATAGTGCAAACTACACAAAGTTTGGATGTTTAGTAGTAAATATTTGCTTGCTGCAACCATTATACACTGCGCTGCTGGGTCACAGGCCTTTCCTTTGAGAATGAGGCTTAGGCCATAGTCCACTATACTGGCTCATTAACAAACTAGTGGCTAATCAAAAAAGTCAATTTTTAAGCCAATAATAAAGCAGAAATAGTTCATTGTAGCCTTTTTGGTAAGTGTTGTATATTATTTAAATAATTTAATTAAATAAAATTTTGTTGTTTATTTTGTAGTTTTCTTTTGTCCATCACATATTTTATATGCTTCTGTTTTAAAGATAAAAAATCAGAACACAAACGTAAAAGGTAGTTATAATCATTATTACAGCCCATAGACCTCAACTGCTGGACATAGGGCTCACCTAATTTTCTCTACAGCGTGTGGCTCTGTGCCGCCTAAGTGATGAAGAATAACTATGTGTGTTTTTCAAAACACGCATTTTTACTACATTTGAAAAAGTACCTACTTTAAAATAATATATGAAACAATTATTTAAGTGCTGTCAGAACTTGCAATTGTTTACAGAAATTCTAGTTAAATTTGAAAAAATATTTTTTTACAACATACATATAATAATATACACCTATAACACTTACTGCCAAATGGGTTAATCAAAGACTATTTCTCAAGTTATTATATAGATTTTTTATAACCTTAATCTAATATCTAGGCATAGATATTTCTGTGAAATAATTAGTGTAGGTATATGTCCCGGAAAAAACTGGGGTGATTAGCCCTCCTCCAAGCCCCACCCTATGGCCACCTATGGTATACACATTACACATCGACGTCGGATCTTTGAGACACATACATTACAATACGTGCGATATTACCAAAATGTTCTTTTTTTTATGCAAACTTTTATTTATAATTAATTAAATCGTATTAATATTGTCGATTTATAAATTTGTTTTTAAAGTTAAAAATTCATGTTTTAGCCAAAAAGTGTTTATAAAATTTAAGACAGTTAGTTATCAATAATAATTGCAAAAGTGTCGTGACAATGGTTTTTGCATCGGTGCAAATTTTTATAGAATGACTAGCATATGATTTCCCTAATATTGCCCCCGACGAATGTATCGTTAAAGCTATTTTAAATGCCATTAAAATTTAATTAGATGAAGTTATTAGTTGTGTAAAACAGATAGGAAATATAAGTTTGTTAACTAATTAAAATTATGGAAAAGTAATTAACATTCTTAATAATTCCTAAACTTAATAACAATGTTTGCGTTCAAAAAGGGAGTGATTAGATTTCTTAAGGGTCAATAACGCGTGAACAACGCTCCTGGTATTGCAAACTTCTATAGGCTACGGTCACCGCTTGGCATCAGGTGGGCCGTAAGCTTGTTTGCCACCTTGGTCACGTGTAGTCATCAAAAGGGGTCAAAATTTTTGTTATTATTGCGATTGTAGCTACCATTTCCGAGATAATTGTAGTATTGAATAATTTTTTTTAACCTTAAATTTTTTTTTTGTTACGACGCACGCGCCGCCTGCTTCTCTACGAGCTCTATATATCTTTATCTTTATCTTATTCTTCGTTCCAACCGAGTTTTCCACGACACTCATTTCTTTTTTTTTTTCTTCGTAAATTGTTAAAATTTAAGTCACATATCGCACTAGTAACGAAAACTGTAAGTATAAAATATATATCTCCTGTTTTGGATAAATACTTGAGTGAAAACGGACATTTATCCATTTTGAGTATTTGTCGGGATCAAATCCCAACACTCAACGTGACGTATTTTCGGTCAGATATGAAAGCACCCTAACAAATGGGGGCCACCCACGTCTTGAAATGCAAGCTAGGTACCTATAAGTTTGCGATTTTCACTTATAAAATTGAGATTGATTTGAGTTGATTATCGTTAAAAACTTAAAATTCAATATACTGGCCACATATCTGCAATAAACGGACAGGCTGAGGGACTTTATTATACAAATTATGTTTGTGGCGATTTAATTTAGGTAGGTACTCACCGATTGTCTTGGGATACTATGAAATCGCAATTTTCTATTATTACTAGTGTACGAAGTGGATAAAAACCCGTATACTGCACACCGCATTTTAAAAAAATAAAACCTGTGTCGGAAAAATTATAAAATTTAATAAGCGATAACGACACGCGACACGCTGCTTAGACAGTACCCTCGCGCACTAACTTAACTGGTAAATTAACTAATTATTTGATTTTTAAGAGACATTAGTTAATTTTCTCTCTAATAATACTTTAAATCCAAAAATTTTAGCATAAGGCTATTAGGATTCTAATATTATGGAACAACTATTCTGTACACGGATTCACCTACCCGAGTTTATTAAAATATCCCTATACAGCATTACGAATCTATGAGAATAAAATATCATTAGTACATGATCAATAGTAGAGGCACATACTTGCTTTTATACAAAAAAATGTTTGTCATCAAAAATTAACTTGACATATTCACTGCCATATCTCTAATAAAACAAAGATAAGTAACATATTACAAGTTAGTTAAGATATTATGCTTATACACTTGCGTGTACCCAAAACCTTAAACTTGGCTTGTAATGTCCTTTTTTTTCTAACCTTTTAGTTTCTTTTATACCGTGCTTCATGAAATTACCTAAGTCCTATTGACATTTTCATCAACACTAGATGGCAACTAACATTTCTAATGCATTTTTGTTTCCTTCTATGTCCGCTTTAGTTATTATTCGGAGCCTTCTATTAAAACCTGAATTCAAAATAATATAAAACATTCTCAAAAACACTAAAACGGTAATACGACCTACTTACTTTGAAATGCCACAGGCAATAGCCTGCTACAGTACCTAGTAGGATTTTCATACAAACTTACAATTCCTATTTCATTTAGTGGTTGAATTTTCAAAAACCATTTCTTATAATACCCCTACGTATTAATACTAATAAATACACCCTCTAAATTTCAAGTCTGTGTGACTAGCGGTTGAGGCTGTGCGTTGTTTGTTAGTGAGTCAGGACTTTGTCTTTTATTTATATAGATTATGACGTATATTTCTTATTGTTTATTTGATGTGTCGGCAGCATGCACGAAAAAATGACACGGTCACGTTACTTTCGTTTGAGCCCCAGCCCCAGCCGCGAAGCGAGAGCGGGGCCTTTACCACCAGTGTGCGTTCATGCGATTGTGCGGGACAAGCGATAGAGGCACGATCGTTATTACGTAAAATTATCGCCCGTGAACCTACTTTACAGACAACCAGTTTTTTTTATTATTACGTTAATGATATACCTTTTTAAATCCTTGTTAATAAGCCCTTTAATTTGTGCCTATGTTATTTTACCTCACAGCTGACATGTTTATTTTTTTTATACGCCACCTAGCTAGTAACACTTGGGCTATCAAGACAAATCTGACGATACCTTAATTATCAGTAAACGAAAAAAGCATAGAACGATTTTTGTCCTTTAAATCAATTGAGAATTCGGCACTAAAATTAACATACCTATGATTCATAACACACTTATTTGCAAACTTAGATAACAGTCTTCATGAAACAAATAATAATAGCTTAAAACGTTAGAGAGATTACGTTAAAATTGTCTGAAAACAGCGTTAATGTATTTACGTCATTACGTTATTGTCTCCCAGCAGTTCTAAAAGTGGCGGCGGCGTCTTTTTTAAGCCCGGCTGGTTTTCGTTTACTGCCAGCCGGCGTGTCTTTGGTTTGGCCAATTTGAAGCACTCGTTATACTTCTATGCTTTTAACGTTCCCTCTTAATTATCGAAATCCGCGTATACAAAGATAGCCGCGAAAACCATAACGTTGCAGCCGGGTAAGAATAATCTACTTTTTGTTTAGTTTTTGTAGAAGGTAATAATGTAAATCACCGAGACGCCTATTCCGTAATCACGAATTTCGTGGACAAATTAAAAAATATATTTTAATATATTAATAAGCAAGACTGTTTAATTTAATAATATGAGATTAAAGTTTATTTTATATCTTTTATTATTATTCTATCGAAAAAACACTCAAACATATTTTGCAAAAATTAGGAACATCAATAAATTTTACTTCGAATGTGTAAAGGCATGTGTTGGATACGCAAAATATACAGCACTTTCTCATTATGTTATTCTATTGCTGGCTTTCTGTAATATTAATAAAATAATGTCGTCGCAGAGACCAAAATGTAGCTTAATGGATAAGACACACAGAGCCTCTAATCAAATAAAACCCAATCAAAAAACGTTATTATTTCACAAAAAACTCAAGTTACGCAATCTGGGTAAGGTTTGTTCATCAAAGATAACTTTACTCGGTCTGGTAGAAGTGTTTCTATGATCGCTGCCGCTATAGTGCTCACAACCATTATCAGTGCCGTTTTTAGTAAAAAACAATACACAGTAAACACCTAGAAATTACTTTATCGGCTTGTGACATATAATTTTAGCTGTGTTTACTACCAAAAATTTGATACTTAGAACTCCAAAACAGTTTAGCTCTCTTTTTATCCTATGTTCTTCTACGAGTTTTTTCAATTATTGTCACTTCTTTAGTCATTCCTTCTCTATGCACGAAAATTGTTCGTATTAATATAAGAGTAAATAAATATTGAAAAATCAAGACAACTCAAACACAACGTGATAATAATCCTGAACAAATCTATCCTGACATCATCAATTATTGTGAAAAATAAAAAGTTGAAACAAATAAGAGATCTATATGAATTTTCTGCCTTTTTTTCTTGGGCAATTTCAAGCATAATACTTTATAGAATTAAATATTCAATAAACGACTACCTACCTTTTTGTACTTTTTGTCTTGACCATAGCCCTAATTTGATAGTGATTGTCGCTTTTAAAATACTAAACTAATATATCCAATGTCTCATGTTTATGCAGCCTAATGCACATAATGCGTTGAAACAAAACGCAACTATTATATTTTCTTGTCTATGGTACTGGCTTCGTAATCCGTGGCAGTACATTATTTGGTCGGACAATACTTGTCCGGACCGAGAATTCGCAGCCAGGAATACTCAACCATGAGTACATGTACACGAAATCCGTGGTGGCGTAATCCTGGGCCCTATAATACTGGTGCGGACAGAAAATGTACAGCCCGTATTACGCAGCCAGTACTTGAAATCCTGGTACACGTATTCCGGGGGCGTACAATATTGGCTGTGTTATATCTGGCTGTACATTCCCTTGGATGCGTAATCCTGCCTCCCGTTTTTATAGATAATGGTACGGAAGACTTCGAGTGCGAGTCCGACCCGCACTTGGCCAATTTTTAGGTGGTTGGGTAAATGTACCTACTGATAATCTTAATTAATTTTTAATTATTAAAATTATATATATTTTTTAATGAAAGTTTTAATAGTGATTAAACTGTAGAGAAGCTGCCAAAAGCCAGGGATGCAGATGGCGATAAAGTCGGTAGCTTTTTGGTGAAGGAAAACATCAGGATCAAACCTTAACACATGTTAAAAAGTCGTATGTGGAGTCTACAAACTTCACTGGGCCCAGGTTATGTGCCTGCAAACGCCCCTAGCGCATAGGTTAATGATAGTGCGTTGCCCCAACATTGAGGACATATGCAGACTTGTGATAGTCCTATTTCAAAAATATGCTTTATACGCCACAGAGAGAAAGAGAATACCGGGGAAAAAAACGATAATTATTTCTTCAGTGCCTATAATTTTTAGTTTAGCAACTTCTTTTTAAGTTTAATGCGTACCCAATGAGAAACATGAGGGACTACATACTAAACAAGACTAGTTGGCTTCTGTACAAATTGAGTAAAGTGTTAGTATCTTAATTATATGTACATATCCGTACTTTCATACCAATATTCTATTATTATAAAGTTCCGTCACGTCACAACGGAGCATTTAATTGAGATGAAATTCGGCACAGTGATAATTGGAGACGAAGAAGGACGTAGGTTATTAACCCGGAAAATTCAAAATCAAGCAATTTGCAAGGAAGAATAACTATGAGCAAATTATATATACACTAAATTTTGCCAGCGGCTCCGCCCGCTCTAAATCCTGATAACGGCGTGGAACTCTTTAATTATACGAATATAGAGTGCTATAGCTGTAGCTATAGCTCGTTAAAACTCGGTTATAGTTATTCCCGCGGGAACTTTTTGAATTTTCTATTTAAGAACTTAACATATATATGTGTCAAGTTTCATCCCGATCCGTCCAGTGGTTGAAGCGTGATTGAGTTACAAACATCCATCCATCTAGACAAACAAACTTTCACATTTATAATATAAGTAGGAAGGAGGGTAGTAGGATTATATATAATGAATTATATAGCTACAGTTATAGTTTGCTATACAAAATTTCTATAGGATTGCCAAATAGAAAGCCTACGCCGATATCCAAGTGTAGGGCGGGTGTAACCGCGAGCAAAAGCCATATATCAAACGATGACGAAATCTAAAAAGGCAGGTTGTTGTGTGTAAATACTATTGGTCCCTGTATTCCAGAATACCAGACTAGGGCGATTAGCTTCATGTATCTCTGTTTCAATTTTCCTAACATCCTACAGGTGGGTCTCCCGAATGGGGATTTGGGGTATAGGGCCTATTGGATTTCGACAGGTGAGGTATTATTTGATTCATTATTTTTTTTAAACAGCCAGCTTTTGGGCTAGGACAAGGCAGACCTAGTACAAAATGCTGTTTTTAAATAGAAAAAAATGGTACAACAGGCATTTTATTCCATTATTCATTGTAGTAAAACTCCTACGAGGCGTTAAGCAGACTCATTGTAAGCTATGTTTAAAATGGATAAAATTACACTTGGCTGAAAAATTATCGGCCTATCTTCTTTCCATGCCACTTCTAGTGGTTTTTCTAATGGTTCTTTCATTCATAAATTCCAACCACCTGAACAGGCTGGGTTCCGGCGGGTTGCAACACCAAAGACCACATCCACACAACTTTACTGTGTGTCTAACAAACAGATATGGAAGATCAAGGAGCCTATGTGTCTTATGCCTTTCTGGACTTTTAAAAAGTCTTTAAATCTATTAAAACAGCGAAGCTCAAATGAGTCTGTATAACTCGGCAACGATGTCGGTACAAGTACAGAACAGTCAAACAAGAGGTAGATCTAGTTACAAAGCGGAATATGACAGAGGAATATAATCCCCGGAACTGTTAATTTTAACTGACTTTTAACGAGAAAAAGGTGTTTAGTGGCAATCGAGCTTACGGTCCATCTGATGGTAAGCGGTCACCATAGGCTATGGATGCTTGCAACACCAGGGGCATCACTCGCGGCAACGCGACCCTTCAGAGATCTAATAACTTCGTTCTTAAAGAGCTCCATACTCCGAAACCTTTGCAGAGAGCTCATTCCAGAACCCAAGCGTTCACAGGATAAAGTTTCTCTGAAACCGCACTGTACGCGACCATTTCGGTTCTAATGTGTGAGAATTAATGAAGTAAAAACATTTGCTGTCGCTCTAGGACCCGGTCATTTCATCGGAAAAGCATAACACACATAGTGATTGTGTATATCTATCAAACATAAGACAATAAATTCTTTAATGCCAAAATCTAGGGAGGAAACAGGGAAATACGTTTGTATGGGGAAAAACAGCAAGATGTGACCTCTTAAGTCAAAATAGGTAGGTAAGGTAAGGTAGGTCGTGTAAATTATGGAATCGAGTTAAGTAGTGGACGGTTCAATAATAATCGTGAATTACATTTGACGTCAAGTTCGCGTAGTGACACCGTGACTGTTAGATAAGGCAGTTTCCAATTAAGACGAAACATCACAACCAGGCGAATGCAGAAATAGGTATTTAGAAAACATTTGTTGTGGCTCTAGGATCCGGTTCAAGATACGGATGCGCGATAGGGACAACTGCGTCTCGGTCTGTTATGCGTAGTCGTAATCATCAAAATCGGAGTATCGTTTTCCCCACTTTCCTTTACCAAATCCCAACAAAATTTATTAAAAATACTTTAACATAAAGGTTATGGATTATTCCGTGTCTGTATGTTTTGTTTTCTTAAAAATTAGTGTTCACATTTGTTTAACACACGTCTAAAGATTTCTAAACGAGGCATTTCTTTTTTTACTTTTGCAGGGGCTGAATTTTTTATAGGAATTGCATATCAGAAAAAGCAAAACACACAGACATAGTGATTGTTTTTATCTATCATAGATAGAAAAATAAATTCTGTAATGCCAAAATCCAGGGAGGACCAGGGGAATTCGGTTGTATGGGGAAAAACAGCGAGATGTTTCCTCTTATAGTATCCTAAAAATATATAAACGCACAAGACGGAGGGTAAATATATATATCTGCCCAATGTAAAAATCGTCATCACGGTATATGTAACTGTACCTATCGGAAAAAAAACAAAACGTATCGTGTAAAGACTCGTAATAATGCCACAAAAATTGTGGAAATGGAAAACGGGACAATGATGAAGGAACTATTCAGTATTATTTCTTGAGATTTTTGACGGTTCTTGCACTACTATACTACGCGCCGTAGTAGAAATATATATGAACAAATATTATTTTGTTTTTGTAATTCACAGTAGCGCCTCGCGCAGGCAGAAACTTACGTGGCGCATCGTGTAAACAAACATTTTAATAGGTCGTCTAAACTCTAAGTAGCCACAAATGATAAAATTGCAAACATTTTTTTGTATAACTAATTTTTCTGGTCCGATCCTTTTTTTAATTATTAATCTAATTTGAATTAGACCATTCTGAGGGTAGCCCTTTCAATATATTTCAAAATCAACAAAATCAGTTTACCAAGGAATTAATAACCTCTTCTTCCTTTTTCTCGTTAAAAGTCAGTTAAAATTAACAGTTCCGGGGATTATATTCCTCTGTCATATTCCGCTTTGTAACTAGATCTACCTCTTGTTTGACTGTTCTGTACTTGTACCGACATCGTTGCCGAGTTATACAGACTCATTTGACCTTCGCTGTTTTAATAGATTTAAGACTTTTTAAAAGTCCAGAAAGGCATAAGACACATAGGCTCCTTTGTCTTCCATATCTGTTTGTTAGACACACAGTAAAGTTGTGTGGATGTGGGCTTTGGTGTTGCAACCCGCCGGAACCCAGCTTGTTCAGGTTATAGGACCAGATTTATAGGTATTTGGGACGTTTTACAAATCATTTGGGATTTACTGGTAGTCAGGTAATTATAAATACATATTATAAATCGTGACGTTGGGTCGCGTCGTTTATAGGCATGGTTAACCGGTCTTATCGCATTGCTAGTCGGACATTCGCAGTGTATCTAATTAGGTACCCACTTTTTTTTTACGATCCAGCTTTTGGTAGCTTTGTAATGTTATTACATTCAACGGCACTGCTCGCCATCGTACATGTACCTACATGTACATAGACAAAGTTTACGACCGGAAGTTACATCACAATTGAATGTACGGAAAACTTCTAGGGCAAAAGCGGCGGAGAGAATAGAAAGAAAAACTAAGACGTGTGGACCAATCAAATTCTCCACAAGCAAAATTTTGAAATTCCCAGAAAATTTGAAGAACGGCTTGACCAATCGACGAACTCGAAATTGCAAGCGGCCATTGATTAGTCAACCAAATACGCGTCACATAGCGGAAGCAGTGACTGACACACACATAGAAGCGAGCCCTCCAATAAAAATCATCGCAGGCTCAGCGCTAGGGCAGTATTTTTGTAATCTTCGAACTGGAAAAATAAAACAGAAGAAAGGGGCCTCACTCTGCCCAAATGAAAAATAAGAGGTCAACAACATTTGAAGCAGCATCAGCTGGCCTGAGAGGACAGTGACCCCATACTTCGTACCTAAGCTGGTGGTGAAGGACAGCGACCCCGAGTTCCAGGCGCAACCGGTCTTATCGCATTGCTAGTCGGACATTCGCAGTGTAGCTAATTAGGTACCCACTTTTTTTGTTGTTGCGATTAAAATAGATTGGAATAAATAGGTTTTTAAATATTGTTCTTTTATGACGGATTGTAAGTTAAATTATTTATTTGTGTAATTGTGTAGTCAGGATTCTGTACATTGTAGTTGGGTTTTTTTGGGGTTTATATAGTAACTTGGTTGCTGTAACAAACTGTTTATATAACAAACAGAGTCGTTTGTTTGTCTGTCTGATTTAGTTTTTGGATTGTTTTTTTTTCTGTGGGAATTTAATTATATGACATGACGTCATCAATAAAGGAGTACAAGGCTGTTTTAACCAATCTGACACGATGGTTTTCAGGTGCTTTAGGGATCGTTAAGCGGGAGGATCGGATGTTTGCATTAAAGCGAAGAGCGGGACAGTTTCCGACAAGAGTCAGCGAGCTGGATAATGCATACCAGGGTCTCTTATCGTTAACGGATGACGAAACTATCCTAAAGGCGGCAAATTCTGACTATGACTTTTGTATGTCAGTAGTGGACGAGGTAACGAGGCTTTGTCGGCATTAGAGACTAGCCCGCAGCTGGCAAGTAGGAAGGAGGTTTCGGAACAAAAATGCAACGAACGGTTGCCAACTTTGGATATTCCTCATTTTAGCGGATCATTGGCTGAGTGGACTAATTTTATCACACTTTTTGATAGCATTGTGCACCGACGGACTGACTTATCTGACTCACAAAAATTAAGTTACCTTTTAACGTCTATCAGGGATGAGCCCCTCTGTTAAGTGAAACATTTGAACAAAACCTATGTCAACTACAGTATTGCCAGGGAGTTGTTAGTGAAGCGGTACCAAAATAACCGTCGCATTGTGGATACACATGTAGCTGCCATTTTAGGTATTCCTCAACTGTCTTCAGTTAACCAGCTGCGGTCGGACCTACTTAACCCTATTTTGGTAGCGACGAATGCGTTAAGAGGCCTAAAATTCCCTGTATCAGAGTGGTCATTTTTATTGTTGCATATTGTTTTACATAAATTGCCCAATGACGTCAGGGCTCGTTTCGAACAGTTGCACGGAGGTGACTCGGTGTCACATATACCTACTTTCGACACTTTAGTGTCATTTTTGGAGGATCAAAGTAGGAAGCTCGAAAATTTACCCGCCGAGCCACAATCGGGATTGTCACGATTTTTGGCCCCGCCTGGACCCCCGTCAACAACCCCAGTCTGGACCCCGCCAACAACCTCGTCCCGGGACATCGCGAGATACCGGGTCGTTTCGGCCCCCCAGAATTTTGACAGTTGAACGGACTGAACGGTGTGGGGTGTGTTATGAACCGGGACACACCATTCTGGATTGCCACCAGTTCAGAAAATCTGGGGTGGCCCGAAAACGATTTTTGACCCGTAGGCTAGGCCTATGTTATTATTGTTTGGGGGAGCACCTAGCCAAGGACTGTCGACAGCCGCTACCTTGTCTAAAGTGTGGTGGGGGTCACCACCCGGACTTATGTATGCCCATCCGAGAGGATGGTCCTCGGATGACTCATGGAAATGTTTCTACGGCTCGCACGGGCGGGGGTTCGTCGCCGCCGAATCGAACCCAATCGCCCCCGTCCCCAGTGCGACATCGACCTTCTCCTCCCCGCTCACCACGAGCCCACGGGATGGTCGTCAATCACCACCCTCACGTGCCCCTTCCGCTCAGGTAGGTATGGCGGAACGGGCACATTACGCAAAGTATGAGCCTCTGCCCCTCTCTATCGCAGAGCCTCCTCGAGTTAGTCGCGAGTTGAAGGCGGGATCGGGTGGCTATCACGCGCCGCCGATGGCACGCGCGTCTCGGCAGCCACTTATGCCCGCGTGGGACCCGTATGCTTATACGGGTTCAAGCGTGGGGCATTATGAGCCATAGGAGCCCCAGGGCCAAATACGGCGCTCAGGTCGGGCCAACGCCCGTTGACTCGAGGCAGCCGCTTCACCAGTCTCTCCACCACCTGTCACAACAGATTTGCCCACCGCGCAGGTTCTAGTTAATTCTCCGCGCGGACCTGGTGTGGTTGTGCGCCCCATTTTGGACTCAGGCGCTCAGGGGTGTCTAATGTCGCTGTGGCTGGTGAAGCGTCTCCGCTTACGGGTAAGATCGCGAAGTCATGAGATTTCTGGAGTAGGGGGGGGGGAGTAGGGGGGGATTGAAGAGCCCCCCCCCCCCGGTGTCACGGACTCGACCAGTCAATGACGAGTGCGAGTCATATTTTCTCGCCAATACGGGTTTTCTGGCCGGTTTTTTACTCGACTGCCTTTCTTATCCCCTCGTCCGCGCCTGGGTGACTCCTGGAAAATAGCCGAAAAAAGGTTATTATACATGGAGCGCCGGATGCGTCGTGATAGATAGATAGATTCCGCACAAAATACTTTTATTTCATGCGCGAATACGAATCTTTAGGTTACTTGTCGGTTTCGCAGATCGGGTTGGAAGGCAACTAACATTATCTTGTTCAAAATCACGCCGTCTTTAAAAATGGTAACGGGTGGTGTTCGATGGTTCGGCGCCTACATCTTCGGGTTTGAACGACTGCCTGATGTCGGGACCTAAGCTTCAGGTAGACATCTCGGACATCTTGACTGGTTTTCGTCGCCACCAGGTTGTATTTGTGGCTGACATTAAAATGATGTTCCGTCAGGTCATGATACACCCAGAAGGCGGTTTCAGCTCATTTTGTGGAGAGAGGATCGAGCCTCTCCATTGGTTGTTTATGAGCTGAACACCAATACCTACGGGCTAAAGTCGAGCCCGTTTATGGCAATTCGCTCGTTGCTACACTTGTCTGATCGTGAGCGTCTAAATTTCCCACGCGCAACTGTTGTCTTCCCTTCTGACGCTTACGTAGACGATATTTGTACAGGTGCTTCGTCTGTGGAGGAGGCGTTAGTCCTGAGGGATGAGCTAATCGGCTTGTTACGGGCAGGTGGTTACGAACTGAGGAAATGGATTTCCAATTCACTTGCCGTCTTGGAAGATTTACCGTCAGAACATCAGCAGGAGCCCCATCGCGGTCCTCGGAGTTCAACATCGGCCAGTTCAGGATATCTTCACCTACTCGGTTGAACCGTCATAGTATTATTAACTTGTAGCCGCTTAAGTTTTTTCTCCGTGTATTATCTTTCAGTGCTTGAGGACCTACCGTTTCTTTAACTACCACCTTCTGAAACGCTTGCGCTGTTCCAGCCCGCAGTTTTGAGCACTCTACAGAACCCCGCTATTGACCGTTTTTTCCCCTCTCGTTCCTTAAGTCCTTGCAGTGGAACGCTACCTGGAAAGACGCTGGAACAGATGGAACGGAACAGAGTATGGATGTTTTTAGTGTACGGGAAAAAGAAAGCAATTCGTCACTAAAAAGTAAAAAATAAAACCTTTTAACATAAAAACTGTAAAATCAAAGCAACACAGGTTTTAGGAACCTCCAAAGGACCTCTTCGTACCGGCAAAGACCCTAAATGGTGGAGTGAGAAGCTGCAAGGGACGCTGGCAACTAAGAAATCTCGGTTTAAGATATGGCAAACATCTCAATTGGATGAAGATCGAATTCGCTATAATGAAACGAAGTAACATGCAAAGAAAATTGCTGCTCAAGAGAGAGCAAACGCAAATCAGGCTTTATATGACGAATTGGAAAACGCCAAAAAAGAGATTGAGTGAAAATTGCAAAAACTAGACATATATCAACAAAGGATATTAAAGTAAATAAATACATAAAGTGCAAAAACCATGAACTAATTATAAACAACGAACAGAAAACGCACTTACTGCACAATATCTTGCACATTTCCTAATGTGCAAGATATTTGATAAAAACTCATTTTAGAAAAGGTTTTCTTAAAATAACTGTTTATACTAATAACAAAATTTAAAGAGCACATTTAGAGCTTTAATTTAAAAAAACATATAATGAAATCGGATGAATACATCTCGAGATAAGATTATTTTATAAAAGTCAGCAACCGTTATCTTGGATTGGCAATCATGATTTTTTGACATCTATTTATCTAACTATGGTAAAAAGAAAACTTAGCACCCCCAAAGTATACCGATATCTTGGCTGGCCCATGGAGTACTTACTACATGTGGACGGTTGAACGAACAGTAGATTGTGTGGTAGCGAAATAAAAATGGGTTTTTTAAGAGCAAGTAAGAAATTCAACAGCTTCAAACTAGTTTCAAACTAAAAAGTGACAAAAGGACGGTTTGGCTCAATGTGTTTTTATGTATTTAATTTTCAGATGTAGCAATCAACACACGCACACACACTACCAGATTGTCAAACCGTATACCTACAACTTAGTGTAGGTCCATACAAACGCACTCAAAATCTAAATAATTAGAATTATAAATGTTTGTGTTGTTATATCTTACAAATACTTATTTATCTAAATTGTAGATTTGCTACTTGGTGATTATTCCGTGGAACAATATACTTCAGCATATGTCCTACTTGCAAAGATAACAGAGTGTGGATGACTGATTGATACCACTGTTTCTAACTGATAACGTTCTGCAGCCGCAGTATTGATGCTTGTCTCCGCTTGTGTGACAGCACAGTTTACCCAGTTTAACATACCAGCGCAGAATAAAGTCCAGCTTAACCATAGCAATAGCGCTACCACTAGATATTCAAAATTTCTTCTTCGTAGAAAGCATTTATCTTAAAAATGTTACAAACCAAATATTGAAACCTAAAAAATAAGCTGTTTCCACAACTTTAAGTATTCTCAAACTCAAACTTTATTTTACAAATAGAGTTTTAAACAGCAGTTTTGAAACGTCAGTTTAATTATTAATTTTATAAAAATTATCAAAAATTTGCCACCAGTTCAGAATGATTTATTGTCGAGAAGAACCGGCAAGAAACTAGCAAGAAGCAGTTAATCTTTTAAATTTTTTTAACTTCATATTAAAGTACAATATAGCCTTACACTAGGTAATAACATAACATTCAATCTTTTATTTTAAAAATAATACAAATGCACCAATGCCAATAAAATTCAATTAAGTTCTAATTTTTCCAAGTATTTTTATCATTTATGTATTCATCAACTTTGTAATAGCTTTTTTCGAAAACGACCTAAAATAGAACCTTGAGGAACTCCTAATCTTATTTCTGAACCATTGGATTTTACTTCATTGATTTGAACCTTCTGCATTTTACTATTCAAATATGAGCGGATGAGCCAAATCTGCAATTCCATAATGACTAAGTTTACGTATAAGAGTTTTACGTTTACACGCAGTTGAATCCCTTTGATAGATCACGGCAGATACCAATGGCATTTGTGACTGTTCCCAAGCATCGAAAATATGTTGTATAAGAGCACCACCTGCGTCACTAGTGGAACGCCCTTTTGTTAAACCAAATTGTTGAGGATGAAGTAATTCATTTAAGTTTAAATGTTTTAGCATCTGATTGAACATAAGTTTCATAAAAGATTTGCTTGAAGTAGGCAGTATAGAGATAGGTCTTAAATTATTAGGATCACCTTTACTTCCTGTTTTTCCTGTAAAAGTGGTATTTTATACTATATTTCATTATATCTGGGAATATACCTTCGTCAACACACTTATTAAATATTATGGTTAAGATTGTTTCTATAATATCAATAATCCCGTTAAGGACTTTAACTAATATACCACATAGGTCATCTGTTTTTCTCTGAATTAGTGATTTAAATGTCTTTATAATGTTTTCAGAGGTATCATGCTCAAATTTAAATATAGCCTTGCATTTATTTACATTACATTTTAAAAGTAACTCTGATCCTACTGGATAGGAATTCAATGCATAAATGTTTCCCAAAAGAGTTAGCGACACCAAGATTTGAATCAATTATCTTGGAATCAACAGTAAGTGAATAATGATTGTCACGCGGTTTATTTTTTCCTGTTTCACTATTTATTGCATTCCATGTGGCCTTTATTTTACTATCAGAATTTTTATTTATTATTACTTAAATGTATTGATTTTGCAACCCTGCAAACTTTTTTAAATATTTTTGAATCCATTTTGACATAGTCGGTGAACGTTGGACTGTGGTTATATAGTTAAATTTCATACAACTCGTACAACCTAGTTTGACTTCGGTGTATTTCTACAGTAGCCCAGTACTTTAATTTCAATTTTTCACTTGGCCTAAAACTTTTTACTTTTACTTTTAACACTCATTACTCAAAAAATCAAAAAATAATTATAAAGATTATTAGCATTATCATGCATGAAAGGTAACAATGGATTTTATTTCTTATTATTTTGTTTCAATATTTGCTTTAAAATTGTCTAATCGAGCAGTGGTCACAGTGGTCACAGGTCACAGGCCATAGGTCTACAAGTTACTAATTCAGATTTTTTTTTATTGTTGCGTAGATTATTTATTATTTGACCACAGTGATCGGATGGCAAATTTTTTATAATAGATTTATCCTTGTCTTCAACATTGTAGAAAATATTATCTAAACATGTAGCTGAAGTAAATTGTAATTCTAGGTGGTTCAAGAAACAAATAATTTTAGTCAAATTAGTAAATAAATCTATCTCTTGTTGGGGAGCTCTCAACATTAAAGTCAAAACAAACAATAACTGACTTTTTTAGAACGACAATTATTGTTTAGTTTATTTTTTAAGGATACATCCAAAAGATATCTAAGATTTTTTCAGATTTGCATTTCATTGTCTAGATCTCATTGAAATACAACTTTTTACTAAAAACAACAAATGGGGGTCGTTACAGTTGTCTGTTTTGTTTTATTTTTGTTAGAGGCTTTATATCTCTGTAATTGTAATAACATACTTGTTTCTTTAAAAAAACACAATGACACGCACTGACACAGAGAACTGACCTTTTCTGGGCTGTTCAATAATTATATATAATAACTAGCCTATTTCCGCAACTTCGTCTGCGTAAACTTTAAAAAAAACTGCTTTAGACTGTTTACTGTTTTACATACAATAACATCGGAATTCTCATACACATTTTCATTCTCTATATTGCCATCTAGAGTATAATTTTTTAAAAACGGGGAATCACGTGAATCTTAACTTTTAAAGTTTAAGCTAAGTTTTAGTCATTCCCATGCAAACTGCCAACCCATATTTTACCCCCTTAGGGGATTAATTTCCAAAAATCCTTTCTTAGGGCACACTTACGTCATTTAAGCGCAGGGCTTGGAACGGGTTTTGAAATAGCGGTTAATATCGTTCATAAAACCGTTCTAATTCCGCTCATGGATTAATCGGTTAATTTAAGGAAATAAATCGAAATAATTTTGGTTACTGGTTAATACTAAAACCTAAGTAAACCGGTTTAACTCAAAGCTATGCCGCCGCCGCCGGCAGCAGCGTCTCCGCAACGATTCTTACCAGTAAAAACTACCAAAAACAAATATTTTTATTAATAAAAATATTTGTTTTATATTATAAAAAAAACAAAACTGTCAAAGACATGACTTTAAAATTTTACATATTTATATTAAATTTAATGTATTAACGTGAATTGAACTCCAAACAAAGTTTAAAAATAATTTTCACATCTGCCTTTACATGCACAATTATTAGATTTTATGTAATGTGCAGTGCGCAACGCTAATTCCATTACCAGCTGATCATCATATTCTGAGCATCATTTTTCGCCGAGGACACGTTGTGGTAACCAGGCAACAGTAGCTATTTTTCCTGCTGCAGCTTGCGAGACTTTGCGCTTTTAATAAAAAAGATAGAGGCATTCGACCGATAGCGATTGGTTGTACTTTTCGACGTTTAACATCTAAACTCGCTTGCAAGCACATTGTTTCCACCTTAAGATCCAAATTTCAACCAAAGCAATTAGGGTTTGGCAGCAGATGCGGATGCGAAGCAGCAGTTCATTCAGTTCGCACTTTTGTACAATTGGACGAAATGGATTTACTGCTAAAAGTCGATGTCAGGAATGCATTCAATTCAATAGACAAGGTAACCTTGCTGAACGAAGTCCTTAAACACAATCCTTAAATTTATCCATATGTCTGGCAAAGCTATAGCTCCTCTCAAATTTAATTTATGAAAACATATTAATATCTTTAGAAACTGGAGTTCAGCAGGGTGACCCTTTAGGCCCGGCTTTATTTGGTTTAGCCATTCACTCAATTATTTCATCTTTAAATTCGAAACTTAACGTTTGGTATCTTGACGATGGAACCTTAGCGGGAAAGCTTGATACAGTTTTTAACGATTTGTCTAATTTAATCCAAAAGATAAAGCCATTGGTTTAGAGCTCAATTTTGAAAAAATTTATATACCCGAAATTCAGACATCTTCATCTGCTATTCAAAAAATTTCAGAAATTGCTCCTAATATATCCGTAAGAAACAAAGACAATCTTTCACTGCTAGGGGCTCCGTTATTTCAAGATGCTATAAAACCAATTTTAGATACAAAACTAAAAGATTTTGAGAAACATTCTGTCAAACTTGCAACTCTAAATTCCCATATCGCATTTACGATTTTAAAACACTGCCTTTTCGTTCCAAAATTAACTTACCTTCTCCGTTGTAGCCCCGTATGGATTTTTACAGATTTTCTTAAGGTTATGGATGCTAGCCTTAAGTCAGCAGTGGAAAAAATACTAAATTTATCTTTAAGTGAAAATTCATGGGATCAAACTACAAATCGTGTAAATTTTGGAGGCTTAGACATCCGTAAAATTTCGAGTATTGCTCTTCCAGCTTTTCTGTCTTCCGTACACAGTGTTGACAATCTTTGCCAATCAATCATGGCAGACTTGTAAACTGAGATTGTAGGCACTGCGGAAGCTTTGGAAGCCTGGAAAAGTCTCTGTCCTGGTCGGGATATTCCAAAGGAAAAGAAAACGCAAAAACTTTGGGATATTCCGCTGATTCAGATGACTTTTAATAATTCGGTTCAAAATTTAACGAATGATCGCGACAAAGCACGCCTTTCATTCATTCGGTCATTGGCTTCATTGTATTCCTTCTTCTCTGGGAACTTTATTCGACAACGAGAGTTTTCGAATTGCTGTTGGTATGCGAATCGGGGCCACAATTTGCCATCCACACATATGTCCGTGTGGTGAAAACGTTAATGGCCTTGGACTACTGTACTGTATCAAAAGCGCAGGTAGACTCTCCAGGCATAGTTCAATTAACGATATAATCAAGAGGTCTCTTTCCACCGGACGGTTTATCGTTGATTCCCTGGGAGAAGGGGCGGGCCTTAATATGGGACGCAACTTGCGTCGATACCTGGCTCCGTCTCACCTCCCTAGGATCAAACTTAAAGCTGGAGGGGCAGCCCAATTTGCAGAGTCTCGCAAACGGCGCATATATAACTCATTACTAAGAAACTATTAGTTTGTGACGTTTGCAGTTGAGACACTGGGTCCATTGGGTTCAAGTGCTAAAACTTTCTTAAAGTCAATACTACCTCGACTAATCGGAATCAGCGGTGACAGGAATGCAGGCTGCTATTTTGCTCAAAGGATTAGCTTAGCCGTCCAAAGAGGAAACGCAGCCTGCATTCTTGCCACTGTGCCACGCGGACCAGGTTTATTTGATTGTTTTTAAGTTAGTTTTATTATATTTTGTGCGTAATTTTCAATTTTTAAATAAAGGTGTGTTACCTAGCTAATGTCAGATATCAGATATTCGCAATAATTCTAATAAAACAAAAACTTTCAAATTTTTATTAATTGCAAAAGTAATTCACTGAATCTTTTTTTAAAAACAATGACTTACACACTCTGTCTCTTTCTTTTACTCGTTTGTAAATCCGAATTAATTCTAATTAATTATTTTCATTCAACAGAACGAAACTTTTAACCGGTTAAAATCACGGTAACCACAACCGAAACTTGAATCCATTTTGGTTTGGGTCAATGACCGAAACCGGTTTGAAAATTTAATCGGTTTCCAAGCCCTAATTAAAGGAACGTTTGTGAAAAATGTCATGCTTCTAGACATAGCAGTTTCAGCTGTTCATTGATCGATTAGTCAGACAGCCATTCAATTTCTTCTTTTATATAAATATAGCTGAACCAGCGAACGTTGTTTCTTTTTTTTAAACAACCCAATAGGGTTGTACTAATTTTAGAAACCTTCCCCGGCTTGTGCATAACTACTTACCAAAATATCATTAAAATCGGTTTACCCTTATTGCGTGAATCCGACTCGCACTTCACCCTTTCAGTAAAACCTTATCTTATCGGATGCCGACGTCATACAAACGACACACCCTCCAAGTTTCAGGTCTCTACGATCAGCGGTTGAGGCTGTGCGTTGATCCATCAGTCATTCAGAACAAAGCATTTTATATGTATAGATAAGATATGTAGAAAAAGAAAACTTTAAGTATTATTGTACACAAAAATCAAACACCTAAAAAACGCATAACCTCTGTGAACTTAGAAACCCCTTACATTAGTATTATATTCGCTTTGCCTTACATGCCCTATTATAGTCCGGTGACATTCGAGACATTCCAATTTTAAAGAGTATTGAAGTTGTTTATGTTTTGAAGTAAGTTCAACCTTTTTTGAATAAAATCGTATTGATGTCAACTTCGAAGCAAATAACCGCAAAATAACTTTCTACCCCTTTTTAACCCCGCTGGGGGATAAATTTCAACAAAATACGAAACACTACCTCCATCAATTCTTTTGAAAAAGGTTTATGCAAAATTTGAAGTAGATTGGATCAAGGAATCACGTGTCCCATACCAACTTTGCCCCCCTTTTTTACCCACTTAGGGGTAGAATTCCGAAAAATCCTTTCTTATCGGATGTCTACGTCATACAAAGAACACACCCTCCAAGTTTCAGGTCTCTATGATCAGCGGTTTAGGCTGTGCGTTGATCCATCAGTCATTCAGGACAAAGCCTTTTATATGTATAGATCATGTGTATTTTTTGACGTTAGGCTTGGTTTTCAAAAGGGAAGGTTGTAAAAAAAGAATGACTACATCAACGGAAAATAAAAAGACGATTAAAAAAAATCAAATTTCAAACTTATCTGAATCGATATCTTAAAAAACATAACAAACAAATATTCTACAAAGTTAAGAATTAATATAGCATTGTATTAATAAAAGTATGGGTGAATAGAGTGAATGCTCTTATTACCAGCCTCCCCCCAAATATCAGCCGGGCCTGTTTTTTCTGAGATAAAAAAGAAGTAACATGCCCTATCTTCAACTATGGTCTATTTATAAGTTTTTAAATTTACGCGTTCCATTACTAATTTAAAAAATAATAAAACGGGATTAAACGTACGAAGAATCCAGAGGTGAGCAGACAGCCAGCGTTCATGCCCTTTATCAAAGGAGTAAATGATAAAATTGGATCGCTTTAAAATAAATTCTCCATTAAAACGGTATATGTTCCATAATCCAAAATTGAACAGCAGGTGCGCACGCTAAAGGACGTAATCCCGTACCAACCACCAGGTGTCTACAAAATTGACTGTAGCTGCGGCAGTTCTTACATTGGCCAGACCAAACGCACAATTGCGGACAGGGTCAAAGAACATATTGCTGCTGTAAAGAATTGCCAGACGACAAAATCAACTGTAACAGAACATTTAATTAACTTTCAACCACTGAATTGAGCTCCACCAGCCTAAGATTTTATCCACCGATCGCCAATATTACCTTAGATTGGTACGCGAAGCGATTGAAATAAAAAAGCATAAGAACTTCAATCGTGAGGATGGATATTATAAAGACAAGGTGAGGGTAGTTCAACAGGACGCCTCCACTCGAAGCCGACGACGCCGCGCACCGCCAGTCTACCCGTGACCAAGGCTGGTGTAACCCAGCCGAAACGTCGGGAAAAAGGTATTTTGCCAAATGACGCGGTTAATCCCGTTTTATTATTTTTTAAATATGGTCTATTTTTTTAAATAATATATATTTACGACGTAATCTTCCAAATATCGTGCCTATCCCTTCGTTAGGGCTCTTTCAATCTCCATTTCACTGATCGTTGTGCCGATACATGCAAATTTTAACAAAAACGCGTTATTTTGCTGGACACTTAATAATAATAATATACTTTATTGCGCATATAGAATACAAAACAATTAAACAATAATAGTAATAACAAATTGGCGGTGTTATCGCTAATGAGCGATCTCTTCAAGACAACCTTTGGGTAGAGGAGACTTTATAAAATTATTGAGTAGAATGTGCTAACTGAAACTTAACAATATAAGAAAAAAAGGCAACAATAAAATAATATATACATTTATAGCAATAGCTAAATTTATATACATATGATTAAAAAATAATACTAATACGTACAAACAACTAAACAAAATAAATATATATATATCAAATACATAACAAAAAAAAAAAATAAAAAAAAAAATACACAAACTACATACATCTTAAATAATATAGATAAATAAACAGTGTTGATGAGACAGCTGAAATTTTTAAGTAATGTGTGATTACGAGATTTTTAAATATTCTTAAAGTTTGTGCTTTTTTGACATCAAAGGGTAAACTATTCCATAGCCTTATGGCTGTGACAGTGAATGAGTCATTATATGCTTGCGAATAATGTGTTGGGGTTTTCAGCATCATGTTTGTAGTGGCGCGATGAGCTGTAGACCCTATAAAATTGAAACGCTCTTTCAAGTATAACGGAGTAGACGGATTGAACAGTACGTTGTAGAGAAGAAACAGAAAATGCGTATTCCGGCGAAGGCGAATTGGGAGTCACTTGAGTTTTAATCGAAACTTTGATGCTTAGATATGTCTTTATAATTTAGTTGAACAACTATGAATATTTCACACTGTTAATAAGAAAAATAAAGTAAATTTTGCCCTGGATTTAGAATTTAATAGAGGGCTGACGTTTGGTTCATTTGTTTGTATGGAGTGCCATATATCAGCCGGGGTTGCTGAACTTTGGTACCAACTCTGGTACGAACTGTTCCAAATATAAGCCACCACTTATATTTTTTTACTAAAATATCCATTTTGTTCGCGATTGTACTTTTTTGTACTTAACATTATTTATAACATGCTGAAATATGTTTATCTACTATTGCTTTACTTTAAGTAACATCTTCCTTATAGCTTTCATATGACTATATCGTCATTCATTAACTAAAATAATAACAAATTAAATGTAGAATACAATCATAGTCATGTCTTTTCCATTATTTTGTTTATGTTTTTTTTATCTTTAAACCTTTACGGCTTTTATCCCCAGGAGGGGGTAGCCTGTGGTTGGACACGCACCCACATCATTATTTAGGGGATTGTTTCTTTTCACTCCTTTAGTCCTACTTGTCAGGGGAACTTTTACCTCAAAACTGCTTGTAATGTTATATATCTGGACATAGGAGGCTTTATATATATCGACGATGCAAGGGTCAACTTGATTTTTGGTACAGGGTAGATGGAGGATCAAAGACCATCATAGAATACTTTTTAACTCTGTTAAATCAGACATTCACGTAAGAATCCCACGCGGGCGAAGTAGCGGAAAAAAGCTAGTAGAAGTATGAATTTTCTTTGCCACTAGCAACGAATCACATGGCCTGAACGTATGGTAAAAATATTACATGAAATCTTAGAGCATAAGCATCTAAAAGCACGGAAAAATGCTAGGCTGATGTTTGGTACGCATGAGGCTGTTATTACATACAAGGCGGCTGATATTAGGAAAATACCACAAAAATCACAAAAACATGTTTTTTAATAGTTTTACTAGTATTTTGTCATTTTTATGTATGATAGTGCAAACTCAACATTACATGCTACAAGTGACGAGTAAGAGTCTTAGGTTATTGTTTATAATGAGAACGTAGTAACCATTTAAAGTCGAAAAAAAGTTAGGGGGCTGATATATGGGTCATTCACACTATAGGGTTCTGGGTGTAGCCAGTGTAACTACGATTTACCACTAAAATTTCTGAAAATACTTTTCGGCCTTAGAGTATCACTTATAACCCGTTTCTTATAGTTTACTTCCAGAGTACCTATGAAAAATAAAAAACATTTTTTTTATCAGTGAAACGGGGAAACGAATAAAAAAAAAATACTTTAAAAAGAATAGGTAGAGAAAATAATCTAAAACTAGGTAAGTGAAAAGTTAAATTAAATAAGAAAACCTGTCCAAAATTAGTAATGTAAATATTATTAAGTCGAAAACTAGGAAAGTAAATCCAAACTCGACAGCAAGGTCGTTGCATAAAGCCTCCTTTAGATCTCGAAGTCTACGCCATCATCGGTTCACTGCACGCACACTGACTCATCGTCCATGCTCTGTGCCGCGCGCGTGATTGTTTTGGCGCCATTTTCCTGCCAGTCAGTGTTTTGTTTTGTTATCTAAATATTTGCAATACATACGTTCTGCAGTTTTATCTTATTTTTACATATCCATAGACAGAAAACTACTGGTAAGTAACAAATAAAATTTATTGATCTACAAGACGTTTTATGAACCTATATCTTCACGGTTTTTATCCCCAGAAGGGGCCACTGGTGGCTGGATATACACACACTTTATTATGTGTGGAACAGCATCTTTTCACCAACCACTTTAATCCTACGTGACACGTGGCAGGGGGTGAGCCTATCGTCGCTACACTGTTTGTGATGCAGTGTACTTGTATCTGGACTAAGGTGGTTTTATATACTTATATTAAATTACCAGCTTCCAAGTAATAAGAGGTAAATTAGAAACACAGGACACCTACCTAGGACAAAAAAAAGTTTACTCCCATGCTAGTTCTTACCTTACTATAAGCAGTATTTTGGTGACATTGTCACACGTTCTAGTGATTTTTTGATTAATTTGGTAAATCATTTTTATGATTTAGTGACAATAAATCTAGTTACTTTTAGTGACATTTCTTTTATTATCAGCAGATTTTTCTTATATTAATAAAAAGGCCAGAAAACCTAAAAAAAAAAATGCATATTTTTTTAGGTTTTATTTGACTAAAGGAGATTTTTCTAAAAAAAATTCATTTGACGTGATAGAATGTAGATTAAATAATATGCATCTTGAAAAATATTTATTATTACTATATACAAATGGAATTAAAATTAGGGCATTAGTTCCTAAAATTTAGAAAGGAATAAATTCGGAAAAATCATTTTTTCTATAAACGAAGATAATATAATGTTAACATAAACTAAGAAATCAATTAGCTCGATGATTTTAAAATTATGTTTTAATTATAATGTCATTTTTAAAGATTTTGTGTCTGAAAACATTGATTAGTCATAACTTGATAAGAACAAATAGTGCGAATTAACTAAAATATTTAGTGACTTCGAGTGACTATTTGAAGTATTTTTTTCTTAAAATCTAAAATTTTGCGTGATGCTTTGGTGAGTATCTTTTTTCCTAAGGGGCAACACTGACTATAAGAAGTATTGTTAAGAAGCTTATATATGGATGACACTGGAGAGTGCACTGCGAACAAATATTTGAAGCGAACCTTTTTTTCTGACCTTTTTGACCTTTCTGAGTGGATTGTGGGTTACCAACATCCCGGATAATTTCCCTAATTAAAAACTACCTGTAATAAACAAATATATTTCGAAATCAACTTACCCGGACAAACTCAAATTAGAAATAATAAGACCCATTTATAAAAACATAAATAACTACAGGCCAATAACCATACTGTAATGTATTGATAAAATAATAGAGAGGTATTTCGGTAACAAAATTAATATTTAATAGATAACAATATTATCAATGAAATAATATTTAATAGATAACAATATTATTCAAAATGAACACTTTTCAGAAAAACCGGAGCAAGTACCTCTCAACTTTAAACGTATTTACTTATGATATAAACAAATACTTAAATGAAAAAATCTTTTTTTTTTTTACTATCTTAAAGATAGTAAACTTTTCTAAGGCATTAGATTGTTTAATTTATAAAATCATCTTTTTCAAATCAGAAAAAAAATAGAATGTAGGGCCCAACTTTAAAATGGTTCTGGAGGAACTATAATGCAAAAAAAACTTCATCTTATGTAAATGGGCACACGACATTGGTCTAGCTATCAATGCAAAAAAACTAAGTTTATGCACATATACACTTAACGCATTTAAAAAATTTTACCAAGCCAGCCATTGTGAGCCATGATCATCTATGCCTTATTTATATACCAAATTCAATGTACGGTATTGTAAATATTAAGAATTAGTAAATGAGCATTTATACTTACTACTATATATCGATAATAAATTCAATTGGAAACTACATATGTTATGTAACAAAATTAGAGCTGTATTAACCAAAATATCTATTCTAAAGTGCAAATTACCATATTGCATAAATATGTAGAGACCATACATTTTGCTAGCCGACTCTGTAATAAGCAATTGTATTGGTACATACGGTCGCACACATAACATATCTTGAAAAGACTTAAAAAATTACAAATAAGAGTAATAAAAGCTGTAGTACCTAAACATATATACAAAAACGATGATAAAGGCCTAGTTAAACACTGCAAAGTAATGTAATAAAAATTAAAATACTAACAGACGAATTTATATATATTTAAATAAAGAACTTAGCGGAAATAACAAAGCACGATCACTTACGAAAACTAAGCTACATTTCAACTTATTTTTTAATAAAAAATAACAATGTATATGAAAAACGAACGTCAAAATATATTATTTATACATTATTTATAAAATGTAAAAGAATTCTATTAAAGTATTTATAAGCCCTACGAAATTCAACGGAGGGCAATAAATTTGTAAATGTAATTTATCTATTGTATTGAATAAATAATTACATCATTCAGGTACACTAACTATTTACATCACTGGCTTAGCCGTGGAGGAAAACATCGTAAGGAAACCTGCATATGTTAAAAACAAAAGACAAAAAAACTGTGTAAGTCCACAATCCCCACTGGGCCCGCGTGTGGCGAGAGTAGGCCGTGCCCAAACAGTAGGGACGTAGGGCTGATAAGGTGCATATATTACCCTAAAGTCGGGTACAGTCATTATCTATTTACATTGTCACACTGACTTGACTGATGCGACATTCAAAATGACAGATGTTTGTTTTGTTTAAATCGCCCTAAAAATGTAACAAAAAACCATGTACGTACCTACTAAAGTTTTATAAAAACGTGTAAAACATATCTTTATCGTAATTTCTCATGGTCACCCTATACAAAAAATATTGTGACATCCTTAGGTAAGCTTCTTGAGCATTGTGCAGCCAGTGCAGGGGATAAAATATTTCGTTTATTATCCAAAACATAAAGCTACTTATGGCCGTTCCACTAATATTATGTAATTGGGTAAATTAATGTTAGGGAAAAATCTAATAACAACAAATGAAAAAATAATAGCCAAGTACGTGTCGTACACGCAGTTTCTTTGAATCAGAACTTATAAACTGTTTTTGTTATAATTAATTATAAAACCTTACACGACCATCAAAACCCCACCGAAAAGTAAAAATAAATTCTTACGCGCGCACATGGAACGCTGAGCTAAGTTTTTTTTTCTCGTTGAAGTCAAATGACAAAAATTTGCAGCAAAGATACGAGACGTTTTTATCTCACTGGCTCGGAAAGGCTCAGTTTGTCGTAATCTAATTAAATCTGCGTGAAAAAGCCTTCTTTATTCGCTTGCGCGCAAAAAGTTATTTTTATAATTCTACAAAAACAAACATAATGAAATCATCCGAAATGCGGTCCATCCTTACTACTTTATAAATTAGTGATCCGTTAAAACACTTTAGTTTAATTTTTGATACTATTGCATTAAAGATAATGTTTTATTTAATGTTATTTAATTGATAATTTATTGTAGTTTGTTATAAAATTAAATACAACAAAAATAAATAACTTTGAGGTATAATTTTTGTTTTAAGATTTCTGAAATTGGTATGGTGCAAAGTCGGAAAGCGCCTAAAAAAAAAAGAAACATTTATTTGGAATTACATACAACATTTTGGTTGTTTTTACTATAAACAAATTACTTCTACTAAATAAACTTAAATTCAATAATTAAAAAACATGAGTCACTCCACCTGTGACGTAAAATACCTAAGTTTGTCCGCGAAAAATAGGTAAGTACCTCCAAGCATGCAATTTGTTGACTACATGCAGACATACAAAAGGCGCTCAACCTATTTCAGAGACTTTATACTTGTTCTATTCAAAAGTAATTAAACACTAGTTATTGTTCTTCTTGTATCTTGTATATATTTTCCTCGCTGCAGAGATATGAAAAATTGTTATAGAGGTACTTGACGAACTTGACTCGGACCACCGCCCTGTCCTCCTCCGATTAGGTTCCCCTTCGGACACTCCTCCCGACACTAGAACCGTGACGGACTGGGATAAATTCGGGCAATAGCTCGCAAACCCCAGTTCGCCCCATCTAGATCGCGTTCCCGATATAATCTCTTCCGCGACCGACTTAAACGTAGCTATCGACTCCCTTACTAGCCACCTGAACGCCACCGTTGGTGAGTGCTCAAGACAAGTGCCGGTTGGTGATTACCACCACCTAATCCTGCCTCAGCACATCATGTCGCTAATGACTGAGCGTAACGCGGCCCGCCGCATAAGCGATCGCGCTCCCACTATCGAAAATAAAGCTCGCTTCAAGGACTTACACCGCCGTGTAAAAACCGCTGTACCTGAGCTTTGCGCCCAACGTTTCGGTGATCTGATGGAGAACATTTCTTCTTCTCACCAAGCTTATTGGGACTTAGCCAGAGCTTTGAAATCAGACACCGCCAACTTTCTCCCTCCGTTAACTCGTCCCAACAACGTTCCCGCGTTCTATAACGATAAAAAAGCGGATTGCCTAGCGTCTAGCCTCCAAGCCCAATGTGCCTTAAGCACACAGCCGTTCGATCGCGACCACGTGCGTGAGGTAGACGGCGAAGTGGTGCGCAGAACTTCTCTGCCCCCACAGGACCCCCTGCCTCCCGTCACAGTAGACGAAGTCAAACAGGTCATCAAAGACCTACGCCACCGTAAAGGCCCAGGCGCGGGCGGTATCTCTAACGATATCCTAAAGCGCCTCACTCTTCCCCTTCTCTGCCTTCTAGTAGCGATCATCAACGCTGCTATCGAAAATTGCACCTTTCCTTCTCAATGGAAAGATGCAATTGTTAAAGGCATCCATAAGCCCGGCAAATCTCGCACCAAGCCATCCTCCTACCGCCCTATAAGTTTACTAAAGACCCTTGGTAAACTTTACGAACGCCTCCTCCTTGCCCGCCTACGGAACGCTCCAGTCTCCAGAGGCATTTTAATAGACGAGCAGTTCGGCTTCCGCGGCAAAGACTCATGCGTCCACCAAGTCCTCCGCATCATGGAACATATCCTCACTGGCTTCCGACAAGTATTAGGTAAGCCCCGGCATACGGGTGCTGTTTTCTTCGATGAAGCGAAAGCCTTCGACAAAGTCTGGCACAACGGTTTGATTTATAAACTGTACAACTTTCAGTTGCCAGACCGTCTCGTGCTCATCATACGAGACTACTTGTCGTATCGTAGTTTTTACTACAAAGTAGAAGGCACTCTCTCTTCCCCCCGTCCCATAGAGCAGGAGTCCCGCAAGAATTCGTGCTCGCCCCTATCTTGTACCTTCTGTACACCAACGACATCCCCAAAACGTATCCCATAGGTATCCAATTAATGTTTGCGGATGATACCACCGACAGGCAAGTGAGTCGAATCACTAAGAGACTCCAACCCGCTATCACCGCCCTAGGCGAATGGTTTCGGAAATGGAGAATCGAAGTGAATCCCGACAAAAGCTCTGCCGTTCTCTTTACCTCAGGCCGCCCTCCGCGGCCATCTACCCTCTCACTCTTCAGTCGTGCCATTCCCTGGCAAAACAAGACCAAATATCTCGGTGACCCTGGATAGGCGTTTGAACTTCCGCGAGCACACCAAAATAGTTTAGAGACCGAGCCGCTTTTGTCCTCGGTCGTCTTTATCCCATGATAGGCAAGTACAGTAAGATGTCGCTTAGAAATAAGCTGAATCTTTACACAACTTGCATCCGCCCCATACTAGCTTGTACTAGCGTAGTCTTTGCGTTACTCAAACGCAATCTCCATAAACTTCAGAATCTCCAAAACCGCTTTCTCAGAGCGGCCTCTGGAGCCTCCTGGTACGTCCCTTGCAATGCGGACCTACACAGGGACTTCGAGCTCCCGACGATTCTCCAATATTTCAAAGACCTGGCTGTCCGCTTTTTCGAGCGTACACAAAATCACCTAATACACAGTACACAGAATTGACTAATTATGCAATCCACAACGTATCATCCCCCCGACCGACTATGGTCGTAAAACTATAGTTAGGCGGCCTCGGCACGTACTAACGGCCCCAGATGACGATCTCGCTGTCCGGATAGCCTCTACGATCTCCCCTAAGAGGGCCTTCCTCCAACACGACGTCGACGTCCGCAAGGTATCAAAGAGTACCTGGGCGCTTCTCGCCCCCACTCAATCGCAACCGCACCCGTCTAACGGGGAACTCCCCTCCTGGCGGTGACTCACCTTCGGGTTCCAGGCTCACGCCGGTCGAAGGGGCGCCCCCGAGAGCGACAACCCAAGCCGAGGCTCCCCCCGCCCTTTAGTCCAGTTCAGAAAAAAAAAACCTGCTTCGCGTCCATGCTATAGTTCTCTATAGAGTAGCTCTTCATAACCAACGGGTTGCTGTCCGTATCCAATTATGAGGGATGAATGTTCTTTAGGTTAGGTTATGTTTATGCAAACCGCTTGATCCATAAGTTAGGTTTCTCTAAAATATTTTTGTTTCGCTTAAAGCGAGGCGTGGGTCATCTTTCCTGGATTCAATAGATAAGTGTTTGTACACACAACTACCTTTACGTAAATGTTATTTTTTGTAACAAAAATAATTGCAGACTAAATTTTTTTTTAAGTTATTATTATTAACCCAGTAAGTTAGAAACCTATCAAACGGTCTCTTGCATGTTGCTTGTCTTTTATAATTATGATCTCGTATAAAAGTCAACCCAACATAAAAACTCACATTGCAATAACGTTTAGTAATAGAGATGAGAGCTTCCCTGTTAATCATATTCAGGGAATAGGAATATACGTAAATTAACTGTAGTTGACGACTTATTCTATGCAGTTATACATTTTTAATGTTAAGCATAATATTGTCTTTCACAGTCAATGTTATAATTGAAAAATTCCACCGAGCTTTCATGTGTTGGTACTGTTCATGTACAGTTCAAAATAGTATTTTCACCTTGTGCTGAGCTACGTCAGTGACTTAGTTTAAAGATAAAAGTAGATCATCAGCTAAATTCCAATATTTGTACCAAACAAACAAACAAACATACAGACAAGACACCAAAAACGTAGTTACTAATTATCCTACCTTTTAAGTACAAATACTATAGAGCCGTCCGCATTTTACATATTATAAATATAAAAAATATATACCGTTGTATTTTTGACGGTAAGAATATATTTGTAATATAATTTTTTTTTATAATATAATTTTAGAAATCGAAATAATTAATATATTTAACTATAAGAAACAGAGAGTATCAAAGAGCATCAAACAAATAAGTACTTTATGATTTATAGTTTTGTAATAAAAAAATTTTTGTGATAACTTTAGTGGGAAAACAAAATTAGCTTTTGTCTTACAAAACATGGATATATTAAGTCCGAAATGAGAATATTGCATGTAATATAAACAGATAGGTAAAAGGTATTTTCTTAATAACTTCTTTAGATACAGAGCCCTAAAAATTGTTATTTAAATTTGATTACATCATCCGTGACCTTGCAGTTTAGATCAACAGACCTTTAGACAAGAATCATCGACTTTGAACAAGCTGACGCGCCCAAACGAAATCTGATGTCTAACGTTCGTAAGTTTAAGTGAAGTGAAGTGAAGTTAAGTGTGCAACAATGCTGTTGTATAAGTCATCGTTATCGCAATACAATTATATAACAAAAGAGTTTTGACACGATATCTTAAGTGCATGGAAATAATCTTTATTAATCTAACTAAAGAGTGGGTCAGCAGTGCCAATTTTACGCTTTAGGTGATGGGTTAAGCCCAAACGAGTTAAGTTTGCAAGAATTTCATTAATTTTGTTACAGTCCTGAGTACACTTCAAACCATAATTAAGTGGGTGGTGGTGGTTGCTAATATGTATTATAGGTAACGCTTCAATGGGGTCCTTATATTTATAACAACTAAACTAAACTTAAAGCTTAGCTCTGCTGTGTATGCGACAATTGACCGATGTCGACACTGCAAAAATAGTATATTATAGCTATTTCCGTAGTTTATTGACATATGGTATCTTATTGTGGGGTAGCGCTGCTTATGTAAATACAATATTTGTAAAAACGGGCACTTCGTGCTATTTACAAATTAGGATCCAGGGTATCTCTGAGGAATAGGTTTAGGGAAGTAAATATTTTAACTTTAGCGTCGCACTACATCTTTTATGTGCATATAAAAATATCAATAGTTTCAGCAAGAAAAGTGACGTTCACAAAGTAAATATTAGAAGTAAAAATAAGCTGTTGGTGCATGATACACGTCTACACAAAATTAGTAACTCTTTTATGGGGCAATGAATACACTTTTACAACAAAGTTCCTAATAATATTTAAAAGCTATCAATAAGTAAATTATAAATATATTTTATCAAATAACATTTTTATTTATTTATAAAACATTGTAATTTGATGTCTTTAAAAATTGAAAACTTGTATTTGTATTTTTTATAATTTTTTTAATAGAGTAACTATCAAGTTTCTTTCCGGATTCTTGTAGAAATCAACATTTGTGAACCGGGGGATGGGTTGGAGGTTTCAAAAAATATTATTTTATTACTTTGGCGATTTAAAATAAAAACCTAGTTTGACTAAAAAAATTGACGTTGACTATAATAATTTGGATATTAAAACGTTTAGAAAAAAAAAAACGAGTTGCACTCGGGAGTGCCGGCAGAAGTGAAAACATACTAGCTATTTACTACCCATCACTTCGTAAACTTATTTATTTATTACAAATAATAAAGTTTCTTTATATTTGACATCTCAAACTGTCATAGAATTAAAATCCCATATCCAACCTCCCTGTACTACTCATAATCGCCATGTACTAAAAATAAAAACTTATCTAATGTAAATAAAGGTCCCCTGTCCTGACGCGAGTTCTGTCTTACGAATTTTCGATCAGGTCACGTGTTCTGACGCGAATTTAACATTTTTTACCCATCACAAAAAAAGTGCACAACGCCGCTAAAGAAGTTTTCACTTCAAAAATCTGACAACCTATTTTTGGGCTTTAATTCAAATTGTTAGGAAAGCTAAGAGTGATATAAAAAAAAAACTATATTTATCTTGACAAAATTATTTTTTACTTTTTAGTACATTTTCTGTTATATTGAATTTTTATATGATTCTAATGTTTTAAGAACAGCAAGTTTTTAAAAAAAAAATATTTTTCGTTTTTTTTATTTTTGATAAAGTATTAAAAACGCAAGTTTAGCCGTAGTTCACATACACGGTAATAAAGAATTAGTTGAGCCAAGAGAATATTGTTTCATATATGCACCAACGAATGTTTGCTTCAACCAAGATATTATTTCTCTTAAATATTTAAAATAATGTGAAGTTAACACAAGATCAAATTTTTTTGAATCAGTAAATAAAACTATATCAGTTTCAGACAATTTTTAATTCATTGAAGAAAAATATCCTTTTTTATTTGAAAAACTTAGTTTTCTTGGGCGTAGAACTTCGTGTGTTATTGCACGGAAGAAATTTGTAGTTTACACAAGAGAATAGTGCTCTTAACTTGACTACGGCAGCTCTTAAATTAATAACATTATATTTTAGTTTTAAACAAAAACTGTTTCGGCCCAAAATTACATAGTTATCCGTCAAGATTTAATAAAGTTTTTTTAAAGAGCCCTACGCCTCTTTTCTGGAGGCTTGGGCCATATAGTGTCAGTCTACCGCATTGACTTAGTGTGGCTTGGCAGACGTTTGTCAAGCTAGTGCCCTATACTGCAGGGCACAGGCCACTTTTCTGGAGGCTTGGGCCATCTAGCGCACTGCCTTTCTGTAACTTGGTGGACGTCCAAGTACTGACCTCGCTCGACGTTGCTTAACTTCGCTTATTGTTTCTGATAGACGAATGCGAATTAGCAACGAGCTTTTCAAATCTCAGATAATTATTAACTGTAGGTTTCTGGCATAAAATGATACTAATTTGACGCACAAAACCCTACTATAAACAATTATTAAGAATTAAAACATTAAAATCCAACACGAAATCCTATAAAGGACAGTGATGAGGTTCATTCAGTTTTAAAAATGCAGGTATTTATTTTAACGAAAAGAAAAATCGTTCAAAGCGATACAAGCTGATTAATTTTAACGAAAGCAAGTATTTTATTTGTTTCGACTAAAACAAGAGTTTCAGCTTAAAATATCAGATTTTGAGTCAAGAATCAAACAATTTTTTTTTAAATTATTATTTTCTCTAATTCAAAACAATATTATCTTATCTGAACATTGGCAACACTGGCTTTGAATTAAGATACAATTATTTTAAACGAAAGATATAGTTTTTAATAAGTGAAGCCGCAGATTTAAGAGAACCATGATTTTGGCGCAAAAAAAATATATCAAGGCAAATTTTTTTTTTTTTTCAAACGCAGAAAAATAAAATGTTGCATATAAAAATGTATTTATTTTATACAAGAACATTAACTGTCTTAGGGTAATTAATTTAAGTTTGGTTGATCTAAAACGAACATTTATTTGGTTAAAAATAAATTTGTTCAAACGAAAAGAAGTTTATCAATTCCTATTGATAAAATGAAATTTTTTCTGGGGAATAATAATGCAAATTATTTTGGTGGAATAGAACTCTCCTGCACTCTTTTTTCTGTTTAAGTGCATTTTTCCTACTGTTTATTAGAAACAAAATATTTGTACCCAATGTCAATATATTTAACAGTTATATTAATTTTTTGTTGGTAAATTTAATGCTCTAAAGTAGTGTATTTAGATGTGTTCTGAAAACTATACAAAAAACACTTTAGAATAGAAAAAAATCTATCTGCCACTCCTGTATACACCAACGACTGGTATCGTTAGATTTGTCAATTGAAAGTTTACTCCGACCATAAAATCTCTAAACCATGAGTCCGAAATAAGCCTTTTCTCCGATACATAATAATACTTTTATCCGACTACGGCGAAGCAAAAGGAAGGTTATGATTTTGACCGGTAAGTACATATGTATGTATGTATGTTTGTTCCTCGTACCCTCGTAACTACTTATCATAATTTGAGAAATGAGGTATCGCTGAAAGTATCTTGATCGTGCGCTGATAATAGGCTCTGTTACTTCACATTCAATTGAATATGGCGCCCTCTAGAGGACATGAAGTCATGAACTAAAAAAATATTTTTAACGATGCCGTGTTGGGTAATTTTGAAAGGGCTTTGGTAATTAGTACATTTCATAAATAAATATATGAGAAAAGAAAAGAAAACTTTATTTGACGTAAACAAAAGAAAACCATAAAAACAAAATCAAAATGCAAATACAATTAAGTTAAGTCAAAATGGTGCCAACTCAGCATAATTATGCTGCGACCTGTGACCTGTGCGCTGATTTTCAGTTGGCCCTAGTGGGTTGTTATTCACGGTCAGACGCTCGTTGTGCTTCTGCATATGAAAGTTTTACTAAAAAGAAGCAAACACAGAATCCATTTGACCACAAAAAAGTTTTAAAAATATTTAGTAAAGTGGGTACAAAAATTTAAGACTTACAGACTACCTATATATATTAAGTATGTAATATAACGGTAATACCCTATGTATAAAGTATTGTATTTTTTTTTTGTATGAAAAACAAGAATAAAAAAACATATGTTATAGTACATCTAACATATCATGCCTTTTATGAAATTATTATTTAACATTATATATAAGTGGCACAATCAGACATAATCAGATAATTACACACACACAACAAAGATAAATAATTTTACATTTCTATGAATAAAAAATATAAGATAAAATAAATTATAATAATTGTAAATTAATTCATTATAGATTGTAGACTATAGAATAGATAGATTACATAACTTAAGATAAACTAGAAACCAATCGGAGTAAAGTTTAGGGAAATGTTAATCTATTTAATAAAATTCAAACAATTAAACATTAAGAAAATATAAAAGTCGGGGGAAGAAATTTGATACATATATATATATCCCCCGACTTTTGCTTCCTATATTTCTTAATGTTTGTTTTAAAACTGTTAGCAATACGAGACGGCGGTAGCAAATTATTCCAGCATTTAGTAGCTGCATATCGAAAGCTGCCTCTAAATGCTGTTGTTCTATGCTGGGGTACTATGAGCAAATAAGTGGATGCTCTAGTTCTATATTTGCTCCGTTCCTGAGACCAACATAGTTTCTCATATAGGTATACAGGTGTTGCTTGCTTAATAACTCCAAACATGAGAGTAGCGAAGTGCAGTTTTCTTCTCGCTGTTAGTTTTAGGAGGTTAGAGTTATTAAGGAAGGGTGTTACGTGTGTTCGAGGTGGTATTTCAAAACAGTAACGCGCACATGCGTTTTGAACGCGTTGCAAAAGACGTTGTGATTTGGCTAGCAGACACGGGCCATAAACTGCACTTATACAATATATTACAAGCTGTTGCTTGCGGTTTGGCTTGCATGCACTCGATAATCCGTAATAATATTTTGCAAAAGTAACTCTGTGTGTCTGTCTATCTGTTACCACTTCACGCTTAAACCGCTGTACTATTAACATGAAATCTGGTATGGAAATATATTGAGTCCTGGGAAAGGGCATAAACTACTTGAAAACGTCAAGTGTGAGTCTGTTTTTTTTCTATTATTGAGGAATTGCCGTTGAAATCCTACACCGATAACTGAATTTAGGGCGGGTGGAACCGTGGGCAAAAGCTAGTTGAAACTAATTTCTAAAATCACGCCTTATTCCAAACCTATCCAAAATACATATAATGTAATAGATAATATACGTGCACTCTAGATAAAGCTGTAATTCATTTAGGGTAGTCAGTAGTCGCACTAGGCACCAGGCACCAGGCACAAGGCACCAGGGCTATGTGGCCTGTATGGATTATTTATTTGTTCCTTGGATCATAATAAATTACTGAAAAATCCGCATGTTTTACGATCACTTGAGGAATTGGTAATTTCCAAACAAAAACTTATGTATGTGTTAGTTTGATATTATAGTACCTACGTTCATGGAAAACCATTCCTTTACTTAATCGCTAAATTATAACCCCCAAAATAACAAATAAAAATAAGTTTATAAACTAAAACCTAACTACTGAAAATCACGCTTTAAAAAGTATGAAAAAAGAAAATATTCTGTATATATATGTTTTTTTTCCTATATTTGTGATGTAACATCTTGCTTCTTGGCAAATTTTATGAGTACCCCATAGGTTTTTAATTATATGTGTCACAATATGCGACAAAAATTACCGTATTTTGAGTATATTTTTTATTGCATTGACTTGAAGCTTCGGTTTTTTACAACTTTAAGTGACCGTAGTATTTAAGTGACCGTAGTATTTAAAATTTGATATTAACTTCAACTTGATACCGAACCAAAGACATTTTCACGTACGTTTTTAAACAATACATCTAATACATTACTCGAATAAAATTAGAAATGATTAAATTAATAAATAATCATGAGGTATTTAAAATGTTATTTATTACGTTTTTCATTCAAAAATATTTAATGTTCTTGTATACTTTGTCAACTTAGATTTTTTTTTATCTGTTACAGAATGTCTCAAATGACGGTGCCTCTTTTGTTTGGTTATTCAGGTCATTATAAATTTCAACACCTACCGCCTTTAGTGATTTCGTTGTACAGTAATGACGCGTTTGTACAGTTACCTCAACGCGTTGGTGAGTATTAGCGATACCGTTGTACAGTAACGTCGCGTTTGTACAGTTACCTCCTCGCGTTCGTGAGTATTAGTGATAATGTTGTACAGTAATGTCGCGTTTGTACAGTTACCTCAACGCGTTCGTGAGTATTAACGATAACGTTGTACAGTAACGTCGCGTTTGTACAATTACCTCCTCGCGTTCGTGAGTATTAGTGATAATGTTGTACAGTAATGTCGCGTTTGTACAGTTACTTCCTCGCGTTCATGAGTATTAGTGATAACGTTGTACAGTAATGCCGCGTTGGTACAGTTACGACTCGCGTTTATACAGTTACCTTCACGCGTTCGTGAGTATTAGCACAGATTATATAATACTATACTAGTACAGATGCCTCATCCCATACAATGAAATGGGACCGCCGTAACTCGGGCTATTTTGTTAAGCCGCTAGAGCCGTAAGTAGTAGCGGGTCGTAAATATTAGCTAACGACATCTAGCGTTTCTCGTTGAATACCTACTGTTATACTTGTAACTGGTTCTTTGAAGTCAATAGAAGGCGGTCTAATACCTAGCTACATATCGAGCCATACGACAAAACATCGCGTATCCTACATATTTTTATCATAAAGTAGGAAGATGAGGAAGTTTATTGCGAAAAAGTCTCGAGTACTCGGATATTTCCTTTTTCTGGGGAATGTAAATGTAAATGGAGTTACATCTTAACTCTCAAGATTTAGAAAAAAAGGTCTTATGAGGAGAGTTGCAATTCCATAAATTTGCCCCCCGCAATAAGCTCTGAGATTTCAGTCAATTTACCCCGAGGTTAAATAATTATTATTAAATGACAGATGTTTTGTGATCAAATTCTTTTTTGAAAATCCTATAATTTTGTGTAAGTTGCTTATATATTTAGTGGGTGTTTAGATTAAAATTTTAAAATGAATTCGTATTATCATAAATATATGTAATAATACGTACAAACGAGTCGTAATACAGAGACCGAAAGGTGGTTGAATGTTTAGGTATCTAAAATTCCTGAGATATTTTTTACTAGCTTTTGCCCGTGACTCCGTAAAATAACGTAGGTACCGTCTAAGTGCACATTTGGTTAGGGCACATGACTAAACCTACAGATAGCTTCAATCAACCGGCGCTAGCGAGAGCACCTCTACAAGCACGGGTATGTGTGCGTGACCTGTCACTGACACTGTGTGCGTGACCTGTCACTGACACTGTGTGCGTGACCTGTCACTGACACTGTGTGCGTGACCTGTCACTGACACTGTGTGCGTGACCTGTCACTGACACTGTGTGCGTGACCTGTCACTGACACTGTGTGCGTGACCTGTCACTGACACTGTGTGCGTGACCTGTCACTGACACGGCGCGCGTCGGAGGAAAAAGGAATCAAAAGGAAATTTCCTTTTTTACATACCTAAAAGATCTTGACGGGTAAATACGTATATTTTTTTATTATAAGATGTCTCAATAATTACTTTAGGAAGGTGAATCTTAAAAAACGTAGTTACGTAGGTAGGTACCTACAAACAAGTATAATGATACATATAAACATGCATATATTAATGTATATGCATAATTATATTATTGGTACCTCCCTATTGAATACAAATTAAATCAGAGATCTTTGTTAGGGTTCCATAGTCAAATGGCAAAAAGGTCCCTTATAAATCCATCATATACTTCCGTCTATCCGTATGTCACAGCGTTATATTCCGCTTTCTTTGCATATGTTGATTGTGATGAAATTTTACAGCAAAGTCTTATGTGAACCACCAAATAGATTTGTAATAAAATTAAGAAAAAATATTTAGGGGTAGCTCCATATATTAAACTGAGGTACGAAATTGATATCAGCTATATATTGATTTAATTTACTAAATGTGTCAGTTGAAAACATTACCAGCTTAGGAATGATTCTTGAAACGTTGTTCTAAGCTGGTGGGTTATTAAGTCATGTGGTTAGGAGGTCTAATAAACAACATTTACTTATGCCCATACCTCTATCTAGCCAAGTTAAGAATAACTGACTTCTAGTCGCAACCGCTAGTGGCAGGTGTACAACGGCAATTTCGCTCCAAAACCGCAAATCGATGTAGAGTTTAGCCGTTTGGCACACAGGTACTTTAGGGCAAAACAATAATTTTGAGCCGCAGTTCCTCAAAATATTTCCCTTAAGCAATTTGAAAAATATTAAAATTTAGTATTTTTTTTGAATTTTTGAATATTGCAATATGAGATGGTTACTTAAACTTCAGATCTTTATGAGACTTATGTGGAACTGTACTGTTCCTGTTAATATGCTACTGCCCTGCTGCTTCTGTTAATATTTTGAGGAACTGCGGCTCAAAATTATTGTTTTTCCCTAAAGTACCTGTGTGCCAAAAGACTAAACTCTACATCGATTTGCGGTTTTTTTTTGCGTACACCCAGGACTGCGCCACCTGCCAGCGGGTCGAACGAAACATGTTTTGTTTACTTCGCCAAGTAGGTATAGTATTTTATAATCTGTGACTTCGCATTGTTTCTTGAGTTTTGCTTTTGCGGTGATTTTGTGTAAAAGAAAGTTTCATGTATTGATTTTTTTTAGAACAATTGTACAATGCTTTCCTTTAAATCAAGTGTAAGCAGTGCCAAATGATAATTTCTCATGGTGGGGAGGGAAAAACAGAAAATACTACGAGTATGAACAACCAATAATGTCAACCAACTCTGATACCTCAGCTAGGTTCTATGATTAAATGTTCGATCAACCCCAGTCGCAGTCCTAGTCGGCGCTCTTTGCCGGATAGTCGCCAACTTGTCACCGACTACGAAAGTGGCCGGATGGTCAGCTTTACCGACTAGTCGGAACATCCCTGCTTTTAAGTGACCTATTGGCTTTTTTTCTCGTACACTAATCGCTTCAAGTGTGCCTATAAAAATTTAAGTTCCCTCGATTTCTCCAGGATTCCATCATTATATCCTGACCTAATGACCATGGGACCATCTGGGAAGTATACTCTTTCAAACAAACAAGTATTTTCCGAATCGGTCAAGGCGACTTCGAGTAATCGGAAAACATACATAAAAAAAGATTTCGAGGAATAAGGAACTTCTTTTTTGAAGTCGATTAATAACTAGTCACTTAAATAGACGACAATATATCCTAAGCAACTCATATATCTGTGAAGTCAAAGAAAGATTAAAGCGTATTTAATTATTTATGAGTAAAATAAAACTTCTTTTAATATACCTACTTTCTGTTTTACTAGTTTATGAAATATCGTCGTTTATGTAAGTGACTTACTAGTTTTTGCTCGTAAGTGTACTAATGCATCGCTTAATTATTAACGGATCGATGCAAACGACAATGTCACGGGGTATCCATTTGTTGTATACCAAAACCTTCTCCAGAATGTAACAAACACTTTTCTGAAAACCATATCAAAATCGGTTGTAGTGGATCCAAGCTTTAGATAGAGAATAGTTGTGGTAACTAGTGAATTTAAACCTTGGTCTGGAGAGCTTAGAGGGAAACAAACAATATACGGCTTTGGTTGGAGAGTGGATAACCGGGAGGTTAAAATATATGGAGAACATCGATCGATTATTCTTAGTTATTTGATATAAACGTTGTAGGGTGCGAGAGGGATAGTAGAGGAGGCTCCGCGCCGCTTACGACGAGCATTCATTGCGTAAACTAATCGAAGCCGTATAATCGAGCCACGGAAAAGCGGAGAAGCTAGTTCAACAGATAAAGTCTTTAGTAGAATAGGTTTGCGATTTCGATATAATATTCGATTAATTACTATAAAGTAACTGGCCACTAAATGCGAAGCACGTGTGTACACGTGGAAGTCAAATAAAGAAGAAATTAACTGGCGCCACAATTTCTAGACACGCTACGTGTTCAGGCCGCGTCTATCGTGGGGGAGGGGAAAACGGTTATAAGCGACAGGCGTCAGTTGCGGCACCCTTAAGTCATACAAAATAGCTTTATGCGAGGCGCAGTCTGCGCCCCGTACTATATGCGTAACATCGATCTCCATAGTGATTTCGAGCTTCCGACCATAAAAGCCTTCATCACAGATGCGTCTAAACGCTACTTTGAGTCGGCAGCCCTCCACCCCAATCACCTAATTAGGCAATCGTGTAACTATGCCCCCAATAGAGGGGCCCTAGGACCATTTAGATATCCGAGGCACGTTATCACAGATTCTGACGATGAGATAACCAGCAGGCTCAAAGCTCAAGCGCCTTTCGCGCTCGCGTCCGCGAACACAGATTATACAAATATATACAGAATACGCGACGGAACATTAGACAGTTTAGTTTTCACACACACAAATACACACACTCGAGCGCGCAGGTATACTAGGTTCACTAATATACCCGGGCGCTTCGACTAGTTAGATTTAAATAATAATAGGCGAGGGCTGAAGAGTTTCTTGCCGTTTCTTCTCTTCAGAACGCCTTTGTTATTTTCCGAAACGGCGGTAAAATTTAGTTAGATACAAATTTTAGTTTCTAAGAGCGGTTGCCCAAGACGAGGTTCGTGTCTAGGACACCCTTGTGCAAACCGCCCCAACTTTTCGCTGAAGAGTGCAAGCAGCACCGCAGCAAAAGTTAGTCCGCGTGTAGTTGTAAAGGTCATCTGCGGCCAACAACAGTAGACAGTAGATAAAAATAAAAAAAAAAAAGCGGCACCCTTTTTCACTATTGTCGTGCCGAGGTGCAGGTCGAATTCTGGTTCCTGAGGAAGTGGGAAGGACAGGACGCACAAAGATTTGAAGAAATTTAATACCGGCGCCGTGCACGTTTCGCCTACATCAAATATCAGTAAGTGTCTTTTGTGAGAACTGAGGCTAGCAATGTAAGCTTATTATTGAGGGGTTTGTACTATGGGGCTTTGTGAGGGACTTTCTTCATACGATTGCGTAAGGACTGTGTAAGGGACCGTGTAAAAGTGAAGCATTGGTAGGGGAAGATTTAAAGTGTTTGACTTTTTGGTTGGGATTTAGTCCGGGATCTTAGTTGTAAATTTGGGGTAATAAAAAAAAACCTTACTTATTAAAAATGCAGAGGTAATTTGCTGACATTGTTGGATATGTACTCTCTAATGAAAGGGGACTGCCGATTACTGTAGAAAATTTAGTGGAGTAAAAGGTTCCTGCAGGGATCGGTGTCTTTTAACATGATGTTGTTAACTTTGTGATACCTTGTGGGAGGAAAACCCCGTAATTAAGCCCTGATCTGATTAGATAGGAAATCAATTAAGCTTAGGGTTAAGACTAGGGTAATTCTTGTGTAGACCTTGCTGTGCATATGTATGTATGAGTATGGATATCCTCACTGGATAAAACCCTATGCGAGTCCTTAGGCGGCGGTTACCCGCACTGATCTGAGTCGGAGGTGAAGGGACTTCCCCATACGGCTCGCTGGGGTAATCCTTGTGTGAACCTTGTCCTGAATTCCTATTAAATAAAACCCTACACGATTCAGTAGGTTCTCATTAAAGTTATACGAGTTTGTTGCATGTAATTGACTATTGTGTTAAAGATATCTCTATATTTGTTTTCTACCATCGTAATAATCTTATTCCAAGTTCCTGCTCCTTTGCGGTATGAGGACTCCCAAAGGCAAGTGGACGGAAACGGAAACGGAAGTGGAAGACTAGATTGACTGCGGGCTTCGGGAATCTAAGGGTGTGAGGGGGGTTGACTGAGCCTAGATCTAGGTTGGCTCCATTTCCACCCTTCACCGGTGACAAGTGAGGAAGCTGAACTTGTAGGGAAATCTGACCCGGATCTAAAAGAAATATATATATATATATATATTTCGTATGGTTTATGTGTCATCTCATTAATCTAATAAGATAGAGAAGTTATTTAAGTGATATTTAAATAGCAATATTGGTTGTGTCAGATCTGGGTTAGATTACGTTTAGGTAATGAGTGGCTAAAGTTTAACGTGGGATTTTTAACCCAATCTCCTTAAGGAATCCGTAGATAAAAAAAAAAGAAACCCTCCACGCCACCCATTGCTGCGACGGGTAGATTTAGAAACCAAATTACTATTGTGTTCATATTTAAATATTTGTTTCCTGTGTAAAAATAAACGTAAACCTCCCATGTCTTTCATGGCCGCGACATTAATCTAACGAGTCTAATTTTTAATTAGACTACCTCGGCCTTATTTTATTGCTTTATACTGTTTAAATTGAGTCGTTAACTGAACCATTTAAGATAGAAATGACAGAACCGCAACCTTGACCAAACTTTATTAACAGGCTATGTAGGTAGGTAGTTAGGTGACGTTAGTGGGTCAGGATTTGTTCTATTCTTCACCATGAATCACCCCGTTGAAGACGTATTAATATAACCATACACAATTCTCTACTAACTGATGAGGCTCGGAATTGTTGTATGGATGGCCGAAACGTTAAATATATGGTCGTCTGTTTGTTTGCCACCTCCGCAGTGTTATAAATGTAGGAGTTGGTGGCGAGCACTACTTACCTATCCTAAAGAGCAGTTTAGGGTACAATGTACTAAAGGCCAATGTTCATCCACCTACTCAATTACTAAACAACAGGAAAGGGTGAAGCCACAAGGTAAGCTAGTCTGATTAAACCTATCTACGAGTCTGTCCAGAGTTGGTTGTTATATACCTTCCTTGTTCAAGGTTCCAAGGCGTTAGCCAGATAATAGGCACGATACATTTGATAGCCGCTTAAGGCTGGACGGTACCCAAGGTCTTTAGGGCGTTTCAAAATCAAATTATAAATAATTAATTTTCAATATTCATTTTGGCGATAAGGTAGGAACAGTCTAGTGTATAAGTTAGGTGAACTTTAGGTTCCGTCTCGATTTTATAGTATTGATTTCCATAAAATCTTATATCCGAGTGTAGATAATCCCCAAAATTTGTAAACATTAACCCAATTTTAGATCTAATAGCGAAAATCGTATCGACCGGGTTGCGAGATACTAAAACAAAACCGAACCAACGTAAATTAGTATGTGAACTTGTCGCACCCACGTGACCACAAGACGCCAGCTGGGCACTTCGATGCACAGGCAAATGTATGAAAAGTCTGACCGTTTAGTCATTAATCGGCCGAAGGGATAATTTGGTGGCGGGCCCAACAATTCTGGATAGAACAACTAATGAACCCTTAAGGTATGGTTGTATATGCGAATTTTCCTGGACGATTCCCAGTTAGGGTCCCACGTATACGACTATGAAACTATGATTCATAAATTTGGATAGAATTCCATACTAAAGTGACTTCGTCAACAGCGCCCTCTATAAGGCCTTCTCAATGTCTCCAAGTTTATTAGACAGCTAGCTAAGATATCGATCGACCGAGTAATTCTACGATTATTACACAGATGGCGTGGGCCACAGTGGTAAAATAATAATCATGAATGTATGAGGATTTCCAGATACGGTTAGGACAATTTTATAACTTTACTTAAAGGGTAGGCTGTAGTTGTATTTCAGGTTTACATTTATTTCTAATTCGTTAGTTCGTCTTTACGGTGATTCTCCATATATTATTATAAGATTATAAAGTCAGCTAAGGGAAGCTAGTAAGGATAGTGGTAGGCTCTTTATATACTTAGATTGTCTGTTCGCCTTTAGGGTGACTTCTCGAATACCATTACGATTTTATAATTTCACTTAGGGGGTCGGTAAAGGGTTGTCAACAGATTATTTATGCAACTACTAAACCTGTCGGTCCGTCCGTGGGTGCACTTTTAAGTGTTATTATGATGGTTTTGTAATTTACTTAAGGGGTAGCCAGCGAGTATATTCGTGTATTATCTATATATATTCAATCTGTTAGTTCATCCGTACGGTGACTTTTCATATTACATTACAATTTTATAACTTCACTTAAGGGATCGATAGCGAGTCTGCTAATAATTTATCTATGTACTTAATAGGTCCGCCTGTCTCTTTAATGCCTTATACATATTCATACCTTCACTTAAGGGCAAGCTGGAGAACTGTCGATAGGTTAGCTATGTAGGTTATAGGTTACTTAAGGGGTCAATAGCGAATCTGCTAATAATTTATTTAGGTACTTAATAGGTACGTCTGTCTCTTTAATGATTTCTATATATTGTTATAAGTGCATACCTTTAGTTAAGGGGAAGCCAGTGAGTTTATTAGTGGTTAGTACTTTTATATGTCTAAGGCTTCTCCTTTTAAGGTGATTTTCATATATTACTATAAGGTTACAACTTTAATTTAGGGGAAACTAGTGAGATTGTTGGTAGATTATTTACATTTTAAGGGTTCATACTAGGGTGAACTTCATACATTACAATATGGTTACAATTTTACTTAAGGGGAAGCTAGCGAGTTTATTGATGGACTACTTACCGTTTAAGAGTTCTTCCTTAAGGCGATTCTCATACATTACTATAAGATTACGACTTCACTTAAGGGGTACGCGGTCTTGGGGTTTCATCTTTATAGTGAGATTTCATAAACTATCATAAAGTTATAACTTTATGACCTATCGTGTTCAAGGGGTAACCGCGATATTACGAGCTAGGGTCGGAGTTGTGAGGAGGTAGCTAGACTGTCGAGTAGGGCGGCTTAGTCCTAAGTACTCCAACCACGGGTCTACGTTACCCATACATATATATTTAATTAGGAACTCAATCTTAGTAATTTAAATTCCGGTCTAATGTTAATTAGGACGTAGGGACTCAGCGGTTAAGGATTAGTTATTGACCAAGGTCTTTAATGTAGATATAAATTAAGGTTAGGGGTTTTTTTGATTTTATCCTTTCATACCTGGGACTGATTGAATCCATACCTCTTAAGATCGTGGGTTATTATCGGTCATAAAGAGGGGTCCAAATCGACGATTAGGCCATTAGACGATCACAGCCAAATAAAATATTAACTTTCATTAATAATAACATTAACGGTTACAAAATATCATTTACATTTTCACAATAATAAAGGCAATAATAATATGTTAGGATTACTTACGCCCATCACGTAATCAAATTGACAAGTACGCCATTATACTCCACTTGAGTTCAGATGTAAATAAAAAAAAAAAAATACATTTTATTTTTAAAAGGGGGGGGGGGTTTCTACACGGTTCAGCCAAACGCGAGATAATCACGGCCAAACATACGGGTCAAACTGAGAACCTCCCTTTTTTAAATTGGTTAAAAATGTAAGCACTATTATCTAAAGTGTTTTCAATTATAAAGTAGGTGCACTTGTGCGATGGCATGCTATTCTTCAAAAGTGAGCTATCCTTTTCACAAAACAATTGTTTAAGAACTTAGACGCATTCGTCTTTGATTCTGTCTCAACACACATATTAAAATTATGTACAAAAGAGTTAGCAACTGTTCTCACTTATTTAATTAATCTTTCTTTTAGCCAGGGTGAATTTCCAGAACTCTTGAAACAGTCTATAGTAAAACCACTTTACAAGAAAAATTGTAAAAAGGATATAAATAATTATAGACCAATAACATTAATATCAATTTTTTCAAAGATTTTTGAAAAAGCAATGCATGTACGAATAACAAATTTTTTGACAAAACATAGTATTATCAAACCAGAACAGAACGGGTTTCAAAAAAATAGATCAACTACATTAGCTAGCTTTATGTTACTACGTAGCGTTACTGAAACAATAAATAAAAGGTGTGCAGTGACTGGGTTGTTCTTCGACATGACCAGGGCATTTGATTTTGTAAAACATGAATTGCTTATCCAAAAGTGTGAAAAATATGGTATACGTGGTCCTGCTCTTATGTGGTTAAAAAGCTATTTGACGAATAGAAAACAATGCGTAGAAATACCGAGGATTGATGATAATTTCGATCTCACTCTATATAAATCACCTTACATATATAATAATCTAGGTGTACCACAGGGAAGCATTCTCGGCCCGTTGTTGTTCGTATTATATATAAACGATTTGCCGTCTGTAACAAATCACCAATGCATTCTTTTTGCAGATGACATCTCAATAGTTATACCAAACAATGCTAGCAACATTTTATATGAACATGTTATAAATTCTACCGTTCACGACATTTCAGAATGGCTTGAAAGTAACAACTTACAAGTTAATTTAACCAAAACAAAGTATATTCAATTTTCAAATTATAAAAGAGAAAACCCAGTTTTGAATATAACAAGTGATGGGCGGAAGGTAGAAAAAGCTCAAGCAGTAAAATTTTTAGGATTAACTTTAGATCAAAATTGTAATTGGAAGAGTCACACTGACAATCTATGTAAAAAGCTTAATAAATTTGTATTTGCTCTTAGGACTTTAAGAAAAACAGTGGGCGAAAAAGCAGCTCTCACTGCTTACCATGGCTACGTAGCCTCACTGCTAAGGTATGGCATTTTACTCTGGGGTAATTCTACAGACATAAATAAAGTGTTTGTTGCCCAAAAAAAATGTATCAGAGCAATTACTGGCATTGGTCCTTATGAATCTTGCAGATTATTGTTTAAAAAATTAAATGTAATGACATTGACATCTCTGTATGTGTATGAAATAAGTATTTTTGTAAAAAAACATCCTCATTTATTTGTTAAGGTAGCAGATGACCGAATTCGGAATTTCACATGTCGAGATCCTACGAAATTAAAATATCCTCGATGTAACATAACCCTATACCAGAAAAACTGTGCAGTAATGAGTATAAAAGTATACAACAGCCTTCCGAATTTTTTAAGAGAATTAACAGTTAAAAAATTTCAAATAGATTTAAAGAATATACTTATTGAGAAAAGTTTTTATACTTTGCACGACTTTTTTAAATGTTCCAACGATTAATAATATTATATTTGTTTAACTTGGTTGGTTGGAAGGTTGGTTTATAATATTAATTGTGCATTTGATATTTTGTTCTATAGTTAAGGTTAAATCTGAAATTTGTAAAAGTTCTATTAGTTTTTAGTAGTAATTGTGATGACATATTGAAATATTGACATAAAATGTAATTATAATAAAATAATGCTTAGTTGACATTTGGTTTATAATATAATATGATTTGACTCGAATTAAAATGATGTGGCATTGGAATTAAACTTAAAAATTTATTAGATTTTATTAATACGCCACTGAATATGTTAAAATATGTTCATATATGTAACAATTTGCATGCCAATGTTTTGGCGAAATATGTTTGGACAATCTGTATTTAACATCTGTAATGTACCATATTTCTGGCAAATAAAGACAATTCTAATTCTAATTCTAATTCTAATTCGACCCAGGATAAAACTAAAAGAAACAAATTGTACTGAGGTCGAAGTTCACGCTTGCGTGTGTTTGTTTTGTAATATATCTAAGTATTAGGGTGGGTAGATACCAAATATATTTTTTTTTTGATTTGGTTGGTAAGTACCTACACCAATTCATATTATTCAGTGACACTGTTGTATGTCGCTGTCAAACTCAGAACATGCGAACAACGTCATCTATCAATCAATAGTGAAAATTTATTAACTAAGCCGGCACGTAGTTCAATTTATTGCCGCTTAAAGTACAACGAACTCATTCAATTTATGTAAAATTTCGAAAATTTAATAAAGGCGCCCATTACTTCATTTTTGTTAGCTTAAGGACATTTTGATATTAAAACAATATTTTTTAAGGCTCGGTTACTTTTCTTTTTCAATAAAATAACAACCTACATAACAAATCGATACACACAACGCCATCTATTGATATGAATTTAAATCATTTCTGTTTTGTTTGGGATAAGACCCCGTGGTATTAGTGATAACGTTGTACAGTAATGTTGCGTTTGTACAGTTACGACTCGCGTTTGTACAGTTACCTCCACGCGTTCGTGAGTATTAGTGATAACGTTGTACAGTAATGTCGCGGTGGTACAATTACGACTCGCGTTTGTACAGTTACCTTTATGCGTTCGTGATTATTAGTGATAACGTTGTACAGTAATGTCGCGTTCGTGAGTAAAAGGATCTTGACAGACAAATTAACAACTTTCGGATTTTATTTATATTTGTGATCAAATTTCATGATGCCAGGACAGCGGGAAGTACCCTATAGGTTTTGATTTATTTGTGACTGGCAATATATGCGACAAAAATGTTGTATGTTTTAATTATTTAGTGACACAATTTACACTTTATGCGTTTATTAGGTTTTTAGTGGCCGTAGCTTTAATTAAATACTTTTTTTTATTTTATATCTGTTCGGAAAAGATTTATTAGGTTAGTCTTTTAAGTGGATAAGTCAGAAAAAACAATTTACACATACATAAACAACACCCAACACACTACACGTCTTTTTACACAAAGTGAGTAAAAAACATATAACGCCGAAACCGGTAAGTCTTTATAATTATAACTTGTGACATTATGGCCCAGTTTTTACGATCCAGTTTCTGGTAGCTTAGAGTGTGGTTCGGGCCACTTTCTTTTGTTTCTGTTTGGGTCGTTTTTTTTTAATACAGCCATCTATTATCAAGTAGCTTAACAACGCCATCTATTATCAAGTAGCTTTATCGTTGCTGTGTCAGTAAAAATAATAGTATTACTACTCGCCAATAGATATCAGAAAGAGTAATATTTTTCAGTTTATCACTGCCTAAAAACACGGATAAAACGACGTTTTCTGAAAATGAACCCTAGCTAGATCAATTTATCGCCCCCTAATATATCTAATATATACAAGAATTGCTCGTTTAAAGGTATAAGATTAGATTTAGGATTTACTGTTAGTCAGGTAATTACATTAGAAATCGTGACTTCGGATCACGTCGGGTTGATAGGCATAGGTAACCGGTCTTATCTTATCGCATTGCTCGTCGGACATTCGCAGTGTAGCTTATTAAGTAAGCACTTTATTTATTTTGCTGTTGTAAAATAAATCGGAATAAAAATAGACTCGGAAAAATAGGTATTAAATAACAGTTGTTTTGTTAGGATTACGATAACGTAATTATTTGTGTAAATTGTAGTTGGGGTTTTGGGGTTTTCTATATACATTTCTTGCTGGAACAAACTGTATATATAACAAACAGAGTCGTTTGTTTGTGTTTTTGTTTTAGTTTTGGATTATTTTTTGTGTGGAAATTTTATTATAAGAAATGACGCCATCGGTCAAGGAGCTCAGGGCTATTTTAACGAATTTAGTGAGATAGTTCTTATGTGCTGCAAGATTGGTAAAACGGGAAGATGGGATGTTTGCATTAAGCAAAGAGCGGCACAGTTTCCGACAAGAGTCAGTGAACTCGACCAGGCATACCAGGGTATCTTATCGTTAACGGATAACGAAACTATCCTAAAGGCGGCAAATTCTGACTATGATTTGCTATGACTATGACTATGACTGCGCGGTTACAAAGGGGCGCGAAATTTTTGAATAATAACAAAAAAAAATTGTGTCAGTACGTACCAGTATCAGTATCAGCACCTACTTACACAAAATAAAAAGATTTTTTAATTCTATAGAGACGTAGAGCCTCCGAAGCATGCTCTGGCTTCTTGATTTTTCCTACAACGCTTAATCTACCTATACATACTTGGGTACCTTTGTATACCATTGTTAGGGAAATAGATGCATTAAAAGCGAAATTTGCATTATATAAGTGATAAATGCGAAATTTTGAAGAAAAATGCGATAACTGCGAAACTTTGACAAAGGTACATTTTATTCGCCACAAGTGGCCGCTGCGCCGAAGGTGCACAAGATCACAGTAGTATGTTGAAGACAGCAGCTCAGAAGAATTTGGGTATCACTACACATGAGATCTAACTCAACAAATTAATGTTACCAACACATTGGCAGATTATTTTGGCCATCTGAAGCAGTCACCGTGCCTACGTCATCTTTGGACACAAGTTTGACATTAAAAAGTTTTGTAAAATTCAATTTTTTAAATATATCTCACAGGAAGAACTGATTGATATTGATGGGTATACTCATTTCCATAGACACCTGGTCAACCAAGAAACTCCTGTTGATGTGGGTAATGCAGGTTTTACTAGCTACAGAATGTTGCTATCCTAATATTAGGTTGCTAGTCTCAATTGCCCAATCAACGGCAGTCAGGAACTAAGAGGTGTTTTAATATCTGCAGCATCGTTATAAATGATCGAAGACAAAGGTTAAAGGAAGGAAATGTGAAGACTACTACAATGCTAGCCTTTAATAACTAAGTTGTCTATAATATAATTTTGATTTATGCGAAATTTTTGATTCTCAGTATTTTTTATGCGAAATTACGATTTTTTTATTTGTGAAATATACGTAACCTGAACCCCAAACCCGAACAAAGTCGTTTTCGGGTTTCTGTCCCTATGTACGCTTATATCTTTTAAACCGGCTACGCAAAGAATTTTTTATCACATCTAATTAAAAAAGAGCTGGTTGGTTTCTCGTAAACAGGGACTAAAGTTGCACTTTGAATCCCTAGGGAGGCAAAGTGATGTAAATTTGGAATTTGGATTACAGAGGGCAATCAAGAACATTGCATTACATTCCGCGCGCGGACCTAGTAAAAAAAAAGTTTTTTGAAAAAGTAAAAACCACGCGAAATGTATTCCGCTTTTGTAAATTTTACTCAAATTCGTATTTATGATGATACTTTTATAAAAATAGTAGCGCGTTTTCCTCAAGAAGTGATAATAAAATAAATAAATGTACTATTCATATTTATATATCTTATTATTTATATATATATATCTTATTTATATTTATGTACACTTATCTCTGTATAAATTGATGTGTATCACTCGATCGCAAAATTACTTTACCTCGTGCGCCATCCTTTGAATCTCTCACTGCGCTCCGAATTCTACTTTAAAATCCTTCGCTCCACTGTGGTTTCAAAATAGCACACTCGCCGTAAAAATATTATTTTGATCCCTTGTGATACAATCTACTATTAATGGTGTTTTACTATCACTCAGATATTTTCTTCCGGGTGGTTTATAGGTATAATAAATGCATTTAATATTTACAGAAAACATAAAAAGTTTAATGTTTCTTAAAAACATAGGATTTTAGGCGCTATTTTTGCTGAAGCTGACTAAATTAGATTAAAAAAGATATATCACAGAATCATGTAGTAACTCCAACTAAAGTCATCATCATCAGTGTATACTACTAACTATTAGTATACTAGTTATAATTTTTAATCTATGGCTGCTAGAGGAGAGCCCCGATGAGGTGCTTGCCCTAGGCGCTCTCGACATAATCCCCGAGTCAGTCTAATGTTTTTTTCAGAAGCCTTTCCCAGCGCGTGCACGACAATTTACCAAAATTTAATAACTATCGGTTTACCCTTAGTACGCAAGGCCGACTCGCACTTGATCCTTTTTTCTTTCATAGAAACCTTGCTCTAAAAATAACAAAAACAACGAAAACAAATTATCCAATTTGGTGCAGTCGTTCGAAAGTTATAGGGTGATCAAGGGAAACAGGAATTTATATTTATATGTATAGATTATATTATATAGCAACATAATTGTTGTAATAGAGATGATTTTAATGTATCGTTCTACATTTTATATTTTTATGTACCGCTCTAAATTTTATATCTGCTGTCTCGAAAGCGCAGGGCAAGTCTCTAATTTATTCTGACCTCGTTTTATTAATTATATATTTAGTAACAAACACTAGCTCAAGACCAATGCCTCACTCACTTTGGTTTCTTGTTTTTCACGTGCGTAAACAAAACTTTTCAAGTTGATGTCCTTAACGTAAGATACACCTTTAGACAGCATAAACGCAAATGTGACAATTGACTTCTATTACACGAAACTTAACATAATATCAGTAAAAAACTCTAAAGGAAGCCATGTGTAAAGGTTTATCACAATATACAATAATTTAAGCACTTCTGTTATCACATTTAAAATATGCATACTCTGATGTAAAACGTTTTCTTACAGATAAAAGGAACTTTGAGCCAGCCGTTGAAGCAAGTTAAAGAATACAGAACGACGAACAAACGTACACTTGTTGCAAAATGTTATAACAATCGTTGAAAAAAACCTACTCAAAAATTGTTACACGTGCAACAAAAACGTTGACTCTCGTTTTGGATTTCATTCGTTATCAAAATGTTGACGCTACCGAATGTAAATTTGCAAAAGTAAATACTGAAAGTGACATGTTTTCTTCAAAATGAAAACCAAGCGATAAAAATAAGTAATATAAAATATGCAAATTTAATAGGAATTGGAATGAAGTTTTGATTTTAAAACATTAAAAATGGTGAAAGCGATAATTACCACACCGGCGCCTAGTGACTCAACGAAGGAGGACACATTTGCAAAACTAATAGGACATTTTGGACGGTGGCAATTTATAGTGTTTTCATCAGTGTTTCTCGTCAAACTATCATCAGGATGGGTGCAAATGGCAATTCTGTTCCTGACACCAAACTTAACGTTTTGGTGCGTAGAGTTTTCACCGAACTCGACAGCATCGAATGTTACGTCGAATTCGACTTGCTACGAGGATTGCTTGCGGTACAAGTATGATCCCAGCCCTTTCAACAACACCATCGTGTCGGAGTGGGATCTGATCTGCGGCAGGAGATGGCTGGCCAGCTTCACGCAGATGGTTCTGCAATTAGGCATCTTGATCGGTAGTGTCTTATTTGGCTTCCTTTCTGACAGGTAAGTTTCAAAAATCAATTAGACCGTGTCGCTGCATGCAACGCGCAACGTCAAAAATGGCGAGCAACGTTTTCTCGCTTCATCATCTTAGTTACAGAAACATATTTTTTACAATTACTACTCTAAAAACTATATATTTTATTTATAGACCAAAGTGGATGGAACGCTCTTTTTATCTTCAGAAGAATAAAAATGTAGAAGCATATAAATAAAAAACACAAAAGCATAAAAAACCAACCAAGTGCGAGTCGGACTCACGAAGGGTTCCGTGCCATTATCTATAAAAACGGCAAAAATATCACGTTTGTTGTATGGGAGCCCCCTTTAAATATTTGTTTTATTTTGGTTTTTTAGTATTATAGCGGCAACAGAAATACATCTTCTGTGAAAATTTCAACTGTCTAACTATCACGGTTCATGAGAGACGGACGGACGGACAGCGGAGTCTTAGTTACAGGGTCCCGCTAATGACCCATTGGGTACGGAACCCTAAAAATTAAGAATTTATTTAATTTATTTTTCATAATAGGCTCATCAAACTTAGGCTGTATGGAACAGTTACTTTAAAATAACAAAAAAAACTTTTTATGAATGTCATCAGCTGTTTTACAAAATAGGTAATAATAATATAAAAATATAAACTCAAAATATTTAAAAAACTACTCATTCTGTTTTATGGAAATGAGTTGTTTTTTTAATACTTTGATATTATTATAACCAATTCAAAATTTTGCATAATACTGTTATTTATTATTTAGGTATCTACTTGTGTCAATTGAATAGCAAATATCTACTTAGTAGAAAATTCGTAAGAATATTCCAAACTGAGAAATTACTATACTAATATAAACTATAATTATTATACTTGTCATAGGTCTTATGAAAAAAAAAGCTGCACTTTGTGATGGAAGCAAGCCGCTTTGCACAGTAATAGAAGAGACCAAAATAAGTGTTTTTGCCGGCAGCGCCTAAAGTTTCATCTCTTAGGAATAGAGATGGCGCCACTTCCCAAAAAAAAACTTTAAAAATTTCTTCAAGCCTGTCAGATGCACATGTGATTACTTATTCTACAAAGAAAAAAATATAAAAAAATTTAAAAAATTGTCGAAAATCCCGATTTTTTTTAATTTTTTTTTTCAAAATTTCAAGTTTTTACCCTATTGCATACAAAAAATGTATGAACAGGGTATTTTTTTATTGGTCACATTATCACGATGTAAATAACGCGTTTGATAAAAAAAACTGCATGTCAATATCTTAAATAGTTATGAAAATATTTAAGATTCCGTGATCGCGTGTTGCGGTGGTGGGAATATTGCTCTTGGTTCCGAGCGCGCTGTTCTGCCAAAAAAAGCATATACAATAAACGGCTACACGGATTTTCATACTCAAACGTTATTTTATGTTTAATATTATATATATTTTTTTTTTTATATATGAAAATAATGTTATAAAAATAAATTAAAATAAAATATTTCTTTTGCAAACATGGTAGAAAAATATTTCCATTTTAATTAACGAGTGTCTAAACTGATTATTTTTTTTTATTTTAGCTAAATGTATTTTAAAATCAAAAATAAAACCGCATCGAAATCACTTAAATTGTTTTTAAAATACGTGTTGCAGAAGTTATCAGAAGTTCATATCTAATTTTGTATATAGATTTTTTGGTTACCTACTTTAAAACGTGTACTCGGAAAACTTGTATTAAGTAGTAATGTTTACTTAATATTAATATTAACTAAAAAAAACATTTATTATACATTTTTAATAATAAAAAACTAATCGCCTTCTTCAGTTTCCAGTTCAAAGACATCGTTAGCACTGAAAAAAATAAATATTGAAATGCAGTACTAATAAGACAATATAATGATAATATTACAGGTCAAAATGTATGTTATACATACGGTTGATTCCTACAGTCGCCCTTGACGGATTTACATTGCAGAGTGCAGGGTAATCCGACACGTCGCTAACCGCAACGCATTGTTTCGCAGCCTGATTTACAAGCGCATTGATCGAGTAGGGTTAATTCTTGCCAAATGGCCGTTTAACTTGACCATTGTGGGGTCCAGCCACCTTGAGAGTTCTTGTTCCATCCCCAAAAAGATGGACATGGGATGGTAATGTCTAAATTGAAACAATTTCCCCATATATGACCCGACTGGTAAGCTGCGCGTAGTGCATGTTTTTGCAGGGCGGCTGACGTTGGTGGGAGACTTGTCACTAGCCTATTCTTTGAGGCAAATAAGTCTTTGCGAACCGTAACAGTAATATGCTCTGTATTCGCATCATACACTTTGCATGTGAATCCGGAACCAAAATTACTTTTCAGTTAAACTATTCGAATCATATATGTAAATCTTATACAATATGGATAATGAATGAGTACAAACCGTTCCAATTGAGTCATTACTTCTTCAGAGAGGGTTTCCAGAGGTCTCGATATCAAACGTCTTATTAACATCGTAATAATGTGAGCAATAAAAAAATACCCTATTCATACATTTTTTTTATGCAATTAAGTAAAAACCGGAAATTTGGTAAAAAAAAGCAAAAAATCGGGATTTTCGACAATTGTTTAATATTTTTTATTTTTTTTATGTTTTTTTTTTGTAGAATAAGTAATTATCTATCAATTGACATATTAATCATCAAAATCCGTGCATCCGTCAGGCTTGTAGAATTTTTTAAAGTTTTATTTTGGGAAGTGGCGCCATCTTTATTCCTGAGGGATGAAACTTTGGGCGCTGCCGGCAAAAACGCTTATTTTGGTTCCTAATATCACTGTGCAAAGCGGCTTGCTTCCATCACAAAGTGCAGCTTTTACCCCAAAAATCGCCATAACACCTATGACTATACCTAAAAATCTTTCTTTCTGTTGTCATAAGTGGTTGATTTATCTAGACGTATATTTTTTTTTTAATTTTTGTAACTTCATTGTAAGTCCTTGTCCTTAATTTCCAAAAAGTACATATTAAAAGATATTAAACTGTGGATTTTATAATATTAGTAAGAATTTCTACATATATAAATACTTAAATATATTTGTTTGTAAGAGTAATTTACATTAATACTTTAATATATGTATTCTTTCGTAACAGTATTTGTTAACCTAATTTTTATTTCATGGTCGCCCTACACCAAACCATTATTTTTACTGCAGATAAGCTATTCTGCATTACGTTTTAACATGGGCAGCAGTAGTGTTGAACACAGCGCAATAGCAATCCAGCTGAACGTTATTTAGCTGTTTTACATACCGGAGCTGTTTTGCAAAAGAGCTAGTGGTTTGTAAAACAGCTGATTATACAATCCATCTGCGACATGTATATAAGATAAGTAGGTAGGTATATAAAATAACTCACTACGCTCGGGGCTGAAATATACCTCAAAATTCTTGACTATTCTCGTGATACAACTTTTATAATTTACTTTTTTACACGACTGCCGGATAAAAAGAATGTAATGTTTTCAACGTTTATGTTTGTATGTATGTATGTTTGCCTGTTTCTTTTTTACAACTTGTTTTAATTTTTTTACGTTTATTTATTTTTTAGTATTATGTGATAGCAAATATAAAGGATATCATTTAAGGTCAGAGTACTTGTCAAGACAAATCAAACAAACCCAAACTCGATGGGATTGCGCCCCATTACCTACAGAGTTCCCATGGCCACCGATTCCATCATCAGATCGGCTCCAAGGTTACCATATTATTTCATTGTCACCCAAGTTATATTAGTAGTACCTGGGCGAGCTTTGTTCGGTAATTGTTTTGTTTCAGAAATTGCGTTTTAACTAAATAAATACTAGGTATATAGGTCAACTTAAAAAGAAATACCGTATCTAAATACTAAAATTCATCCTAATAATATATACTTGTATGGTATGGTATGGTGTGGTGTGGTGTGGTGTGGTGTGGTGTGATGTGATGTGGTGTGGTGTGGTGTGGTGTGGTGTGGTGTGGTGTGGTGTGGTGTGGTGTGGTGTGGTGTGGTGTGGTGTGGTGTGGTCTGGTGTTGTGTGTGGTATAAAAAAAAAAAATTTTTTAGCATTGTAGAGCCGAGATTGGATATTTTCTAAGATTATATTTAACTACAAAGTTAGTACCAACCAAAAATTATTACCAATAAACAAATCACATCAAGTAATTATTTTTTTTCAGATATGGGAGAAAGAAAACTTTCTTGGCATCGATAACATTACTGATAGCTTTTGGTTTTGGTATCCCATTTTCCCCCAACTACATAATATTCACAACCCTTAGATTCGTATTGGGCATAGCGACAGCAGGTACCATGGTCATCTCCTTCGTCATAGTAATGGAGACCGTCGGCCCTAAATACAGGGAAATCTTGGGTTGCTTCTTTCAAATACCCTTTATCTTAGGACATCTGACGACTCCCTTATTTGCATACTACTACAGAAGTTGGGATACCTTTAGTCTGGCTCTAGCAGTGCCACCCTTAATATACTTGGGTTACTTCTTCTTGCTGTCAGAATCACCGAGATGGCTGGTCAGCGTGGGACAAGTGCAGGAAGCGACGAGTATAGTTACAAAGGCTGCCAAACTGTTAGTACACTAATGTTACATTTATTAAATTACAAGCTTTTGCCCGTAGTTTTACCCGCCCTAAGGTCGGTTATCGGTGTAGCATTTCGAAGGCAACTCTTTAATTGTAAAAAAAAACAAACTTACACTTGACGTTTTCAAGTAGCCTATGTCCTTCCCTGGGACTTAAACTATCTTTATACCAAATTTCATCTAAATCGGTTAAGCGGTTTGAGCGTGAAGAGTTAACAGACAGATAGACAGAGTTACTTTAGCATTTATAATAATAGTATGGATATATAGATAAAATATTTATGTAATAAGTAAATAGTTACTTGTTATACAAGTGAGTAAAAGCGTTTTTTGGTAGAAATGCCGACTTTAAATACTGAGCATAGCGAGGGATTTAAAGGCACGAGACCGAAAAAATTTGCTCACGTGTCCAACATACATCTTATCACCTCTACCAGCGAGAAAAATATTTTCACATGACTTTTCTGGTAAAAAGTAAGTTCGGCATTGGAGACTTGTTATCTTAATTCTTCTGGTGTCAGAGAAATATCTCCGTAGCTTGTATCGCTCATTTTTCAAACAAAACAGAATTATTAATTAAATAAACAATCTTATGTTCAAAAAACTAGCTTGCCGCCATTTTACTTTTTCTTTAAATTGAGGTTGCGTTCGGAATTGTACCTACTACAACCTCTGCCATTGCTATCAAAACAATTAGCTGTATAAACTTTTAATAATACTAATAATTTAAAAAAACTCACTTAAAAACGAAAAAATGCTATAACTACATAGCATTTTTTCGTTTTTATTCTTAATTAAAATGAACGAGGTTAAGCATTTGTCCCGAAATTTGTTTCTGACCCAGTAATTGTATTGGTTTTTTTTTTCATCATTGGGAGAATTCCAAAGTCAATGTTCGAACAGTGAATTTGCAAAATTCGATTTTGCTGACTGAATTTGGAAAACTATCCTTTTCGTGCTGGTGAGGTGAAAAAGATATTTATATGCAACTAGCCTTTGCCAGCGGCTCCACCCGCCCTAAATTGGGTTATCGGCGTGGAATTTCCCAATTTACTCCTTAACTATACTAATTAAGTTTTCTATAGCAAGCTTTTGTTCGTTTAAGCTCAGTTATGGTTTTTCCCATGATAATTTTTAAATTTTTCGGGATAAAAACTAACCAATGTCCTTCCTCGGGACTCAAATTATCTCCATACCACATTTCCTCCAAATCGGTTTAGCGGTTTAAGTGTGAAGGGGTAACGGACAGACAGATGGACAGAGTAACTTTCGCATTTATAATATTAGTATGGATAGAGATACCACTGAGCTGCCTTAAGTTTTAATTTTAACTTAAGTTGTTATTTATAAATGCATCGGCACTATTCGGCACTAAGCTGATTTCGAACAAAAACTTGAATAAATCAAAACAGGAAGAAATAATAGTTATGCTGTTGTAATCATCAGTTGGTAGAAGTTATCGAGTATAATTACCATTTTCAGATGGCTTTATGCGGACCTGAAGATATACTTCGAAGTAAAGTTAGGTAAATCGTGTTTGGGCTCGTTTTAGCTCAGCAAAACGAGCTCAAACACACCTAGCTCTACTTGCCTAGGAGATCTAGTATTAGCCTTTGAAGTATACCTTAGGGTCACTTCTCCAAGTCTGGTGATAAGATCTCATTTTAACTAACATAACTAGCGCAAACTTTTCTAAATATTCTAGTAGTAGTCTTCGAAGTTGTATTATACCTTCATGTGACTCTACCAAGTCCAGTGGTCAGATCTCATAACTAACAAAATTAACCCAAACTCGACACACCTGACTGTACTCGTCTTGGAGATGTAGTTGGTAGTTAGAAGGCTTTGAGGTATACCTTCAAGTCACATCACCAACACCAAGTTTGGGGGTAACCTCTCATCATAAATAATAAAATGAGCCAAATGCTGATACTCCTCGCTCTTTATTCATATTAGCATGTCATAAATAGGTATTAGCTTAAAATTGTGGCCTTTGCCAAGTAGTTTTGGTGGTTTCTTGTGATCATCTGATCCTGAGTCTACGAAATATTGTGTCTACCTACTACTTTAAAGGATTTTTTTTTTTTTTTTTTTTATACCACTAAGGTGGCAAACAAGCTTACGGCCCGCCTGATGGTAAGCGGTCACCGTAGCCTATGGACGCTTGCAACACCAGGGGTATCACTTGCGCGTTGCCGACCCTTCAGAAATCTAATAACTTCTTTCTTGAAGAACTCCATACTGTAGTCCTTGCAGAAAACCTTGGCAGGGAGCTCATTCCACAACTTAAGCGTTCGCGGGAGGAAGTTTCTCTGAAACCGCACTGTACGCGACCATTTAGGTTCTAAAGTGTGAGAATGAATTCCCTGCCGATGGCGAGCGGTGCGATGGTAGAAAGTAGCCGTGGGCATCATTTCGAACAATTCCTCAGAACACAACCCATTGTACAAGCGGTAGAACACACACAGTGAGGCAAAGTCTCTCCTCAGACTTAAGGGCTCGATACCGCAAGTGAGTTTGGGATCGTCGACAATTCTCACAGCCCGTCGTTGAACCGAGTCAAAAGGGTCAAGCTGGTATCCGGGTGCACCTGCCCAGAGATGGCAGCAGTACTCCATATGGGGCCGAACTTGCGACTTGTAAAGTAACAACCTTTGCCCCGACGTGAAGTACTGCTTCGCTCTGTTGAGTACACCAAGTTTTTTGGACGCCAGCTTTACCTTATCTTGTAAATGATCTCGGAACTGAACATCGCTGGAGATGTCGACACCAAGGATCCCAATGCTCTTGGAGATGGAGAGGGGAGTGTTCTGGAATTGTGGGACCACAGTGAATGGAGTTTTCTTAGCGGTGAACGCGCACACTTGTGTCTTTGTAGGGTTGAATCGGACCAAGTTTACCCGTCCCCAGTCAGAGACCTGGGACAGTGTGGTCTCGATTTGAGACACAAGTTCTCCGCGGTTTTCCTCCACAACGGAACGAGGGATGTTTGCACGACCCGTGTAAAAAGTGTCTCCAGTACTGTCATCTGCATAGCAATGTATGTTGTTGATGTCCAACTTGTCATAGTCAAGGTACAGACAATAGATACAAAAACAGTACAAGAAACATATACTAGGTAAATAAATATTAACAACTATCAAAACGCGTCGATCGACTGTTTTTAAACGGGGCTTGTCCGTACGTGTGTGTTCGTGCGGCTTGTCTGTACGTGTGTATGCGTGCGGCTTGTCTGTACGTGTGTATGCGTGCGGCTCATCCGTACACGTGTGCGTTCGTGCGGCTTTTGCAAATGTAGTCGAGCGATTAGTGATCTGTTGATTTTGCAAAGGCCTTAAAAACAAATGTTGTACTACAGGAACAATCGGCCAACAGACAAGATAGAAGAAGCTCTAACAAAGCTGTCGAAGGAGATAACATCTCGCGAGGACAACTCTAAGCTGAACTATTTGGACTTGTTCCGAAAGTCGCTGCGGCTAAAGACAGTGTGCTGCAGCGCTATGTGGCTCATCCTCGGTCTTGCCTACTTCGGCTTCAACCAGTACATCGGGCAGACCAGTCCCGACCCCTTCCTCAGCGTCGCTATTGCTGCAGCTATGCAGGTAAGCACTCACAAACATATATACCTAGTTATAACACATCATATATTTTTTACAAGCATAGTTTACAAATATTGCCATTACCATTTCTTGCAAATGGCTTCATCTGCCTGAGTTCTTACTTTATCTGCCTTAGTTCCTACCTTAGTTTCCTGAGTTCTTACTTGTCAAAATCGGTTTAGCCGTTTCGATGCCTATCCCGCACAGACAGATAAATAAAAACAGGGTATTTGCGTCTTAAAAACAGAACCATATTCCGAAGACAAAACATTATATTTTAATTATATACTATACATAAATAAAAAACGTTTCGTTTTCTTTGTTTAACAGATTCCCTCTAATTTCATCGCAATATTTTTGATCAGATACTACGGTCGCAAATCTACAACTGCTACATTCTTCTTCTTGGCTGGAATCTGTGTGCTTATATTAGACTTCGTCCCGAAGATATTTTGGCTGACCCTGATACTGGCAGCGTTGGGAGTCAGTTGCGCTTCCATCGCCGCCACGAGCATTTACATTTACAATTCAGAACTATTTCCTACAGTGGTAAGGAATATGAGTATGGGTGCGTCATCTATGTGCATGCGAGTGGGCTCCATGGCAGCTCCTTTCGTAGCTAATTTATCTATGACAGTGCCATGGCTGCCAACGATCATTTTCGGCTTGGCACCGATCTTGGCGGCTTTGATTTGTTTGTTGCTGCCAGAGACAAATGGTGGGACGTTGCCAGATGGCATGGCCGATGTTAAAACTGAAGAGTGATTGTATATTACATTTATAAGTAGCTCAATTTTGTGAATTTTTTCGTAGAATTTATATAGTCATTATGTGTTATAAATAAAAGATAAGGTGGTTAGCCTGAAATAAAAAAAAAACAGGCTCGGACTAAGAATAACCTTTACACTAAACGAGTCTCTGTTAAGAAAATTAGTACCACTAGATCATAGACGGTGTTTAATATCTGGTTTGTCTTGCAGTGACACTATGATCCCTTCGTTCGTAAACTTGCTATTAACAAAACTGTTCGAATTATATAGGAATACTTATTATGAAACAGGCGGTTAAACCACGACGTCCCTTTTTTTCCACAAATAAAGAATTGGAAAAGAGGTAATGCAATTTTAATTAAAAAACTCTTTTTTTAAACTAATGATTGTATTATGTATTACTCGTAATTTAATGCTGCGTACCCTTTGTAAAATGTTTCAATAATTTCCTAAAAAATGATGGTAAGCTGATTGATATGAGATAAAGAGTTTGGTTTGGGTTTGGGAAATGACTAAATGAACTAAATTAGTTATTTTACTTGACGACTAAGAACAATTATATGATTTTAACTTTTTATAAAATTTAATATTTATGAAGGTAGTTAACAAAGTGTACCTATATATATTATTTTTGTTGAAGGTTTCTTTCTTATTACCACGTTTACGAAAAAATATTTTTGACATGAATTTGTATGAATTCGTCTTTTGGAACCTACTGCTTCTCTGGCGTTCCTTGGCGATCGTTGGATGTATGCGTTAATACCTTTGTCAACTAGAATAAATAAAAAATAATTGATATAGCCGCGAAATATTGTAATATAAATCATAGATATGTTAGTTCAGTACTTTATACAAGAACATATATGTATAGATAGATAGATAGATAACTCTTTTTTGATCACCAGTATTTAAAAAGTAAATAGCTAAACTAGATAACAATTTAGGCGGTCTTATCGCTGTTTAGCGATTTCTTCCAGACAACCCTGTTCTTATCTATACATATAATAAAATGGTAGGAAAGTCAAAACTGTACATTGAATTTTTTTTTTAAAGAATACTTGGGGTGAGATCTATAATCAATACCGAAGCCAAAAATATAGTTTTTAGAATTTTAGTCTGTTTGCCTGTTTGTCTGTTTGTCTGTATGTATGTTCGGGATAAACTTAAAAAGTACTGCATGGATTAACTTCACATTTGGCACGAATATTATTAAAAAATCTGGTCAACATATAGGCTCCATATTATCACGCTATCACCTACGGGGAACGAGCAGTGAATTTTTAAATACACTTAAATAACACCAGTAAACAGAAGCTGCAGGGTACAGTATAGTTCACATAAGTCTCATTAAGATCTGAAGTTTAAGGAACCATCTCACATTGCAATATTCAAAAATTCAAAAAAAAAATGGTATACTCTGTAGCTATGCTGTACAGCAACTCCTTTAGTTGGAGGAAGCTTTCCCAATTTGAAGGTGGATTTCTTTGCTGCAGCTTGATAATGCAGAAATCTCAATTTATTTTACGAACCTCCAAAACCCAGACTTTATTTTTGATATATTTGTGTCAACTACACAAGTATACTACAAAATATTTATTTATTTTTATTCAATCATTAAGAAAACAATTATGAACTTAATGTAAAAATTTGAAAACTGTTACGCAGCATAAATGGGATGCATAACAAAAGTAATACAAAAATAATTTTAAAAGTTTGCTTATTTATTTAAACAATTTTGACAAATTATGAATATTATATATATAATATAAGAATATATAAGAATATTATATATTAAGAAAACAATTATGAACTTAATGTAAAAATTTGAAAACTGTTACGCAGCAAAAATGGGATGCATAACAAAAGTAATACAAAAATAATTTTAGAAGTTTGCTTATTTATTTAAACAATTTTGACAAATTATGAATATATTGAACATTTTTTTGGGGCAAAAAACGACAAAAATCGAAAAATCGGTTTTTTGCCAATATCTCGTAAAATTTTAGGTTAGATCGAAAAGTACCCTAAACCAAAATTGTAGATTTTATGATTATCTACAACTTTTCTGTGGACCATTTTGTGATCTGAGCAGATGCTCCGCCAAAAATGGCAAAAAACAATTTTCAACCCCTAAATGCAATTTTAGTGGCAATCGGAAGGAAATTGCTTAAGCTTATAGAACTTACAGCTGCAAATAACTTTGTACTAACTTCCTGGATTTGTGATCTCCAAGAAAGAGTACAGTCAAGAATAATACCTAAGCTTTTAACTGTTTTACTATAAGGTATGTGACTACCCTCAAGTAAAATTGGTGGAAGTAATGAGAAATCAAGTTTATTGATAAATTTAGGACTTCCCAATATGATGACCAGAGTCTTACTTGGATTTAGTTGTAAACCATAATATTCACACCAATTAACAATATTACCAAAATCACTATTAATTTTATCAATGGCTACATTAATATTATCAACAGAAGCTTGAGCATAAATCTGGAGGTCATCTGCATAGAGGTGATAGAGAGAAGATAGAGTATGAGTAATAGTATCAATGAAAATAGCAAATAGTAGTGGAGACAACAAGCCACCTTGCGTTACACCGGAGTCAATGTTGCACCAGGCCGACAGATTTTCGCCGACCCGAATGCGCTGTCGGCGACCATGCAAGTAACTATGAAACCAATCAATCGCTGTTGGAGATATGTTTAGAGAGCGTAATGAACAAAGCAAAATGTCAAAATCGACAGTATTAAAAGCATTACTGAAGTCTAGTAAAGAAAGTATTGTCAATTGCTTATTTTCTTTAATGTCAAGCAATTTCATCAATAATTTTAGTTAATGCAGTGACCGTACTATGACCACATCTAAATCCAGACTGTAAAGGATTAAAAAGGTTATTTTTTGTAAGGAATAGGCTCAGCTGCTGGTGCACTAGGCGCTCGAGGACTTTTGAAAGGAAAGGAAGTATTGATATGGGTCGATAATCAGAGAAAGACGAAGGATTTTTTTTTTCGGTAAAGGTATTACTTGAGCTTCTTCCCACGTGCTAGGAAATTGATTAGAGGAAATTGAGGAATTAAAGATATGAGTTATAGTTGGAGCTATTATGTCAAGGATTGGAAGGACCATATTACGGCCAATACAGTCACATCCAATGGCATTCGAAGCAATGGAGTTTATGCCCTTCTTTACATAACAATCAGTGAATTGATTACAAACAAAAAGAGATAAGTCAGGAGTTGCTTTCTTTGAAAGATTAGCCAAGGTTATCCTTTTTTTTCTACTATCAAAAGCAGAGGAGGTAGTGAAGTGTTGATTGAGTAAATCAATATTGAAATAACAAGGAATGGAGTCTTACCGTGACTTCCCAACTCCTAATGAATTTAGAAATTTCCAGACTTTGCCTGGATCCTCGTTTTCAACTGAACTATGGATATGGCGTCGTTGTGCATCTCTACACGCTCTATTACAGCGATTTCGTTTGCTCCTATACTTTTCAAGATTATCTTCTGAATAATAAAACTTAAGTTTGGCTTTGGCCCTACACTTTTTTGCCTGCAGTGATTTAATCTTGTCAGAGAGCCCTGGCGCTGGAAGATGTTTTATTTTAACAGGCCTAATAGGGGCATGTTTATCATAAAGCTTAATTAATTGTGAATTAAATACTCAACTTTTTGATCAACATCATCTGTTGCAAAAACTGTAGACCAGTCTATGCTAGAAGCATCCTTATGAAGACTTGCACTATCGATGCCGCCAAAATTGCGCTGAAGGAGTATTCTCGGTTTTGCTTAAGGAGGGCGGATTTTATAAGACAGAAAGATAAGATCATGACAGGAAAAAGCATCTGCGGAACATTGTCCAAGTTCCAGTTCGGAAAAAAGTGAGTAGCATTCAATGTATTATATTCATGTAAAGTAGTGATACAATTTAAATGAAGATGAACGTGACCATTTATTTGAGAATATTACCAAGACTTTACAAAAGCAAACAACAACGATCAAGATATTTTTATTTTTATTTTTGAATATAATGTTTCTGTTATTTTTTACCTATTGATTTAGTTTTCTCGCACTCAGACTAAAACCCATTCGTGCTCGATTCCATAGCATTCCTTACTCTCACTCAGGAGGCTCAACATCTCGTATGTAATGGGTCATTTTAGTCCTTTGGTGAACAATCTACTATATAAATAGTATTGTATTGACTACATTTATTCAATAAAAACAAGTCATGGCACGACTGACTCACTGACGAGAACTAACTACTATCCCTACATAAGATACACCTAAAAGACCGTGCGTATGACAGTCCTAAAGCAGATACCACTTTTAGCCAAACAATTAAGTTTCCCCTGAATAAAGTTTTTGCCAGTTACTTTGCCACTAATCTTAAAATCACAGTTTAAAAACCAATCTACGTCAGCTGCATCCGGCATCCATGTTTCACTCCGCCCCCTTCTCCCCTATTGCAAAAGGTTGCTTCGCCGCCGTCCTCAGGTAAAAATTACCGCGTAAACTGAAAGAATGATAAAAAGATAAACCAATGTTTTAATAAAGAAATATTGTTAGTCATAACAAACAGCGCCCTCTGGGGCCCAAACTAAGCAAAGCTTGTGCTATGTGTACCTATGATAGTCGTACCGCTAACTCAATCTATTCCCTAACGCCGCAGCGGCACATCCAATCTATTCCCTAACGCCGCAGCGGCACATCCAATCTATTCCCTAACGCCGCAGCGGCACATCCAATCTATTCCCTAACGCCGCAGCGGCACATCCAATCTATTCCCTAACGCCGCAGCGGCACATCCAATCTATTCCCTAACGCCGCAGCGGCATATCAAATCTGTTCCCTAACGCCGCAGCGGCATATCAAATCTGTTCCCTAACGCCGCAGCGGCATATCAAATCTGTTCCCTAACGCCACAGCGGCACATCCAATCCTTTTGATTTACATTGACATAGCTGTTTATCTCTATCGAAAGTTTATACGACAATAGTATTTTCCGCGGGTGACATCGCAGGGCATTATATTCCTTAACGTTGCAGCAAAACAACGTGTTACTTGATTTCCAGCACAGGGAAAGTTGAAGACGAGTAGCACTGCGGACTGTGTCGTTAATTATTCATTATTACTGCTACACTTCCCAAATGAAGTCAGTTTGTAAAGGTTCAGGTGCTCACTCAGGAGTAGCCCCAACGCCCATCGGTGACACCTTAGCATGGCTGCAGTTCCCGCGAAGAAAAGAGTCGTAGTCTGAGCAACGTCGCGCCAAGAACTGTCCACCCAGCAGTGACTCAGCCCAGAAGTTGTGAGACCTCCAGTGGCTGCAAAAGTCTGGAAAACACGTATCATGACTAGCTTATGCACACGTACAAAATAGACCAAACTTTTTAGGAACCGCCGTTTTAACATTATTTTTAAACTTATATTTTTGTTGGCGGATAACATTTCTATAACAATCATTATTAATTTATTAAAAAAGATACGTCATTTTAAATTATTTTGAAAGATGTGTCATGTAATATTATTTTGCATTTATTTATTAAACATCATAGATTTTACTGTTATAAAAATCATGATTATAATAAAAAAAGGACTGTGTCTAAGAACTAGATATTAGCAAAGCTATTTACCTTAATTGAGATTGTATATTTATTATTTATATTATTAAGTCTACAATTGTCATTATTCTTCATTTAATTTTTTATCTTCTGTTTACATTTTATTTTACGATAAGAAATTTCAAGTCTTGAGTACTATCTATCACAAACTAGAGTTTTTTGAAGTATGTGGCGACATAGTACAAAATACATGACTTTATGTACTACTAAAAGTTACAAGCGTGACCTCTAGTAAGTAAGTATAGTACAAATGGTACATATAATAAACTCGACCTAAAGTTTGTCATCATATGTTACGATGCAAAAAAAATACATACTATTATATATGTGTTACTTGTACGTGCGTCATAAAGTAAACTTTCTGAACGTTTTCATGTTGTCAATTTACATTTTCAACCTTGCCGTTAACCGCCACTTTTTTCGGTTTTTATTTAATTATACCTCAACATATCACAATAAAAAAAGGAATACAGAAATTTTTATTTTAGTTTTTATTCTGTATGACTTAAACAGACGGACGGAAAAAAGTTACAATCAACATAATGCGGTTGAAAACTTGGATTTTTCATGATGTTCAGCAAAATCAATCAATACATTTTGTTCTCCACTTTTGTAAGACAAAGTTACTATTTTGTCCCCACAGACTAGGACATATACGTAAATAAGTCACAGCTTTAGTGATTATCGAAAAAAATGTTTTTTTATGGCAAACAAGCGTGCGGTCCGCCTGATGGTAAGCGGTCACTGCAGCCTATGGATGCTTGCAACACCTGCGGCATCACTCGGGCGTTGCTGACCCTTCAATAATCTAATGACTTCTTTCTTGAAGAACCCCATACTGTTGTCCTTAGAGAAAACCTTGGCAGGGAGCTCATTCCACAACCTATAAGCGTTCGCCGGAGGATGTCGTATTTCCCACTAGCACAAATTAGTTGCGTAAATGCTTAAGAGCGCATCCCCTTGTAACTAAATGTTGCTCAAAACGAGATCGGCAGTGATACTGGTCTAAGCAACAAATAAGTATTAGGTACGTTACTAAATAGGCACAGCGCACAAGAGATCGGGAGCGTATCTGATTGTAAGCAAAAGTACTAAAAGCCAATCTAGCAGCCGTTTCTTTATACCTTTGAGAGTGAAAGCTTATTTACTATCTATAAAACAGATTTGCAGTAGACTAACCTCTTGAAGAAACATCATATTTTTAACTTAACAAGATTTTTTTCCATATACATAACAATCCGGATTATAATATACCTAAGCAATGCATTAATAAAACTTGTTCAGTCAGCCAATGTTGCTGACTCATGCATTTCCCTTTTTGTACTTTATAAACAGAAAACTTCGAGTTAATCTTGAGTTATAAAACGACAAAGTAACAAACAAATATACGAACTTTTCCAATTCGTAATATTACGTATAATAACAGTAGGACCCCTACTACTAAAGGGCTTGTTTTAACGAAAGTCAAACTTCTGTACATAAGTTTTAGAGCTCTAAACTTAATGTTATTACTTAAGTACCTACACGACGGCAATTTATTCATCTTTCATATTTAAATTTAAAATGCCGTTGGAATTGCGCGGTTTAGTAGTACACTGAGAAAAAAAAAGGGCTAACAAAAATCGCCAAAATACGCTTTATTAGCTTTTTATTAATACCGTAACTAAGTACTTTGCCCCTACATTGAAACTCATTTAGTTCCGACATTAATCCTTTAATTGTTAGATGAGTTAATTGCTAGATTAACTACTGAACTTCAATATTAAAGCTATGCCTAAAAAAAATTGTTCCATTGACAGTCTTAAGTGGTCAAATCGACAATGTTTTAAGCATCCTCAGTTGTTGAAGTGACAATGTTAAGTTGTCGAAGTGTCCATAGGCAAAATTAAGATCAAAACAAAATATATTTTGTTGGTTTGACAATAGTGAGTTGTCAACGTACTTACGAACAAATTGAGATCACAAAAAAATTCGTAAGTACACTTTGCTTATAACACAAAGTTTGAATAAATTGACAAAATAAAACGTTGTCGCTTGGAAATAGTGAGTTGACAGGGTCGCAAAATTGCGTTTGTGACCTGAGCGAACGTTTGTTTCGTTCAGTTTCACTTTGGTTCAAGTGGGAAATGGACGATTATCAATTTTGCCTTTATTTTTGCAAAAGTATACCAACGCGTGCTACAGCTATAGATCAAGGATTGAGTAAATTTCTTGAAGAACATTAACCGGTTTTGTGGTTATAGTTTCCTTTTTAGGAATATGAACAGTTTTGAAGACCATTACCATAGCTGCGTATATATGTGTTCAATGGCAGGTACACAACACGTAAGCTTGCGGGAATGGAAAGGCGCAATGTTACCAGTTGGAGTGTATAAAAGGGCGCGGGATTTCCCTTGCGCGATTAGTTACTCTGACTAAAATTCTTGAGGTTATAGGCATTATGGGTAGTCGAGGGTGGGTCATGAGAACAACGTAAGCTTTGTCACAATAGCAAATTACCTAGTCAGAGTGAACCCTAAAAAAACACTACGTAAAAATATTTGCTTACCTGTATTTTTGCTCACGGCGGGCGGTCGGTCTGTGATTTGGTCGTTAGCGCATCGCCCGAAGATAAAACCTTGAAGTATAGTTTAGTAGCTAAAAGCTTGTTAATACCTACCACCGCTAAAACAAGCCCCCTACTACTGCAAAAAAAAGGATTGTTATTATAGGTGTACTTGCCTTCTCCGGTAAACGGTATTATACCGGAAGGACACCCCGGTTGTTTGGCCTTGCCCCCGTTTGGCCAGAAGTCAGCGTGACCTACTGCACCGGGAGCTCCGAAACCACCCCCATCGGTGTGAATAACGTCTACAAAATCTGCATCAGACACCATCACAGGGTTTCCTATTATAGGAGGATAAAATCCAGGATAAGCAGCATCCAGTATTGATAACCTGTCAATCCAAAAAAATTACTCGTAAAAAGGTTTCGACACAAATTGTTACAAATTAGATACATACAATCACACAATCCTTCTGTTTTAATTATACTACATAATATAATTTCGGAATTCAGTGATTTAGTTTTGTCATTAATTGCTAGTTATTTTATGTTACATAGGAACTCGCGATTGACTTTAAATTTGTGAAATTAGCGTATAGGGGAAAAAGGGGGTAATGGATACTTAAGCGAGAAATCAAATAAAAGTTGAAAATAAAATGTTTATTGTAATCGCCTATACACCAAATTAACTTGATTAGCTATTAATTGAGATCAATTTCAACAACTTTGGTAATCAACTTTGGAAATTATAACAGTTTAAAAAAACAAATTTAAATCCTATTGCACCGACGTGGAGGTGGGAGTTTTGGTGGTCACTCCATGCGCAATCAGAGTCAAAGGAAGTTTAGCAAATATCGAAAACATAGCTATCAGCTGAGTGAGAACGATATAGTACAATCTGCATGAGCCCATAAACCGCGCGAAAGTACACCTTTATACACATCTCAATATTTCTTTCGAATCGCTGAATACTAGGCATCTGTTCCCTGTTTCTTTTGCATCATCATCTTCATCATCATGGCATAATTTTAAGTACCAGCATCTGATACTAAAGTATTGTTTGATTCTTGAAGAACTTCTCGCTTTGCCTTTTCTGAACCCTTCTTCTGCACTTTAGTCTTCTTTTCTTGGCCATGACCTCACCTGATTCTCATTTCCTATAACTGTACTGAAGATAAAAATAAAATATGACTTCACATTACACTATTTTAAATGTCTGACTAAATATGTGTACAAGTCTTGATCGTATACTGTAAGAAATTCGACACTTACCTTTTATTTTACTTCGGCGAAAAATTACATTGGCGGGGCGCCAACCATGCCGGGGGCACAGAGCGAGGATGGGGAGGTCGTTTACGTAACGCTCGTGTGTTCAGTTTCGTAGATGTGTAGGTGACTCCCATTACCCTCTGACTCCGATTGCCCTATTCTCGTAAGATCAATCCTGTTTTAGATTTTTTAGAACTTACCTTTTTATCCTGAGCCCCTTTTGAGCCATCTGCCTGCAGACCAGCGCCAGCAGATGCGCGCCCATCGAGTGCCCGACGAGATGTAGAGTTCCCAACGACATCCCACCATCTGTTAACTTCTTTATAGCACTTACAGTCTCATCGGCGATCTGCAATAAAAATTTGATAGGTTCATTTTTAAAACGGAACAAATAACTATTAGTATATCAATTTCTTTTTTTTTCTGTCTCTTAATGTTCGTTAGTTTTTACTGCGTTTTCAGAGTACCAAAATGATAGCCAAATATATTTTTTATTTAACGGGTGCAGAATGAAGAAATAAACGAGTGAGTGAAGGACATATATAAAACCAAATTGATCGGGTCTGTCACCAAATTAAGATAATCACTATTTTTACTATATTGTTGAACTGAACCTCCCTCCTCCCATATGTGTCTACAACGGCTAATTTTTAAGCCGTCAGCATTGGGTTTCTACGACTCTAAATAAGTCGTCTGCACCTTTGAGTCCGTGGTTGTTACTCGGGAGACTTTCTTGCGTATCTTCTTTAAGAGTTGTATCACGGAACATGGCACTTAGCAAAGATTAATATGCATGCATATGTACTATTCTAAAACCCAGAATACAGGAATGACTATCACGTAAGGATGGTAAAGTAGATACGGCGGCGGTAATTTCCCTGTCGGTTCGCCTCAGTCGTCACACTCCCCACTGCAGGGACCATGGCCTTGAAGAAGAAGGCTTAGGAGGCAGATAGTGGCTAGAAACTGCCAGAGTTCTCAAGCCGCCCATAAGGATTCGGATAAATGGTACGTAAGGTCTTACAAAAGAGTGGCTGAACCAGAAGGCTATGGCTGAACGAAATGATTTGAAACTTTCGGTTACCTACTCGTTGCTAATATAATCCGGCTCGTTATAGACTATAGGTACATAAGGATAAACCCACGGGGCGCAATGCATTTAAATTTGTATAGTGACTGTTTATTTCTATTAAATAAACAAAAATTATAGTTAGGTATAAAAGCATTTTTATTAATTATACTAACTAATTTATATAGATAACCGACTGACAGAAACAGGACAGATATAAACAAAAAATACAGTAATAATGAAACTAACGGACTGCATACTAAGGCTCGCTAGCACATAGCTCCCGTATGCGAAGTTGGACCAATCGAGCAACAGAGTGTTGTATCCGCCATTCGTGGTGTAAGCCGTCATGAGGTTCTGAATATTTTTGTCATTTACGTGCTCTATCCATCTGAAAATCGAAAGAGTTGATGTTTGAAATTATAAAAAAAAGGAAAATCTTTTCTGCACTGCGACAGACAAAAGGGTAAACAATATTTTATATTTACTGCCTGTATATTTATAGGTATATTGTATGGTGTTGACAACAGAATTACAGTAATACCCAACTTACCCGTGGCAGTAGATGACTGTAGGCTTTTGAAGGTCAAACGTAGGGCTCTTTACTAAGTTTTTAACATCTTCGAAATGGTAGAGCACAGAATTTGAAGAATTGTTTCTGCAAATAGTAAATGATAAAAAGGGCTTACATATTTGTAACAAAAAAAGATTCAGATTTGACTCATAAATCGATCAGAACGGTACTTGTTGTTGATTGAGGTCTGAGAAATCATAAAAATTACGTTTTACAAACTATTTCAATTTTACAATTAAATATTTTAATACAAAACCACGATCAAGGTCAGTATCCCACCCTTATGAGTTCAAAATGTTTCTTACTCAAAATGTCTAATGTAGACATCGCTTAGGAGTCGTGCTCTTCCTTTTGGTACTGGAACAACAAATTGAAATTAAGCTTTCACGATAAAACTGACTGACATAAAATCAAACACCCCAAACTGTTCTTAGTAGAGATGGGTCGTTGACGTAACGTTAACGTTAATTTGCGTTGGTCAACTAGTCAATAAACTAGTTAAATTCGTCAACTAGATACCGTGCCGTTAAGTCAACTTGTATGAATAAACGCTTAGTTGGTAATTACTTTTTTATACCTTAAGTTCTATTTTATACAAATAACACGATATACCTATTTACAAAACCAAATTAACACCGTCACTAGCGATGCACGTTGAATCAACGAACTGCCTAAATCAACCGTTGATCTCCTTTCAACGTATTAAGTTGACCTCCTATGAATTAACTAGTTAAAACTAGTAGTTAATTGGCGATTTATCATAGATATTATAAAGTATTATTGTATGTATTATATGTATTGTGTTAAGTATTATTATTCTTTTTTAAACCACATTGTGAAATGGTTGGTTGCTAATTCACAAACTGCCCCCGGCGTGTGTGCACAACAATTTATCAAAATTTCATAACAATTGGTTAATCTACCCTTAGTACGCGAGTCCGATTCACACTTGACCAATATCTGTCTTAGAAACCATCCCCAGTGTGTGCTAAACAACTGAACAAAATTTCATTACAATCGGCTTATCCTTATAGTGCGCGAGTCCGACTCGTTCTTAACCCTTTTTTCTTTTATAGAAACCTGGCTCTAACAATAACGTGCGGCCGTTTGGAAGTTATGGCGTAATCAAGCGAAACAGAAATTCATTTGTATATACCTGATATCGACCAACTGTCGTATACGAGTTCAAATTCTTACCACATGATCGTCGCGCAATCTATAAATTATTTTTAACGTAAGTTTTTTATTTTGTCGCTGAAACGAACTAAATTTATTAACTTTGTTGCAAATTCAACTACTGAGTTCTTTGATTTGTAAACAAACGTTATTGACGAATTCAACTAGTTAACTCATAGGAGGTAAACGTTATTACGTTGAGAGGAGATCGACGGTTGATTAAAGCTGTTCGTAGATTCAACGCCCATCGCTAGTTCTTAGCGCTTATATTTCGTTGATTGTCAGAGAGGCTTAAGTATACCGCTCCGCATTATGATCAAGCCCCCTTGTGACAATATCAACTTGAGTATACCGCTTTGCAGTTTGATCAAGCCCCTTTGTGAGAATATCAAATTGAGTATACAGCTCTGCAGTATGGTCAAGCCCTTTTGTAACAATATCAACAAAATATTAGTTGAGCATTTCTTCCTTAAGAAGTATATATTGCTTATAACACTAAATAATACAATGCCCATGTAGTTTCTGACCTGGGGTAAAGTACCGAGACAACTGCACGAAACTGTCCGGAGACAGCTGAATCCCGGCCGGCTGCTGGGCCAGGCAGGACATTACGACTGGAATCAAAAAAAGGGAAAAAACAGTAAATACGAAAATTCCCAACTAGCATAAATGGAATAAAAGAAAATGTTATAACACAAAAGAGTGATATCAAAGTCATATAGAAGTAACGCTTGTGACTGCTGGTCATATATATATGTATTTATTAAAGCATTTTAGCTGTATAAGGCCTTACAGCAAAATTTTGACATTAATAATAATAATAATAATTTATTTTAATTATTTCCCATAACATACATTGACAATACATGTTGTGGGAAACTGGTCACCCAAACTAGGTTTCTCTGTGTCTTAAGTAACCAGGTCTCCACCTCTCAGAAACTAGAGCTAACAAATTAGGGTTAAAAAATAAAAAAAAGCCAAAAACAAGCATTTCGAGGGTGTACGTGTGTGTGTTGTATGTGTGTGTGTGTGTGAGGTGTGTGAATGAATGTATGGTATGTGAGAATGATGATGTAATGTAATAGTGTAAGAATTTTAACTTTGTTTATTGTTTTTTTTTATTATTTTAAACTAGAAGTATGTGTAAGTAGTCACCCAGAGAAAAAGATTTTCAGTATCGGTGTAGTTCAGTGTTCGTAACCAATTTACCATGTGTTTTTTACCAACTTTTTTTATTTTTGGGAATAAATTTATTTTTTTATTTACAAGATTGTACAATTTGTTTCCTAAGAAGAAGAAGCTTTATTTAGCAAAAGAAGTGTTCGTTTTTAGAATCTTACAAATTTTAGTGGAGATTCTCTTTTTTAAATTTGGGTGATTTTTATCGTACACCAATTGAGAGTGTTTCATCATTATGGTGTTAAGTACGAACAGTTGTCGTTCTCAGAAGGTATTGGTTTCATTGTGCAGCTGATTTGTGGGGAATAGACGTGGTTTTCACATTATAATCTTGAGTATAAGTCTTTGCGCCCGCTCTAGAGTTATTAAGTGCGTTTTGGCAGCCCCACCCCAAACTACTATGCCATAGTTCAGAACTGATTGGCATAAGGCATTATAAACATGCAATAAAGTTTTGATATCCGCTACATGTCTTAGTTGCTTGAAAACGTAAGAAATTTTACGTATTCTAGCTGTAACAGTGAGTATGTTCTTCGAAGGTAAGCTTGTTATCCATAGTAATGCCCAAGTATTTTATAAACGATGTTACTGAAATTTCTGTGCATTTACATATTTGGTCAGCAGAGAGTTCACAAGAATGAGCATAAAGTTTTCTGGGGTTGCTTTGTTCGTTTCTATTATTTATATATATTAGAATTGAGAATTGTATATACTTGGTTTTGTCAGCGTTGAGTGTGAGCGAATTTAAGGCGACCCAATGACACACTCTATTTAATCCATGCTGGGCAAATGTATGTACTTCATTCCAGGTGTCACCATAAAATGTTAGGGTTGTAACGTCAGCGTAAGAAATTATTTTACAGTTTCGCAGGTTTAGAAGACACAGCTCATTTATATAACATAAAAATAATGTAGGTCCCAGAATACTACCCCGTGGACTACCAAAACCTACCCGCTCCTCATCTCTGATGCAATCGCCTATTTTGACACGTTGTGATCGTCCTCTGAGATAGCTCTGAAATAAATCTAGTTGAGTTCCTAAAAAGCTTCACTGTGATATCTTTACAGGACCTCAAATATATTATGGCTGCGAGATGTTATAAATCGGTTGTATATGAGGAACCGCAACTCTATTCAGTTAATATCAAAGTCTTAAAAATATTTGCTAATTAATTTATATTTATTTGTCTAAATATTAATGAATTAACGAGGGGCATACAAAAAAACACCATTAATATACTACTAGAATATCAATAAAAATGCAAGCGTAAGTGATATTGAGCTATTTATTACAATACTATCGCTCGTTACAGAATACAGAAGCATTAACATTAAACAAATAATATCTTAACAAATTTTTTTTGTCTCCAAACTTCGAAATTTATAGATGGTCGACACAAAAGTAATTGAATTTGTAATAGGAAGCAATCACTACATTAACACTAAATGGTTGTATATCAATGTTCGCGTGGCCGTTTTATCACTTCTTAGTGATACCAGTGTTTAAAATTCCCTAATCTATTACCAAAAAGTCACAATAAACAACAGATATATGACAAATATGTATCTAATTAGTCCCAAGCGGAGCTGCAATACAAAGCGATATCACTGAAACTTTCTAAATTTATTTACGCGTTGTAGAAACGTTTCTAATATTCTAATACGACCAATCATGAACACCATTTTGCATCAAGGAAACGTTCCTATAACCGATATAGAGCTAAGATTTGCTAGTTGGGTTATTATTTTCAGTTACGTAGTTTTCCATTCACATTAAATGCTCTTGCCAAATCACAACTACCTTCTTTCTAGTTAGCTATCTTACTATCACTTAGAAACGATTTAATAAACTTGAGCGACTTCAAAATTTACGGATTAGATTATATTTGGTTTTTAATTGGTTATAAAGAAGGTTCACATAAAATGTCTGAACCACGAAAGCTCAATAAGTTCCAAACTCCTTCGCCAGAGTACCTGCTTACGAGTATGTCTTGTTCCTTCTTTATAACCTAATGTTCAACGCAAAATCACATCTATGCAAAAAAGCATTTTTTCCAAAAATAGCAAACCTCACCAGGAAAATCGCTAAGGTGCCTCGAATCGAAAAAAAAAATACATTATAAAGTTGTAGGCATTACCGAGATGTCCACAGTGACAATGGAGAGTGAATGTTTAGATCCGCCAAAAGCACTACATGTAGGTACGTAATAATCACTGTCGGTACTAGCTTCATGTAGCTTTGTCCACGAGATTTATTTTACTTCCGCCACAAATATCACCGTGTTCACAAATATCATCGGTAAAATTAGTATAGATAACTATAAGGTAACATAATTTTATATCATATTTATTTTTCAATCGTTTTTATGATTATTACTTAGACTCTTTCAAAGCACACACTAAAAGCCTTAAAATTATATTCTACTTTAATTCCTTTACTTGTAGGTTATGTAGGCCATTTTTACTACTTTTATTGATCCTTTGTAATATATTTTATTTTGTGCAAAAATGTTTTATTATTATTATTACGTTTTTCTTTTTAAATTTGGACTGGTATCCATATTTTGTCCATGTAGTTTAGTTAGGTTGATAAGAAACTGTGACCATTAACAATAAATAAACAGCTAAACCTCACTCCACTATATCCTCAAGTCTATAAGTCGACAAGTCGTGACGTCACGCGGCGGTGGCGGAGTCTCCAGCGAGTACTTCACAAACAAACACTTCTATAAAAATTCTTATCAATATACCTAGTTACGCTTGCTGGTCCTACGGTCAGGTTCGTAGAAATACCCAGTCAGCAAAACCAAACCTCCACGAAAGCGCGTGGGCGCCGGATTGTTTTGACTAACGCTCGGACGACCACACGCACGGCGTTCGCCGGGCTCCTCTCGAGCTCTTAGTTTTAAGACAGTTCTATTGTAGATTCCATGTAAGAAACACGCTCTATTGTAGAGTAAATAAATTTTATATTAATTTTTAATTCTTTTTAAAAAAGTCCTTGCACCCTGCATAAATTTGACTGGCGCAGCCGGTAGGATTCCAGTTTCTTTTGCCGTCTTACGCGCGATAATTTCGGGTCAAAATCGTCCGTGTTTTTGTGTGGACTGTACAAGTGCGGGAATCCTCGAACCAAAAAAAATTAGTCTTCTGTGTGGCGGCCTGAGGACGACAGCTTATATCTGGAGGACATGGAAACGAGCAGATTTATGTGAGTAGACCTTTTCACTTCCTGTCTTGTTCCTTTCTATTCCGGTAGCTGTATACAATTTTAGTAATTTTCGGTCACAATCGCTGAACATTATCTGATTTTAATTATTTTGCACCAAAAATAGGCATTATATTTAACTTAAGTTTAAGATTTTGTGTTATTTAAAGAATACATTAAACATTTTCGCATTAAATAAAACGAAGAAAATAAGAAAAGTTAATTTACATTTTTGAAACAGACATTGATTTTATTGTGTTTTAACTAATTTTGTATTAAGTTTTTAGATTTATTATAAAAATGGATTCAGTTAGAATAATTTTAAACAAAAGAAAACAAAAGAATTTTTGTGTCTTATCCCAAAATTTGAGGGGGATGAGAACTTGCTTAACTTGTTTATTAAAAAGAGTGAATATGTATTAAGACATTTTGTTACACCAAATAATGGAGCTCAGGAGCTGTACGTCTTTCACTCTATAACTAGCAGACTTTCTGGTAAAGCAGCTTCCCTGCTGGGTGAAAGGGAAGACATACAAACCTGGAACGGCTTAAAGACTTTATTGATTCAACATTTTGGCGATCCACGTTCGGAAGAATGTGTAGCAATCGAGTTAGAGTCCTTAAAATTAAAACAAGGCGAATCATATATACATATACAATCTGTACGCAGTACACTCTTTTCCAAAGTAAATAGACTTATCGACGAAGGCGTAAAGGCAGCTAAAATGATAATTGACAACAATACATCCTTAAATGTGTTTTTATATAACCTACCGGAAGACATGATTCGTGTTGTTCGTTTGAAAAATTGTACTACTTTAGAGAGTGCCTTAAGTGTTGTCATGGAAGAAGTTAATTTCTTATTTCAGTATAATGCTAAAAATAAAAATAGACCAAATATCAAACCCATTCAAAATTCACAAAGCTTTCAACCAACCTTAAATCAATACCAAAACCCACATCAAAACTTTTCGTTTGGAATTCCTCGCAACAATAATATTATCAGAACCCCATTCCAGAACAAATTTAATATGCCCTTGCAAAATAATCAAGGTTTCAGAATCCAAGGTTATCAAAATAACCAACCAAATTTTAAATACGGAGTCCCAAATCAAAGTAATTTCAAATTTGGCATACCTAATAATCAAGGTAATTTTAGACACGGTGTTCCCCACCAAAACAACTTTAAATTTGGCATGCCCAACCAACAAAGCCAATTCAAGTTTGGTATTCCTCATCAAGGTTACCGCCCTACATTTAACGCTAATCCAAATTATAATAGACAAGCTATGCCCCATGCCTCGAACAACATGGGTCAACAAAATCAATTTAGGGCACAACAACAAAAACCTAACTACACTAACGACGCAGACGTTTCAATGCGCACTGCGGCCCCTGTAAAGCAAAACATGGTCTATGTTCCCCAAAATTTATTTTATAACAATGATGTAGAAGCTTGCGAAGGGTACTACCCCGAGTTAGAGGAGATAGACGATTACTACCCCCCTGACTATAATTATTCAGAAGAGGGCGATACCCATAACCTTACAGAAGAGGTCACCTCCGCCGAAGACGCTAATAACCGTGAAAGCGTCGACACAAATTTTCATACAATAGCCTCGAGAACCAAACTACCGAAATAGTACACCTAAATTGCAACGGTTTTCTTAAACTACCTTATATAGAGATCCCCGAAATAAATTCACGTTTTATGATTGACACTGGTAGCACTCAATCATTCATAAGTCCAGAAAAAGCTAACGATTTTTTTTCATACTATAAGTACAACGAGCCATTTGAAGTTATTAGCACCCATGCTCGTAGTAACCACAACGAAGTCATTTACATACCCCTTTTAAAAACTTTCAAAAGCACAGCTAAACATAAATTTTGTATATACGACGTAGATAAACGCTACGATGGCTTAATCGGTTCAGATTTATTGAAAAAATTAAATGCCACTGTCAATATGAAAGACCAGATATTACATACCAGCGATACAAATATACCCATTTTATATAGCCCACCGCATGAAATAAATTTAGAACCACGTACAGAAACTCGGGTTAAAGTCCCAGTAGACTTAAAAGATGGGACATCAATATTGAACTTTATGGATTTTGGCCTTGGCGTTCGTATGCCCAGCGCAATAGTTAAATGTTCTAATTACCTGGCAGATACAGTTATACAAAATACCTCTGAAGATAAAGTAACTATATCTTTTTGTCGGCCTTTAAAATCTAACGCGTTTAACGAAAACGAAATTGAACTTAACTACACAGAATACAGTAACGATTTCGAAATAGACGAATTACTAAAACAAAATTTATCAAAATTACGATTAGAACACACTAACGAACAAGAGCGCAAAGCGATCACAAATCTGTGTTACGAATACAGAGATATTTTTTATTGCGATAAGCTTCCTTTATCATTCACCAATCAAGTTAAACACGAAATTCGAACAAAAAACGAGGATCCTATATACATTAGACCTTTTAGACACCCACCGTTACTGAAAGCCGAAATAGAAAAACAAGTTAATAAATTATTAAAAGATGACGTAATTCGCGAGTAACATTCACCATGGAGTGCCCCTGTACATCTTGTTCCGAAAAAGACTGACTCATCCGGTGAAAAAAGGTTCCGGATGGTAATAGACTATAGGCGCCTCAATGAGATTACGGTCGATGACAAGTATCCGCTGCCCAATATCACCGATTTGTTTGATAAATTAGGTAAATCTGTTTACTTTAGCACCATAGATCTTGCCAGTGGGTACCACCAAATAGAGATGTTAGAATCGGATAGACACAAGACCGCTTTTTCGGTAGAAACTGGACATTACGAGTTCTCTAGGATGCCTTTTGGCCTTACGACGGCCCCCGCGACGTTTCAAAGGACTATGGACAACGTCCTGCGTGGTCTCCAAGGCATACACTGCCTAGTCTACTTAGATGACATAATTTTCTACTCTGCAAGCTTGCAGGAACACCTTGACGAGCTCCGAAAAATCTTTGACCGGCTTAGAGCAACAAATTTGAGGGTTACGCTAGATAAGTGCGAATTCTTTAGGAAAGAAGTACTATATCTAGGTCATAGAATTACAGCTGATGGCCTTATGCCTAATGATGACAAAATAAAAGCCGTAATCGACTTCCCATTGCCTCAAACACCGACAGAGATCAAAAGTTTCCTAGGTCTCATAGGATACTATAGAAAGTTTATTAAAGATTTTCGTTCTGACGACGGATGCCTCAAATTTCGCACTTGGTGCCGTTCTTTCCCAGGGCCCCATTGGCAGCGATAAGCCGATCGCTTATGCCAGCCGAACCCTTAATGACGCTGAAACCCGGTAAAGTACCATCAAAAAGGAGCTTTTGGCTATGGTCTGGGCATGTAAACACTTCAGACCCTACCTCTATGGCCGAAGGTTTACAATATTCACAGACTACAGACCTCTCGCATGGTTAAATTCTATTAAAGAACCAAATAGTAAGCTCACGAGATGGAAGTTGCGATTGGCTGAGTTTGATTATGAAATTATCTTCAAAAATGGAAAGCAAAATAGTAATGCTGATGCCCTTTCACGTATTAAACTCAACGCTTTAGAAAACGACGGTGATTCTATGCAAGTTAACATCGATAAAAACGAGAAACGATCCCAAGATAATAGGAGTGACGACAAACTCATAGTGATTTAAGACTCAGAGTCAGAGAGCTCACAGTTTCCACTAGTACGTAGTCCATCCTCAAGTACTATATCAGCTCATTCCAAAACAGACACAGTACACTCTGCCTTAGATGTAGACACGGTAGGCATTCCTATCTTAGACGAGGCAATAGATACAAAGCCGAACCAAATTCTTGTTTTTACTTGGAATAGAAACGAGACATCAGTAAAAAATCTATCAAGAAGTAAGCAAAAGGTTTTAGAAGTACACATGCCAGTAGATAAACCTGAATTAGTTAAGAAATTTTTATTAGAATATATTAAGCCTAAAATAAGATATTTTATTTATTTCGAAGACGATATGCACCGCAAACAGTTTACGGAAACAGTTATTAAATTATATAAAAAGGATACTGTTAAAATATATGAGTGTAGGAAACGCGTAATATACGTAGAAAACGAGGACGAGCAAAGACTAATAGTACTCACTTATCATCAGGGAAAGACTTGTCACAGAGGCATTAAAGAAACGCTTATGAAATTAAAACGCACTTACTTTTGGAATAATATGGACTTAACAGTTGCTAGCATTATTAATGCCTGCGACACATGTAAAAAGATGAAATATGACAGAAAACCCTTGAAACCTGAACTGCAACTTACACAAACACAAAATAAAGCCTTTCAGGAAATTTTCATGGATCTGTTTTCGATAGAAGGCCAATATTTTTTGACAATTATAGACGCGTTCAGCAAACTTGGACAAGCTTACGATATACCCAATAGATCTACTCCCGAAGTAATACGTTCCTTAATTAAATATTTTTCGTGCTATGGTGTACCCAGTAAAATAAGCTGTGACCCGGGAACCGAGTTTAATAATACCCTTCTCAAAGAAACCCTAAGTTTTTACAAAATCCAACTTCACATTGGCACCCCACACAACCCTAACTCTATGGGTCTAATAGAGCGCTTCCACTCTACCATTATAGAAATTTACCGAATTGCAAAATACGAACAGAAAATTAGTGACGCTGCGGCCGTAATGACCTACGCAATTATGTCATATAACCAAACAATACACTCTACTACCGGTCTTACCCCTTTTGAAGTAGTTTTTGGTCACACAGACTCAACTAGTATTTTTGACGTAGATTTTAACAGACAGTATACACAAAAATTATTTAGCGACCATGTCAAACGAACCAAATACTTATATAAATATTTAACGGACAAAATTATACAAAATAAAGAAAAAATAATAGAAAAACGGGGTGGCGAAAAAGATTTTAACATTAACACAGGAGATGACGTCTTTATCAAAGGAGTAAATACGCGGCGTAGTAAAGACAAACCTCGATATGAGAAGGCTAAAGTCACCGGTGAAATAATTAGAAATACCGTACCTATTTTAATAAAAAAACGTGATACAAGAGTACCAGTTAAAGATATAAAACGTTCTTCCCAGATGCGTACTCCTGCTACTAGCCCAAGCCACCAAGACCTGCAGCCTACAACTTCAAAGGATCGATAAGAATCCTGGTATTCTGCCTATAAAAGAAGGACAGTCTTTTATTAATTACGATAGTTGGACTATTATTAAGATATTAGATTTAAGTTTAATTTACGAAGATTTAGAATTTAATATTAACCGATATGCTAATTTAAACAAACATGTTTCAAATTTCTTTAAACGGAAATTTTATTATGAAATGTCTGATTTTAAGACACAGACTGACCATCTTATGAATACAACCATTAAAAAGATTTTACAATTAATCCCTCCTAAACGACTCAAACGAGGAATTCTAAACCCTCTGGGTTCCCTTATAAAGGTATTAACTGGTAACTTAGATAATGACGACGCTATAAGGTACGATAAACTGATAAATGATGTAAAAATACGACAGAATGCGTTTAGTAAAAAGATAACGCTAGTTGCCGAATTGGTGGATTCATTTGTCAATATCTCTAGTTCAAGTAGAGACAATTTGATTCAGTTAGATAAAGCTATTTGGGAAATTAGAAAGCATTTTAATGAAACTAAAACAGCTATAAATATCAATAAAGTAATAAACACCTACAATCTCTTTTTTCACAATTTCCAAACGCTCTATATCAGATTGGATGAAATTGAAAATGTCATAGCCTTTAGCAAATTAAAAACATTGCATCAGTCTTTAATAGACCCAGATGAACTGTTAGAAATGTTAAAAACTATTGAAAAAACAGATAAGCTTATGTACTCTGCAAATGTCGACAATTTATTAATGTTAGAGCAATGTATAGAGTTAAAAGCCTATTCTAAACAAAGTCAGATAACGTTAATTTTTAATATTCCACTTGTCAAAAGGGATATGTACACGTACTACAAAGTAATACCATCACCTATAACCAACTCCCTTATCCAAACTACCCTAATCATACCTGCTGACATGCTACCTGATATTGAAAGGGTCGAAAGCACTTTTTCGTCTACAACCGTGTAAAGAGATCAGCAAAGCTACGTACCTGTGCCACGAGGCCGAACTGCAGCCATCCACAAAAGACAACTGTATTACAGCACTTATGACCTTTTCCAAAAATCTAAGTACGTGCACTCCAATTCTAACTGAAATTAAAGACTTAAAAATAGAGTTAATACAAAAAGATCGCTGGATAATTTATTGTAAGACCGAAACAATGATGACAAAATTTTGTAATTCAGAAGAGTCTAGAGAAATAATTAAAGGTACTTACATACTAACCCTGGATGACAACTGCGAAGTTAAAATCAAAGACTTGACCCTGAAAAAACACCAGTACCTAGGCGAAGCAATTATTTTTGAGAAGCTTCCTATAATTCATTTTCCAGAGTTGCCGACTCAAGACGAAAAACCATTAAGAAAAACCTTAATTAATTTGGATCATACCGAATTAACAAATCTGCACCAACTGGCACGTAACCTGCGAAACAGTGAAAGTGAAAGTCAATATAGTGAATGTAAAAGTGTGATAAAAGTGAATAGCATTAGCATCGGGACATTAATATTATATATAATAATAGTTGTAAGCATTGTAACCCTTATTTTATACACATATAAAACTTTTATTTTAATGAGTCGAAATCATCAGACTGAAAATAATCCCTCTGATGACTTCGAACTTAAGGGGGGAGGAGTTACGCTTGCTGGTCCTACGGTCAGGTTCGTAGAAATACCCAGTCAGCAAAACTAAACCTCCACGAAAGCGCGAGGGCGCCGGATTGTTTTGACTAACGCTCGGACGACCACACGCACGGCGTTCGCCGGGCTCCTCTCGAGCTCTTAGTTTTAAGACAGTTCTATTGTAGATTCCAAGTAAGAAACACGCTCTATTGTAGAGTAAATAAATTTTATATTAATTTTTAATTCTTTTTAAAAAAGTCCTTGCGCCCTGCATAAATTTGACTACCTAGTGTGTATTATCATCTCTGTTTATTTTATATCTACTATCGTAGTTGGTTTATGTTCGAAAATCGAACCAGGAACCTTCAACTCGGCAGTGCGTCCAACTTGGCCGCTCAGCACAACCTTGCCCCTGATCAAACCGGTGTCTTGACTTCCCGCAATTTATAATTATTTTTTTTTAACGACACGACATGATAATATCAAAGTATGTCATGGTCAACGACTAAATATGGTTAATTAAATAAAAATTTAAATGGAGACGCAGCAGCGTGACTGTTTATTAAATAATATGTATATTATCTATACTAATATTATAAAGAGGAAAGATTTGTATGTAAGTATGTTTGTATTGAATAGGCTCCGAAACTACTGGACCGATTTGAAAAATTCTTTTACCATTAGAAGCCGACATTATTCCCCATAAACATAGGCTACTTTTTACCACGGGGAAATGCCTCATTCCTACGGGAAAACGGGTAATAGGACAACGGGTAGTAAGAATTGTCCTTCCGTACTTATCTTTTTCACATAACTTCTAAACGGCTTGACAGATTGGGTTGGGTATTTCGATGGTTTCACAGACACGAATTTATTATGCCATTAAGGAGGAGATATTTGATAGTTTTATTTTTTTCTATAATTGAGGAGCTGCCGTAAGTACCTACGCAGATAACGAAATTTTGCGCTAGCGAAGACGCTGGCAGAAGCTAGATTTATAATAAAACTTGACTTTTATTTTATATTATGAGCTAAAAGAACTCACTGCCCGTTGACCATCACCGCTTGTACGTATACAAGTGTGTCTACCCACACTGTTTTCGGACTAAATAATTTTACCTTTCTGGCTATTCCTGTGAAGTGTCACATGTTTAAAACTTTTTACCCGGTTTTTGTGTAAACAATCATTCGTGCTGTAACCCACACACGCACCCAAGCTAAAAAGGGGTACCTACCAACCACATACAGAAAGTGCCTAAATTGGTATACTATGTTACGTGTCCAAAAATCTACAATGGCCTCCCCAATGAAGTGTCGCTTATTGAGAATTATACGATTTTTGAAAACAAACCAAAATCATTATTTATCGAACACGCTTTTTAGCACATAAATGGGTTTTTGACATTAAAAATTTCTAATAAATAATAATAATAATGTAATTTATTTCAAGTTTTACCGCATTTAAGAGTATGTATGTGAGTACATCTGATCGCCACACACACTCACACATATCTAAAACCTCCCACGAAACTAGTAACGACAAGGTGGACCGACCATTCGCCACGCACGTCACATTCTTAATCAATGAACGCGTCATACACGTCCGTCACATTCATTTTAATCTTCACTTCGAGTACTGTGACTGCTACAAAAATAAGGTACTGGAGCAGGCTGTGTCCGCTCGCATCAATAAATAGGTCGTTTTGTACATAGAATGCAAACAATTAGTAAATAAGCTTTGATATTCGCGTAGGTCCAACAATTAAGAAAAGTAAAATGTTTGAATTTCGAGTAGAACAGAAACAAGCAAAGATGTGTCGCATGCATTTTTGTTTGGTATTCAGTTGTTTGACGCCCGCTTCAGATGTTAGATCTGAAATGGATAGATTTGTTTTGTACTAAAATAAAGTAAATTTAAAGAAAAGCATCAACGTTTTGTTTAAAAATAGATATATCCCACGTGATAACAAAGTGTAATATGGTGCGATACCCTCTTGTCTCGCATCCACAGCAACAGTTTGGATTGAGGCAAGAACACCATCTTGTCGCTTTCACCAAGGAGCATTAGCTAGCGTGCCCCGCGAGGTTTTAGGAAGAGTGTAAGGAGCTGACCTGAAACCTGAAGTCCCTTAGCGCTAAGTGGGAACATCTATATTAGTTAGATTTAAATAATTGTTTTTTATCCTTTATAGCCGCTATATACATAATAAACATAATAAGCTAATATACATATAATATTGACTCTCGTTGTATCCTTCATATAAACTGGTAAGATTCCCGGGGAACTATATATATATATATATATATATATATATATATATATATATATATATATATATATATATATATATATATATATACCTCAAGCAGCAAAATGAAGTACAACCCCTAAAGGAAGGTTGTTGCAGTACCTAGTTGTTACCTTTCGGTTCAGCCAATTTCAAAGAAGTCATGGGCTTAACCACGAAATAGCTGACTTGTAACATAAAAAATATATGTTTTTCATGTTTAATGCGTGGATTAGTGAGGTGTGTGGACATAAATACGTGTTTGGGTCCGTTTTGTAATAAAAACCTGATTTGTTATAAAAATGCAGACGAGTTGAGTTTATGTCGAAACTAAACACATAAAGAATGTAATTATCCGAGGTCTGTTTTTATAATTTTGAGGTTTGATTTTTTACTTTCGAGTACATAGAAATGTATATTATATATATTATGTCTATAGCAAGCTAAGGATAAAGCCTGTGGTGTGAATACAATGTACTTGAGAAATGAAGAAAATTGCGAGTCAGGGGTCAAGGGTTCCGTACCATTATCTATAAAAACGGCAAAAAAAACACGTTTGTTGTATGGGAGCCCCTTAAATATTTGTTTTATTTCAGTTTAATTATTTACTTTTAAAGTGACTATATAACTAAATAGTCTGTGAATATTTTAAGCGTCTACCTGTTGCCGATTTAAATATCGAGCAAAATCGAGCAAAAAAATCACGTTTGTTGTATGGGAGCCCCCTTAAATATTGATGTAATTCTGTTTTTTATTATTTGTTGTTATAGCGGCAACAGAAATACATCTTCTGTGAAAATTTCAACTGTCTAACTATAACGGTTCATGAGATACAGCCTGATGACAGACGGACGGACGGACAGCGGAGCCTTAGTTCCGCTAATTACCCTTCGGGTACGGAACCCTAAAAAGACTCATTGGTACACGCCGGGCTTAGCCTCAGGACACACGGTGAAATCACAACCCCTAAGCCACCACCGAATTCAAAAAGATACGTTGGACTTGTATTCGAGCGGGACCTTTTTTTAACATAAAGATCTTGATGAGATCTATCACTTCTGTGAAGAAACTACTAGTATACGATCAAAAGTTACAAAGATAAAGCTGTTTCTAGTTTGACAGCTGTCATCAGAAACGAAGATCTTGATGAGATCTATCACTTCTGTTAAGAAACTACTAGTCTACGATCAATAGTTACGAAGATAAAGCTGTTTCTAGTTTGACAGCTGTCATCAGAAACGAAGATCTTGATGAGATCTATCACTTCTGTGAAGAAACTACTAGTATACGATCAAAAGTTACAAAGATAAAGCTGTTTCTAGTTTGACAGCTGTCATCAGAAACGAAGATCTTGATGAGATCTATCACTTCTGTAAAGAAACTACTAGTCTACGATCAAAAGTTACAAAGATAAAGCTGTTTCTAGTTTGACAGCTGTCATCAGAAACGAAGATCTTGATGAGATCTATCACTTCTGTGAAGAAACTACTAGTATACGATCAAAAGTTACAAAGATAAAGCTATTTCTAGTTTGATAGCTGTCATCAGAAACGAAGATCTTGATGAGATCTATCACTTCTGTGAAGAAACTACTAGTATACGATCAAAAGTTACAAAGATAAAGCTGTTTCTAGTTTGACAGCTGTCATCAGAAACGAAGATCTTGATGAGATCTATCACTTCTGTAAAGAAACTACTAGTCTACGATCAAAAGTTACGAAGATAAAGCTGTTTCTAGTTTGACAGCTGTCATCAGAAACGAAGATCTTGATGAGATCTATCACTTCTGTGAAGAAACTACTAGTATACGATCAAAAGTTACAAAGATAAAGCTGTTTCTAGTTTGACAGCTGTCATCAGAAACGAAGATCTTGATGAGATCTATCACTTCTGTTGAGAAACTACTAGTCTACGATCAAAAGTTACGGAGATAAAGCAGTTTCTACTTTGCCAGCGCCGCGCGGCGCATCCCAAGGTCGCGCGAAGCATCTCTGTGTACTTCGACACGTAACCTGTCACTTTTATGCTCTCACTATAATTTGTATCTTTTTTTTTAGTAAACAAGGTCCATAATGTGTTGCCATTTTGAAAATGCCGCGTCGCGTCTAAGCATGAGCCGACCCTAAATACATATATAATTGTGTCAGAATAAACTCGTTTAACTTGCACAGCTTTCCAATTTCCTAACAAAACACATTGTCAATAATTATGCCCAGTTTACGTTTTTAAAAAAAACTGAGTTTGTTATTTATTAAAATTATACCGCACAAAATATACTCTGTATTGATGTCAGGGTTGATATTTGTTTGCGATTATGTGTATTTATGTTTATTTATGTTTATTTCGCTTATAAATGTTAACCTTAACCTAATCAAATCAGATGAATGGGGTTTCATTTCTATAGGTAATAACCCGTGAAGTTTATGTTTTAAAAAACACACGAGGTGGCTATAATACCCAAATACCTAATACAAATTATAAGTTAAATAAAAAATAAGACGTTTTTTATTAAATTATTAGTATTAGTATAGTCCTATTATGTTTGATCAAAGATTTTATACTTAGGTAGGTAAGTACGTAGGTTATAACTTTTTTAATCTATAATAATGACTCCTATACGTTAAAACTGTCAATATTACTTAAGAGCCCATCTGAAAATAAACAAAATCTACAACACACAACCCCAAAACCGTACTAATTTCTGGAATTAGCTAAATTAGAATATTTGTTGAAAATACAGGTTTTGAGTTTTGTGGTTGTTGTGACAAATTTTGGTACGAGTCATACATGTATCCCGTGCATGTACCGATCGAGTACATCAATTATCTTTATTTGAATATTATAAAAGTTATTGTAAAAGTCTTATCCTGGATTAGTAGTTTAAAATAAAAATTAAATAATTGAAATAACTTACAAGCACTAAGAATAAATAAAATCGTATTGCACATTATAATGCGGTTATAACATCGAAAGTCGACACAAACGGAGCTTTTGGGTATCATCACTACTTATATCACAACACATCTGTACAGAGCTATACAGAGCTGCAGCTCTACCGCGCACAGACTGGAGCTCAGGCTAAGAGGTAAGTTACGTGGATCGTGAATGCCCTTCAACTTAATTAAACTTAATTTACAAAATATATGCTCTAAACCAAAGTTGATATCCTTTAGCACGAAAAAGAGTAGGTATTAATTATTATATTAATATATGTATACTTTATTGTGCATACTTAAAGAATACAAATACAATTGAAACAATTAAAGAAATAACAAATTGGCGGTCTTATCGCTGACTTTATGAAAAAAAATTGAGTTGTATGTGCTAACCGAATAAAAGTTACGAATTTATATGATATAATTATTAAGAGAAATAGATTCATTTACACACATATAAATAAATGTTATTTTATGACTCTGTGATTTCGGGAAATAATACACAAAAGATCTGGAAAAATCATGGCAGTACCCAAATTTTTAGTAGACGCCGTGTAATTTGTTTCCTATGAGGTCATATCACAACATTCGCCAAGGTTTCCAATAGCAGGCATGTATGGGCTCCTTAGCTGAGTCGGCTGAAGCGCAAATATAAGCGCGAAAATATTTTCGAAATGGTTATTTAAATATACTGAAACATTTCGAAATATATAATTTTTTTAACTCCGATGAAGCATGAAGGATGTACTTCGGCTAACATTGGTTTTGTTCGGCATGCGGGACGATAACAAGTATATATTATACATATAAAATTTAGATGTGAGCTTCGTAGCTCGTTCGTAGAGCGGCCGGATGCCATGCACGGTGTCGTCGGTTTTGAGTCCCGGAAGTTCTGTCATCGATTATAATATTTTCCTGTTTATTCCTATTCCTAGTTTTTATTAATATAATTAAGTAGCGGGTAGGTTTTTATAGTTATTTTTACAATTATTAATTTTAATATTTACAAATATACACTGTACAAATTCGACTATGTTTACGAAAATTTAGATTTTGTGGGAATAACTGAATATAAGTTTTCACGCAAGTTGCATGGTGCGTTAAGATAGATGCAATAAACAAATTAAAACAATTAGGGGAACATAAAATACGAGCCATTCTGGTACAAATCGCCAGCAATTTAAATATAAATTCTGATAAAAATATTTTTGCATTAATTAATTTTTACTTTACTTAGTAACTTACTGAATCTTTACTATACATATTAATGCATATTTTAATTGCATTTTAAAGTTATGATAAATATCAGTTATCAGGACTGGGCAAGTTACAGGGTTTACTTCTGGAGCAGCCGTTAGGGCTTCGTTTTGAAGTTGCTGGAAGCTTACTGGAATGTTGCAACCGTGCTTTTGAAACTAATAAACCCCCAAATGTAATGTTTAGCAATGTTATCGCAAATTCGGCTTGCTTTGTGCAGAATTGAAAATATCGTCACGAACAGATGCAAAACTAGAAAAATCAAATCAATAAAACTGAACAGTCTAAACTTATTTCAACATAGATATTCTCGAGATTAAATCTTAGGACGTTTACAGACTTCTGGGAGAGAAGTATAATTACGAAATATGTAGGTCTTAGCTTAGGAGGAATTAGATCTGGAAATTTGATTAATGGTTTGAAAACCTTGTTTTTTGTTTAGGAAACTAGGGGGTGTAGTGCATATAGGACGGTTTTGCTGGTGACATGTGACATGCTGTAACATCTTTCAATGTCAGAAGGTCTCAGGGTGCTATGAAGGTAGGCTTGGGACTTAGGATCATAGGAAAACTAGGTTTCCTTTTTCAGAAAGTTATTATTTATAAGAAATTGTTTCAAGTGGAGTTTCGATACTAACAGAGAGTTTCCTCGACATACTGCGATTCCGTTAGAGCTAGGCTCTTGGTTGAGTTTCGTTTCAGTGGATAAAGTACCGCTTAAAGTTCATGTAAAAGGCGAATCCGACTACTTTAAAAAGTAAAGTGTATTGCGGTGCTTACTAGAGTTTAAGGATACTCTTAAAATTGTAAGCATAAGTTTGTTTTGAAATTATTGTTTTTACCTACCAATGTATGTATACATTAGGTACATACATTGTACATCAAGTGAACACATTCATTCACATGTAATTCACAAAAAGCGAGTAGGTATAGTGTCAGGTGTATGGATTTCTAAACTATTTTATACACATCAGTGATTGTAATTTGTCAACTTGTTTTGCAGAAATGCCGCCAAGTTTGCCACCACCAAAATCTAAATACTCATCAAGTTTACGAAGGCAAACAAAAAGATGGTGTTGGGTAATGTTGAGGAAGGTCTTATTTGCCAGAAAGAGGGTCCTCTTGCCCAGAAAGTGTTTTGCTGACATGGCCTGGGAGACATTGACCCAAAAATAAATTCCATCGGAAATGCCACTGAGAATAAATGTGTAAGTGTAGTAAGTGCTTTTTACTTTTTTTTTACTAATCTACTAACAATGTAAAATGTGTATTACTTTATATTGCATACCATCGGCACGCTTCACATTTTTTTGAATATACTGTAAAAATTATTTGTACATATAAGTATTTTGAGTTGAAACCCATGTATATGAGGATTAGCTAGTAAAATCTTGTTACATAAATGTTCTAGTTCTGATATGTCAACGATTGTTTTGAGTTGTGAGATGTAACCTAGTTTATTTTGTGTTGTTGTGCTTTACATCAAATTCAAGTTTGTATGAACCAGGCTTTAACTAGTTAATCCTAAGGGTTAATACTGTGAGAGGCACGTGTTCTGAATTTAAACAATCAGAAAAAGTATAAGTTTTTAAATTGATGCTTTCCATTACTAATTCAAAAATAATAAAATGGGATTAAACGAGTCATTTGGTAAAATACCTTTTTCCCGACGTTTCTGCTGGGTTACACCAGCTTTGGTCACTAATAGATTATTTGAATTAGTAGAAAGGATTGTTTGTATTATTAGGAAGAGCTACCATTTATTAATGTATGATTGATGAAAATTATTATTTTAATTATGTACATACCTAATTATAACATTGGTTAATTCTTATATTAAACTGTTTGATTTGGCTTTGCTATGGATGTTACCTAACATTTTTTTTTTGAACTGACATTGCAGTTGACTGTTGCAGCCATTACTGCTTCACCGGACTTTTTTGGGCGAGTCTCTGAAGGAGCCTCAGCGCGTATAGCGCCCAACGCTCAAGGGCTCCCTGCGGGGGGAGCCTCGGCTTTGGGTTGTCGCTTTCGGGGCGTCCCTTCGACCGGCGTGATTCTCGAACCCGAAGGTGAGCCAGGAGGGGGAGTTCCCCGTTACGCGGGTGCGGTTGCGATTGAGTGGGGGCGAGAAGCGCCCCGGCACTCTTTGATACCTCGTGTATCCGTTCGGGCGCCGACGAACCCGGGGACGTCGGCGTCGTGTTGGGAGGGAGGCCCTATTGGGGGAGGTCGTTGAGACTAATCTCGCTATCCGGATAGCGAGATCGTCATCTGGGGCTAGTTAGTACGTGCCGAGGCCGCCTAGCTATAGTTTTACGACAGTGCCGAGGTCGATCGGGGGGATAGTACGTTGTGGATTGCACAATTAATCGATTCGGGTGATTTTGTGTACTCCCGAAAGAGCGGACTGCCAGATCTTTGAAATATTGGGGAATCGTAGGGAGTTCGAAATCTCTGTGAAGTTCCGCATTGCGGATGTAACAGGAGGCTCCGGAGGCCGCTCTGAGAAAGCGGTTTTGGAGGGTCTGAAGTTTATGGAGATTGCGCTTGGATAACGCAAAACTACACTAGCATAAGCTAGTATGGGGCGGATGCAAGTTGTGTAAAGATTTAGCTTATTTCTAAGCGACATCTTACTGTACTTGCCTATAATGGGATAAAGACGACCGAGAACAAAAGCGGCTCGGTCACTAACTATTTTGGTGTGATCGCGAAAGTTCAAACGCCTATCCAGGGTGACACCGAGATATTTGGTCTTGTTTTGCCAGGGAATGGCACGACCGAAGAGTGAGAGGGGAGATGACTGCGGAGGGCGGCCAGAGGTGAAGAGAACGGCAGAGCTTTTGTCGGGATTCACTTCGATTCTCCATTTCCGAAACCATTCGCCTAGGGTGGTGATAGCGGGTTGGAGTCTCTTACTGATTCGACTCACTTGCCTATCGGTGGTATAAATAGCGGTATCGTCCGCAAAGAGGGCTAATTGGGTACCTATCGTTTTAGAGATGTCGTTAGTGCACAGAAGGTGCAAGATAGGGGCGAGCACGGACCCTTGCGGGACTCCTGCTTCTATGGGACGGTGGGAAGAGAGAGTGCCTTCTACTTTGTAGCGAAAGCTACGATTCCACAAATAGTATCGTATGATGAGCACGAGACGGTCTGGCAACTGAAAGTTGTACAGTTTATAAATTAAACCGTTGTGCCAGACTTTGTCGAAAGCTTTCGCTACATCGAAAAAGACAGCGCCCGTGTGACTGGGCTTACCTAATACTGGTTGAAAGCCAGTGAGAATATGTTCCGTGATGCGGAGGACTTGATGGACGCATGAGTGTTTTCTTATAATAAAATTATGATGATTGTTAGTATAATATTAATCTACAATTTATTAAAATTTAATTTAATATTTACAAACTTTATACAAATAGCTCAAAAATTTTACAAACAATAAACCATGACATATTTTGAAATATATAAAAAAATTTGAAAATCTGATTCAGAACACTTAAATTATTTCTAATTATAAAAGGCTTTTACGGAGGCCTCTTAATTGACAAATGTCATTATTACCTAGAAAAGCCAGCAAAAACATAGCAACTCCTTTAAAAATTGAGGAATTCATACATATTCATGATTTAATTAAAAATCTTTATCATTATATATAACTACATTTTCAATATAAGCTATCAACTAAAAATTCACAATAAATGTGGAAATGAAGAAATGTCGGACTGCAGCTGACTGCACCGGATAGCTTGCAGATCAGTGGCAGAATGAAAATGGTATCATCATATAAGCTCTTCAGGTATAACCAGAATCACTTAAAACCAAAAAAAACCATTTATCTCATATATGTTGCAAGTGTCACCGCTACAACTATATTTAAGTATACCATATGAGCCAGTAAATGTTGTTTATCTTTTTCAACATAACTGGAGTGCCACCTATTGTGAAAGGGTTGGACTAATTCAGAAACCTTCCCTGGAGTGTACAAAACAATTCACCAAAATTTCATATTTATTCGATTTACCCTTAGTACGCGAGTCTGACTTACACCGTTTTTTGGTTTCTGAGAAGAGTTTCTCAGCGTGTGCACAACAATTTACCAAAAGTTTATTACAATCGGTTAATCCTAAGTGTGTGTCCGATTTGTACTTGATAAATTTTATTTTTTTCAGAAACCTTCCCTGGTGTGTTCACAATTTAAAAAAAAATTCATAACAATTGGTTTACCTTTATTGCGCGAGTCCAACTAACACTTGACCCTTTTTTTTCTTTCATAAAAAGCATCTTGATCCCATTAATTTATGGATCACTTATTAACTATACTTAGGTATAAATATAGAAAACAAAAAAACTACAATATATTATACCTACTTAATATATACAGTCTAGTAAGTACATACTCTGCAATATAGTTTTTGTTTAGACTCTTTGGAATAGAAAATTTATATGGGTACTTACTCACTTTTTAAAATTGCCTTCACATCGGGGGTATTGATAACCTCTTCTAAGCACTTGCTAAGTGCCGGCTTTGACATGATGTGGGGGTAAGTCTTCTTTTTTTTGGCAAAACGTAGCGACAACACGTTGATACAAACCACAGACATAAAGCTGCAAACAAAAATTATAAAATAAGATGCTAAGTAAGTAACAAAGACGACGACTTAGAAGACAACCTCACACTGACCTTAAGTTCATGGCAAATAATATAGTATTCCTTTCGTTTTGCGGATTCGTAACAACGGCCTCATCTCCTGGCATTATTCATGGAAGATTGCTTTCGTGAGGCAAATATGCGCCAAGAATTCATTGATAAGAAGTGCCATAGGATTGCTGGGGTTCCTCGTCACTCGAAGACTCACTTTTGATACATTTTTATAGATTTAGTGATAAAAGATAGTATAGAAGAATAATTTCATAAAGTATAATATGTAAATAAGATGGTGGATAAATTATATATAATTTATATAATTTAGTAGGTATAATATATTGTAGTTTTTTGTTTTCTATATTTATACCTAAGTATAGTTAATAAGTGATCCATAAATTAATGGGATCAAGATGCTTTTTATGAAAGAAAAAAAAGGGTCAAGTGTTAGTTGGACTCGCGCAATAAAGGTAAACCAATTGTTATGAATTTTTTTTTTAAATTGTGAACACACCAGGGAAGGTTTCTGAAAAAAATAAAATTTATCAAGTACAAATCGGACACACACTTAGGATTAACCGATTGTAATAAACTTTTGGTAAATTGTTGTGCACACGCTGAGAAACTCTTCTCAGAAACCAAAAAACGGTATAAGTCAGACTCGCGTACTAAGGGTAAATCGAATAAATATGAAATTTTGGTGAATTGTTTTGTACACTCCAGGGAAGGTTTCTGAATTAGTCCAACCCTTTCACAATAGGTGGCACTCCAGTTATGTTGAAAAAGATAAACAACATTTACTGGCTCATATGGTATACTTAAATATAGTTGTAGCGGTGACACTTGCAACATATATGAGATAAATGGTTTTTTTTGGTTTTAAGTGATTCTGGTTATACCTGAAGAGCTTATATGATGATACCATTTTCATTCTGCCACTGATCTGCAAGCTATCCGGTGCAGTCAGCTGCAGTCCGACATTTCTTCATTTCCACATTTATTGTGAATTTTTAGTTGATAGCTTATATTGAAAATGTAGTTATATATAATGATAAAGATTTTTAATTAAATCATGAATATGTATGAATTCCTCAATTTTTAAAGGAGTTGCTATGTTTTTGCTGGCTTTTCTAGGTAATAATGACATTTGTCAATTAAGAGGCCTCCGTAAAAGCCTTTTATAATTAGAAATAATTTAAGTGTTCTGAATCAGATTTTCAAATTTTTTTATATATTTCAAAATATGTCATGGTTTATTGATTGTAAAATTTTTGAGCTATTTGTATAAAGTTTGTAAATATTAAATTAAATTTTAATAAATTGTAGATTAATATTATACTAACAATCATCATAATTTTATTATAAGAAAACACTCATGCGTCCATCAAGTCCTCCGCATCACGGAACATATTCTCACTGGCTTTCAACCAGTATTAGGTAAGCCCAGTCACACGGGCGCTGTCTTTTTCGATGTAGCGAAAGCTTTCGACAAAGTCTGGCACAACGGTTTAATTTATAAACTGTACAACTTTCAGTTGCCAGACCGTCTCGTGCTCATCATACGATACTATTTGTGGAATCGTAGCTTTCGCTACAAAGTAGAAGGCACTCTCTCTTCCCACCGTCCCATAGAAGCAGGAGTCCCGCAAGGGTCCGTGCTCGCCCCTATCTTGCACCTTCTGTGCACTAACGACATCTCTAAAACGATAGGTACCCAATTAGCCCTCTTTGCGGACGATACCGCTATTTATACCACCGATAGGCAAGTGAGTCGAATCAGTAAGAGACTCCAACCCGCTATCACCACCCTAGGCGAATGGTTTCGGAAATGGAGAATCGAAGTGAATCCCGACAAAAGCTCTGCCGTTCTCTTCACCTCTGGCCGCCCTCCGCAGTCATCTCCCCTCTCACTCTTCGGTCGTGCCATTCCCTGGCAAAACAAGACCAAATATCTCGGTGTCACCCTGGATAGGCGTTTGAACTTTCGCGATCACACCAAAATAGTTAGTGACCGAGCCGCTTTTGTTCTCGGTCGTCTTTATCCCATTATAGGCAAGTACAGTACAGTGGATAAATTATATATAATTATAGACATATATCTATATATAATGCATATATATTTAGGCAAAGGTCACTAGAAAGCACTAATACCTGAAAACGTACATATTAGGGTTTTGATTGATAGAAACTAACTAGAAACAGCATCCGACTTGTTTCTTTACCTAATATGTCAAATTTTGGAAACTTAATCTGTCAGATTAATGAAACAGCCTCTGCAAAAATTTTACGAAATCGCTGTTTCAATACAAATATTTATCATCGATAAGTCCAAAGCTTGTTTCAGTTGCTTTTAAAGTTTAGCAGAATTTTAGCAGAACTATCAAATTTACGAATTTCGAACGAGAATTGTTAGTAATATCTTTACGAAATCGACCCGCTGGCCGCTCATAAATGTTTGAATTTTGAATGTTATGTTTTTTTAAACATAAAGAACTCAATCATTGATTTAGAAAAAAATAGGCGGGAAATCGCGTGTCAATTGTTTTTTATCACAATGGAAGTTCGTCATCCGAACTAACGGACGAGACAAAGTACAGTTCAAAAATTGCAGGCTTGATGTGAGGTATGACATTTACGGGGCCGGATGGGGACGTGATAACTTTCAAACAGCACGTCAAAATCTTTGACCTAATGGGAAAGTGCTTAAAATGTAAACGAGAATACTTCGAAAAGCAGTAAATACATTACTGTATATGTAAATTGTTTTAATAATGAGTTACGCAAAACGTTCAGTGTATCTCACATAATTTACGAACGCAAACAAAAAGTAAGCGTTCACCCATCCAGTGACCAACCAAGCCCGACGTTGCTTAACTTTGAATACCGTTCCCAAAAAACAAATGAGTTACAAGTTTGTACGTATTATAGACATAGATATAGACATTTCTTTATTTAACACACAAATACAACACAAGCAAAAACATAAAAAAAAAACAAAAAAAAAAATATTTACACATAGTTATTACACAAGCATTTAGATAATACCTATTAAAAAAAAGAAAACAATAACAATAACATTAAGAAAATAAATACACAAAGAAGAAACTAATTCTAAGACTATTTACTAAATTATTATAAAAATTGTAATACATAAATAAAAAATAAATAAATTGATATTAATTAAAATAATAATGTCAATAATATGATCAGCTTGCATTGTATTAGGTGTCAAATTGGACCCACTCAGCATTTGCTTTGGTAGAAAAACTACCAAAGCGCTGATTTTCAGTGGAGCCCAGGTGACTTTCAGATGCAGTGACAGCATATATATATATATATATATATATATATATATAAATGAGCGTTTTTACTGATTTAATTAAAAGGCATTAAATTTCACTTCAAAGTACATACCTGGATAAATGTTGAAATGAGAAGAATGTTGTTTAAATTATAGAATCATATTTAGTGAAGGGCTACCGGTAAAAGTTTGTTTTTGTTTTAGTGTTAAATATTTTCTATATTGAATTTTGAAAGTTTTTAATGTACAGCAGTTCTGAATAGGGGGGGGTAGACTGTTCCAGCATTTGGTAGCCGCAAATCGGAAGCTTCCTTGAAAGGCCGCAGTTCTATGTTTTTGAGTTTTCATCAAGTAATTGGAAGCTCTGGTATTGTATGAATTATAATCCCTACACCATTTCAGCTTTTCATACATGTAGGAAGGTTGTTGAAATTTAACAACTCCGAACACAAGGGTTGCGAGATGCGCTTGTCTACGGAAAGACATTTTTAATATGTTTGCGGTGTTCAGATAGGGAGTGGTATGGGCGCGCGGGAGAATGTTAAAGCAGTATCGAGCGCAAGCGTTCTGTACTCTTTGTAGTATTCGCTCTGTGCGCGCCAACAACCGAGGCCCGTAAACAACGTCACCATAGTTCAGCCTGGATAGCACCAGAGAGTCGCAGAGCATTATTCGTAGCTCAGTGCTAAGATAATTACGTACTTGGTACAAAACCTTAAGCCTGTAAAATGCATTTCTGACCACTTCCAGCACGTGTTTTTCGAATCGAAGACTATCATCCATAGAAAGACCTAAATTACGAGCCTCCGCTACCCGCTGCAGAGGTGTCCCTCTAATGTTTACTACAAAGTTATGTCCAATAATGCGATCTATTTGATGTTTTGATCCTAGTACCATATATTTGGATTTTTCAGGATTCAAAGTTAACATGTTGGACTCAGACCATTGTACTATGCGTCCTAGATCATCATTTAATTTAGAAATAGCGGAATATGTTGAATTAGGATCAAATGAAAGATAAAGTTGTATGTCATCAGCATACATATGGAACTTACAATAGCTAAGAGAATTAATTACATCTGCAGTATACAAAACGAACAGTATTGGTCCTAAAATTGAACCTTGAGGTACACCTTTGGTTACAGGGCTTGTTTCGGATCTGTTTATTTTTCCTTCATTATCTTTCAGTTCGACAAGTTGAGAACGACCACTAAGACAGCTATCGAACCATTTAATAGTACTTAATTCAAACCCATAGTAAGCCATTTTTGATAATATTAGCGAGTGATTTATTGTATCAAATGCCCTTGAAAAATCTAATAAAACCAACACAGATCCCATGCCTTCATCTTGAGCGACCAAAAGGTTATCTACAACATCGACTAAAGCCGTAGCCGTGCTGCGTGTCTTTCGAAAACCTGACTGCAACTCGGCAAGGATTCTGTTTTTTTCTAAGTACTCAGTTAGCTGGGTACATACTGTTCTTTCAACCAGTTTGGACAAACAAGGGACAATATTAATAGGTCTTAAGTCTTTTGGGTAAACGGGGTTATCCGTTTTTGGTAAAGGTCTTACCACCGCGATCTTCCAAGCATCGGGAAAAGTGTTATTTTCTATAGATTTATTTATAATAGCAGTTACAACTTTTAAAGTGCGTGGCAACGTAAGCAACAGCATGTCTAAAGAAATGCCGTCAATACCTAAAGCGTTTGACTTGAGTGACTTTATAATGTTGATTACTTTGCTCTCATCTATAGGTTCTAACTTAAAAGAGGATGTCCCGTATCGATTGTGTTCATAATATGTAAGGTTAGATAGTTTTACTTCGTTGACACAAGGCAAATTAAGAAAGTGTGTATTAATTAAATCAGGATCAACAAAATGATTTGGAAGCTCACCACTGCTTCGTTTACTAGTGTTAGGGATGGTACGTTTAAGGTTTTTCCAAAGAATTTTTGCGTTATGGGAATTAGTATTAATCTGTTGGTTGAAGTACGCGCGTTTCTCATTAAAGATGGCTTTGTTAACACTACTCTTCAGATCTTTGTAGTATTTTTTATGTACTTCAGATCCCGTAGATCGATATTTTTTATAAGCATCATTACGAAGTTTCATCATTTCTTTGATAGTGAATGTGAGCCAGGGACATGACTGATAAAATTCGATTATAAAAAGAAACAGTTACGCTTTTGTTTATTAGAAACGATATCCAATGTTAAGAGAATACGATTCGGAGCGCCTCTGCGCGTGCTTTATACAAACGAATTTCTCACTTATTTTTGAGACTTGCTGATCAAACACCATGAAATTTTGAAGGCATGTTCTAGTAGTAAATATCTAGGTCTGCAGTGTGCCAGTTTTCTACTGAATTTTATAGTTCAAAAGTTATACACGATTCTAATTTTTCATTCAAATTGTTTCAAAAAAGTATTCTAGTTTATAAAACCTTTTACAACATTTTAGGAAAACCACAGACATAGGTTTGGGATTATGACTAAGAAATTTTACAGTGATTTATCAGTAAATATCAAAAACAAATTATAAATTCGTTTGTATGAAGCCCGCTGCGAGGCGCCGCGAATTGTATCCTCTTTCGGCTTAGTTAGTGATTGGATGCGTGATCATTTAGCGGCACACTTTTTGTTTTTGTTTGTGTTCGTAAATTACGTAAATGTTGCACTTGACCAATTTTAATAACTCATGTAAATTTATGTAATTTACAAAAATAGACAAAAACAAAAAGTGTGCCGGTAAGCGATCACACATATAATTACTGACCAAGCCCGACGTTGCTTAGTTTTGTATATAGATTCCAACAAAAAATGTGTCACTGTTGCTCTTAATAATACTGCTAGATGGCGCTGTACCGGTAATTTAAAATAGCAATGGTTTGTAAGACGGACCGTCTTACACTTGGCCGGTTGTTATTATTTGTTGTTATACTTCAGAGTTTTTTTATTGCTAGTTTGAAGTTTTTATGTATTACTGTTTTTATGATAGAGCAATAACAACGAAAATATGTTTTCACCTCACCAGCATGAAAAGGATAGTTTTGCTGTCCAAATTCAGTAAACAAAATCAAATTTTGCTGACTAGTCAGGCAAAGTAATTCACTGTTCGAACATTGACTTTTGGAATGAACCCGATGATAAAAAAAAAACAATACAATGACTGGTCAGAAACAAATTTCGGGACAAATACTTAACCTTGTTCATTTTTATTAAGAATATAACTTTTTTAAAATATAAAAGTTTTTATAAATAACTATTACAATTAAAAGTTTCTAAGCTTACTTAAAAAAAAAAATCATACGTTGTAAATGGCAGAGGTTGTAGTAGGTACAATTCCGAACGCAACCTCAATTTAAAAAAAAAACAAAGTAAAATGGCGGCAAGCTAGTTTTTTGAACATAAGATTGTTTATTTAATTAATAATTCTGTGTTGTTTGAAAAATGAGCGATACAAGTTACGAAGATATTTCTCTGACAACAAAAGAATTAAGACAACAAGTCTCCAATGCCGAACTTAACTTTTTACCAGAAAAGTCACGTGAAAATATTCCCCTCGCTATGCTCAGTAGTTAAAGTCTGCGGTTCTACCAAAAAACGCTTTTGCTCACTTGTATAACAAATAACTATTCTTGTATAGGGATCCCATTTTTTTTTTTTTTTTAATATTATAATGGGCTCGCACGGTCTTAGCAGACCATTTATGCATTTGCCAGAGTCAAAGTCAATTATATTATATCGTATCGTGGCGCGGGCGTTGCCGCGCGTCCTCATTTTCAAGTCCCAAGATTGGGCGGGAGATTTGGTGTGGATCCTCAGATATTGCGCGTCATGTCCTGCTTATTTCTTCATAATTCACTATTCACGAGCCTTCGCTGCACAATTCTTAACACGCTTTCGTAAAACTTTGCTAAAATATATACATCGAAAGTCACTAAATGAATTTAGAAAAATTAAACAGAAAAAAACACCACTCCTTCTTAAGATTCGCGCCAAAACCCCCAGGGATCCCATTTATTTACTTTTATATTTTTTATTATTTGTCAGATGATCCCCCTGTTTAGGAAAGAATGAACCATCTAGTTGGTATTCGGATCGGTTGAGCTAGTTCATTCTTTGCATACTCTGTGCGCGTCCGCGCCAGTCACTCATATAATCTTTGGTTGAAAGTTCGCGGCCGTTGTTTTTAGATCTAATTCTATATTTTATAGTTATAGTGAACAGAGAAACATAATACAGACATACATTACACTACATACAATCTTACTCAAAAAACGTTATTACAAAAAACATCTGACGCCAAAAGGGGTAAGTTCTTGTAAATTTAACTTGTGACCCAGAATTTCTTAGCATTTTCAGCTACAAAAGTTGGTAGACAGAAGCGTCGGTTCTGTTATAGTTTTTTATTTGTTTTCGTATTTGGGTCGTTTTACAAATCATTTGGGATTTACTGGTAGTCAGGTAATTACATATTACAAATAACGCACGCCGTTGATAGGCATGTTTAACCGCTGCCTTATTAACAATGAGTTAGCAAGAAATTGTTAACGCGTGGTGCCTGCGCAAGCAGTTCGCGGTATTGCTCTAGACATCGAATTATGTATGGAAATTGCGTACTGGCAGCTACGAAAACGCTCAGCGATTAGCTTTGTTCCAAAATTGACAATATTTTGTTGAAGTATCGCACTATCTCTTTCTGTCGTTCACAAAATCGTATTTCCCATCTCTACTGTTACGTTACATATCTCTACATCATATTAAATGTTTGAACACAGGTTGAAAGTGCATTTTCAAAGTACAGAACTAACACCATCTATTATGCAGTAGCGGTATTAACTAAAAATGTTGTCAGTGTTCCTTCTTTCTGATTTTGCCCTTTAATGTTGGAATTTGTAAACTGTTATGATCGTTTTACACATAGTTTTTTATTAATAAAACTAAAAGAACTTCATATTTTGAGAAACTTGATATGTAATGTCCATTTTTAAATGACTGTCCTGAACAAACAATATTACATATTAATATTGTAGATAGTTTTTAGAAACAATAAATTTTATATATTTTACATTTTGGGATATTATGAATTTTTTGATTGGTAATTGGTAACACTGCTTTGTTTACGTTGAAATTGAAATCTTTAAAGTAAGGTTATTTAGAAATTCAAAAAGTAATTTCCTGAGACTGTGCCGTAAAATAAAAAAGGTACATTGATTCGTCGTCTTGTATTACTTTTCTTTACCTAGTACCTTCAAAGTAAACAATTACGAAATCCAGGAGGAAGGTTGGTGTTATAGTAGATGTAGAAGGTGTTATTCTATCAATCTAAAAATGTAATCTTTGTGGTATCTTCCAAAAAACCACGTCGTACCTGAGGGCATAGGTACTCTGGAAAACAGTTTAGATTCCAATCGAAGGTATGTAAACAAATCTTAGTTATTGTCACGCTTTAAAGCCAATACCTACCCTAGATCCCTACATACGGTGCAAATACAAGTGATAAATAGGTAATCTCATGATTTTGTGGCATTAAAATAAGCCTGCCTCTACACTGCTGTTTATCTAATGCCAGTTTTATACTGAAATTGTATTCTAAGCATTGAGAGCTACTCATCTGTAGTACTCACATAACATGATGCTTCGTACAGGGATGACCTATTTAACATGATGCCAAAATATCTATCATAGTTTAAGTTTGATTAAACCTAATATATGTATAGTTGCACTTATTTGATTGACAAGTCTTGAGAAAACAGCGCTAAATAATAGGTATTAAAATTTTATCTTTTAATATCTTGCCCATACTTAAAAGATACTTCATTATGTAATTTATCCAGTAAAGAATAGTTTTTGTTGCTGAGTATAATGTGTAATGCATATTTTAGGTCTGTGTACAACTAAAGTCAGTACCAAGGAATTCTTTAAAAATAAATCCACCGATATCTTATTATTTTTTGTTGTTTCAATATTAAAGAGATAATGTTGATGTTTTATTTCAGGTTGCCTGTCACTATCACAACCAGTTAAGTAATGTTTTTTATATTGTTTCAGTAATCTTGGAAATGCAAGTTTAAGAATGTGAACTGAAGATGCACTATTAGTAAAAGTATTACAAAAGTCAAGTACTGAAAACATCAACAAAAAGATCATTCCTGCTTTAAATGGATCAAATATTGTAGCAGGATACCACAGTAGAATTAGATTAAGTATAAGAATTGAAATAATGTAATAAAATTGTTAATTAAAATTCTTCTCAATTTATTTTGTGCTATTATTTAACTAAAACCTATCACTTCATAACTGTTTATCATTAACAAAATGTCTTATGTATATTATTTCAGTGAACTGCTGAACCATTTGATGATTTCCTTAACATATCAGCCTTACAAACACTGCTAGACATAGGCGTATCCCATGTATTTCTTAAACAAATCCGTCTGTACCACTTAAATTCATCTAGAACAAGCCTCTAGGTTGTTAGTCCACTTGGTCCTGCCACATTGAGTTGGAATTGATGGTGGCATGAGGATGAAGAAGTTTTCATTATTCTTATGACTATGGTCTCTAATCAAGAACCTTCTTTCTCCTTTGTTAATAAGTTCTACAAGCACTCTTATTACTCTATAAAGGGTCTCCAAGTGTTGCACTTTCTATTGCCTGCAGAGCAGTTTTGAGCTTATGAGGTGAATAGTCCTGAGCACTAGTCACGGTTTTATAAAATTTCGCACTTTTGACCTATACACTTGGCGAAAGCTGCAGCTGGTTGACAAAAGTTTATCATGGTTGAAGATGATCTAGCAGCTAGAGTAAGGCTTGCTTTTAACTAAAGGCCAAAATCTATTGTAGAAGTAAGTGTTGACTGCCATCTTTGAAAATTGATTTCCTACATTTAAAATTTTAACCTGAGCTCTTATAAGTTCTAGATGTGGTTACCCAACAAAAACTTGTGTATTCATTATATTATGTGTATGGTTTGTTTATACACTCTTTAAGTCATCATCAACCAACAATTATGAACTTTTGTTTGTAAATAAGTTGTTGGTAAGTGATAGGTCAATAGTTTTATTACAAGTGATACCCTAGTTGTTGCAAGTGTCCATAGGCTGCGGTGACCGTTTACCATCAGGCAGACCCCAAGCTTGTTTGCCGACTTAGTGGTATAAAAAAAAAATGCTGGTTTGTTTTTATAGTTTAATGTATTATGGTAACAATTATATTTCATTCCATGTGTGCTTGTTCAGTGTAGTCAGTAAAATATATTTTATTTATTCCTTAGTAACATTTATTTATTAATATATAGGTACTACTGCTGACTACACTTTGTCCTTTCTTATTCGCAGAAAAGTTGCAGTATTCACAAATTCAGGTGTTGATTCCATTTTGTTATCATGACAGCATAGGTTTATCAACCTTGTAACATATCTTCATCATATTATCTGCAAAATAATTTAGAAAATTAGCTATAGAGGATATGGTATTAAGATAAACGGTAAGTTATAAAAAGTAGGTCCTAAAGCTGAGCAGCATATTCTAGGGTTTGAATAGAGTAATGGAAGAAATCCTACTAATGCTTTATACAGTATGTTTAAGTTTGTGACAATGATGAAATGAAATTTGGCACACACAGATTATTATTAGAATTGACCAACAAATATTTTATAATGATTATTCTGTTGAGTAATAATCAGCTGATAAGTTTGTTCCAAAAATACTTTTTAATTGCAATATGGTGTTTAAGAACACCTGTAGGCTATGCTGTAGGACAGTATTTGCCCTCTGCCTTATAGAAATATATAAATTGGTAGATTTCTTCTAATTCACTTTGATTACCTATGTTTACAGAATAATTCTTAGTCTGTTTTTTTTAATTGTGTTGCCCTAATGATTAAATACTATTGTTGTGGGCGTTGGGTAGGTACACTTGTAGAAAACTGACCAAACATAAAAGAAAGGGTAGTTAGGTATGTGAATTCAAACATATACCACATCAATTGTTTGGTATATTTTAGGTTATAGGTTTTAACTGTAAGTTTTTCTACTTCATTTATGGTGTAATGAATAGGTAAGTCCCAGTATCTTGCCGTTAAATACATAAAATTTTCTTCGATTTTAGTAATCTTATGTTGTCAACTTTCTAGATTCCTTCATTAGTAGGTAACAGTATTTTATAGGCAATTTTGGGTTTTAAATCAGCACATACAGTTTCTCTGGTATTCTTTTCACTATTTTTAGCGAGTTAAAATTCACAAACACACACAAAATTAACCAAAACACTAGTTTAAACAGAAAATTGAATTAGTTACAACGAAGCGTATTCTGACCTCGCACACTGGTTTCTGTTTTGTTACTTAACTTATATTCATTTCTTGCGGATATCTGCTTTAACAATCAATGTTTTGAAAATGTCTAAAGTATTTTATTTAATAAATATAAGCTTTGCAATCAGAAAGCGATCAGTTTGCAACCATTCAAAAGGTAAACGCAAACTTGACAGTTCATATGGCTTGCTAACCGCTCGCTAATCGTGATTGTTGCCATTCATAATTCCGATTTTGAAGTTTTCTATGACGCGTAGCGATTGAAAATGCATTTTTAACATCTAAATCGCCTGATAGAGGCGCTAGCGTCGACTTATCGCTACTTGCATCGCGGACGCTGCTTCATAATTCGAAATTGGTGTTTGACAGCCATTATTGCGAAATATGAGGCTCTTGCACTGCTCACGCAAGATTGGTGATAACCCCGCCGGTCTTATCGCATTGTTCGTCGGTTGTTCGCACAGTGGGTAATTAACCCACTTTTTTTTGTTGTTGCGCTAAAAATAGATCGGAATAAATAGGTTTTAAATATTATTGTTTTATGAAGGATTGTAAGATATCGTATTTATTTGTGTAATTGTGTAGTCGGGGTTTTTGTACATTGTAATTGGTTTTTTTTTGGGGTTTATACTTTTACGCTATCAAATTGGTTGCTGTAACAAACTGTATATAACAAACAGAGTCGTTTGTTTGTGTTTTTGTTCTAGTTTTGGATTGTTTTTTTTGTGTGGGAATTTAATTATATAACATGACGTCATAAAATTAAGGAGCACAAGGCTGTTTTAACCAATTTGACACGATGGTTTTCAGGTGCTTTAGGGATCGTTACACGGGAGGGTCGGGTGTTTGCATAAGGCAAAGAGCAGCACAGTTTCCGACAAGAGTCAGTGAGCTGGATGAAGCATACCAGGGTCTCTTTATTAAGGCGGTAAATTCTGACTATGTTTTTGTGTATGTCAGTTGTGGACGAGGTTAACGAGGCTGTGTCGACATTAGAGACTAGCCCGCAGCCGGCAAGTAGGAAGGAGGTTTCGGAACAAAAATGCAACGAACGGTTGCCAACTGTGGATATTCCTCATTTTAGCGGATCATTGGATGAGTGGACTAATTTTATCACACTTTTTGATAGCATTGTGCACCAACGGACTGATTTATCAGACCCACAAAAATTAAGTTACCTTTTAACGTCTATCAGGGATGAGCCTCTCTGTTAAGTGAAACATTTGGACATCACCGATGTCAATTATAATATAGCCAGGGAGTTATTTGTGAAGCGATACCATAATAACCGTCGCATTGCGGATACTCATGTGGCTGCTATTTTAGGTATTCCGCAACTGTCTTCGGTTAACCAGCTGCGGTCGGACCTGCTTAACCCTATTTTGGTAGCGACGAATGCGTTAAGTCTCGGCAGCCACTTATGCCCGATTGGTACCCGTATGCTTATACGGGTTCAAGCGTGGGGCATTATGAGCCACAGGAGCCCCGGGGCCAAGTACGGCGCTCGGGTCGGGCCAACGCCTGTTGACTCGTGGCAGCCGTTTCACCAGCCTCTCCACCACCTGTCACAACTGTTTTACCCACCGCGCATGTTCTAGTACTTTCACCGCGCGGACCTGGTGTAGTTGTGCGCGCCATTTTGGACTCAGGCGCTCCGGGGTGTCTAATGTCGCTGTGGCTGGTGAAAAGCGTGAAAGCGTGCTGGGCCCATAACCCAGAGGTCCGTGGATTTCGCTGGTCCGTTTTTGGTGAAGACGTCAAGTGTTCGCAATGCCCGACAGGTTAAGGCCTATTTATGCGTCTTCGTCTGTTCGTTTTCCAAGGCTGTGCATCTGGAGCTCGTTTCAGCCTTGTCTACGGAGGCCTTTGTCGCATGTCTGTCGCGGTTTATCAGTCGGCGTGGTCTCCTTCATTTAATTCGCTCGGACTGTGGCATAAATTTCAAGGGTGCAGATCGCTATCTGAAGAAAGTCCTTCAGTTTTTGTCGGACAATCACACTATATTGGTTCTGAGTTGTCCAAACGGGGCGTGACTTGAATTTTTGATCCTCCCGGCTATCCTTCGTGGGGCGGTATTTTCAAAGCAGCTGTCAAGGTCGCCAAAACTCACCTCCGTCGCGTGATTGGAGAAACGGTCCTCACGTTTGAGGAATTACAAACGGTATTTTGCAACGTCGAGGCGGTATTGAACTCTCGACCGCTTTGTCCGATCCTGTCGGATCCTAATAACCTGGAAGCGCTAACTCCAGGCCATTTCTTGATCGGTAGACCTTTAACCTGCTTGCCTGAATACCCCTTCATCGATGTGTCAGTAAATAGGTTATCGCGTTTTCAGTTGCTTCAACAAATTATGCAATTGTTCCACCGTCGGTGGTCCTCAGAATATTTACATTTGTTACAGCAACGGGTTCGGTAGACGGATAAAACCAACCCCCCGCGTGTCGGAGACCTTGTCCTCTTAAAGGACTCAAATTTACCGCCCTTGCAATGGCGCTTAGGTCTCATCGTGCAATTAATCCCCGGTTCGAACGGATTCCCGCGGGTCGCAGAGGTCTTGGTAGGGGATTCAGTAGTAAAGCGTGCCGTCGCGACGCTTTCCCGATTGCCAGTTGATTGATGGCTCTGGCTCGGTTTATCCTCATCCAGACACGGTCTGGCTGGGGCGGGGGTTTGTTTAGGAAAGCATGAACCATCTAGGTGGTATTCGGATCGGTCGAGCTAGTTCATTCTTTGCTTACCCTGTCCGCGTGCGCGCGCGTCAGTCACTCATATAATCTTTGGTTGAAAGGTCGCGGCCGTTGTTTTTAGATCTTATTTTATAGTTATAGTGAACAGAGAAACACAATACAGACATTCACATACACACTACATACAATCTTACTCAAAAAAAGTTATTACAAAAAACATCTTACGCCAAAAGGGGTAAGTTCTTGTAAATTTAACTTGTGACCCAAAATTTCTTAGCATTTTCGGCTACATCCCCATTTTAACACATATTTTGTTAAAAATCAGGTTACCTATTTAAATATTTACCTATTTTCAGTCGACAAGATAGAGCACTTTAATGGTCGGACTGATAGATAGACAGACAGACAGCGTAAGTTTAGTAATAGGGCTCCGTTGGCAGGGTGCGGAACCCCAAAAAGCAGTAATAGGTCATTAAAATTAGTTTTAAATAAAACGAAAAAATTTAAAGCCTTATGAGATAATATATTTTTCCTTCGGTCAATATAACCCAAAAATATATTTGTTATCCCAAAAAAGATAAACTTATGTAACTAAGTAACAATTCAAATGAACAACGAGCCTATTACAAACTTAAAACAACAGTACTTAATGTACTTCAAGTAGCCTCTATGCTAAACATCGCTAATTGTATCCGGTAACGTGGTTCCTTTCGTCTCAGGCAGCAGAATGCAGATCAGACCAGCAGCAATCGGAGCAAACCCAAAGGCAGCAGTTGTCAGCCAAGGCACGGTGGTGCACCAGTTGACAACGAATGGCGCTGCCATGGACCCGACACGCAAGGAGGTTGAGCAAAAACCAATAGTCATATTCCTGACCACTGTGGGGAACAACTCCGAGGTGTAGATATAGATGCTGGTGGTGGCGATGCTTGCGCAGCCAACTGCGGCCGTCCCCAGGATCACAGTCAGCCATGGGATGTCGGGCACGTTGCTTAGTGCAATAAAGCAGAATCCTCCGAGAACGAAGAATGTTGCTATAGTCTTCTTGCGTCCATAGTACCTGATTAGGAATATTGTCGCCAGGTTAGATGGCACCTGGTAACAAAAAAAGTTGTAATGAACAACTAAAATTGTTAAAAATTTACTATTTACGAACTTTATAAACTAATTATTTATCAAAACTAGTTGGTAATTATTGTTGTAGCGATACAGACCGATTTGGATTCCGTTCAGGCAGAAGTCAAGAACATATGAACTAACGAAATGGGAATATAATGCGGTTTCGCACACAGTGTGGTTTCAGAGGAACTTCCTCTCGCAAACGCTTGGGTTGTGGAATGATTTCTCTGGGGAAAGGGTCAGCAGAGCCCCTGGTATTCCAAGCGTCGATAAGCTACGGTGACTGCTTTACATTAAGCGGGCCGTAAGCTTGTTTGCCACCTTAGTAGTATAAAATTTTATCTAAGTATATCTTTGCGTCGAGGAAACAAAAGTATTTTTCGTAGTAGATATTTATTGATACAAGTCGCTAGGTTGAGTGAAGATTAGGTACATTACGTTACAAGTCGCCGTGCCTTGTACCTATGCAGTGTTGGTGACTGCCCGATTTGAGCTCATTCGAAGTTTAATATTCTTCATGACAGAACTGAAAGCAGCTCTATGGCAAGCGCCGAGCACACGAGCACACGAGCGCGCTCCATAAGGTACTTTAAATACATCGAACATTCAATTATTTATTTTAGACGTGTTATGTCATTTGTTTTGGAATTATGTAAGTTTGCAATTAGTATAAATTTTACCAACAAAAATTAATGTGACTAACATGGTCTAACGCGCACCATCAAAAACTAGTGGACGTCTGACCTTATCTACTACAAATGCAAATATTTCGCGGCTAATTGGTTGCTTACTTGCATAGCTGCAGCAATAGCGACGCTGACGAAAGGATCGCGTCTCGTCAGGCTGACGTACTGATTGAGTCCGTAGTAGACCAGCCCCGCCACTAGCCACATGGCCACGCTACATAACATCTTCCTCCTGAGGGGGTTACGGAACAGGTCCCTGTAGCTTGGCTGCGGCTGCAGCTCTTGCGAGAGACACTTGTCGGCCAGGTCACTTACTGTGTCTTTGATGTTCAATGTTGGAAGTTTATTTCTAAAATTAAATACTTAATGCATTTTTATGCTTACGAAGTAAATTTGCAAGGAAATAGAAAAAAAAATGTACAATATCTGTCTGAGGACCTATGTATATATTCATAAGACAGCTATTATGAAAGACACTTTGGATTCTTGATACAAATTGTGTTCCAGAGAAGTCACTACTAGACGGCGACTGACGGACGAAAGTGGTCATACTGCATAAAGTGCTATTATCTATGCTGTGGCAAACCTTGGTTAAGCAAAGTGTGAGTAAGGTAGTCTATGTAGACATGGCATACCATTTAGGTGTCAAGGTGACAGCACATTTTTGTAATACGATACGTATACCATACCAACCAACAATGAGTGCCTGTCTCCGCCTCATCATAATGGAGGTGACAAGCCCATATACACGTATACGTACTATCAACTTTAATAAAAACTGAGATCTCACGATTTAATGGTATTTCAATTATAACTCACGATTTAATGGTATTTCAATTATAAATTCAGATGAATTTATTTTCAAAACCTTGGTATACATGTAGCGAGCATACGTATGTATAGTCCAAAGATAAATTTCTTATTCAAATTAGGTTTTTTCTATAAAAAAATCACTTATATGCTAATCTTCATATTCAGTGAATAGGCCTGAGTAAAGCAATTGACACTTACAATTTGGCAGCCGTTTTCATGATTTTCACAGCTTCCTCGACTCTTCCTACACTGATTAACCAACGAGGAGACTCAGTAAGTCCAAAAAAGTAAAACAGATAGAACAACTGAGGAATCGCCAGAGCCAAGCTGTAGCTACTCCAAGTCCTGAAGCAGTAGGCAAATGCTGGGATTGTGATTTGGCCCAGTACGAAAGCCAAGTGAAATATGCAGCCAGCTACATCTCGGTATTTAGCCCCGATAGACTCCACCACGATGACGAAGGACACTATCGTGGTTCCAGCTGCAGCCATCCCCAAAAAGAACCGAAGAGTAGTAAATATTGCATAGTTGAAAGAAAATGGAATCAGGAGTCCTGTCAAAATTTGTATGATCACTGCGAGTAGAAATGTGGTCTTCCTGCCGTATCTGAAACGTAAAAGGAAAAACGTAAATTTTTAGAATAATATTTAAGGCTAGGGTATAAGCTAGACCGTGAAAATACGCCGTTTTTGTGCAAATTTTGTGGCTAAACTATAGCATCTAAAACATTGAAAAAAATATATGTTATAAAACTTGCTTTTGTCTAGTGCATTACCTTACTGAATGATTTTCACTTATTGTATTTAATGCAATAAAAAATCTGGAAGTGACCGTTGTTTCAACACTTGTGCAAATTTTTAAAGCGTGTTTTGCATTTGCTTGTTATGAAAGTTGGTTAAATAATTAGAATAGCTTGTTATCTAGTGCATAGACTCTAAGTTGTAGCGAAAAGTCATAAAATGTGACTACAAAACGGTAATAACGTTAAATTTCATACAAAAAATTTAAAGTTTCAAGGCGTCATTACGGTATAAATTACTTAAGAAGTATATAACATAAATATCTCATAGTAATGTATATGACATTATCTAATGATTTATAGTACATTTACATACACAACGTTAGAATTACAGAAATAAGCTTTCTGGCCTATATCGCCCTCTTAATAAAAAATGTTTAACGCCTACACTCGCGTCATAAACTTACATTGATAAAAGCTTGCCACATACGAGACAAATACTATACTTTTTAGTCTGCGAGCTTTGCATATAAATATTTATAGCATCTGCGAGGTACCACAGCCTCCTGCCTGCCTGCCAGCCCTGAACCGCGGACTAAATATGAAATAAAAATTATAATTCGTAAAAGTAATTAAAAAATTGCCAAACGAAATTCATGTATCATCAAAAAAATTTAACAGAGTATTAGTAGTTAACCGTGAAAAAAATTGTTTGATTCATTTGTTCGCACCCGGCGTTAAATATGAAAACGTAGACGGCCCTGCATTTGCCAGTCTTTGAAAAAATTGCACCTAAATTATTTTATACAGGATAATCAAAAATATGAGTGTAGAATTGAAAATTATGGACCGCGAAATTTATTTTCGTTATGTTCGTCCGTCCGTAGCGACCGATGTCTTTAGTAACTAATGAAACGAAATGAAATGAAACCCTCATCATAATTTAGCCGCTTGGACAATCATTCATCGACCTGATTTATCGGTACATGTAGCCTTCACAAATATTTCGTAAGAGTTAGTATCTGCAGTACATACACATAATTTTTTTTATAATTTATTTATCCGACATTCAATTAAATGTATAAATTTTATAATACAATATATAATATAAAAAAAAAAAAAAAAAAAAATACAATATAAATTTTTATCGGAGTTGGCATATGTGTATATTTACGTTTTTGTATATTTTTTTGCCATTCAAAACATTAGTAAGTATAATAACTCAAAGTAACCTATATCTCAACCTACAAAGAAGTGAACAATTACTAATGTTGTAAGCACATGCTAATTACACAGATTATAACAGTGATAATTGCAGAGAATTGCAAACACACATTAATACATACGGAGAAACACAGAAACCTCCCTTTTTTAAAGGTTATCTTCTCTATATACAAGTATAAAAGGCAAACGTAACTGACTGACTGACTGACTAATCTATAAACGCATAGCTCCAATCACTGAACGGATCGGGGTGAAATATATATGTGTATATTATAATATAACACTCACAATATTTTGTATTTATTCTGCTTTTAAATTAATTATTTTTTTTTTGTTCCTATGTTTTGTATTTCTGTGTTTTGTTTTGTATAGTGTGCGTTTTCTGATGCCAAATTAATGTCTGTCTATGTCCATTATGATGAAACTTACCCCCTAAAGGGGTAAAGCGGGGGTTCAAAGTTTTATGGAGCACAAAGATCGTGAGGTTAATCAATTAGTTATTATTATTATTAAAATTATAGACGAGCAGCATGAGAAGTGATGGAAATGTCTTAGTCCTTTTCACTAAAATATTATTCACTTAATATGTCTTTCTTGTAAGTCCACACAATTGAAGTCTTTAAACCATTTGTCTAGTCCATTTTTAAAAGAGTTGACTGACTTGGCTGAAACTACACTGGCCGGCAATCTGTTCCAAGTTTCCACAATACGATTACTCAGAAAGTGGTGTGCAGTATTGGTTTCTGATCTGAAGCGCGTGATAGTAAGATGGTGTCTTCTTGAGTGTCCATGAGAGTTTGCATCCTTCAAGACAGACATGTCACGTATGTTAGGTACTTGTTTTTAGTAGTTATTTATTTATTATTTTGAGAGAGAAAGAGTGAGATCAACCTGTATTTATTTGCGAAAAACTGAGCCAGAGTCTGTCAATATCGCTCAGCAGATGCGGATGCTGGAAGATCAAATATATTATCCGCCACGTGTGTGCGTGCACAGCCATTGATTTATATGAAGAGCGATATTGGCAGATATACAGTGTCGCTGCGGTGCAATATATATTTTTGATCTATCTGCCTCGAATGTGACAACCTTTAAATGCCTGACGATTTTTTTATTTATTGCATTTGATTTGAATTGATATTATTCTTTTTGATTTATTTTAGCAATTATCGATGCCTCGAACCTCTGGAGCCTTATACTCTGCCGCCGATAATGGGGATCAACGGCAAAATATAGCAAAATACCTGTCAGAAAGGAAGCCAAACAGGATACTCCCTACTAGTACACCAAACTGTAGCGCCGTCTGCGTGAAGCTGGCCAGCCACTTCCTGTCGCAGATCAGCCCCCACTCCGACACGATCGTCGCGTCGAACGGCGTCGTGTCGTATTCGTATCGCACGCAGTCGTCGTAACATGTCGAGTTCAAAGTTAAAATCGCCGAGCTCGACGCTAACTCGACGCAGCGAAACGTCAAAATTGGAGTTAAGAATAAAATAGCTAAGTGGATCCACGCGGTGGATATGCGAGCCAGGAACATTAACAGGAAGATTTTAAACTGCCACAAACCAAAGTCTCCTACCAACTTGGCAAATCTGTCTTTAACACATGTCGTCTGCGTTTTCACCATGGCAACGGTTGCTGGTCGAGTTCGCGCTGCAAGTACCCACTTTCTCACAAATCAGCCAAAATTATGATATTTTTCATAATGTAATTATATTTGTTTTTGTAATTCACTTTCAAAGGCAAAAACCATGTTAACGTGAGATGTCTCTCAAAAATGGTCACTAAATGAACCTAAGCAACTCTTGGTCTTCATTCAAGTGGTCTTCATTCAAGTGTTTGCATAAAGTAAACCGACAGCGAGGAGAGAAAGTCGACTTATGTAATTGAATGCTGAGGCAAACGATTTCACACAAATGCGGTCTAGTACTGTTATTGTTACGCATAACAAATTTTAATTGTTTATTTTTGTCTCAAAGCATTTTTTTATTTCTATTCTTATCATTTGTATGCAAAAGATATGGGATTTCCACTTTACAGTGTTCAAATAAACAGTAAATAAACATAAAACCTAAATAAATATATACCAATAATACACATATTTCCAATATGGAAATGGGGTAACTTACTATGACCAATAGGGTATCTATGAACTAGATCTAAGGGGTATTAGTGTGGCCGAAACTGTCAAATTTAGGTTTAATCTGAGTATTTCACGCTTTTATACCATAAGCCTCGATCGAAGGTAAGTAGGAAACAACAAATACACCACTTCTTGTACGACAGGCCTTATTGTCAAATACCTGACTACTTGTACGACAAGCCGATATATCAAATAAACCACTACTTGTACGACAGCCTAAACTTCAAATACACCACTACTTGTACGACAGGCCTAAACGTCAAATATACCACTACTTGTACGACAGCCTAAACGTCAAATACACCACTACTTGTACGACAGGCCTAAACGTTAAATATACCACTACTTGTACGACTAGCCTAAACGTCAAATACAGCACTACTTGTACGACTGACCTAAACGTCAAATATACCACTATTTGTACGACAGGCCTAAACGTCAAATATACCACTACTTATACGCCAGACCTAAACGTACAGATTCTTGTATCTAACAAATCCATTTTCAACAAATCAAATTTAAAACAGAAATCTTGATGATCAAGGTTCTACGCGAAGACTTGGAAAATATATCACACAGGGGAGTTTTTGTTATTGAATTAATAATTAAAGTGAACCAGAAAAACCACATTATCTTTATTCAACTAAGTGAGATTTCATAAAATCAGCATACGTTCTAATTCTAATATACTAGAAAACAGGTTATTTATTTGCTAATTGCTTAAATAATGTTTAGAAACGCAATATTTGTTATTAGTTTTACTTTATGTACTCACATAGGTATAATTAATTAATGAAAGTACAATGAAATAAAAATAATAATATAAAATACAAAAAAATAAATTTTATAATTATGTACTGACCTACTAAGTTTCGCATTATAAGTTAATCAATATATTAGTTAGGAATCAATAATCCCACTTTTGAAATATATATGTAATATATGTATTAAGTACTTATTAAGTATTAAGTACCTAATGACTTAAGTATATGTAGTAGTAGAAAGACTTATGACCTCACAATAGGTTAGACGGAAGTAGGAAGGAAGGTTACCGAAGGATGTTGCTGGAAGCCAAGGAGCTTACGAGTAGTTCAGGAGTAATAAATGTCCAATTTCTTTCAAGTTATACACCTGGTTTGTGTCTACTCCTTCACGTCAACAACAACTGAGTCAATTTGGGTGAAATTTGGAATGAAGAATTTATACATTGGCCACATATGATAGTTATATATAACAGGAACAACTAAAACCGAATTCCTATAGTTACAGCTGTAGTTTGATGCAGCCCTAACTATAAAATTATAAACGAAGAATTGCCGAAGGAATCCTACGGCGATTGGAGCAAGCCGCGGGCAAAAGCTAGTAAATATTTACAATAACATAATATTTCATCAAACTTTTTATAGGAATGTAATGCAATAGACTCATATTCAGAATGTGTGCTCCAAAATACATAACTTCACTTACGCCCTTAGACAGTTACGAACACTGGCAACTAAAAAAGCTGCACTAACAGCATATCATGGGTATGTTGTTTCTGCATTGAGATATGGACTTCTATTATGGGGCAATTCAACTTTATTAAGCGACGCCTTTATAGCCGAAAAAAATGTATTAGAGCAATTTGTAGTGTTGGGCCATTACATTCATGTAGACCTGTTAACGACTCTACTAGCCGACGATGACGTGATATTTAGGTATAAACTAGCGTAACTTTATAAGTATAATAATAGGTATAAGTTAGGTATTATTTGGTCGTACAGTTTAAATAGAGAACTCATGCGAACTGACCTACCTATTATACAACTAATATTTGTAGTCTAAGTTTAGGTACCTAAGTTTCTTATTTGTTTGTTTATTGTCTATGTATGTAGTATAGTTAATGTTTTCTTCTATAACTTGTTTCTGCCTTGGCGTGTAAGCGCACATGTTGTTACAAGGCATCGTTTATTTTGCCCGCACAAGGCTTGTCGATAGCTGGACACGTGCAAGCGGGGAAAACATGAGGTGAGGGGTTGTGATGCTTGCATAGCTACAAGACTTGACCGACTCGACAGTTCGACATTATTCGAGAAGCGAGCAACACATACCCTCTGTATTGGTTGTGCTTTTGTATCGAATAAATAAATGTGATAAAAGGAATTCAGCTGTTTGCCTTTTTAACTTCGTCTTTAGAACAATCAACCCTGCGCCAAAAATTACTATTTTACAAAACCTTTGTTTCAAAGACTAAAGATATTGACACTTGTTTCTCTGTTACATGCTTGAAATAGGTCTCTTTTTAAAGAAAAATGCTTATATTTATAAAAAAGCCAATGATGGATTAAAATGTAGCTCAAGAGATATCACAAAATTAAAACTAGAATCGTATAAAAGCACTCTATATCAAAAAAAAAATGATACATTACGTCAATTATGGTTGTCAATAAGATACCTAAAGACATCAGAGGGCTTACAATAAATCATTACAAATACAGACTGCAGCAATGACTTATGAATCGATGATTTTATACGTTAAAAGAATTTCTCGAATATAAATAACCAAGTGTGATAATTTTGTAAACCAAGATATTGTTAGAATAATTTTGCATGCCTTAAGAAACATGTTTTGTACTTAAATACTTTAGAACCATCATATTTGACCCTGTTTCTTGCAAATAAATCTATTTATTTATTTATTATTTAGAATAATATCTTCTCATAAGCCTACTTATTATATAGATACCTAGTTACTAGATACCTATTAGAATGCTATTAAAATTTTCCTTTAGGTAGAAGATATGTATCTCACCAAGAATATTATAAAGACTCGAAAAACAAGTTCGGAACTAATTTATGTATATACGTACATGTATTATACACACATTCAGTTTCTACCACATTTGTTTACAACTAGTCATTTGGAACATAAGTGCTTGTGATATTAAACGTTACACCGTTTTTGTTTAAATTTGTTTACTTTGAACCACAAAATGTTTCGTTTATAACACTAGAAATAAATAGATGATTTGTTTTATTTTAAATTTTCTTATTGTATTAATTTTAATAAAAAAAAACAATGGCTAATATGGCGCAACTCCAACCACAAAGTACAAGCCCTACATTTAGCAGTGATGGTAATAAAGACAGCTTCGCAAAATTAATAGGAGATTTCGGAATTTGCCAGTTGTTTGTTTTCATAACGATGTCGCTCGTCCGAATGTCGACTGCGTGGGCTCAGTTAGCAATATTATTTCTTACGCCAAACCTGAAGTTTCGTTGCGTCGAGTTCTCGTCGAACGCCACTGAAGCAGTTGCGTCCAACTCGACATGTTACGACGACTGCGTCCGATACGAGTACGACACGACGCCGTTCGACGCGACGATCGTGTCGGAGTGGGGGCTGATCTGCGACAGGAAGTGGCTGGCCAGCTTCACGCAGACGGCGCTACAGTTTGGGATATTGGTGGGAAGTGTACCGTTTGGATTCCTGTCGGACAAGTAGGTAAAAATGAACATTACACAGATTCATATTTATTGATAACATTAATTTTGTTACATTTAAGGCAATCCCATTTCAACACCTATAAAGAATACTCCGACAACTTTATATTTCCAATAACCAATTTGTCAACGACAAATGTAAGTATAACTATCATAACAAAACCTCTCAATAGAAACAACTGGACAAACAAAATTATTGAAAAGGTCGTATAAAAACAAAAAAAATTACAAAAATTAAATTAAAACAGAATTGAAGACGAACTCTTAACATTGAAGTGTCAAAATGTCGCATTTAAGGAGGTACCTTTACCAATGCAAAGACGACGAAATTATAAGGCTGTGGACATACTGTAGTGTCGTAACCCTCACTTCGTTACATGTAATACATTGTGTCAATTGGACAGTATTAAACGACTCGTTGAACTAAACACTGGTTTCCTTTGCTCGATCCCACATGCCGACCCTGCCAGTCGTATTTCACACCTAAGCGCGGCCGCCGCACCGCCACGGGGCGACCAGCGACCACCACCACCCACCACCTCGCGTTACAATAACAATCATTATGAAATATGAACTTATTAATTGGAAAATTAGTGTATGAACAGTTAGATATAAAATGTTTAAATTAAATGGACCATACATCAATTCAGTAAAAAGTTTTCTTCTTATTCTTCCTGTGCCATATCCTAACAGATATCGGCGACCTCTTTCCAAATATAACTTTTTTCTGAGCTGCTCTGCTTAGAACAGCGGCGTCAGCAGTACCGGCCCTAGACTTCAAATTATCACACCAGGTTATTCTCCTTCTGCCTCACTGCCTCTACCCCCCTGTCCCTCTATTTTCCCTTCAATAATAGTTTTAAGTAAATTGTATTTTGTGTGCGACCTTTCTTTTCTTTACTGTGATGAGCAGTTCAAGTTTTTTGTGAAGTATTATTTTGACCAGGAGGTTCCCTCCGGGAGATTCGGAGCATTCGTCTATATATCCACATCTCAAATGCGTTTCACTTACTTTCTGTTGCATTATTTAAGTTCCACTACTTTACACCATACAGCAGTATCGATAAATAAAACACTTGACTGTTCGCCATCTCAGTTTTAAGTTAATGTTTCTGTTCAAAAATAGGGATTTCATTTTCGTAAAGAAAGGTTTTAAGAGGACTAAAAATGGGAAAGGTGTAAGCAAGGAAGAAAAAATCATAACTGCTCAAAATGCTGCCGGGTCAAACTCAAACGAATTTACGAAATATATCGAAGAGAACAGTATTTTGTTGATGTTTCTTTTTTTCACCATAGTTGTAGCGGTTTTGTTTGGACTCTACAGACTAGTGAAAAATGCTAAACCAACATTATAAGAAGGCAAGTAGAAAATTTCTCATGAAGAACGCTAAGAGAGCGATTGTAGTCGAGAAGGAGCCAGGAGAATGCAGAGAACTCTGTTTAACTCTGCCTACATCAATAATACCGATGACTGATGCGTGTTATCCAGCACTATCCATTTCCGTCCGTGCAGTAGCCAGTTCCGGGTTGATGGCTAGTTCCTGTATCGTTAGAAGCTGCGGTTAAAGTGAAGAATTGTGATATTTAAAAAAGTAACAAAAAATATATATTACTTGTGTATAATTATTATTACACTTGTAAAGTGTTCTATCCTTCAATAAATGTATTTTTCATGGACAAAAATTTAAATGAATTATATTATATATATAGGAATATTTCTAAAACGAGAATAAAAACAAGAAAATTGGGACCTGCACGTAGAAAGATATGTAACATAAACTTAATGAGTCAAAGTTGTTGTATGAAAAGTTTAACAAAATAGTTTCCTTTTTTTCAAATAAAGATTCTTTTACTTATGATGAAATAAGTATAATTGATATTTTATCAGATAAAATTTATAATAATTTTAATAAGATTGTGTATTATTGTACACCAGATACGATTTTAAGAGATAAAATGGGTACTTTTGACGCTGCTGCCTATCGTGTTAGATGGTGAGAAAAATACAAAGCAATTAATAGATAGTGTCGAATGCTATAGTTTCATCTTGAAAGAAGATGCATGGCAAAAAAAAATAATGCAATTTATTTTGAAAAGTAGATTTTCACAAAGTGCAAAGTTAAAATTAAATCTACAATATCAAAATATAAATGAACCTCTAAACGATATTAGATGGTTATTATTGCCAAAAACGACAGCAACTGCTATTCAAAGTCAGTTAGTAATTATAAGTCAAAATAACTTGTCGATTTTGGAAAAGAAATATCACACCTTTTTGTAAAAAATTTCACAAGCGAAGGTAATTCTGCAAGTTTTAAAGTTTTAAAACCACTAAATGAAAAAAACTGCAATTAAAAAAATTTGTCGATGAATAACAAAATCGTCGGTTAAGTACTATCATAGCCGCTTGTAATTTTGATAAACTCAAGGACGCAGTACAAGCAGCAGTGCACGAAAAATTATATAGCATGCCATGTCAACAAACATTTGTTGCACAGCAAAATAAAAATAAATATTATAATCATAAACCGAAACTTAACCAATTCCGATTAAACAACTCTAATTAAGGCAGGTGGCCTCAAATCTAAGTCACAAATGAATAACTATTATAGATCACAAAACTACAGAAACATACCGAAAACTTACTATCAGCAGAATAAACAACAAAATTACAACCCAAACTACAATAGAAATAATCTAAGTTATAAGTGAAATCAATACCTAAATTTTTCTAAATCAAAATTAAATAATTTAAACCAAAATCAAACCTTTCAACACAGATTTCAGAAACCGAGAAACAATACATTTTCAGCACAATCTCACTCTAATAGCCAAGGTGAATTGGAATCAAAATTCTTTCGTCCCTAAAGCAACAGTGCTAACTTCGGATATGTATAAATAGCACAATGTATACATTTGTACGTAGGAAACAAAAAATGAAATTTCTATGGGACAGTGGTGCATCGATTTCCTTAATTACTAAAAAAGCATTAACCAGTATCTTCCGTCACAACCCAGTGATCTCATCATAAACGGAATAGGTGGGAAAGTATCTGTTTCCCGTCAAACAAATATTTTGCTAACAGCTCATAATGGCACTCGTAATTCATATAAGTTCTAAGTACTTAAGGATTTACCATGCGACTATCGTGGTTTCGTCAAGGATGGCGGTTTAAGAGGCGTATAGTAGCTAAACCAGTAAGTTTCACAAGTAGTAACTCGTTAAATATACTTCCAAAAATTTAAAAACATATGTATATAAATATGGCTCTTAACAAACACTTTCTATGTTTTATTCTTTTTCTTTATATATAGGGGTATAAACTGTGATTATTTTACCAAGCCCTTTTTTTCAAACGTACCGTGCAAGAGCACAAAAACACAAGGAATGTTCAAAGCGTAATTTACACGAAAAGATGTGCGCGGTGATAAGCTTTAAAGTCTATGTTTTAAATTTCCTAAATTCGTAATAACACGGTAGAAAAGTAAAAAAAAACAAAATTGGCCCAAAACATAGCCATGGTCATATAATCCGGCAAAGTTGTATTACAAGTTACGTAGTATGTTGCGCTGGGCTACTCAATGATTACGCTGATTTTGACATCAGTGCCAAAGAGAATATAATCACTACGTTTTCATCAGTGCCGCGTATCCAGTATTTGTTACCTCTATGCCGCGTATATCACTATAGAGAGAGGGTGTACGGTTTTTTTGTCACTATATTTCGAATCTTTAGTATTAAATAGCTTGTAAATGATTCTGTAAATAATATTTTTGATTTAACTGTGTTTTTAATTCTTGTAAAATAAAACAGACTAAAGTATATTAACTTGTATTTTTTCTAAATATATTTAAAGACTAAGTTATTATTGAAATATGGTAAAACAGAAACATCGTGTAAACAATGCAAGAAAAATGAACCTTGTTAGGTAAGTACCTATATTTTTTCTTCAGTATTTTTAAACTAAAATATAAGTCCTAAGCTTTGAGTAGGTAGGTATATTTTAACTGAGATTTATTTAGGTAGGTTGGTACCTATCTAAATTTCCTAAGCACAAAATAGTGCATTGTGTATTAAGGATGGTAAGAAAATTACTAACGAGAGGCTATTTAGAAGCCGAAGACCAATGGCATGACTCGTGTTTGTAACTTCCGTACCACCCGTGTTACACACAATGTTTTTCAGCGCATTTGCGAGTAAATAAATAAAAATATAAGGTGATTAAATAAATAAACTCAAAACACAATTAGAATTATAACACAAAAGGGGCGTAATGGGGCCGAGTGTATTGTAATTAATGACAAATGCTTACACGATTCATTCATAAAAATTAATGATAAAAAATTAAAAATCACTATTTTAGACAAATATTTGTGATATTGAATACCCGTCTATTTATCCTATCCTATTCCTGGACAGAGCTGAAATGGTATGAGTAACCAATGACATGAATCGGTTACCTACATAAAATGGGCCCTATCATGAGACTAAGTGCGGAAAACATAAATCCAACTAACTAAATAACTATCTGCCTATTTTATATTTAGCTGAAAATTCAAAAAACATAGATTATATGACTAAACTTAGTTATAATTTTTAGGGATTTTTGTTTGCTTAAAATCGGTAAAAAAAAATATTCAGAAATCTACAATAATTCTTATTCTGCTTAACCCTCACTTAATGCGTGTACGACACGCATTGAACCGGGTTTTATTTTACGGTACCAACTTATCCTGTTTTTGAAGTAGGTATTCGGTCATTTTTAGGTAATGGAAAGTAGGTACATACCTACATATGACTACTACTATTATAAAACTGTAACGTAAATGTCTGTACATTAGAGATAACCTTAAAACCAATTGGAATCAACTATCAAATGTAGAATCGCTTGATTGTGTTGGAATCGAGTAATAATGTACCTACCTACATCCAAACTTTGAAACCTAAGAATGTCATGTCTCAACAGTTTTTAGTTTTCTTTCAGACCAAATCTATAATGTCAAGTTATTAGTTTTAAATTTTATTGATTTACTATTTATTTAATTTTTCATTTAGGTTAAGGCGTAGAATAGATGTCCTGCAAACGAGTTCAGAACAATGTAATAGTAAGCAGCAGTCCTCAGTTAATGAGTAAGCACTAACTCAAAACATATACACTGACTAATAAATCGATTTATGTAAACCAATTATTATAATTTTTTTTTAGATCACAGAATACTGACAACATAGCAGATGACAAAATTACAAACCTATCAATAATCGATATCTCACCAAGTTCGAGTCTTCAAAATGTCCACACGAATATTTATGGACCGTTATCCAATAATGAATCGTCGACCAATAAGTAAGTTTATATTTTAAAATAGTAATATCAAAGAAATTTACAAACCACAAAATTTAAATATTAATTATTTTTTTTATTTTTGAAGATCACAAAAAAGACAAATCACGCAATATTCCAGCGAGGGTTGCATCAACAGCTGCAAACGTAAACGTAACAGCAGTCCGCAGCCAGTTTCTGAACCCGTATAACATTTTACACAATATATAAAGCCTCTAAAACAATTATAAAGTACCTATATGAATGTCAATTCTGTATTATATTCTTATATAAAAAATAATACTCTAACAATATTATTTAACTTAAACTTTTAGTTAATAAATGCGCTTGAGACGTGAGAAAAAGCCTGTTTCTTATTTTTATTGAAATTAAATTTTTTTTTTTTTCCTTTTTTAGGTTAATAACACACTAGAAATGGAATACGGAGACGTAGGAGTAACAAAAGAAAAAAAAATAGCGTCACAAAATGTTGATGTGGAACGCTTATCACTCACAAAAATCAATATTTCACCACAAGCAATTCCTGAACAGGTACTTCTATAATAATAAATATGAAACCTCTATAACTATAATAGTACATTGTGATCCTATCCCTGACTATGGTAGTAAGTAGTCAAGGTGACGGCGCACACTGGAACGAAAATCCACTTTCAAAGAAATAGGAATTGACTTTTAATTATCGTTTTTTGCGCTTGTTGTGGTTTCTGTTTACTATTATTATGTTCATATAAAACATGTATGTTTGGCATGAAAACAAACAAGTTATAATGTTTTTACGAAAAATTTGTATGGAGCTGGTAGAAAAAATCAGAATATCTCTGGAACCGCAAAGAAAACCGTAATATCCTTGGAGATGGTTGTAGTACTAATTATTTGTGATTTTTTGACATACTTTGTATATCGCGAACTGCTGCGATTTTTTTTTATTTGTTAAAAAAATTATAAGTTGTTTGTTTTCATGCATTACATGTTACATGTTTTTTTTTATTTGAACATAATAATAGTAAACAGAATCCATATCAAGCGGAAAAAACTATAATTAAAGAAGTCAATTCCTATGTCTTTGAAAGTCAAATTTTCGTTCCAGTGTGGCGTTGGGGCAGGGGTGCGAAGAATGCCCGGCAAAGATCCGGCTATTAAGAAATAAATAACACTAATATAAAAAAACATAAATTTCCCAGTCGCAGATATGAATAAATTTCATTTATTGCTCATTTTTCATTCCTAAGTGGAAAATCCACTTAGACACAGACAATTAGAAGTGGAAGTGCTTATTGTATTTCAACGCTAGAAAAGTTGTGGTAAAATATATATTTTTATTTTTTTAGGTTGATGAAGATTATGACGAACTGGAAATAGAATATAAAAATTTAGATATAACAAAGAAAACAGAAATAGGGTCACGAATAATTGATGTGGGACACTTCTTCCGCTCTTTAAAGGAAATATCGTCACATGGGCCGCGTGGTTGTGGCATTGAATGTTTAGATTTGATTGGTGAAAAAGTTTGTGGCCTTAAATCTAAATTTACATTCAAGTGCAAAATTGCAGACGAATGCTAGAGTAAAAGGAGTTACAAAAAAAACTATAATGCTTTATCTGGCGCAGCGGCAATAATTAGTAAAAAACAGAAAAATTTTTATTCTTGTGCATAAAAAATAAATACTGCTCAATATGTGCCCAAGCAGAAAATCGCAAAGTTGTACCAGGTTCGCACAATTGTTTTAGAAATTACAATGGTTCATCAACAGCGATGGAGTCAACAATTTTGTAAGAAGTCTTTAAACAGTCAATATGTACAACATTATATATAGTAAATTAATATCAGACGGAGACTCGAGCACGTATTATAAAATTTTTCAAAGCCAGACCATTCGGTAATAAAATTGAAGTGGAAAAAATAGAATGTCGTAAACACTTGTTACGGAATTTGTGTAACAAACTTCAGGCATTACAGAACGATACACACTATCCACTGAAAGATAGAAAAGAATTAACGAAAGTAAGGATCATGACTATAAGATCAGTAATTTGTAAATCAATTGCCGAACACAATCGCAAAGCGAAAGACGATTGGCATTTTTATACAAACAAGCTTTTTGAAGACATAGTATCCGCACACCCACATGCTTTTGGAAATCATACAAAATGTAAAAGGTATATATTTTGCGATGAAGTCGATAGTTTTAGTTCTTTTATGTTTTACAAAGAAATATTTATTTGTATTTTTAGTAACAGACAAAGCGTTTATTTATAAGATTATACTTAGACAACTTAAATATAAATGTGATTAAATTTGTTTTTATGAGGTTGAGGCGAAAAGTAGTAAAAAATTGACATTTCTAGAATACTGATACCACGGGATACCTTACTGTAAGTAACTGCGATAAAGTATTATGGTGTTATTTTTGTCCCTCAAACACCTAAGTGCAAAAAATTATGTCACTTTGCGGCACCATTGCTACGTAAATGAAAATTGTCATCCGCCAAAATCATCTAATTCTGTTAGAACTCCCAATTGAGATAGAAATGGTATCTTATATCCTCCTTCAATCCTTAAAAAATATCTTAGTTAAAAATTTAGATTCATTGGTTGCTACGATGCGACGTTGAGAAATAATAAAGACTTCCGCATTTATATATTAGTAAGATAATCCTAATGATGAATATGAATGGCTTATTACGTTTTAAAACAAATGTCAAAAATCGAATAGGAATTTAATGCGGAAAATCTAACGAAAAATAAATTATTTGTATTTTACAGCTATTTCTGCAATTCTTCTAAAGGTCAACTCGTGGAACGTAGCTTTTTTACAAGCACTCTCTGAAATAAAATATGTCTCTTAATAAACAATATTGCTGGCCATTCCCGAAGTTTACTACATGACGTTGACAGTAACATTTCATAGTATAGTTGCAAAATTTGTAGGCGGCAAGCGTATTAATTATTCGCAGCGAAACTCATACCAAACTCATTGCACTGCTGCTTAACTCTTTCAGTCACGCTTTTTTTCTAAAAGAGATAAAATAATTATTTTTAACAGAACTTGAATCAAAACTGAAATTGAAAAAGAAATTGAATTGAAATTGAAATTGAAATTTTTTTTCTTATATTTTCTGAAAATACAATTTATATCGAAAAAAATATAAATTATGCTGAAGCTGAACGGCATACACTATACAATTTTTTTTTACAAAAAAAAAAACGCAAAAAAATATTTTTAACCAAAAAAACTCAATAAATTAGGTGGTTAGTTACGCTAACGACCGAGACTGAAAAAGCATTGTCCACATTGTACAAAGTCAGATCAGGTAAAGTCCAAAAGGTAAAATAAGGATGATAGAAAGGCAACGATCCAAAAGATTGCTGATAGGCAAACGATATACTAAGATAAGGCGAAAACTAAATGATGAACTGAAAAATAATGCCAAAAATTATGGTAAACAACGTCAGCAACCGGACGTTTCGTCTGAAACGTTCGAAGCGATGAAAAAACTCTTTTTAGAAAACCTACAGAAGACGGATGAAGAAAGAAACGAAATTGAAAAAAAGATTTTTCTTCAAAGCAGCTCTAGCGAATGGCTAGAGTTCAGAAGAAATTTAATTACAGCATCAAATTTTGGGACAATTATTAAAAAAAGAATTGACACTAGCTGCCAGAACATCATTCAGACTGAATCATCGGAAACCGTAGTATTGTCAAGATAAAATGTCCGATAACAGCTTTTAAATTAGGTTTTCAGAAAAGCATTAATAAAACAACTTACTTTTTGGTCCAAAGCTAAAAAAGGGAATCTGACAATTAATCAAAACCATAATTGGTATTACCAGGTCCAGGGCCAATTACAAGTCACAAAGAAAGACTACTGTTTATTAGCGATTTGGTACGGTAATATGTATCCATTAAAAGTGGAAAAGATATACAGACACTAATTTTTTCAATAAAAAAAGAAATCAAAACTTTTTATGTGGACTGTCTCTTACCAGAGATTCTAGATTCCAGACACACTCGCAATCTTCCGATCAGAGATCCAGAATATACAATTGCAGCAATTGAAAAGAAAAAAAGATTAAAATGCAATAAGGAAAATATTGAAAAAATAAAAATAAATCACAAAAAGTGACAACTCAAGCCAGGGTAAAGATTCTGCAACTTTGGTGCCATCTACAAGTGACAATTTACTTGTAGTGCAGAATCAAAACAGAATCAGCAGAATTTTGTTATCATCATCATCATATCAGCCCCTTGACGTCCACTGCTGGACATAGGCCTCATCTAACTATCTTCACAGCGTGCGACTCTGTGCCGCCTGAATTTTGTGATAATTAAAATATATTTCTATTAAAAAGAGTTTTTATTCATCGATCTCTACCATATACAAATAAAAAAACTTGTTCAACTATTATGTTTTCAGAAAGGCTACATAAGCCTGATTTTTAGAATAGAATCTTAATTATTGTCTAAATATATAGTATTTTTGTTTCAAATATTATAAATAAATAAAATGAAATTAGGTACTTGTGATACATATTTTAACGTTTAATGTAGCTGTCAATACTAATTAAATGAAATATAGTTATTTTTAATGTATATATTATAATAACTGTATTTTAGCACATCTCTCAGTTTGTCTTGATACATACTATAGCATCCAATTAGGCTGAAATTTGGCACAAAGATAGTTAAATAAAAGCTATAGCAAACTGCTTTAGTATAATCAAGAAATTTCGTAGGAATCCTATGCTGATAAGCAAATTTAGGAAGGGCTGAGCCGGTGGCAAAAATTAGTAGGTCCATAATATAAAACAAAATATTGTAATATGTTTTCGTATATAAATCAATCCATTTCATACAAAATCATCCATTACACAACAATAAATATCAATAAAACAGAACGCATGAGAGAAAAAAATAACAAAAACATAACAAGTTGCCAGTATTCAACAATCGAGTACTTACTCTGTAAAGTAATAATCGATAAAAAATAATCTAAGTAAAATTTTAAGAACTTCTTACTTAGTATAGTCACGGCAACCAACTTTGGAACATGGAAACTTGCGCACGAAGCCAAGCGGAGCACATGAAAATTAGCGCGCAAAGCCGAGCGGAGCGTGCCGCGGCAGCGGCCGGCGAGTGCCAGAAACAAATTGTACCTGTGTCACTCAGATCAATAAACCGGTGTCTACCCTGCCCCCCCTATTCCTGCCAAACAATTCTAAATAAGTAGAAATTGGTTCTGGCACTTGCCGGCCCCTGCCGCGGCACGCTCCGCTCGGCTTCGCGCCCTAATTTTCATGTGCTCCACTTGCGCAAGTTTCCATGTTCCAAAGTGGGTCGCCATGACTATATTAAATAAGTAGAAATTGGTTCTGTTTATTTTCATGTGCACTTCTGGGCTTTGAGCGCAAATCTATATATTTCAACTACCTTGTGCTTATTAAGTGTAGTCATGGCAACCCACTTTGGAGCATAAATACTTGTGCGCAAAATCAAGCGGAGCACATGGAAATTAGCGCGCGTGCCGCGGTAGCGGCCGGCGAAGTGCCAGAAACAAATTGTTCTAATTTAGAATTGTTTGGTAGGAGTAGGGGGGGCAGGGTAGACACTGGTTTATTGATCTGAGTACACACAGGTACAGTTTGTTTCTGACGCTCGCCGACCGCTGCCGCGGCACGCTCCGCTTGGCGCGCAAGTTTTACCTGTGTCACTCAGATCAATAAACCAGTGTCTACCCTGCCCCCCCTACTCCTACCAAACAATTCTAAATTAGAACAATTTGTTTCTGGCACTTCGCCGGCCGCTACCGCGTGGTTCTACTAGCAGGTTTCTATTTATTGACATAATGAATATGTCTTGTTCCGTACTGTATTGGATAGATGGTAATGATGTGTGTTAACTCAATTCTGTATTTTAAATTGATAACAACCATTATATAAATTCATTGTAGTTGTTTTCAATCATCAACACCTGATCATCCCTGTGTACCCCACCTGACACCTATCTATCCCAACTGACCGCCCCACTCGACCGACTTGTTTGTTAGTCTATAAAAACCGGTCAAGTGCGGGTTGGACTCGCGCACCGAGGGTTCCGTACCTACCACCATTTATGTAATCTACAAACACCAACAAAAATATTTTTAGATTTGAGTTGATTGATTGAAAGGTAAATTGCGGTTAACGATTTATGACGTATTACAAAAAAACTACTTACTAGATCTCGTTCAAACCAATTTTCTGTGGAAGTTTGCACGGTAATGTACATCATATATTTTTTTAGTTTTATCATTCTCTTATTTTAGAAGTTACAGGGGGGACACACATTTTACTACTTTGGAAGCCACTCTCGCGCAAACTATTCAGTTTAGAAAAAAATGATATTAAAAAATCTCAATATCATTTTTGAAGACCTATCTATAGATATCCCACACGTATGGGTTTGATAAAAAAAAATATTTTGAGTTTCAGTTCTTAGTATGGGGAACCCCAATAATTTATTGTTTTTTTTCTATTTTTGTGTGAAAATCTTAATGCGGTTTTCAGAATACATCTACTTCCAAGTTTCAACAGTATAATTCTTATAGTTTCGGAAAAAAGTGGCTGTGACATACGGACGGACGGACAGGCAGACATGACGAATCTATAAGGGTTCCTTTTTTTGCCATTTGGCTACGCAACCCTTAAAAGGCTTTACTCGATAGAGTCGTCTCAGTGATGTATAAGAAGTGAATCCTACTGGTCATATTTACTGTGGTGCAAAATAAAAGCAATGGAAGTATATTGCTACAGTATAATTATATTTAATGGAAATACAAGGGGAATTCAGAATAGGAAAATACTTCAGTTAAGTACAATAGATTATGTAACTTGTTTGTAGAAGTTGTCATTTTATTGCGTGTTTTTAATTATATACATTTTGTTATAGTATTAATGTTAAATTAATATTACGTAAAACATACCTGAGAGTTTTAGCTCTTTATGGAATTTGGATGGACCAGTTATTATGGTCCTTAAGTATTTATAATTGTTCTTTTTGCAGATTGTAAATTGTAAACAGCTTGCTAACGAATCTTAGAAATACTTTAAGGCTTATTTGTTTTTTTACTTGAAACTTAGATTAAATAAGCTGATACTTCATATCTTGTAGAAATTATAATTATTTTGTTATTCTAATAAAACATTCAAAAAAGCGATCGCTAAAGAATTTCCTTCACCGTTTCTTCTCTCTAGAACGCTACCTTAATCATGAAACGGTAGTAGTTTATAGACATTTTATATAATTAATTTTTTAAACTTACTTTAGACTTTTATTTAAATATCTTATCCTAAAAATACCTACTTACATTGACAAATCGATATATACGTAGAATTGCAGAAACACACGCGACCGCAGGCAACAGATAACCAGCCCGAGCATACTTGTAATAATAACTAAAACTTGTAGTCGCTTGCAGATAACAGATTATCAGCCCGAGACACAGTGGCAGATAGCAAGCAGACGACAAACTCAAAATGATGATGAAGAAGAAACGAAATAAAAAAATAGATATAAAAAAAAAAATCCCGACATTAAGAATTAAAAAGCAATAAACAAGTGCACCTAAAACATATTTACTTCTGTACTTGTAAAGTCGTGGTCACAATGTCTTTTAATGACATTTTGTATGAATTTCATCAATTCAGTTCAAATAGTAGTATTAAATAATAAGACATATTAACGCACAGCCCAAACATATTTGCTAAAAGTGAGTTGTAAATAGCATATCTGCTAAAAGTGAGTTGTAGAAAGCATATCTGCTAAAAGTAAGTCGTAAATAGCATATCTGCTAAAAGTAAGTTGTAGATAACATATCTGCTAAAAGTGAGTTGTAGCCTATCTGATTAAAGTAAAGTGTAGATTAGGATATCTGCTAAAAGTAGTCACTTTTTCCCCTGACCGCAGTGATGACCTTAACAGAAAGTGGTTGTACGAAAACTTGTCTTAAAATTCTAAAATAATTATCGTTATTGAGAATATAATAACAATATATCTATACTAATCTTATACAGAGGAAAGATTTGATTGTTTGTTTGTATTGAATAGGCTCCGAAACTACTGGACCGATTACATTAAATTAAATTAAAATTCTTTCACCACTAGAAGCCGACATTATCCCTGATAAACAAAGGTTACTTTTTACAGCGGGAAAATGCTTCATTCCTACGGGAAAACGGATAATAGAACAACGGGTAGTAAGAATTATCCTTTCGTACTTATCTTTTCCACATAACTTCTAAACGGCTGAACCGATTGGGTTGAAATTTGATATGGCTATTTCGATGGTTTTCTGGATAATTTAAAAATAAAATTAAACCTGGTAGGTGGCGCTGCTGTCGGTATGTCGACTAAACGGCTTGACCGATTGGGTTGAAATTATGTATGTGTATTTCCATGGTTTCACAGACACGAATGTATTATGCCATTAAAGAGGAAATATTTGATTGTTTGTTTTTTTCTATAATTGAGGAGTTGCCGTAAGAACCTACGCCGATAACGAAATTTAGGGCGGGCGAAGCCGCTGGCAGAAGCTAGTTTAAAATATTTCTATAAATTTGTCTAACAGAAGTACCCAATTCTAATTAAATGAGCATTTAGTTGACTTATTTATGATGTTTATCGTGACTTTTGAGGTAACATTTAGAATGTCAAAATAAAGGTTTGTATAAATTTTCAGATTGTTATATTTCGGCCTGAGGCCAATCTGGGCCAAATTACAATGACAATAAAGGCGACGACTGGACAGTTTCTTCTCCCCAAAACTCTTTGTTTTTTGAAACTATTAAAGTTCTGTCACATTCAAAAATAAAAAAGCCAAAGCCGAGGTTCGTGCTCCTTACAGAAACAAACAATATCATCCAAAAAAGGCACTTATATTAGCACGTTAGTACTTATGCTATGCTATGCTAAGGCTGACGACTAAATTTATTTCATTTACAGGTATGGCAGAAAGAATACATTTCTCGGAGCCATGACAATGATGATAGGCTTCGGATTGGGAGTTCCGTTCAGCCCCAATTACATCATCTTCACGACACTGCGTTTCTTCGTAGGGATGGCGACAGCAGGGGTCATGATTGTCGCCTTCGTCATACTCATGGAGTCGACTGGACCAAAGCACCGAGAAGCATTGGGTTGTTATTACCAACTTGGGTGGATTGCGGGCGAACTAACAATTTCACTTTCTGCCTACTACTTGAGAAGATGGGACACCTACAGCCTGAGCCTAGCAGTTCCAACCCTGATATATCTGAGCTACTTCTTCTTCTTGTCAGAGTCCCCACAATGGCTGGTCAACGTTGGGAGAGTGGAGGAGGCTACAAGGCTCTTGGAGAGAGCTGCTAAATTGTAAGTAAACTAAATATATAGAACGTGTTGTTTCTATTACCTACCTTTCTTAATTTTTTATTTGTTTCATACTTTGAATTTTGCATATTGTTTATGGTAAGTTGTGATTTATGTCGCAGGACCAGAATTTTGGTAGGTAGGTATTGTAGACATAATAATGGAGGCTGCAAGCAATCTAATGGTATACCAAAGTTTGTGATCTCAACTAATGATCAACTAAGTACCACCATCACCATGTTAATGCGCAGTTCATACCGCGTGAACTCCAATCACGTCTTGGCGAAATAGAACTTAAATGAGAGCTATATACCGCGCAAGCAAACTACGAAGGGGTATTAAAGTTTCGAAACCCCTTACTATGTGTGCGTGACTGTCTGTCTGTGGTATCGTAGTGTCCAGACGAAGGAACCGATTTTTCTATGGTTTTTTGTTTAAATGAGCTCTAAAAATAATTATTTTGGAAAGAAAATTATTCTATTGTGAATATTGAATTTTAATAAAGCAATAGAGAAAGAAGATTTATTTATCAGTTTCCAAGATAATCAGCGCTTTTTCTAGTGGCGCAATAAATGCAACCCAACGAAGACAGAAGTCTGCGCGTTTACCGTTAAGAAAGCCCTATTCTCTGAGGTCCCACAATTCCAGAACACGCTTCTTACCCTCTCAAAGAGCATTGAGTACCTTGGTGTTGACATCTACGTCCAGTGAGGAGCAGTTTCAAAATCAATTGGCAGACAAGGTAAAGCTGGCGTCCAAAAAACTTGGTGTGCTCAACAGAGCGAAGCAGTATTTCACATCAGGGCAAAGGTTGCCCACATTAAGTACTGCTGCAATCTCTGGGCAGGTGCGCCCGGATACTAGCTTGGCCGTTTTGACTCAGTTTACAATGAGCTGAGATAATTGTTGACAATCCCAAACTCACTGGTAGTGTCGAACTCGAAATAGTTGGCCTCCGTGCCTGTGTTCTACCGGTTGTATAGGTGATGGGCTGTGTTTTGAGGAATTGCTCGAATTGTTTTCGAGGAACGGCTACTATCTACCATAGCAAAACAAGCCTTTCGACCTTTGAACCTCAATGCTTAACTTGTTAAATGAGCTTCTTTAGGGAATACTCCACGAGGTTATGGTTATGAGGTAGGTTTCTCTGCCGTGAATTTTCTTAACATTGGAAAAAAACGAAATTCGTGCGGAGATAAAGTTTTACGTTTTAAAAGAGAAAATAGCAACCCAGAGTAAAGCCAACCCAGGCAGTGTTGTAGGTAATTCTGCTACTTCATTGAGTACAATTCACACCTGGTTAACTGATTTTAAATATGGAAGCCTGAGCTGCGAAGACGTCCAAATAAAGTCACGAATCCGGATTTTCTCTTGTACTATCTCACTGTTAACTAAAAGCAAGTTTTTAGCGCTGTTTAGCCAAGATCCTAACGAGTTGGCAAAGTGATGGCGACTGTTTTTTGGGATGCGCGAGGGATTATTTTAGTAGATTATCCGCAAAAGCAATAAATGGAGAGTACTCCGCAAGCTTGCTGCATATTTTAAGTTAAGAAATCCGGAAGAAACGACCTCATTTGGCCAAGAAAAAAGTTTTGTTCCACCATGACAACGCACCTGTATACACGCCAATGGCTGCAGTCGCCAAACTCCATTCGAATTGCTACCGCATCAACCGTATTCCCAAGATCTGGCCCTATGCGACTTCCTCTTATTGCCAAACCTGAAGAAATGGTTACGAGCCAAATGATAAAGTCATTGTTGCCGTAGCCGAGTATTATATAGGGTTGGAGAAAACATTTTATCAAACTGGTGTAACGGCTTTCGAGAAGCGCTGGTCTAAATGCATCGAGGCAGAAGGAAACTAATTTTTAAGTCTTTTCTTCTTCGGTTCGGAAACTTATCAATCAGCCCTCGTATAACACTGCCATTCAACCGATCGACTGAAAATAATATGACAAATATGACAACCTTGATCTGATGAGATACAGGATCTTGAAAAACAGTTAGTTGAGGCATGTCACCTCTTTCAATTAACGTAAAACAATGCAGCTGGATTGTGAAAAAAATAAAACTCTTAATTTATATGACGAGCTAATATGTGCCAAATCAATAATTAAGCCAATGGTCACTATTGACCTAACATCCTAACTAAGTGACAGTGAAAGTTTGATGCATCCATGTTTTTTAAAAGGAAGTAATAAAATACATAAAAACAAAATGGATTATACGTAGAACAAAACTCATTATAAAAAAAAAAACAAAGCGTTTTTCAAACCTTTACCGCTAAGAAAAGAATTATTGCAAAGCAAAATGAAATATGAAACCGAGAACACTTTACTTCAGCGACTCGATTCCGTAAAATGACAGCTAACAATTCTCGTTTGAAATCCATAGAAATAAGATATACATTGCACATTTGAAATGACGTATGAAATTCATCGATTGTCGCGAAACCGCAATGTATATCTTATTTCTTTCAAGAAAAGGTTAGCAATCTTTTACGGAATCGGGTCGGTCGCAGGTACAAATAGAACAGCTACAAAAATCTTTAGAAACAGTTTGTAAATGTAATAGTTCTGCTAAATTAGAAATAAACGAGCATATTTCTGCCATTAACAAATTCATTGAAGTGATAAATTATAACTATGAACGATTTGAATCCTTAAACACGTGAATTAATATGGAATATAGAACTACAGAAACCCAGTTTGACAGTAGGCAATCAATCATGTACATTGCAACCCTTGTCACCAAATAAAGAGCAGAGTGAAGCTAGTACTGTGCGTACTAGTATAACTCCTGTACATCCCTTTCAACTGCATGGAAGTGTTATTGTGGTTCAGGACTCACCCCAGTGCTACAATGAAGAAAAAAAAAACTATAATGTTCTTCGATAGAGTTGGTATAGCGTAAGGGCATATTTAGAATGATAAATTGAACCATTATGTTCTTAACATTTGTACCCCTGATACTACATACAGGCGAATTGTGAACTCAATAGCTGGCAGAAAATATGATTTAGATTTCAATTATTTGTAGGCAATAGTTTTTAAGTTACAAAGCGGGCCTTAATTAAATCTTATGATTTACTCCTAAATTTAGGAGTCAAAAAAAACTGTTATTTGCACTTTTTACAAAACCAACATATCCATAAATTAAATAATGTCTTGTACAATTAGACATGTAAAAATGATTTTTATTTGTTTGGCATAAACAACTTTTTATCTAGTTTTATAGTGAAGCAACGACTGGCTACTTTGTTAGCATATACTATTTTGGACTCTTCTGTAGGTATCTACTTGGACAGCACTGATACTGTTAGTAGTGTTACTGATAGTGAGGTGGCTCTTAATGCTTTAAACTGACTTTAGTGTCAAAGAGAAAGCATAATGTACTCAAATTATTTCATTAAAATATTCAAGGCTTCCTTGGCAAAGAATAACAAATTAAATTATTTATTGAAAAATTCAATATACACATCTTATGCATATCAGAAAGCTGGTCAAAACCACATGAGATGTTGTTAAATATAAAAAATGTTCAAGTTTCAAGTTGTTTCAACTGACAAAACCGTATTCGAGGAGGGTAATAAATTCTAGTAAATTCAAAAATAAAGAACAAAGACATGTTGTTGCACTTTCAGTTGAAAAATTTATTGAATTATCTAGTGTTGAACTTTAAAAATATATAATTGTCTGTGTATATATATATATATATAGGTCACCTTTTACAAATTACTCTGAGTTTTTGTCTATTTAATTCATTTAACTTTATTCTTCAATTTAATTTCATTTTAGCCTACAAGAATAACTGAAACAACTGCATCATGTTTAGATAACATATTCTGTAACTGTGAATATTTAGAAAAAAACATTATAAGTTGTCTGAAATCGGATCATTCTGGTCAAAGTGCTAGCTATGCCATAACTTGTTCCGAATTAGACAAGGAGATTATATGTAGGCCGATCACTATTCCTCGGATAGATAGTTTTGTAAAAAAATTTAAAACTATCATGCCCACTCTTGAGCACAAAAAGATGGTAACTATATTCATAAAAACTTTTCGGTCAGTCAACAGTTTTGCCAGTCAGTGAATAAAACTTTCAATGACATTTTTAAAACTAACACAATCGGATGCAGTTACAGGCGTTTTGGCTACAAAAGGAAATAAAATAAGCAGATATAGACTTTATGAATTATATTCACTAAAATCGCTAATGCTGAATGAACATGTCAAAAAGCATTCAAATTTTTTTAAATCAGTCTGTCATGTTGCAAAGTCTAATCACATAAGCAGAAAAATAAAATCATCTAATAATGTGATCAAAACTGTTTGAAATGTGATCAATAATGAAACTGGTTGATCAAGGGCAATCAAAGGTTGAACAGACTCTGGTTTAATTAATGATGCAGAAAAAGTTGCCCAAATATTTGAAAATTTCTTTGATGAAATACCATCAAAAATAACTGAATCCTTAACTTCATCTTGCCAAGCTGCTGAACCTATTCTTAAAGACAGTGTTACTGAATGTAATGTTAATTTTTAATTTAAACATATGGATCCCGAAATAATTATCAAAACATTTAAAACACTTAATCTGAAAAATACTGAAGATTTGTGGGGGATGTCTGTTAAGTTAATTAGCTCAATCATATCAGTTGTTGCTCCCTATCTTGCTGATATATTTAATGCATGCATTGATATATTGTATTTCCAGACCTTTTGAAATGCAGCAAATTAATGCCACTTTTTAAATCTGGTGACAAAGAAGCTCCCTCAAATTTTAGACCGATATCTATTCTACCCATCTTTAGTAAGATATTTTAGACCGATATCTATTCTACCCATCTTTAGTAAGATATTTTAGACCGATATCTATTCTACCCATCTTTAGTAAGATATTTTAGACCGATATCTATTCTACCCATCTTTAGTAAGATATTTTAGACCGATATCTATTCTACCCATCTTTAGTAAGATATTTAAAAAAATCTTACTAAATCAATTGCTTTCACATTTTTGTATGATAGGCAATTCGATTTTATCAAGGGGCGCTCAACTACTGATGCTGGAGCCTTGCTTATGAAGCACATTCTCGCGACATGGGAGAGTTCCCAAGAAGATGTAGTTGGGCTTTTTGCGACTTATCAAAGGCGTTCGATCGTCATACGTTGTTAGCCAAATTAAAATATTATTATTATGATGTTAGAAATAAATCTCTTGAACTTGTAGAAGCATACCTAAGCAATAGAATTCAAAAAGTGGTTATAAAAAAAAAAATACTGTCAAACATTGCAACATATTTATTATTATCATAAAAGTGGGGTTTTCTGTAATTTTCAAGCTTTTAAATCATGTCTTCTTACTTCAATTTACTTAATTATCAAGCGTAATTGCGGATTTCATTTTCTGTCGACGTTTTGTTTTGTATAATTATTGATTGTTTTCAATTGCCTCAACAACAATATTCTGTATATACCTGCAACCATAGAAACGGATGCGTCACTCACTGACAGCAATAACAATATCATTGATATTCAAACAATCATTTGCTATTCAACAAACCTGACACGAAATGAGCTGGAACCTGTAATAATATGCTTTAAATTATGCAAGATGGTCACAGAAAATACTCACTAAAGATTTTAACACTTCATATAGCTGTGTGTTGATACGTCAACGGAATTTGCAAATTTGAAGTGTACCTTCAAGAACTTTATATTTTAAAATGTATTCATCATATCAGCCCATTGATGTCCAATGCTGGACATATGCCTCACCTAACTTTCTCCACAGAATGCGACTCTTTGTTGTGTTGTTAAAATTTATTACGTATTCGAAATATTTTTTCATAAGGTTTTAGTTTTTAGATTTAATTATAGAATGATTTATATTAAATTATAAATAATAAAAAAAAACATAATTATTTGAGATATTTCGATATATTATATCGTCTTCAGTCCAAGTTTAGTTTTTAGATTAGTGTTTTAGTTTTTGTACTTTTTAAATTATTTTATAAGAATACTTTTGAAAAGTTTTTATGAATGCCGGTGTACAAGTGCAGTCACTGTACAGTACTAATGGCAGAACTTTTAAGGGTCGAAGAGGTCTTAAAATTCATATTTCTCATGCTCATAATAACCGTTTATAGAGCACACAACCTTGTATAAATTTAGATTTACACAGTACAATTAAAAAAAAAACCGGCGATGGCGTGACATTTTTTGAGCTAGTTTTGAAAAAAAATACTGTATAGGCTTAGAAATAAAGATAATCTGAAGAAAATACCACGCATTTGTTAAAAAAAAAAAACGTTTACTCAAAATTACTTGAACATTCCTGACTCTCATGAGTTACAAAATAGTTGAGTATAAAATAAAGTAATAACAAAAAAATTACGTTTGTTGTATGGGAGCTCCCCTTCAATATTTGTTTTTTTTGTAATTTAATTATTTATTTTTAAAGTGAATATAATATAACTAAATATTCTATGAATATTTCAAGCGTCTACCTGTTCCCGTTATCAAAATTGAGTAAAAACGAGATAAATCACGTTTGTCGTATGGGACCCCCTTAAATATTTATTGTATTCTGTTTTGTAGTATTTGTTGTTATAGCTGCAACAGAAATACATATTCTGTGGATTTCAACTGCCTAACTATCACGGTTCATAAGATTCAACTTGGTGATAGACATCTTCCTCATCCAGGAAAAGTTGCTCAAACCCGCCATCCACACCCCTTCGATTGCGAACTATCGCACCGTCCGTGATGATAGAACTGCCTCCCCTCTAGGAGGCATACTCATCTATTACAGACGCTCCAGCAATCCTCACCATTGATCCTCCGCCCCTTACGAATTAAGAAGAATCCGTCTGCCGCTTAGACCGACCGACTGACCGACCATCAGCAGATCATCAATGCATCGGTTTATCTTTCTCCCTTAAAAGACTTGCTGTAGAGCGACCTTCAGTCGCTTTTAAATTAAGGCGACGCCGTCATCCTTGCCGCCGACATAAATAGCAAGCACCGTCGTTAGATGGAACTCTTCAGTCACTTCACGGTGAGGCAGACTCCTCGACCAACTAGTTGACAGACTAAACTTTGACATCATCGCTCCCATGACGCCCACCTACTTTTCCTATAACGCCTGCTGCAGCCTTGACGTGCTCGACATAGCACTTCTCAAGAGTGTAAGGCAGAGCTTTCCTTCTCTCCATAGAGGTGCTTGACGAACCTTACTCGGACCGCCGCCTCTCCTCCTCCAATAATGTTCCCCATCTAACACTCCTCCCGACACTAGAACCGTGACAGCCTAGGATAAATTCAAGCAATTACTCAAAAATCCCAGCTCGCCACATCTAGATCGCGTTCCCGACAATATCTCGTCCGCAAACGACATAAACGTGACTATCGATTCGCTCACTAGCCACTTGACCTCCACCGTTGGCGAGTGCTCAAGACCTAATCAGCACATCAGGTCGCTAATGACCGCCGAAGACGTGATCACGCTCCCTCTGCCGAAAACAAAGCTCGCTTCTAGGACTTACACCTCCGTGTAAGATCAGCTGTAGCTGAGCTTCGCGTCTAACGTTTCGTTGAGAACATCTCTCCTTCTCATCAAGCTTATTGGCGCCTAGCATGAGCGTTTTAATCAGACACCTCAACTCCCTCCCTCCACTTACTCGTCCCAACAACGTAACCGCGTTCGATGACGACGAAAAACCCGATTGCCTTGCATCCAAGCCCAATGTGTACACAACCATTCGATCCCGATCACGTGCGAGAGGAAGACGGTGAAGTGGAGCGCAAAGCATCTCTGCCCCCACAGGATCCTCTGCCCTCCGTTACGGTCTACGTGGTCAAACAGGTCATCAAAGACCTACGCCCCCGCAAAGCCCCCGGCGTAGACGGTATCTCTAACGATATCCTAAAGCGCCTTCTTCAACGCTGCTATCGAAAATTGCATCTTTCCTTCTCAATGGAAAGACTTTCGCGCCAAACACTCCTGCGTCCACCAAGTCCTCCGTAGCACGGAACACATTCTCACTTGCTACCAACCAGTATAAAGTAAGCCGCGTCACAAGGGCGCTGTCTTTTTCGTTGTTTCGATGTGGCGAAAGCCTTCAACAAAGTCTGGCACAACGGTTTATAAACTGAACAACTATCACTTGCCAGACCGCCTCGTACTCATCATACGAGACTATTAGTCGAACCGCAGTTTTCGCTATAGAGTCGAAGGTCTTCCCCTCGTCCTATACAAGCAGGAATCTTGGAAGGGTACGTGCTCTCCCCTCTCTTGTACTTCTGTACAGCAACGACATCCCTAAAACGTCAGGTACCCGACTAGCCCCCTTTACTGACGATACCGCTAGTTACACCACCGACAGGCAAGTGACTCGGATCACTAAGAGACTCCAATCCGCAATCACCTCTAGGTGAATGGTTTCGGAAATGGAGAATCGAAGTGAATCCCGACAAAAGCTCTGCCATTCTCTTCACCGTTGGCTGCCCTCCGCGACCATCTTCCCTCTCACTTTTAAGCCGTGCCATTCCTTAGCAAAACAAGGCCAAATAATTCGGTGTGACCCTGGTTAGGCGTCTGAACTTCTGCGATCACACCAAAATAGTTAGAGATCGATCCGCTTTTGTCCTCGGTCGTCTATATCCCATGATAGGCAAGTACAGTAAGATGTCGCTTAGAAATAAGCTGACTCTTTACACCACTTGCACCCGCCCAACTAGCAAAAATACGATAAATGAAAATCTTATAACACAAAAGGGTGTCATAAAAGTCATATAGAAGTAATGCTGGTCATATATATATGTCTTTCTTAAAGCGTTTTAGCTGTATAAAGCTTCACAGCAAAATTGTGACATTACCTATCCTATAAACGTTTAATCTGCAACTTTGTATAACGCGTATAACACTGTTGAAAATAGGCACTCACAACAGTCGTTATCGAGCTAGTATGTTGTATACAACGCTTTCATGGTACCGTTATGAAGCGAAGCCTTATATTAAGGCTCCAAAAAAACTTATATAACACTGGTGTTTAAATAGTCACTATCACTGTTAAACCGTGATACAGCAGCTCCCGTTACAACAAATTTGGATTAAAGCCGCTCCCGTTAACAACTGCTCTAAAATAATCCTAATTGGACCTTAATTAGCACTCAAAAGTCGTAAAAACGTTACAAGGCTTCGATATCACTAGTTATATAACAACTTTGTTATTTCCTATTTACCACTAAAAAGTCACATATCGCTTCACTGTGATATCTTTACAGGACCTAAAATATATTATGGCTGCGAGATGTTGTAAATCGGTTGTATATGAGGAACCGCAATTCAATTCAGTGATATATCAAAAATATTTGCCAATTAATTAATAAATATTAATAAATTAACAAGGGGCATGCAAAAACACCATTAATATACTACTAGCATATCAATTAAAATGCAAGAGCAAGTGATATTGAACTATTTATTACAATACTATCGCTCGTTACAGAATACAGAAGCAATACATTAAACATATAATAACTTAACAATTATTTTTGTCTCCAAACTTCGAAATTTATAGATGGTCGACACAACAGTGATTAAATTTGTAATAGGAAGGAATAGCAATTTTTTCAAACTTCCAAATTTCTGTTCAGCCGTTCATTTCATTCATAAATCCCTTTTCGATCTCGCTCGGCGCCGAATTTCGAACAGTCAGCCACGGCGGCGCGCACCTCTTGTCGAAATTAAAAGAATACCTCGGAGAGCGAGAATAAGTCTTGCAAAATCTCTGTCCATCGATTTTAAGAAATTGTTTGGAAAACACAGAAGCTAATTGGAAAAGTTTTTCACCTCCGCTTACTCACACTTACACAGTTAAATAAAATAAAACAAAATCAATTATATCATTATTTAAAGAAAACTGTAATAATCCAATTCTACTTTAAAACTTAGAACATGGTTATATAAGAAATAGGAAAACTTTCGACATTAAAAATAAATAGAAAATAAAGTTATGGATGGAGATTTAAAAAATGCTGCTAGACTATTATTTTCAATCTTTGCTCCTTTTTCCTCTGAGACACTAAAAGAGCTTCGTAACAAGCATCCCTCATCTCATCCTTCTGACTCCATATTTTTAGACCCTTATATCGATAATAACTTACCTATCACAATTACAGCACAGGATATCCTAGCAGCTATTACGTCATTCCCAAATGGTTCTGCTGGCAGCATCGATGGTATCACGCCTCAACACTTAAAAGATTTGGTGAGTGTTTCTGCTGGTGATGCCGGTAGGGAACATTTGGATGACATTACAAATGTGGTTAACCTTATTATACATCTTCTTTATGGTGCAAATTTTTGTGCTTTTAAGAAAAAGGATGGCGGAATACGCCCTATAGCCCTAGGAAGCACTTTTCGCCGTTTGACTTCCAAATTGGCTTGCAAGCACTCAGCTCTTAAATTAATAAAAAAATTACAACCGGTACAACTTCAACTTTCAACGTTCAACTCGCTCATTTCTTTTTGAAAAAATCCAGAGGTGTTTTTGAAGGTTGACGTGAGAAATGCCTTTAACTCTTTGAATAGAAAAGTACTGCTAAATGAAGTTGCTGTTGAAATTCCTGAATTATACCCATATAAAAGGCAATGTTACGGTTTAACGTCTAATCTATCATACGGAGAAAGTAATGTTGAGTCTTCCGTCGGTGTTCAACAGGGTGATCCTCTAGGACCCGTGCTTTTTAGTTTGGCCATCCATCCCATTATATCAAGTTTTAATTCTAGTCTTAATATTTGGTACCTAGATGACCTTGGCCGTAAAAAATTTAGATGACAAACAAGATTTTAGGTGCAGGTCTCTTCGATCTTTCTTTAGTTTAATAGAATATCCGGAAACTTGTTACGGTATCTAAGTTCAATCTGCTATGTTAGAAAGCATATTATAATATAGATGTATATTTGAACGACAAAATTGTATTGCCTAGTATCACACAAAATTAATGTTAGATTTTCTATTCAAACTTAAATAATTTACGATTGATAAGTTAAAGTAGCACTCTAAAGACCAAGCTAAGTAGTAATGTTATGACTGTAGTTAACTTAATAGTGGTTGGTGGCGAGCTACAAGGTGATACGCCTTGTGCAATCCGCCTTTGGTTGCCTGGTTTTGGTGGCGTTTTCGATGTCTTGGGGGTGTAGCGCACGAGTACGTACTTGTATGTGTGTATATACATGTTTGGACAGTTATTGTGTACTTGGTGGCTTGGTTCCTACATGGCTGATTGGTAACAGGTGTACATCCGGGAGTTTCTTGTCACTTCTTCTCCCCTTAGACTAGTTTCCAAAATGATGGTGCATTTGTTGCCGGGCTGTTGTGTAGGAGCTGGGCCACTTTTGGGTGGCGACGTCTGTTTGAATGTGTTTGTGCATATATTTATATGTGCGTGTGTGTGTGTGTCGCACCCGCTTGCGTTCGGAGCCCTGCCGCTATCAGGCGACCGAACGAGGATCGCATCAGATAAGACCTATAAGTTAATGTCGTATAGTTTTATTTATATATCTTGTATTGATATTTTATTTATATAATTTATATTTCTGTGTTGAATTTAGGTGTTTTGTTGCTTTTAGTAGTCTAACATCTTAGTGGTCTGATCCAAAAGAGAAAGATGGTAGTACTTCATATTTAGAGATTATGTGGTGCTTCGTGGTCATGATATAATCAATTTCATTTCTTGTGTTTTTATCTGGAGAGCTCCATGTCCAGGGGTTTTTTGGTTTTAGCTTCAACATTGTATTTATAATTTTTAGGTTGTACTCTTGCCGGTATTGAATTAGTCTCGTGCCTCCAGCGCTTCTGATGCCGTAACCACACTCGCCTGTAGCGGAGCGTTCGAACTTTTCTGGAATTCCGATTTAAGCATTAAAATCGCCTATAGAAAATATGTACTCAGTAGATGTGGAATCATGAGCCTTCGCTAAGTCCTCGTAAAAATTGTCTATTTCTTCTTGCGATGACTTGATGATGAAACACAGGTTTTCTATTTTGATTTCCAGTAGGTACACACACTTTTTCAGATATTCCAGTAAATTTTATGATGTTATCTTTGTATTTCTTCCTTACTAGGAAACCTACTCCATATAGTCCTTTTGTTTGGCCAATGTAGTACAAGATGTATTCGTCGTCTTGGATTGTCTGTTCTCCTAGGCACCAAACTTCGCTCAAACCTATTATGTCATGCTTAATATATTCTAGTGCAGCTTTGAGCTCAATATATTTTTGATCAGAAGATAATGATCTTACGTTGACGGTGCAAATGTAGACGGTATTTTTCGTTTTGATAATTGTCCTTGGGGGGTTTTGGTCGAAGTATCCCGCTGTACTGGGATATTAGAGGTTGGAAAAGGGTCCGATTTTGATTGCTATGCTGTGTTATGGTCTGATTTCTTCGATTGGCGTTGAGTTGATTCTGTCTGAGCGAGAATTAGTTTCGAAGCGTCTCCGGGGACTCTGATAGGTTTCTTTATATATATATGCATTGTATTGCACAAGATCTGTATCAAAACAATTAATATATAGATAATGGCATTATCTGCATCTGCCAGTTAAACATGGGTAAAAATGAGAAAATAAATTGAGATGCAGCAATCAACGTTTCCAATGTTATATAATTTACCGTTTTTGATTTATGTCAAAATATAAAATTACGAATACATATCCAATTTAAGTAAAAAAATATACAAAACGCTATCAACAAATTAATCATCAATTAAGAGTGCGAAATTGGCGGTGTAAGTACGTTGCAAGCTTACGGACCGCCTGATGCTTACAGGCTACCATAGCCTATGGACAATCGGAATACCACACGTCTTTTAAGTGGTGAACAATCAGGTTCACTTTTTAGGAATTTGGTACAGATAGGAATTATTTAACAGAATTGATATAGAACTTCTTATTGCAGTTGAGAGGTCCCACGTGGATAAACTTGATCGTGGGTAAAATCTATGGGTTCAAATACGCATAGGGGTGATCGGGTAGGTAGATAGTAAAAAAAGTTATATAGGTACCTACTCTTTAAAGTGGGTCTATTTTGGTAGCCGCCAAAATGACATAGACATATACAAATTTGGCAAACGCAATTTGTTTTGGGTGTTAGAGGTTACCCTAGGACCACTTTAACAACACATCTGTTTTACAGATATATCGGTACTTAAACAGATTTTATCATAGATATATAAGTTTTACTTTACAACCTGAAATCAATAACTACGAGGTTAAGTTATGCAAGTACTTTCACGGGTCTCGAGAGGTATTTCATACATTTTTCTGTCGAATTCAAACTCTCTGTCTGGCGTACTCGAGACTGTTCCCAATAAGCTTTCTTGTTTTTTTAATAGTTAGGTCCCTAAGAATATTTTAATACCACTTATTTAGGTACCTAAGAATATTTTAATACCACTTATTTGGTCCTATTACTATTATTCCAATAATCATAAATCGTTAAATTCCAGGAACCAACTTCCAACCACGGACATAAAAGTGACGGTAACAAAACTGGCTAACGAAGCGCAAGCCCACAACAATGAGAAGGCAGCATACTGGATTCTCTTCCAGCGGCCACTGCGACTGAAGACGGGTTGCATTACGGCAATGTGGCTAGTCGGTGGAATGGGGTACTACGGGTTCAACCAGTATGCGGGACAAGCATCCGCCGATCCATTCCTAAGTGTAGCCGTCGCGGCGGCGGTACAGGTAACACGGTCATGTAGAAAGAAACGCACTTATGTATAAATTATAAACTTCACGGTAAAATTTATAACGGATTCAAGTCCAGAATACACATACCAGTAGCTTGTACAACAGCATGCCAGCTTTAACTCGTACCTGCATGCCCGTACTTGCCGCTTGCGATCTTGCTTGTCTTTTGGCCCTGACGAATATTTCTTTGTTCAAAAATGTTTATTTCAGCACTCCCAAAAAGCCAATAACATATATTAGACTCGCTAGTGCCAGCCGCTTTGCCCGCCCTGAATTTGGTTATCGGCGAACGATTCTTTCGACAACTTCTCAATTATAGAAAAAAAACTACTCACACTTGGCGTTTTCTCTCTCTCTCTCTCATCAACATATATAATTAACTAATGGATTAACCTCGCGATCTTGGTGCTTCATACAAACTTGGACCCTTGTTTCATTCCTTTAGGGGACGAATTTCGAAAAATCCATTTTTAGCGCACGCCTACATCATAATAGCTATATGTGTGCCAAATTCCAGCTCGATCCGTCCAGTGGTTAGAGCTGTGCGCTGATAGGGGATGATAGGATATGATATTTTCCCATTTTCCTTAACTTCCTCTCGCCCTACTGTCTTATAGCCCCTTTCGTTTCTCTTTTTTTCTCTTCTGTTCCGCTTTTTTATCCTGTCTCCTTACCCTTCAAATTTAAGATTTTGAATTTTTTTTCAATTACTTTTACATAAGTACCTACGGAACCGTCGATGCCCAAGGTCAGAGTCGTACTCGATCGATTTTCTACATTCATGCAGATAAAGGTTGCAAGCCGTACAGCTTTGTCGATAAACATTCAGAAAAACGTATAAAATTTTAGGTAGGTACCTACAAAAAAACATAAAGCCATTTATGAACACTATAGAAATTTTCTTTTATGGCTTTCATAAATAGCTTACTGTCTTTAAAAACCCGAAGCAGTGCATAGAATTGTCAAAGTAGGACTTTCTGCAATATTACTGACTATTACTATTACTGAGACTGACTATACTACCTGTATAATACTATAACTGAAACTAATTATGACTGCGCTTACTGGATTCAATTATTCTTCCGTTCTTTAAAAATAATAAAAAGTACGGCACGTCAATCATAACGTCGCGTCGTTCGGCTCTCTGACCTTCGGTGTTCGGTCGCTAGTGTCGTTTTAAGTTCAAACCATTTTAATATGGCAACTGCAGTTTTCATTTTCGACCATCGGGTCAGAAAAGTTTGTTACACTATACATAGAGTAACACATCCTGACGCGGCCGGGAGCCATTCTGTTCAAAATATCACCACTCTATGTCGGTGATAGCTCTATATTTATATAATGATAACATTTATCCAGCGGAGAAGACTTTCTTTTAGGTTGAACTAGTAAGAACTGCAAGCTGTCACTAGATGTAGGCAGCATAATACTGCGGAAGTAGGCTGTGGAAACCTTACCGCCTCGGCCTACGTTCAACAGTGGGGGTCGCGTCGGCAGGTCAAGATAATGATGGTAGCACAAGCCACCTATTAGGCATTCGTACACCGTATCTACAAAATAAATAAGTACAAAAGGTCCACTCATGATAATACTCGATTTTATTTTTTTTGCCGTTTATCACACACACAGGGACACAGGGCACAGGGGCAAAGGGGCACATGGACACAGGGACACAGCACTCGCAACTGACTTTCCCTTGAAAATTTCATTGAAACTAATTGAAATTGGCTGAACGCAACTTACGCTTACGGGGGAAGACTTTCATAGTCTTTTTTTGTGCCGTAACTACACCAATAAAGATATAAGTTTTGATGATACCGACATACGCCGAAAACCGCTTCGAAGGAATACACTACCTAATAAAGAGACTTGAAACATTTATTGTCTAATTTTAATTCTGCAATTCCAGATTCCAGCAAACGTCGTCACCGTCTCCCTCACGCGACACTTCGGCCGCAAGAGGACGTCCGTCACGTTCTTCATACTGTCCGGACTCTGTTTCATCCTCCTCGGGGTCATCCCAGACGGGTTCTGGACGAAACTGGCGCTCACCACGACGGGCATCAGTTTTGTGACCATCGTTTGTAACGTATTGTACATATATTGTTTGGAACTGTTTCCGACAGTAATAAGGAATACTGCTCTGGGACTATGTTCGTCGACCATGCGCGTGGGCTCGATGGCAGCTCCTTTCGTCGTCAATTGGTCCTCGTCCTTGCCGTGGCTGACCTTCGTCATGTTTGGGATTACTCCCGTCGTCGCTGGATTAGTTGCTCTTCTATTGCCGGAGACAAAAGGAAAGATTTTGCCCGATAGCATTGAGGATATTGACTCTACAGATAAAAGTTAATAGTAAATTCCTATTAAATCATTTTATATACCTGATAAGTTTTTACGCCGTTCGTTTGTTCATAACAAAAACGCTAAAAACCCAAAAAATATATGAATAAAGAAGCCAATACTTAACAAGATGTACCTCATCTGTTAATAATAAACCGCAAAACAAACTTTGTTTCAATGTCCATTTGTATGTCGTCGCCCAATAATCGAAGTCCGCTGTAAAACTATCGGGCGATGATGTATACACCAAACTTTTAAAAGTTATGGACTCAACACCATTTCACAATAAGCCACACCTTATACACAATTATCAAAAATTGATGTTTTTGTACTGAGATCAGAGTCACCATAAAAATAGCCATTAAAATCGAAATTCAACTTAATAACTAACATTTAAATCGATGTTAGCAATTGGCTGAAAGTTTTCACCAATCGCAGGCCGCTTTTTACACCAATCGCAGGCCGCTATTTACACCTGTTGAATACGTCAGCTACGTCTTGCTACAAAGGTACCTCACGTCACAGCACTCAACTCTATAATTAGTATAATGGTAACTACATTGTCCCACCACTTCCTATCTTTGCGCAAAATTTATGTACTTCAACACTTTATTTTTCAATAGTGTTGTAATATGTCTTCGTACACTGGTCAAAACGGAACATTTTTTTTCAGGTTATGCCTTAATGAAAAAAAATCATCAGCTTCTTGAAAAAATTGTTGTAGACCTAATTGAATATAACAGATATTTATGTAACTTTAACATCAAAACTAATACATTTCCTCGTAAGAAGTGTAATAGTTTTTCAAGCTCATTTACTATTCAAATACAAATTTTTTTTAACATTGTTACGAACAACAGCTCTGCTATAGTCAGAAATGTTGAAGTAAGTATGTTAAATATTTGAGTGGCGACACTCAGGCATTTCAAAAAATGTTTTATTTATTATTTTATGGGAACTCATGTATATAAAAAACATAAAAATAATAATACCGATTCCTAAGCAGGTAAAACTTCCACGCTGCCAGTTTTTGAATAATATAACCTACTTACGAGCTGGTGTTACATGTTACATACTGACAAAAAAACAAACATAGCTTTCAAAAATTTATATTCATAAAACAGGAATGTTCGTATAATGTTATTTGTTGAAACATACTCTAGAACTATAATTAGTTATCTACACGACAACAAAACTAGTAGCGCCGCAAACGTCACGCGACGATCACCTTTGGAACCAGTTTGACAACATATACCAGTATCAAGTTATGTTAGGTTACTTAGCTAATAGGCTCCAATAATGCTGCTAGAGGCGTTGGCGATAATGTTTGCGGCTGCGACAGCCAAAAACTTTACTAACTAGCATTCGATAAGATAAGATACTGGAAAATAGACAAACAGACATTCAAAAAAAAGCTAAGTTTACAGTATATTTATATTTACAATGAAATATTTATTAAGTTTAACACCTAAATATTTCGCCTCGAAACTTTTCACTCCTAGATCTAGTAGACAGTCTAGTAGAAAATCATATTTTATAAGTTATATCTTCAATAATATACATATGACAATACTACTAAAATTAATTTTATTAAATTTATTTTTTGGTTAAAAACAAACATAAAAAACCGTCATCGATACTTTTAAGTATTTTTTTTAAATATAACGTAATATACACAGGAAAATATCAGTAAATAAACGAATATCACAAAACGAAATTACAGACTAAAGCTAAGAAAATATAAACATAAAGTAAAATAAATAAATATTTACTCCTTATCTATTTTTAACTGAATATTAAAATTTATTTTATAGATAAAAGTAATAAAGGTAAAGTAAATTATCTTTATCTTGATCCAAACAACACAAATTAAAATAATCTACTAATAAATATACAATTTGTCAAAACAAAAATAAAATATTACTTCTTCGCACGAAATAATAAATCACGGAAATTGTCTGTATGTAGGTATGTATGTAGTTTATACTAGCTTTTTTAACCTTACCACATTTAAATACAATTTAATAAAAATTACGACTACCTTGATGATTTTAATATTTTCTGGTGTAAAGAGAACGGGTTTAAGCTACTGATTCCGCTCTACTTGAGATCAATTCCATCCACCAGCAACTCTTCACACTCTTTCTCCCATTTATCTTCTCCCCCCTTTTCCGCGACCACTTCATACTCGTTCAGTTCCGCTTCGAGCTCCTTCTCCCATTGTTCTGCAAAATATTTGTAAAATCTCGTTATGTTTATGGAATTATTAAGATATTTATAACATTATAAGTACCTATTGGAGTGCCATTTTATTTCGTTTCAAGGCAGTACTACCTGACAGTATAAACAAGGATGACGCGATATGTAACTAAGCGTGCGTGAGTGGAGCAGCTACATATCAACTCACTTAGATTTTCATTGAAACACATAAAATAAATTAACAGTTTATAACACATTAGAAACGCATTTTTTTATTGTCATCAAAAAATGTGTCTTTAAGGGGATAAAGCACCATACTACTACTACTACGGCTATGCTTTAGGATCCGGAGAAACATTTGCCATAAAAAATATTTAAGTAGTACTGCCTCTTAACCCGATAGTTATTTGTTTCCATGCTATATAAAGTAGACAAAGAAAACTATTTAATACACTATGGTATAATTATTTACTATTTCTGTATTGTTATATTGATTATCATTAGGACTAACACGTTATTGTCAGATTTTAAATGACAAGAACAATTTTTAGATTCACTTTGCGTAACTTTATGAATCACAAATCCGATGAGGATCTGCGGCTTTTATACTAACATGTTATACGAAAACATTACAGGAACATAACCAAGGCATTTAACAAATAACTTCATTTCCAAATCAATACAAACGTTGGTCCTGTTGTGCTTCGTGGTTGTCTAAACGTATCGCTTACCTCGCCGGCCAAGGTTGCATCTTCGTAGTTCCCGAGATATTTTATTTCCTTTATTATGATTTACAAACGATTACTTTTATATAATAGTAATAGCAATAATATATAGATATAAAAAGTAACCAACACAATGAACCACAGATGTAAGTATAAGTATATAATATCAGTGCAAATAAACGGAACATCAAGGCAAGATTAAATATTATTTTTTAATTTAACATTCATTATAAGTACTTATAAGTATAATCTTAATTTAATTTAATCTGATATTTGAAAAAAAAATTATGTAATTTCTTCTTTTTAACAATGAGATGTGAGTTTTACTTCATTATATACGAAAATATGTTATAAAGAAAATAGAATAAAGAACAGACAGGTTGTCAATTAACTATCACTTTTACTTTACAATATGTACTCAATAAGTTGCCTATACTTTTGTATAGGTATTGTAAGTATATCAATTTCATAAAATTATGTATTGTATGAATGCATGAGGCGTCTCAGGGGAGCCCGTTCGCCCGCATTGGTACCTGTACGACCAACAGCAAACATCTTATAGGGTCGGACTTCATGCTGAGGACAGGTGCGAGTGGGAACACATTTGTAACAGCTTATTTATGAGTTGTGTAGTCAAATTTGTTCTGGCAGATATTAAGAAGAGTTAGGGAGCCCTAAAATGTTCGACGGGACTCAAAGACCATAAGATTATATTTTTTTGGTAACTTTGCATAAGACAGACTTATGCCATGAGATTTGTAATATACATTCATTATACCTATTGTAGATTGGATTCCAAACAAACGATATTCCCATACAAATTAGAAACAACCATTTCCTCTCGTTCAAAGTCATGCTTCGTAAAATTCTCTAACCGTATATGCTCAGTCTATATCGACACAAAAAAAGAACAAACACAACCATTTGTCAAGACTCGTTCCGGCTGGACTAATCGTCCTAGAGAAAATTTAAGAAACTTCAGTTTTATTTCAAAGCATTCTAGGCCTTATAGTTTTCCAATAATAAAAAAAAAGTTTAATATCGAAAAATCGAGGAAATGATGAAAACATTTTACTAAATAATATAAGTACCTATTTCAAAAAACGTAGCTGGAGGCGAGTTGTCATATGGGTTAAAAATATCCTCGTCCTCCTCGTCTAGGACGATAGGGGTGTCGTTGTTGCAATTTCGCCCTTCGCAAAAGGAGCATACGATAGAGAACATGAGCCCTGCCTTTCTGCAAGTGTACTACCTTAAGCACGGAGACCTCGCCATCATTTACGTTCATCCAAACTTGGTTGGAGAATCAGGAAGAAACAAGAAATGCTGGCGAGAAGACCTTGATGAACCTCCACGGAGGAAATGAGAGAACGCTGAACACCCTGCGACACTCAGCATTTGTAAAATCGGTAGTAACGGCCAATTTCAACCTTAAAGGAGGTTGCAAAGTATCATTAGAGGAGGACCTACCATCAGGTAACAAAAATGGTTAGGAGTTAAAAAAAAACCCGTGAGACTGGGGATGGGCCACAAGCAATCAATGTGCGCAGAGCCCGCCAGGATTGCTATTGGAAAATTGCCAAGATTTCCAGTGTTGCAGAGTTAGGTATAAACCACTCTCAGGGGACTTAACAACATATAAAAAAATCCTAGTATTTAATGTTGTTATTGAATGTTCCTATGTACAAATAATCTACCTACCCGTTGAAGATTTCAGTCAGGGAAAGTTCGATACAAATATTGTTGATTTAATTGTGTTTATATCAGCTACTATCTACTGTTATTTTATGTACATTGAAGTTTACATTCCTTTTAGTAAGTTCTTTAGGTAGAAAATTATTATTTTTAAATTAGTAACGTTGTAGTTACCTTTAACAGCAAGGTTATGAAACAACTTTAGATAAAAAAACTTTGTAAAAATAAAAAAAATCTATTAAAAATAATGTTAGGTAAAATAAGAAGACGAATATTACTTTAGAATAATATAATTATTTCAATAATAACTAACTATAAATGCCAATTTTCCATTCAATAATTATGTAATGCAGTGTTTAACTAAACGACAAACTAAAGTTAAACGCTGAGTTACAGCAAGTAAATACTTCTTTGTCAAACGACACTACGTGTTATCAATTAAAAATATCAGGGGATCAGCCAATATTTAGATATTATAAAGAAATCTCTCAAAAAGTTACTTTGATAAACTATATAAAGAACATTTATTTAATCAACCAAATTATATAATTACATATAGATACTTATAGGTATGTAGTGAACCTAATTAAAAACTGAAACAATCTGTTTATCGACAATAAGCACAAAAGAACTTGGTTTTAACGAAGAGTTCTAAACAAAATCTATTACTATCTCAATATGTTACCAGACCGTAAAAGTTTCCCTTAAAATGAATAGGCCAGCGTAGTTATCACCCCTGTTCAACATTAATATACGTTTCAATTACAGACTATAATACTACACAATTTGAATAACATTGGATTATTTTCTCCATTACAATTAACTTCCTAATCTATAAATACAAAGAAAATAGGCAAGATAAAGTTTTGTGTTGCCAGCTGCAAAAATCGTGCATTTAAAGGTCAAAATTCGGCAGTATCGTTGCGGAATAATTTTTAATTGACTGGTCACCAATAAGTGATATGTTGCGGCTCTAATACCTCCAGATCAAACAGTAGGTAGTTAAACTTGTCTCGAAACCGTTACTCCGAAAATCTGACAACACAATTTTATATACAAAGTTAACCAACGCGTGTTGAGTTTCAACATTGCTACGAACAAAAAAACGACAAGAAAAATGAAACGTCACCAACTTTGAGAAATATATACGAAAAATAAAACAAAAGCTTACAAGCGCACCAAGCTACCCAAAGCGAGGGAACGGAACGAAACACCATGTACTTAGTAATTGAGTAGCAATGTCAAAACTTATGCAAAGGTACTTGCTAGTACAACTAGTTACATGCTACTGAGCCGAATCATATTGAATATCGTGAAGTTACTGCGTAGTACATAATATAATACTTACACATATTTAACATTTATAAGACAGCAATATTAAATACCACACATTATTATAGAAGGGGACCTTCGTTCAACAGCATTTAAGGACTATTGAATGTTGCTGATGTAATAAATAAAATTTTAAAGTTAAACAGTTAATTAGTTTTAAACATATAGATACATATAATTCATATGTTATACGAAGTTATCTTTTTTTGCCGACAATATGAATAAATATTATAAACTACTGTTTATAAATCAACAATATAATTTAAATAATACATTTTTATTATATATCAGTTATACTATAAATGTTAATATAAATATACATCATAAATACATGTTATACACTGTTATAATGACAATATAAGTAATAAGTAGTATTTTAGTAAGAGCAAATAGTTTAAGCTACGAAACAATTAATTAAATAAAGGCAAACAATCAGTGTTACAACTTTATAATACATAATTATGTAATGTACAACTGTGTTTTCCAGTTCAAATGTCAACATATACTCAATGTATGCGATAACAACTAGTATGAAGATATGAAAATGTGATATAAAGATTCTTGTAAGCTAAAACTAATTGAAACAGATATGAAATTTACCAAACATTTACAGCTGTAAAGTAAAATATTTTGTGGAAGGACAGTCAGACAGACTGTGAGATCGTTTGATACCGTAATGATACAAGTAGGGTTTGATTTTTATTACGAAAACCACTAATTGGCATGAAAATTAATAACCACATTTAACACCAACACTGAAACACATATAACATTGAAAATATCTTTTTGGAAACTCGATTTTCTGGTACAGCATTAAGATATCAAAAACATTCAAGATTTTTGAAAATTTCATATATTAGGTAAGAAGGTACGTATACCTAAGTATATTAAGCCACGGCCCTGTACATAACTTACTTTAATAACATAATTATTTGACATATTCAACGTAAACTGATTCAACCATTTTTCTGCGCTTTAATTTTTAGGTTTAAGTAAATTATGTTCAGAACCGTGTGTGGTGTTATATATAATAAGTGTGAGTCGTAGCGGTTGCCCCTCAGAAGTCCGTGCGTCTCGTTTAAGCTGCATTCCAGATTGGACAAAATATACATACACATATTAGCAATAGGTACAAAAATATTAATTTAGTACATAGACATAGAAGTTTCAGTATACGGAAAACTAGAAATAAACAAGGTTATTAACATAAATTAAAATAACTAAAAAATTTAAAGTCAATAGCTTTTGTAGTTAGTTGTAGTTAGTTTTGTAGTAGCGGCACAGACTGACGGTTAAACACCGAAATCCCAGCAGGATAATCCGATTTTTAAAAAGAACATTTACTAAGAAGGAAAAGCTGCCTACTATTTTGGAGTGTTGGAGCAATGAAGTGACTTAACTCTAGCATAGGGATAGCTGGAGGTACGTTGAAAGCTAAATTTAAGAACACTTTTAATGTCTATCTAGAGTTCCCACAGGAGTGGATTAATCCGCGGGCGAAAAAGCGAAACACTATTCCTTGCTTGCTCACAGTCAATGCCTGCTGAATCTACTGGCGTGAATTCAATTCCCGCACGGGGCAAACATTTATGTGCGTTCAACATCTGTCAACGTTAAACAATCGGGTATTTTCTATGTAAAATATGTATGTATGTATTTACAAGTATATATATGCATTTGTTTCTTCATCGTACTATCATATCGTAGTCATAGTACAAGCTTTGCTTAGTTTAGGATCATATTGCGTTGTGCGTACTGACAAAAAATATTTGTTTATTATTATTAGTGAGTGTCTTAACTCTTGAAACATGGATAACTGAAGCGACAGGTTCTCTTAATACCGGTTATTCAAGTGGTTACTGCAGGATTCCCATGACGGTGAAGCCGAAGGCAAAAGCTGGGTGTGAGTTTTCTTTACGATACAAATAAAATATAGGTATATTAATGCATGAGATATATATAAAATAAGACGTTAAAAATACTATTTGTTTTTAAATTAAAAAACACACTTAAAAGTACCATGCAAAAAGCTGTATAATTTCTCAAAGTTGGTATTTAACGCCGAAACTGCTAACGGCTTAATAATAATAAAATATATTAATGTGGTGATAATAACTGAGGATCAGAGGGTGTATTATGTCTTTTTTTCGTTGATAAATGCGGCGGCATTTTTGTTGATAAATGACAAGTACGTCTTTCCTCTTTAATCTTCCAGCTTCCTGGCCCTAAGCAAATCGTATCGGCATAAGATTTTTTGATAACATCTTAGTAGCTGATAGTACACAAATCAAATGTCTAATGATAGTTTTTGACAGTTGCCTATCATATCAATGAAAATGTGTTATTGTTTCTAGTGTAAAATTTAAATTAAATAGTTAGGTAAATGTTATGGCACAAATTCATCTGTCTAGCAATCTAAATATATATATCTAACAATACAAAATAAAAGTACCTAACTCGACTATTAATTTGTCGAAAAAAATGCACTTTGAGAATATCTACCGACACTGGACGGAATGGACATATATATTTTGATAAAACCTTTGTTATACTTTACTTTAAAACTTCTATCAAATCGTTACAAACCCCTTATTAAATCGTTCCGAACCCTTTGTCAAATCGTTAGGAACCCATTGTTAAATTGTTACAAGCCCCTCGTTAAATCGTTCCGATCCCATTGTTAAATTGTTAAAAAGACCTGTTTAAGTCGCTACATAACTGTTGTTAAATCTTTACAAACCTTTGTTAAATCGTTACAAACCCATTGTTAAATCGTTACAAATCCATTGTTAAATCGTTATGAACCCATTAATAAATATTTACAAACCCTTGCTAAATATTTAGGAACCCATTATTTTTTTTTACGAACCCGTTGTTTAATCTTTATAAACCCTCATTAAATCGTTACTAACCCAACCCGCCGGCAAAACGTCACTAAACCTGTTTTACATGCAGGCATTCCTTAATAACCCCTTGTTACTCTGTTAGAAACACTTTGTCAAAATCTTACCATCGTCCCTGTCCACTTTCAAAGATTTTATTCTTTTCTTGACATCGTCTATGGACTCCTGCGAGGATTTCTCCTTTAGGATCAGACTTTCGCTCGTTGATATTTCGTCTAAATAAAAAGTATAAAATTTAAATAAAGTCAAAAAATAAAAAAAATTATAAAAGTGAGTAAAAAAAACAAAAGTGAATTGAAATTTAAATAAATGAAATGTAATAATCCAGTATGGCAAGTCTCCGCCACTCCCACTCCCTCGAGTCGACCACCGACCAGTCGATCCACCATCAGTGACCATTCTGTGACCGCTTGCATCCAAATTGAACAGGCACGTTGTTCGTCATTTGCTTCTGTAGTGGTGGTAGCCGCGAGTGTTGTATGGAGTGTCCAAGGTGTGACAGAGTGTATAAGCAAACAGCCATAAGTAGTAAGCACAGTACACTATAGCAAAACAAGCAATAATTCACGTAAAAGAGCAGTTACATAGGCAATGTTTGCTTAGCATCTATTGCCTGAGGTAGTGGAGCAATTTTTTTTTCGAACTGCTCGATATCGCGCGTTATAGTGTGTCGGTATATCTAGCAATAATTACTCAACGTTGGTATCACACTAAATCAATCGATGTAAACGTAAGTGTCGTGACGTCATAATAAAAACAGATTGAGCAATATTAATTGACATGTGACTGTTCTATTACAAGAGTATTGTTAAGTTTATAAGTGTTTATTTTGTAAGTGTACAGTAGCCAGAATCAGTGTGATTGATACGAATGTATGAAGTACCTAAAACATTATAGAAAATATATTCAGAATTGTTGTATGGGTTATACATATTTTTGTGTTGCGATTGCATAGGTACGTTTAATTATTATGAGACACGTATTTAGTAAAAGTAAAGGCGTCACAATCAGACTCACTCGTTAAGAAATACAAAAAAAAATTAATTTCCAACTACAGTTGGATGGAAACTAAAAATTTAGGTCGCTCTTCTGTCAATGAATACAAAAGATGTATGGAAAACTGAGAGCTTCCGATTTCCGAGAGGTTATTGATTAACCGTATGGACATTATTTCTAAACGAATAATTAAAACTATTCATTTACGTTAATACCTTTTTGCTTAGTAATGAGAATAACTGAAAATAATAATGAATATCATGACAGTAAGAGTTTTTCATTGGTCATGTCATTTTTACTTTAGTTGCAAATATTATAATCATGAGGTCTAATATGCCACCAGCTTTATTCAAAAGTTTCGGGATGGCTTTATTTAAGCTTAAATAAGTTATATTTAAAACTAGCCAAGTGAGAGTCGGACTCGCGCTTCCAGGGTTTATGTAAAAGAGGATGCAACAGAATGTCCCCACTGATTAATAACAAACTTCCGGTTGCATATCATTGAAATGCTTGTCATGACTCGTGTTGACACTTGTACTGTGGCGGTCAGTATCAAATACGAAAAAAGGTTACAGCTATCATGTTATTTAAAAAAAGATTATTTTATAAGAATAAAACGTCGTTCGTAGGTCGTATTATAGGAAATAAAGTAAAACTTCAAATACGTCATCAGTGACATTATTTGAGGATACTGCTTTTGCATTTACACCGATCTATGTCTTGCTAAATCCGAATTCGTAGTAACAAAAGACTTAAGTAGATAACAGTTACGAAAATAGCTTTTTCATTTCTTATTTTCGGAAAGTTGAAGTTACCTAAACAGGGATGAAGACAGTACTTTCGTTCCTGGAAAACGATTTTCCCTGGGAAACAATTATCCATGCTGTCAATTATTATATTTTTTTATTTCCATTAAATTGAGCTAAATATCTTTATTGACAAAATAGGCGAGAAAGCGGCAATTCAATCTTTAGTTGATTTGTCTAATGCTTATTTATTTACGTATAACAGAGATTTGTGTGAAATGAGTTCATCACATTTAACGCCTAATTTCATAACAGTAGAGGCTAAAACAGTAGCGGAATCTAATTTTTATATATTATCTTTAAAGTCTGGTTTCATACCTTTTTTGCCGGGTCTCCTTTTTAAAACGAGATAAGGGTAGGATTATTTATTTTGGACAATTTGGTCAAAAATTATGTAATGAAAGTAAAATCTCTTTAAATTTATTTGACGCACTGTATATATATATATATATATACTGTATATATAAAATCAAGGTCACATTTCTCAGTATAGGTAAAAGCTCAAGTGGCTCAAAATCCGCGTTCGCCGGATAACTTATGATCTATCTTTATTCTTTACGATAATTCTTTTACTGTTCAGGCTATAAGCCTTTGGTACTCACTCCCTAATACTATAAGAGACAGTCAATCTATTGGCATTTTTAAAAAGAAACTGAAAGACCTTTCACTTCTTTAAACACTATGTTATTTTCCTTTTTTTATATATATTTACTATTTTAGTTAACATAGTATTGTTATATGTATTTATTTGTAATATTATATGTACTATTTAAATCTAAGAGATACCTAATGTAAGTAATTATTATGTATTAGGATGAGTATATTTAAGTATATATAATTTATATATTTATTTAGAAATCTCAGTGCACATGTGTTACTCGCTTACTTTGTACAGCTCTCACTTTCTTGGGTCAGGAGTAAACGATCTCAACTAGAGGTAAGCCTGACCTATGTACATTGTTATTTTTGTATTGTCTATATTGTAAGTGTCCTAGAATTATGTACATAAAAAAAAAAATTATTGACAGGTATATTGTACACCTGCGTCAAAAAATAACGCTAAATGACCGCTCGCTGCCCAGCTATACCATACACAGACGTTTTGATTGACAAGCGGAATGGGGAACCGCACAGCAAAGCCATACGCTGTCCAGTGGATGGAGGGGATAACCAAGCTACCTAGGCGATATGAAAACATACAGCACGCCCAGCAACCAGCAAGCCTAAGAATGATAATTCTGGCGCACAGCAAGCCCATGTCACTACTACTAGTAAGTAACTAGAACTTATAGTTTATTGTAGACCTGTGTCGAACAAAATTGATCGAATCAATTTGATTTAGATAGAAATTTTAAACCATACAATTTTATATTATTTCCATTTTAATTTGGTTTACCTATGCGTCCTGTAATAGAGCATCTTCAGTTCCATGAATTTTTATCATTTACATAGTTTGAAATATTGTAGTATGCTTTTTTACAAAGTGTTTGTTTGATAAAAGATTTAAATTTACTTATTGATAGCTTTTGAATATTATTAGGAACTTTGTTGTAATAGTGTTATACATTGCCCCATAAAAGAGTTACTAATTTTGTGTAGACGTGTATCATGCACCAACAGCTTATTTTTACTTCTAATATTTACTTTGTGAACGTCACTTTTCTTGCTGAAAATAATATTTTTATAAACATATAAGAGATTTTCATATCAGCTGCGACACTAAAGTTAAAATATTTACTCCCCTAAGCCTATCCCTCAGAGATATCCTAGATTCTTATTTGTAAATAGCACGAATTACCTGTTTTTGTAACACAAATATTGTACATTTTAACATTTACATCAGAAGCGATAAGATACCGTATGTCATGAAACTATGGAAATAGCTAGAATATATTATTTTTGCCGTGTCGACATCGGTCAATTGTCTTATTTTGTTGATCGCATACACAACAGAGCTACGCTTTTTGGCTAAGATATGAGGTTGAAGTTTGGAGTCCAGTGTTATGAGAAGAAAGACTGTTAAATCAACAAGTTATAATTACTCGAAATTAATGATGATACGGAAGATCATTAATGACACCAAAAACTGAACTGAACTGAATGACGAACTGATAATCTTTCACCGCTGACATCTATTTTCTGTACTCTGCTACTCATGTAGGTGGTCATAAGGTCGACAGCTTTTCTTCTAATAATATAGTGGTGTAGCTTCCTGATAAGATTTTCATGTTGGAAACGGTTAAATGCTTAAGATTAATCATAACACTCCAATAGCATCATGCGAATCCTCCCAGACATTAAATATATATTTTGAATAGTGCCACTCCTGCATCGGTTGTGGAACTGCCTTTCATAAAGTCAATATAGATATTGGCCATAAAGATTTATTCATGACATCCGTAGGACTCATTTTTTTTAATACAAAGGGAAATTTACGTTCAGGAAAATTAGTTTTTATAATTTTTTTTACTTAAATAGGACTTAAAATGTTCAGTTGTTTTAACTATTGCTAAAAAAAAATCAAAAGCAACAGTTATCTAAAGATTTGTTTTTAAAATAGTATCATCTACAGTCAAATAAAAGTCCTGACAAGAATTTCTAGTGTTACTTGTTTCATTATTTCTTATGTTCCATGTAGTTTTTATTTTATTTGTTGAATTTTTTACTTTATGTCTGAGGTGAATTGCTTTTGCAACAAGACAGACCTTTTTAAAGGTTTTTGAGTATTTTTTTAAATTAGTATACTCTGTAGTAATAGTGTCAAGAACAGTATTGTACATATCACCTGGGTTGCCATTAAAAAGTAAATCCGGAAGGTAATGCAATAAATGATTCAATCCGCTGAGTTGTAGTTGGTATGGTTTTAATTTCCTTTTTAGTAATACTATTCTTTCTTCCTAAAACCACTAACTGTCCACAATTATCCGACTCTATTGCTTATAATCGATACTGAATAGGTTTTAAGTCAGTTAATATATTGTTGATGCAAGAATATATTGTAGATACAGCTATTCTAGTTGGTTCACAAAACAAATTAAAAATCCGAAATAAGGCAAGCAATCTGGTGTGAGATATTTTCTAAAATGTTTATATTAAAGTCTCCACAAATAATGATTTTTTTATTGGAATTAATAATTTTATTCAGCACTTCTTCAATAACAAATTCAAAATTATCATAAACTGCACAAGGCGGCTTGTATACACTCACAACAATGAGATGCTCAACTTCTATACAGGACAGCTCGGCAGTTCGCGAAAGAGAGGCTCACAATATCTTTAAGTTCCTTAAACTATAGCTGTTTATTAACTAAAATTAATGAGCCACCATGGATTGCATTTACTCGGCCGATTTACTCATCGGGCAGTGCGCGCGGTCTCATATAAAGCGCCTGCTAGACGGTCGTCAACAAGCCTTTCCACGGAGGTGACCTTGTTGCAAGGTCGGCTGGCTACACGGCTGTCAACTCCAGTGTAATTTAGCCTCGCGGACTGAAAGCACGCCGAACAAAATGGCTCCTACACTTTCGAAATTAATAAAAAAAAATAGATCGGTACCGCACGAGCAACTTCTCTTAAGAATATTTTTTTTATATTTGAGAATTTATACATGAAGATTATTACTTCTTTAAAAAATCAGTTTTTTAGCAATCAAAAAAAACCGCTAGACTGATATTGCTCACACTCTTTTCAGATCTAACTATTATAAATTGCGTACATGATGTCGCGAATCGATTGATTTGGTCACGAGAGCAATTTGATCCATTGGTTCTTGAGATATCCAGCGGCAAAAAAAGCTAACATACAAACACACACACACGCACAAAATAAAAGTAACAAATAAAAACACCCGTAAGACCCGTCACTCTAAAGATGATGGCAAACGATTCTCCAGTCCCAAGACGTAAAGAAAACGCAAATTTAGCGATTTTGATTTTCGGACCTATTATAATAACTTCTCTCAAGAGAACCTAATACAGTTTAAATCAAATCAAATAAAACTATATTTATTCAATATTAAAGTCAAAGTAATAATAGAATACTTTAATAATCAGCTAACAAGTATAAAATATGTATTGAAACACTTAGTAGGTAATATAAAAAAGTTATTGACCTACTAAAAACAAAGTCAAACATATGTCAATTTTTTATTTGTTTTTATGTAGTTTAGGGGGCGCACCATGTAAAGCGTCAAATATCGTCAATCGTGTGAAGAAATTCAGATATTTAGGAGTACTCCGATATTTAATAGTACTAGTGGCGTAAGCGCCATCATAATTATATTCTTGCACAATCATATGTATACATATACTTAAAACTATCCATGAATATAATATAATAAAAAATATTATAAATGCGAAATAACTCTGTCTGTTACCTCTTCACGCTCAAACCGCTGTACCGATCAAGATTAAATTTGGCATGGAAATAGTTTGAGTCCCAGGAACGACATAAGCTACTTGAAAACATCAAATATTAGTCGGTTTATTTTCCCATAACCGTTGAAATGTTACACCGATGACCGAATTTAGGGCGGGTGGAACCGCGGGCAAAAGCTAGTTTATTATAAATTCGATAGTATGTCTGTCACTGCACAAAGGAGCATCTAATTGAGCTAAAAACTACGCACAGGGATAATTAAAGAGACGGAGAAGGACGTACGCTAGACTTTTATTCCGTAAAAATAGAAAATATGCAGGAATAACCAAATCCCACGTGCATGCACTATAGCCACAGGAAGAGCTGGCTATTGCATCTTTCTTACTACAGTTCGGGAGTGGGGGTAGTAATCCTACGACGGGACTGCGGGCGGATCTGTTGGCAACAACTAGTGCATATATAGGTACCTACACAAAGACACACATAAATATACATAAAACACAAACAGTGTATCAAAAATTGATACTACTAAAAATATAAACATATATGTATAAACTTATACAGGTAGTAGGAAGTATAAGAATATAATAAATATAGTATTAATAACCCGCTGCAATCCACCATATACCATATAGCATTTGAAATAGATATATGGAATGTCTGACATAGGTAGGTATATCTTATAAGTTACTAGCTGTCCCGGCGAACGTTGTTCCGCTGCCGTCCCTCTGTACCCGGCGAAAGTTGGTTTTTACCTATAGTGCCCGAGTCCGGCTCGCACTTGACATATCGAGATAAAAACTATCCTATCTTTTAAGTTGGATCAAATAACAGATATTTACGAAGTTTGATCAAAATCGATTCAGTAGTTTAGGAGTCCATTGAGGACAAACATTGTGACACGAGATTTATATATATTAAGATATAATTTCTAATATAAATTAACCATTATTGAACAAATTACATAAGTACTTTTTTTGTCTCTCGCTGACATGATGAGTTTAAATTATCTATTTTTTTTCACAGTTGCCTCATTGTCATTAGGCTCGTACTATCTCCCATGCAGTTTTCTTCAACTATTGGAAGATGATTCCCAAAAGCATGAGAGGTCTCTATATATAAATCTATTACATCTGTTAACACATCCCATTCTTTTTTTTGCTCGGCCATTTTAACAGCGCGCGAAAACGTAGTGTTGTAATATTTTCTTTGAGAGCGCGTGCACCTGACTGTTGCAGTGCAACTTAAAACGTAGTGATTATATTATGTTTGGTGCAACTGTCTTGCGTTCGGGACAGCACGCCCTTCGATAGAGGTCGTTGAAAGTCAAACCGAACAACAGAGAACAGATATCCACATGGCAGAAATGGACTATGCATAAAACCATGTTTTCGACAGTCTGGTCCTTGCTTAAAACAGCAGGCGTAGCTCCCCTATTCTTTGGTTGGTCGTGTCAAAAATCGGAAGTGCGCGCCTCCGCTAACTGCTATCTAAGAATTTCAGAAGGGGACAGCGCGTACGCAGCCCCCACTACCAAAAATTGCGCGTCCGAAATATCCACTTTAGGGATATTCGCAGAGTCCAACCCCGCCGCAGTGCAATGACGGAGTCTCGCTCCGGGGGAACCGCCTTCCTGATCACGGTAGCCCCTACGCCAAGTAAGTATGTATGATACACCGCCACCGGTCGAGTATACAATAGGCGGTAAACCTTGCTAGCGCCATATAATTATCGGGCTATATTTGAACAGTGACATCTAGCGATTACAATTGAAACTACCTGTGATAGGTCGCATCTCATACAAATAACAGGTACAGTAAATAAACTACACAACTTATATACTTAGTTCTTTGAGGGGGACGGCGCGTACGCAGTCCCCACTACCAAAAATTACGCGTCCGAATGATCCACATTAGGGATATTCGCAGAGGTCAACCCAACCGCAGTGCAATGGTCAAGCCTCGCTCTGGGGGAACCGCCTTCGTGATCACGGTGTCCCCCACGCCAGGTAAGTATGAACATGAAGAGATCAAGTGTGAGGGTCATTACTACAACAAAAATCTAAATAGCGCCATATAAGTTTTAAACACAACCAGACAGCGGCATCTAGTGTGAGATGCATAGTAATTACAATTACCTAATTGAAAATTTAAACGTAAAATTAAAACGTATGAACCGTATTTGAACCACCTAGTATTTAATGTATTTGAATGCACAAAATGGTAACTACGAAATATCTACTAAATCACAGCAGAATTAAATACATGAAATCTATCACTGAAGTGCTTAGCTTAAAGGCCTTTTATGTACTTAAAGTTAATTTTAAGGATACCTTAATACTGTTGCAATCAAGATCGAAAAGTTTTAATAGAAAATAGTTAGTAGTTTATTTTTCAATAGTTTTTATATGTAGGTACGTGACGAATTAACATAAAACTCTCCCCGATAGCGATGAAAATTTACCTTAACTTGTTACTCTCAGACTTTGCTTTTTCCCAAATTGCATTATTCTAAGTCAACGGAAGTAGGTTTGGAATCATCTGCAAATTTCTAAACATTCGGCAGAAAGCTGACTTAACATATATTTTAACTAATTAGTGTGACTATAGACACGCGTGTTATTTAAAACTTGGCCGATGGACATTAAAATTACCCTTAAAGTTTTTTTTTTATTTTAAGGTACGAAACCCTACAATCAGGAAGAAAGTATTATATATAGTTTCCAATGCGGTTTTTAGACTCATGATACGGTACCCGTGGGATATTGTTTTTGTTACCGCGGGGCACTGTTCCTTTATCTTGTAATGTTTGATTCGGGTATCGTAACAGGTTAACTGGTAGCTGATAGAATAACATCAAATACGTTTACCCCAGTTGATAATTATGTAGGAATCCCACATCTAAGACTGAATACACAAATGATTCCCTTAGAAAATCGAATTTTTAAAAAATATGCATGAATGAAAACAAACTTATGCTTACATAAAAAAATACTCGTCTATATAGTAATATATGTCACGTTTTTTAGTATATTTACGTGTGATACCTTGTAGTACATACTCAAGTGTATTCTGCCTACGTGACCTATAACAAGCGCGAGCATTTAGATTCATTATCTCACGTATTATTTATACCTCTTAAGGCGCTAAGATACGATACAAACGCGATCATTTAGATTCATTATCTCACGTATTATTTATACCTCTTAAAGCGCTAAGATACGATACAAGCGCGAGCATTTAGATTCATTATCTCACGTATTATTTATACCTTTTACGGCGCTAAGATACGATACAAGCGCGAGCATCTGGATTCATTATCTCACGTATTATTTATACCTCTTAAGGCGCTAAGATACGATACAAGCGCGAGAATTTAGATTCATTATCTCACGTATTATTTATACCTCTTAAGGCGCTAAGATACGATACAAGCGTGAGCATTTAGATTCATTATCTCACGTATTATTTATACCTCTTAAGGCGCTAAGATACGATACAAGCGCGAGCATTTAGATTCATTATCTCACGTATTATTTATACCTCTTAAGGCGCTAAGATACGATACAAGCGCGAGCATTTAGATTCATTATCCCACGTATTATTTATACCTCTTAAGGCGCTAAGATACGATACAAACGCGAGCATTCAGATTCATTATCTCACGTAATAATTATACCTTTTAAGGCGCTAAGGTAGTAGCGTAACTAGCGGCAACATTTTTTTTTTTAGGATAAATGAAAATCTTAATGAACTAGTATATACATTACTTGCACTCAAAATCTTAACGAACTATGAAAACATTGCTTGCACACAAAGACTTAACGAACTAGTATATACATTGCTTACACACAAAATCTTAACGAACTATGAAAACATTGCTTGCACACAAAACCTTAAGGAACTAGTATATACATTGCTTGCACACAAAATCTGAACGAACTATGAAAACATTGCTTGCACACACAGACTTAACGAACAAGTATATACATTGCTTACACACAAAATCTTAACGAACTATGAAAACATTGCTTGCACACAAAACCTTAACGAACTAGTATATACATTGCTTGCACACAAAATCTGAACGAACTATGAAAACATTGCTTGCACACAAAGACTTAACGGACTAGTATATACATTGGTTGCACACAAAGACTTAACGAACCAGTATATACATTTCTTGCACACAAAACTTTCTACAAGTGTGTTATCAATTTCTCGAACATATTTTTTTGTAATTGGTTTTGTACAAACTAGAAGTCATAAACATGTAATGGTGGCTCTGGTTAGCGTAACTTAGCGCCTTAACTCTATTGTATTTCAATCACCGCTATGTCGAAATCCATAATTTTAATTTCACACTCCCGTTTTGTAAGATATTGATGAATATCAATTAATTTATAATACTTTGCCCGATACCTAACGATTAAAATCTATAGTTACCTACCTATTTAAAAATTGTAGTAAGTGTAGTAATATGTGTACGCTTCACACGGTGTGCCCCCTATGCTACATTAAAACACATGTAGCATACGTGTAGTGTGTGTATCACAAATTTGTTTTTAGTAGCTTACTAACTTCTTTATCTATATGTGTTTCATTACAGGTTGTATACTTGTTAGTTGTTTAACAAAGTAATGTATTATTACTATACATAGTCTTTTAAAGGGTATTCAAATATGAAAGACTAGATTTTGCCCGTGGCTCTGCCCGCCCTAAATTCGGTTACCGACGTGAAATTATTTAATGAACTCCTTATTATATACTATAGCTGCAGCTTTAGTTCGTTGAAACTCGGATACAGTTATTCCCGCGGGAACGTTTGAATTTTTTGGGATGAAAGCCTATTTGTTAATCCAAGGTGTTAGCTACCTCCATACCAAGTTTCATCAAAGTTAGTCCAGCTGTTTGAGCGTAAAGAAGTAACAAACACAGTTACAAACTTTCGCCTCTATAATATTAGTGTGATAAGATAGGATTATTAGTGCTACTGTAATATCAGACCGTCCCGACAAGACGAATGACGTTCCCTCTATTTGTTACTTGTTACTCGTTACTTGTTACTTGTTTTGCTTCAACGACACAATACTTCTGTTTCAACAAAAACCACAAGAATGCGCAGCACGCCGGGAGTGCACCCACGTAACTCGTAGTCGCACAAGAAACTGAACCTAACTCAGCATTCATGACTTATGCGATTTCTGTTCCTTTCTTTTCCATACTTAATGATCTGCCTAGGCGACCAATTAACTGGCTGATTTAACCAGATGGCTGCGACATATATAATAAGATAAGGTGTTCAAAGACATATTATTTATGAAACATAAATAGATTTAATTTAATTATAAACGCTTTGCATCTACTCTGTTAACTTTATAAATGTATTAAAAACAAATAAATAAATTAATAAGAAGAATGCGAAACGTGTCGTTTTGTTCAATAGTTTATCTTTTGAGTAAGTGTAAATGATATTGTATAATGCTAGAGTGAAGTGTAATGAACTTATAGTGCGTAAAACAAATATTTTTTACAACCCTCTAATTAAATAGCTCACAGTAGTACGTAAATTATTTCACTACAAGCATAGGCACTTAAATTATTTGTGATGTGCCAATTAACTAAATACTGAATGATTTAAAATAAAAAAAGGGACATCGAATACCAAGGTTATTATAAAGCATGTGCAGTTAATTTTATTTTTTAAGTTTGGCAGAAGTGTAAAAGTTACCGTGGGAGTCGTCGAGGGAGGACTGGCGCTCGGCGGTCGCATCGGCTTCGTTGGCCTGGCAGATCAGCGAAACGCGGTAGAAGTAGTTCCTCCAGAAGTTCTCCTCCGTTATGCTGGAATCATGGGATATAGCTTTAGGATCTGGGAACAGCAACGAACAAACAGATGCTTAGCAGCGTAGATATGGTAGCCTGGGTTTCCTACGTCAGAGGCTCCTGCCAGACTTTTTTCATATGAACAGTATGACGTCCGAATGCTAGATGTACCGTTTCACTGCAACTCTGATTCACAAGACAATACTCTCGGCTCCCTGTGCCTAATAAATACCTTCGTTACTTAGGCTTAGCTAAGAATAAGGCCCGGACTATTAGTGGTTGCTAAGTAATGTCCTAAGTAATACTTCAGAGAGTCTTACTTCAAACCATTAATAGAATACTTATTATCGCTATTAGTCGTATTTACTGGATTTAAAAAAAAAACAGAAAGCTATTAAAGATTACCACAAAAGGAAATTAATTTCGGTGGTTATCATAAATGGCTTTCGGTTTCTTTTGTACATAAATTCTAAACTTTGTTTCATGTCAATTTATTTTTAAACGGTGGTATTGTTTATCGACAATGTTGTATGGCTTTTAACCTTTACCTGCGTGCATCAAATGCTATATAGAGCCAAAAAACCGGTTGAGAGTCCTCACCTCTCACACCTCTCCCATTTGGCGATGGTACCCTTATTAGACAACGTTAGCACACGGAGAAAAAACTTTAGTAGCCATAGTAACAGTAAGTAAATAATACTAATAATCACTAAATATTAGTTATTCCGAGGACAAGTAAATGGTAGCGTACAGTGCGGTTTCAGAGAAACTTCCTCCGGCGAACGCTTAGTTTGTGGAATGAGCTTCATCGAAAAAGAAGTTATTAGATTTCTGAAGGTTCGGCAACGCGCGAGTGATGCCCTTGGTGTTGCAAGCGTCCATAGGCTACGGTGACTTAATAATAAAAAAAATGAATTAATAATTACCCTACTCATAAATTCGAGGAAAGTTTTAGGATTTGTAAAATTCTGTAATCCGAAATACAAATTATTATTTTCGGAAAGTAATAAAACTATGTTGTAGTTATTAGTTTATGAAATTAATAAAATGTACTTAAAATTATATTGTTTTGTAATTGCCAGAAAAAAAAATTTGAAATTAATAAAATTTAGTATTAACGCATTTTAATAAACAGGTTTTTAATTCAAAAAATATCTTTTCTCTCTGTGCAACCAAAAAAAATACTTTCTTTTTAATTCTTTATTAATAACACATTATGTGCTTAGACTGTCCTGAGTAAAGGAAATTTGTTACTCAGGCTTAGCTAAGAATAAGAGCATGCTAAGCAACGTGTGTGTGTCTATGCAGTGTTTATAACAATACTCAAACTAAGCCTTTGTCTTAGCAATAAGTAATCATTTGTCTAATCAACGACTTTTGTAACGGGCCTCAGTTATGTTAATTGTTGCATTTAATTACATTACGCTTACGAAGTCTCTGTCTGTCTCAGTAATGTTACTTTGTCTAAGCCACGCACGACATGATTAATACGGGCCTACGAGTACAAGATACGGAATGCAGGACTTCGTGGGTAACCAGTTCTCAACAAACGGAAGCACGGTTCTTCGGATTTTGGTTACTGTTGTAAAATCATAAATTGAAGTTTTTTTTCTCCAAAAAACCTTTAGAAAAAAAAGACTTAAAAAAACGTACATAATTTGAAACATTAAAAGCGAATAATAACTTTATTTATTAGTTAGAGCCGATCAGCGACAATATCTATTGTGTTGTTGAACGTTTTTCCATTAATTTCTAACAGAAACATAAACATTTGGATATAAACAATACATTTTGTGGTAATTAACCTGTAGATCGTAGATATAGACAACTAATAAATATCATTAGGTACTACAAAACGTGCAATATGTGCAAAAAATGGGACATTTATTGTTATAACTGTTCTGTAAGTTCTAATAACAGTTTACGTACCAATCTACATTATTACAACCTGACTGTGTATCATCTAATTTATGTTTTTTCAGAAAATTAAGTGGATAAATTAACAAACATAAGATAATATAGAAAATGATCCTGGGTTAATTCGTATATATGTCCGACATATTGTTACAATTGCTGCATTGTAAAAATTTTTTCAAGTGTGTATACGCCCGTGATACACTTACAATCTTATTTTGGGACAAAAATTGACAAAATACATGTAATAGGTAAAATCAGTGAACAACAAACTTCCAGTTAACGTTCATAACATATCGAACCACCTTTCTGTCTTATAAGTTTCGTGATGTTATTGTTGGGAGCCCCGATTTTTCTGTTATTTAAAGTCACTTTAAATGCGGAACTCTTGGTGCCCCAGTATATCTCGAGTTATTAGGGTTTTTTAACAAGCTACGAATATATTATGTGTACCTATGCCACAGATATTCTTTGTAGACTTAGCCAGAAATTATTGAATGAAATTATTATCGATTTTAACTACGGAGTTATCATAATTTGTACAAGGGAAGCGGTGAACAACTACATAGCTAGTTCCCAACAGATTTAGAATCGCGGCGCGCGGGCGATGTCCGACCCCGCCCACCTCATACGTCAACACTATACTAACTATAAATTAACATACCAATTTTCCTACACAATCGAGAAATTACAACGCGGTATCGTGCCAATATGTCAATTCATAATGTTAAAAATCTATTTAAAATAGGCAAATTATTGTAGAATTAAACTCGCAAACAATACACTCAGCAAACTATTGTAAGTACTACTTAATACTACTATATTGATAACTTTTTGTAATTTGTGGTATTTGATAAATACCAACGCAGATTTAATTGACGAAAATAAAAAAGGGGAAGTTTCTAAGACAGTCGACACATACATATATATGTATGTAAGGTACATATAATATACATATATATAATATTTTATACATAACTTTTTATTGAGAAGTCTGATTTTGATTATTACTTTTGAATCGGACAGGGTACGCATCGGACCGTTTTCTGTGGGATAGCCGACTTTTTACCAATCTAATTTTCACTTGAAAACCGATTCTGTTCAAACTTATCACGTTCTGATGATAGTTATTAAGCCACGGATTTTATTTTCATTTTCTTTCTTGTCGTCTAAATTTTTATTTAAAGTTTTTATATCAAATCTGTTTGTATTCTTTTTAATGTATCATATTAGTAGGTATAATCTTGGATAATATATCGGTCGACCTGAAAGGTAATAGGGTCACGTAAATTCCCACAGTGTCAGACCACCCCCCCTCTACCCCTTGTTTTAGGACTAATTAGACGGCCTCTAATTAGTCCTAGGAAAAAATCGGGTTTGGTGTCTTGAAAAAAAAACCGTACCCAGTCGGTACCTACAATGATAGTGTACAACTTACGCTTTGGGCACCAGTTCGAAGCGCATCTTCTCGAGATTGGGGTCTTCGGCCATGATGGCGAGCGCGACCGGGTACATCTTGTCATACTCAAAGTCGAACTCGACGCCGGCGGGCGGCGCGCGGACGAAGTTGCGCCGGTCCTGGAACATCACAGACAAGGGTCATAAGCATTACTCACAAGCGTCACATGACTTTTTTTTTTATACCGCTAAGGTGGCAAACAAGCTTGCGGTCCGCCTGATGGTAAGCGGTCACCGTAGCCTATGGACGCTTGCAACGCCAGTGGTATCACTCGCGCGTTGCTGACCCTTCAGAAATCTGAAAACCTCTTTCTTGAAGTACTCCATACTGTAATCCTCAGAGAAAAACCTTGACTCCTGGCACTGTACCTGCTACCACATTTATGAGCGTTACTGCATCCTGTCATTTTACCTATTTCCCCTTTATTAGCACTACACACACTCTACACCTAGCATTGTATCTGCTACCCCTTCATTAGCGTCACTACTCCACACCTGGCATTGTACCTACTACCCCATTCATTACCGTAACTGGAATTTTACCTGCTACCCCTTAATAAGCTTACTGCACACCAGGGTGTTCCTACCTGCTTCCACTTCATTAGCGTCACACTACACCTAGCATTCTCCCTGCTATCCCTTTATCAGAGATTTAAAATTAATAGTTTATTGTATAATATATATATATATGTGGGATATGGAACGTTAGATTATTGCATATAATTTAACGCCAAGTAGACCATTAACGCCAAGGAAATGCACGAGGTGATGTCCAGTAGGAAAGAACGCGATAATGAAACTTTTTATCAATATATGCTTGTGATGCGTGAATTAGGTAGACGAGCAAAGGTCCCTGACTACGTGGCCATACAGTACATCATCGACGGCATAACGGGTTATGAGCCTAACAAAGCCATTTTATACGGAGTGACGACTTATACAGCGTTAAAAGAAAAGCTAAGTATTTATGAGAAAATTAAAGCAAATACGAAGACACGCGAGCGAAACAATGAAGTTGAGAGAAGGCAAAATAGTACGAGTCAACGACGGCGATGTTTAAAGTGCGGAGATTTCGATACATGCACCAAAGGAGTGAAGTGTTTTCTATGTAATGAGTTTGGTCACATCGGTAAACTGTGTCCTACGATCGGTAATAACGACGGATACGGGAATCGACGTGTGACCGCGCCATTTTCTTCGCGGCATTCCGTAGATCTTCGGGCTAGTTCGGCAAAGCAAGCTATGTTCGGGTTTGAAACTCAACCGACGATACCCGAGCGTGACACGAATGAAGTGTCGGCGCACGAGGACCTTGGCTGTCAATGTCAAGAGGTTACGCGAAACGTCAACAATTGTAATTTACAGAATTCGTGAAATAAATCTATAAAAGAGGTTAAAATGTGTGGTTGAAGCAAAAGTGCTTTATAGATTCTGGTAGTGAGGTTAATCTTATGACTTTAGAGTTTTATTACTGCCTCGGCGTTGTGAAACATTTAGACGACTTAGTTTTGTCAGCACTTGGCAATTCAATTTTGAGGTCTAAGGGGAAAGTATTTGTAGATGTACTTGCAGATGGACATTGCTATAAAAATGTTATTTTTCACCTTGTGGCTAAATATGTTATGCGTTACGATTTGATTATAGGTCAAGAGTTATTAAAAGATGTTGTTATGATAATGAACGAAGGCTCAGTTACTTTAATACCTAGCGGATGTGATGACAATTGGTTGCGTAAAACTTCGAACTTTGTTGGTTGTGTAGATAAGATACGTTTAGGTCATATGTGTGAGAGTACAGTACGAGATGAAATTTTACAGTGTGTAGAACAATACCGGCCTTTTCAAATTAAAGAGGCACCAATTGAGCTGAAAATTTTGCTCAAAGATGACATACCACTGGCACAGCGACCCAGGAGACTCTATAGCTGAACAGCAAATTGTGGAGAAGCAAATTGATGATTGGTTGCAAAATGGGATCATACAGGTTAGTCACTCAGAATATTCTAGTCTTTTAGTTCTTGTTAAGAAAAAATATGGTTCAGTTAGGGTATGTATTGATTATCGACTGCTTAACTCTAAGATTGTGAAAGATGAGTTTCCACTTCCGGTGATCGACGACTTAATTGACAAACTATGTGAAGCATGAGTTTTCAGCGTTTTAGATCTCAAAAACGGACGTGAACTTTACTTTTAATGAAAGCAAAAATGGTTTTTAATGAGTTAAAAAAAAAAAGCTATGGAACCGGTATTAAAGATTTATGACACAAGGTTAATAACTGAATTGCATACTGATGCATCAAGTGAAGCGTATGCAGCCATTTTAATGCAACATCACCCTAATCCTGGACTTCATCCTGTATATTATATGAGTCGGAAAACCAATGACGCTCAAAGTAAATACTTAAGTTATGAGCTTGAAGCATTAGCCATCATAGAGGGAGTCAAAAAATTTCGCCATGATTTGTATGGTATTCATTTTAAGATAGTGACGGACTGTAAAGCATTTGAACTAACCTTGAAGAAAAAAGATCTTACACCTAAAGTGGCACGATGGGTACTCTTTCTGGATGAATACAACTTTACCATAGAGCATAGAGCTAGCCCTAGGATGAAACATGTAGATGCTTTAAGCCGAAACCCATATGTTACCTACCTCCGTACATGAGGAGATTAGACAAGCTCAGAACAAAGATGATGGTTTGAGAGCAATCAAGGACATCTTAAAGGAAAAGAGTTATAGTGACTACTGGTTGGAAAATGATATTCTTTATAAAGGCGAACAAAAGCAGCTTGTTGTTCCTAAGATATTAGAAAAAGAGATTTAAAAAAGAGTTCACAGTATTGGTCATTTTTCTTAGACAAAAATGAAAGAAATTATTAAAAATATATAGAACATTGACAAAAAGATAGAAGATTTTATAGTAGGCTGTATACCCTGTATACTAGCTACGAGAAAGGAGGGTAAGCAGGAAGGATTTCTTACCCCTTATGAACAAAGGTGAACTTCCCCTCGATACAATGCACTTAGACCATATTGGACCACTGTGTGAAACAAAGAAGCAGTATAACTACATACTTACAATGGTGGACTCCTTTACTAAGTTTGTATGATTATATCCTACCAAGACTACAGCCAGTAAAGAAGCACTAGATAAACTTAAATAACATCAACAGACATTTGGGAATCCTAGAAGAATTGTAAAAGACAAAGGAACCGCATTTACAAGTAATGATTTTAAAGATTTTTGTGAACATGAAGAAATAGAACACATATTTATCACAACTGGTGTTCCAAGGGGAAATGGACAAGTAGAAAGAATTCATAGAATTATAATACCTATCCTGACTAAACTGTGTATAGAAAACCAAAATTTGTGGTACAAACATGTAAGTAAAGTTCAAAGGGCATTGAATAGTACCTTTCAAAGGAGCATCAAAACCACTCCATTTGAATCATTAACTGGCATTAAAATGAAAACAAAAGAGGATATGGATATTGTAAGTTTATTGCAAGTAGAAGACATAAAGTTGTTTAGTCAGAAGAGAGAAGATATGAGAAATCAAGCAAAACAAGAAATATTAAAAATTCAAGCTGAGAATATGCAGAACTAATAAAAATAGAACGTCACAAGTACAACCTTGGTGATTTGGTAGCCATAAAAAGAACTCAGTTTGGGACTGGGTTGAAATTGAAACCTAAATTTTTAGGAACATATAAGCTTGTGAGAGTCAAGCGCAACGATCGTTATGATCTCGAGAAGGTAGACAGCTCAACTGAAGGACCAAGTAAGACTTCTAGTTCTGCTGATTTTATGAAGGAATGGCCGAGCACCATACATGAAGGGATAAGTGATTAGGGTAAGTGATCATTATTAATGTTAGAGGTAATTAGTGTGAAAGTGAAGTATGTCAGTTAAAATTAAATTTGTAACCGGGTATATTTTTAATGCTAGTGTTGTAGCTGTCGGTTCATTATCATTTACAAAGTTCATAACTTGATCAACTGTTCTTTTGTTAAGGGATGTCATACTATGGATATGATAAATTTCATATTCTAAATGTGTTTGTTTATACCTAGATATAAGTAATGCTACTTGTGTGATTTGCAGGTACCTTATACTAACAATGTACCTAAGTTTTTGATTTTGTAATTGATTTTGTTTTATTTTAGTGTACGGTTTTAATTATGCTTTTGTATTGATGTAACTCTTAATAACTGCAGTTGAGGTGATTTTTGAGCTTTTGACAAAACTGACACCTTTTGTTAATAGACTATTGTTTCTTGTTTAAATTTTATATAAATTGTATTGTCTTAGGACAGACAAACTGCAGGACGGCCGAATGTGGGATATGGAACGTTAGATTATTGCATAGAATGAAACGTGTGTGAATGCGATGTAAGGTTCAAGGGTAAAAGAGATAGCGGAAGGAAGCGGAAGACGAATGGGTGAACGGAGGGAGCTGCAACGAACGTGTGTAATGGTGTTAAGATTTGTGCAAAAAATTAGAAATAAATTAGTTTTAACGTGAAAGAATTTAATTACTGTATTCCCGAATCCCACATACATATATAATATATATATATATATATAAATATATATATATATATATATATATATATATATATATATATATTCCCCTCCCCCTCGATTCGGGGGCAAAAGCGATTAAGAAATAATACTAATTATAATAATAATACTCCGTCAGTAGCGCGGTTACAGTATCTCTGACCTAAACATAGTATCAATCAAATATTTTTTTTACTCATATTCTAAAACGTACTCATATTATATAAGCCACTCGACGATGAACAACCTGTAAAAACCACACCGCACATTTATATCTCATACCAGCTTTGAGTAAGATAGACTCTTTATCTACATAACATAGCATTCCATATCTTTCTCATTAAGAACAGATACCAGAATACAAATTAGTTCAATACAAACTATTGGATCAGTTGGCAAGAGAAGATAAAAATTGAAGTTCATAAGACGACCTTGACAAAGATGTGCCCTATAGGCAGGTACCTACTTACCTCCGCCCACAATAAAATTGTGTTATTCAATAACCACGTAACATATTATTTCATGGTACCGATATACATTCGGCTCGGCGATCGCGATATGTGTGTGTGTGTGTGTGTGTGTGACGCCAAGCTCTTTATGTAGCTGTCAAGAGCTACCAACGAGTATGAATTAATCGCGGGCACAAAGGATTCCGTAGCAATTTTTTAACATAAGGGAGATATACAGCACTTTCCTAATGAACGCCACCACACCCGGTCCAATCCGTAATCTAAAGGACTAAGAGCTACTTTAAATTTATTACCAAATTGAGTTTATAATAATCTCTATTATCTGTTCTCCACTGCTGTGCGCAGGCCTCTCACGTACGACTATTAACTTTCCGCGAACTTGAGCAGATGGTCGCTTTAACTCGTGGGGACGTCTTGGACCGTTCTTCCTGGTACAAGGAAATTATTAGTGACCCTAACCTTTCCCGAAGGCTTCTCGAGACGTGGTTTGCTAATTTCCACTTTGACTTCATCAATATTCAACTCACAAGTTAATAAACCAGGTATGTCACTAGTTTAGTTTAGGTTTTCCTCAGTCTATTACGTATAACAGCTGTAGATAGGTACTTCCCGTTCCGTAGCCATAGAGACTTCTCATAGAGCCATAGAGGTTAATGTTACTGAATCTCAGCCATATAGCTTGTAATAATATGGTGTTTTAAGATTTGACGCACGGACTTTTGATTTTACTGTATTTTTATAAACTAAATGATACCATAATAACGTAGCTAAGAGTTAATTACATACTAAATGACAAGCCACATAGACTAGATATTAAGAATATAGATTTATATATATATTAGGTGGTAACAAACCGCTAGGTAGTTAATTTTTAACTAACTAATTATCATTATAACCAAACTCTATTTAAAATTCAGAAAAATAAATGAAGATAAGGATTGGTCTCTTTATAATTCGTATGTACCTTTATGCAAGCGACCAAACAGAGTCCCGCTCCCCGCTCTCGGATGCCGAACCCTAACTTCTCTAGTGTAAATAGATATCAGACGCGCGTAGTGTTACTAGACGGCAGGAATTTTCCTGACATGTTCAAAATTTTTAAATTGTCAGGAGTTTTCTATTCCGGATAATTTCACGTTTTCTAATATAAAATTAAAAATTCTATCTATTAATGTATTTTGTGAATATATAAAAATAAAAGAATCAAATTTTAACCAGTTTCATGAATTATAACATAATTTTTTTACTCAATTGCTGATTTTTAATACTATTTTAGTATTTTACGAAAATCTTCGCGTAACATTGTGTTAAATTAAATTTTACACACACACATAATTACCTACACATAATTCTAACACACACTACATTGTCCAATATTTTGTCACTTATTTTCATTCTTGTATCTGGTTACCCTATCGCTCGCAAATACGTCAACATTTTTTCTTGCATACAAGTTGTCTAGTGGAGACTATTTTATTGTAAGATATTAATAGTTATGGCCTTGAGCCGTCCTTCGAAATTGCATCACAGTGTTTAATAACCTTTTTGAGGTTATTACTAACAGCTCACAGTTTTGACAAATAAGAAAATATTCTCATACTTTAGGTAAGAACAAAACATATAACTGTATCAACAATTTTTGTATATCCATAATTATTTCTGCGTAAAATAAATATCCATGAAGTGCAGCAAATCACAATATTTTGTACAAAGTTATAAATTAACTGAAACACCTAACATTAATACTTAAGCGTGACTGAACTAATAACCGCTTGGTTCTAAACGAAACTTATGTCATAATAACATTGTAAGCTATGTCGCAAATAGTCACAATTTATTTGCGTTTTTTTTTTTAAAAAGTAATATAGTTGTAAATATTTTGTGATACAACTTCTATTGAATCAATATCTTAATTTGAAATAAATTTCCTATTTGTGTAGACGCCGCCCAAGTAAATAAACAAACCGATGATAAATACATCAATATCAATTTATAGCCACTGACACTACCGGGTGTCAAGCTTTATATACATATACATAGATATATGTGTATATGTCATGAATTATCTGTTGTTCTATACCGGCTCCCGATCAAATAAAATACAAAAATTGCAAAATGGTAGTGTATATATCGTCCCCGTAGATCGAAAACTAACTAACTAACAAATAGTGACTTTCGAGATATCATGACTTGAAATTTTTAAAAATAAGAAAAATCATAACTTTGAAATTTGGTGTTTTATTAATAACTTTTTAATAGTTTTCAATCGCAATTACCTGACTTCTTTATATGGTGACATCAGATTTTAGAAAAACCTTATTACTTTGCAGTAATTTATACAAATACAAGTTAGTTAGTTTTCGCCCTCATGAAATGTTATAATTTATAATTTTTAGCTAATGTAAGTTACTTTAGTGAAAAATTGCTTAAAATTTATGTGAATGTATTGGTGATTAAGGCATGTTAATGATATTTTACTTGTATTTTTCTGTTCAAATTTAATTTTCGGACCTTGAGTTGTCAACCTTTTTCAATAAGTTAAATTTGAACTTTGAAGTTCACTTGTTTAAATTATTAGTAATACAAACAAAAAAAAATTAAACAACATCTTTATTAAAAACTGTTACAAAATTATATGAAAATTATTCAGTTTCATCGAAACATTATTCATTAGTAACATTTGGTTCGCCTATTCTATTTACAGCAGTTTTGCTAGTAAGTAACGAATGGTACCACGGATTTAACTTAAGGGGGCTCAAGGGGTTATTACAAAAACCTATTAGGCTTCAGTACAAAGACCTATTAGGTCCTTCTTCTCGGCCTCCGAAATAGGAAGAGCACTGGAATAATCCTTCGGAATAATAAACAGTTTCTTTAATGGCGTCTCTGTTTCTTTTACTTTCGTCTGTATGATTATCAACTCCTTGGAGTATTTTATAATTTTCTCTTGTTTTTCACTGTAGTACATAGTCCTAAGAGAAAACTTTGGTAGGGAGCTCATTCCATAACCTAAGTGTTCGAGTGAGGCAGTTTCTCCGTAACTGCACTTCACGTGACCACTTAGGTTCTAAGGTGTGAGGATGAATTCCCTGCCAATGGCGAGCGATGAGATGGTAGAAAGTAGTCGTGGGCATCATTACAAACAAATCCTTAGATAACATCCCATTATAAAAACGGTAGAACACACAAAGGGAGGCAGAGTCTCTCCTCAACTTAAGGGTTCGATACGGCTTGTGAGTTTGGAATCGTTGACGATTCTCACAGCCCGTCGTTAAACCGAGCCAAAAGGGCTAAGCTGGTATCCGGGTGTACCTGCCCAGAAAATGCCGCAATCTTACTTCTTGTAAACCAGCAACCTTTGCCCCGATGTGAAGTACTGCTTCGCTCTGTTGAGAACACCAAGGTTTTTGGACGCCAGCTTTACTTTGTCTTGCAAATGATCTCTGAACTGAACATCGCTGAAGATGTCAACAACAAGAAACCCAATGCTCTTGGAGATGGTAAGGGGTGTGTTCTAGAATTGTGGAACCTCAGTGAATGAAAACCTTCTTAGCAGTGAACCCGCAGACTTTTGTCGCCTTAGGGTTGAATCGAAACAAGTTTTCCCGTCCCCAGTCTGAGACCTTGGACAGGGTGATCTTGATTTAAGACACAAGTTCTTCGCGCTTATCCTCCACAACAGAGCGAGGTATATTGCTACGGCCCGGATAATAATTTTCCCTTGTTCTGTCATCTGCAAAGCAATGTATGTTGTTTTTGGACAACATGTCATTTATATGTAGTATAAACAGCGTAAGAGACAGCACAGAGCATTCCTAAACACCAGTGTTAATGACTTATGCTATCATAGCAACTACTACTTGTATGCGACTGCCGGACAAAAACCTAGCCTCCCATGTGCACAAACCCTCGGGATATCCGTAGGATGGCAACTTCAATAGAAGATCCCGGTGCCAGACCCGATCGAACGCTAAGATTCCAGGCTACATGCTCATGCCTCCCCCTGACTCTCAGTGCCTAGTGCCCATCGGTGTGTGTCACCAGTCGATTGACCGTGGTAAAAGCCATATTGACGGTCGCTGACCAGGTCGTGTTTTTCTAGGTATCTTAGAAGCTGTGTGTTTATCTATCACCTTGGAGAGGAAAGAGGTAATAGCGCTTGGATTCGATGGATCTATCTATCTTCTTTTTCGGCACCAGGTGCACATTTGCAGTATTCCATGTAAACAGAAATTGCCTAGTATGGTAGGAAAGCGCAAAAAGGAGCATATAACTCAGGAAAGACTGTTTAAGCACCACTGCAGGTATACCATCTGGCCCACTCGACTTTTGAAAAAAGAAGGACGTGATAAGTCTATTTACTAAAGGAATTATACCTCTTGAGTTGCATCAGTGGTACTATTTCCTACCTACTAGCAAAACTACAGTAGATGAAGTAGTCGAACCAGATGTAATTTTTTATACCACTAACGTGGCAAACAAGCTTACGGTCCGCCTGATGGTAAGCGGTCACCGTAGCCTATGGACGCTTGCAACACCAGGGGCATCACTCGCGCGTTGCCGACCCTTCAGAAATCTAATAACTTCTTTCTTGAAGAACACCATACTGTAGTCCTTGCAGAAAACCTTGGCAGGGAGCTCATTCCACAACTTAAGCGTTCGCGGGAGGAAGTTTCTTTGAAACCGCTCTGTACGCGACCATTTAGGTTCTAAGGTGTGAGAATGAATTCCCTGCCGATGGCGAGCGGTGCGATGGTAGAAAGTAGCCGTGGGCATCATTTCAAACAATTCCTCAGAACACAAGCCATTGTACAAGCGGTAGAACACACAGAGTGAGGCAAAGTCTCTCCTCAGACTTAAGGGATCGATACCGCAAGTGAGTTTGGAATTGTCGACAATTCTCACAGCCCGTCGTTGAACCAAGTCAAAAGGGCCAAGCTGGTATCCGGGTGCACCTGCCCAGACGTGAAGTACTGCTTCGCTCTGTTAAGTACACCAAGTTTTTTGGACGCCAGCTTCACCTTATTTTGTAAATGATCTCGGAACTGAACATCGCTGGAGATGTCGACACTAAGGATCCCAATGCTCTTGGAGATGGAGAGGGGAGTGTTCTGGAATTAAGGGACTACAGTGAATGGAGTTTTCTTAGCGGTGAACGCGCACACTTGTGTCTTGTGTGAATTAACAGAGAATGTTTCGATAAAACGGTTCTTTTATAATTTTTAGCCATTTCAAGCACACAAAGATTTCAACTTAAACTTATATCGGCACAAAAAGCTGTACTGAGACCTTATTGGGAACAGTCTGGAGCTATTCAGATTCTGGGATTCCAGAAAATGTTTGCAAGTAAATTCAGACTTCCATACATTTTTGTCTCGAATTACGGAGACAGAAATTATCCACGACGTGTTCCAGGATAGCAATAACTAAACCGCATTCGGTAGCAGTTTTTTGCAATGGCTCTCTGCAACTCATCAAAATTAAAAAATCGGCCAAGTGCGAGTCCGACTCGCGCACAAAGGGTTCCGTACCATTATCTATAAAAACGGCAAAAAAAAATCACGTTTTTTGTATGGGAGCCACCCCAAAAAAAAATTTTTTATTACAATTCAATCATTTCTAAATATTCTGTAAATAAACTAAAAACTACTAGTAACTTCCGCTTATTACCCTTTGGATACGGAACCCTAAAAACTAGTAATAGGATTTATACATGCTTAAATAAACCTAATTTGCACACTGGAATGAGTGAAAACTCACTAAAAGATATTTATTTATTGTAACTACGGTAAGTTTTGTCAAATTTTACAAAATCATATTCGTATATTCACTAAAGCGACTTAGTTTTCGGTCTGCTACATTTGTTATAAGCTTGGGTTTTTGTGTCACCAAAATCATTTAGTGATTTTTCTTTACGAGTCCAGTAGCGATTTTAATCAAATGTTTTGGAGTAAAACTAACTTACGCTTAAGCAATTTAAATATCATCTGTCATAAAGATAATAATCACTAAATTCATTAATTATTTTATCCTTTCATGTGTAAGGTATAATCGTTGCATTTGGTGAGTTTTGACATTTCCTATCTCAGTCATACGAAGAGCTAGAGCCATGGTGATAAGATAGAAAAATAAAGAAAAAAAATGTGAACAGAGTGACATTCAAAACTCATTTTCGTTAAAAGTGTCACTCAGTTAATTTTCGCTCTACGGGGACGATATGTATAACATATATAGTTTCAACGTCGACGTGTGATGTACCTACCTACCGTTTATGAGTAAACGGTTTTTGACATCTAACATTTACTTAACCTCACTATTTGTAACTGCCGCCAAATTTTAATTTTGAATTGAATTCGCTTGTAATTTATCTACGGGGCTTATTAATTTACTCACGTGCACACGTCTTGTGCGCGATGTGTTTGTAAAATGTGCATTATCTGCCTGGTGCTGACCTAGCGGCTAAATCTCCGTGTTAGCATTCCGCCAAAACAGACCAGTCCTCGACCTTCGCATCGACCAGCTTCCGGCACCACTAGGCCGGCCGCGAGACGCACCGCCGCCGCCGGCAACGGCTCACCACAAAACAACCACAGTCTAATTTACCTGGTGGAGTGTAAGTTTGTTCGTACCCGCAGTAAGCTCGCACGCAGCACGGTTCCGCCTGAACTTTGCACACCGCCTATAGCTACACTGATCATTATTTCCCGTGACCCAGTTCATTTCTTGTTCGTGAGAATAATTGATCCCTTTATATGTTAAATCATTGAAATAAACTTTTTGATTGATACCCTTTTTTGTTTATATCAATGTGTTAAACATACTAATACCAACAATACAAGATTTGTTCGTTTTATTGTACCCACTGTGTCTGTATACAGAGAGATCAAAACTTAGCGTTTCTTTATATTAATTTATAATAATAATGTATCCATCTGCTTATTTATGAAATTAATAAAACATATCACATGTGTCTTATTTAGAAAAGTAAACCCGAAATATCTGAAACTTCTGTGTCACTTTCTTTGAATGCACAACGATGTTTCACTACGAGTTAACAAAACAAAAATTATTTGTATGTATTTTTATTGCATACATATTATAGTAATTCAATATGTAACGCATTTAGGGTGCGAGTGTGACAAAGACAAATATATTTATACAAAAATCGGAAATATACCTTGAAAATGGGGTAGAGGGGGCAGTCTTACCGAAGTTTGCGTGGCGTATTTAAATAGGCCCTCGTTGGTACATCGTATTCCCCCCGATCGACCCGGTCACGGTCGTAAAACTATTGTTAGGCGGCCTCGGCACGTACTAACGTCCCCAGATGACGATCTCGCTATCCGGATAGCGAGATTAGTCTCTACGACCTCCCCGAATAGGGCCTCCCTCCAAACACGACGCCGACGTCCCCGGGTTCGTCGGCGCCCACAAGGATACACTAGGTATCAAAGAGTGCCGGGGCGCTTCTCGCCCCCACTCAATCGCAACCGCACCCGCGTAACGGGGAACTCCCCTCCTGGCGGTGACTCACCTTCGGGTTCGAGACTTACGCCGGTCGAAGGGACGCCCCCGAGAGCGACAACCCAAGCCGAGGCTTCCCCCGCGGGAAGCCCTTGAGCGTTGGGCGCTATATGGGCTGAGACTCCTTCAGAGTCTCGCCCCAAAAGTCCGGTGAAGCAGTAATGGCTGCAACAGCCAACTGCATAGTCAGCTCAGAAAAAAAAAAAAAAAAAACATCGTATTGCCGTATCTACATACATCTAAGTGAACGCGAACGATACCGCTCACGAAAACGAGTCGCACATAATGTTCACTACTAAACTAATAGTTAATAATCAATAATAAGTTGCTAACGAACCGTGTTACGGACTTTTATTAGTGTCTGCGACAATCAGTTCCGGATTCAATGTCTGCGTCAAACAATTCGTTTGTTTACGTCCCTTTTGCGTCTGGTTTTGCTTCGGCTTGTTACAAGTGCAACCTGTCTGACCGCGTTTTTTCAAATAACAAGGATTATCGTATAACAGTGTTACTTTTTCATAAATTATTTGTACAAACACGTGCTTATGTTTATTAGATTTTAATCTTGCTAAGGTATTAGGTATCGTGCGATGAGGACCATGTCGCTATACTAACGCTTTCGGATTAATCCAGTTTATGTTTTAAACCATTCTTAATACCATTCGATCGAGCTCGTGAAGCACTTTCAGGATTAATGATCAGTATTTCGATATAGTGTATGGTTTAGAAATAATCAAGTGAGATCACCTGTGGCGTATTGAAAAGTATTGTACTGCATTCATCTACCAAGTGACAACGTTTATGTCGAATATTAACGCTGGCACCGATTTAAAAAAAAAAAATTGGCATATTTACTTTAAATTTTTGAAAGATAAAACTTTTCTCCCTTTTTACGAGTAGTTATAAATTAAATAAATTACAGTTTTTATGTCGGTAAAAATTTTTTAATTACTTTTTTATTACTTCTTTTTAAAATTTCAGTTGTATTTGAAAATATTCATTAATATTAATATTTTTTTTTCGTTCGAGTACCTTTGTTCAATTATTTATTTGTCTTTTACGTGTAGTTTTAGGTATGAAAGTATACTATACATAAAGTGTTTCCGTCTAAATAATTCACCATCAATTCTTTAAATTGCTAAGCCACTTTTTGAAATTTTCATTGAGATTGTTTAGCTAGAGCCTAACTGCATGCATACTGACATGTTTTAGAAATACGCTGTTAAGCCAACGACACGTTTTCCTCGTGACTAATACACATTTAACTCTCTATCTCAAAAACTACTTGACCGATTTTGATAGAACTTGCACTGCTCCCTAAGTTGGACTAAACGTAGTAAAACAAAAAAGAATTTGCAGTTTGCAATCCGACTAATAGTTTTTGAGATATGCGCGGACAAACATACATACACTTATGGAATTTGTCACACGTGATTAGAAGCTAGTATAGACTTACATATGCAAAAACTCTGTAATTCTGACAAGATAACATACATAAGAGGATCAAATTAATAAATAACCCACTTTTGTGAAGACGGTTAAAAATATTTTTCACTTTGTATCTACAAAGGCGCTGCGTCAGTTTTCACTTTCAAAATGCAACAGAGCAGCAATAAAGGAAGTTCAGTGATCCTAAAACTGTTATGGTAATGCGAAAACAGTATCTAATTCGATGCAGCGGCTAAGTAGTAAACAAAGTAGTACGTCACGAAGAAAACAAGTCGCGAGACCTTACCGTGGACTTGACTACATCCATATCGAGTGATGGGCGACAACCAACTCTTACCTCGCGTCTATGTAATCATTATTCAATAATATGCAGCAAAGTCCTTTAGATAAATATATCAGCAGAAAAATTTAAGAAAAGTAAGTTTTCACATATTATTATGACTATGTTCAGCAGGCCTTATCAACTCTAAGTGACTTGCTCCAGAACCTTGAGGTATTGCTGAAACGGGATTATCATATTTTTCGCACCTTTGAATGTTCACTTGAGTAAGACTTAAGAAGTAGTCCATTCGGCGCATAATCTAAGCGTGCTGCCTTATCATAAAATGCATTAAAATAAACTATTTCAATAAATTTATTTCATAATAAGCACTAGTACAGTCAAATAAGATACATTTTTAGGCTAAAAAAACATTATTTGAGTTTTGAATTTTAGTGTACATGTCCATTAAGACCTCCCTTTGTACATACTAAAAGTCCCCATCGATAGCTGTTGCGCTCGCGACGCCATCTTGGAAAAAAGGTATCCTTTTTTATATCCTTTCTTATATCTCGGCAATTATTACTGATACGAAAAAATTGTGTTTGAAATAACTATAGCTTATTAAATATCCTACGAAAACTCTCATACATATTATTAAAGAGGAAATTATTTGTTTTTTTGCTGCCGATATACCGTTTGTTTGCTGATTACTCCAAAATTGTTCAAATATTTTTTTAGACTTATTCCGTGAAACTACCACGAAAGAAAAAGAGACAGGTGAGAGGGTGAGAAAGAGAGAAAAGGGAAAGGGGAGGGAAGAGGAAAATGCTCCATGTGACATGATGTGTATGGCTGGGTCGGAACATGTTTTTGGGCTACTTGGTAGGTATAAGTCCCACCAAAATTATACCTCTACCGAGGAGTAGACTCTTTCTACTAAAGTGTCAAGGAGGCTTCAGGTGTAGTTGTCGGATGTCGGATGTCGGATGTCGGATGTCGGATGTCGGATTACAGCTAAAGTATTGGAGATACATAAATAATATATCTTAGCTTTATTATAGGAAATTTAACAGGTTACAGTAATTGTGTACACGATTTTATCGTATTTATATGTGTTGTAGAGATATAAGAAAAAATTAAAAAGGGTACCTTTTTTTCAAAAATGACGGCGCGAGCGCAACAGGTATGGATGGGGACTTTTAGTATGTTTAATGGGAAGTTGTAATGAACATGTACACAAAAATTTGATTGGACGAAGCTTCTAGTGACTTTCTTGTATAGAGTCCTAGTATGTATATCAATCTTACAAATACACAAATTTTCATAGAATTAAGAAATACATTATAAATATACATACATAAATTGTTCTTACATCTTACTCACAAAATTCTATCTTCGTTTTAGACTACCTGAAGTTAGTCTTAGAAAAAAATATATCGTAAATATGACTATCTGGCTACATCATCAATCTAAATACTTTTTTCATAGCAAAGATCCAGTCAAAAGATCAAACCTCGAGCCAGGTCTTATGGACCTGCAACAATCTTTACAGTCTCCCCTTTTAGTCTCGCTCGCCACACCCCCAGGCCTTACAACCAAAGCCCCTACCAAACAATTCCCGTAAGACACATAATTGTTACGATCGACACATCGAGATCTCTAACACAACGGAATGATATTATAATTAGTATAACGAAGACAGCGCGCAGTCGACCGCTACCCGCCTTATGTACACGTCCTCTGTGTGACGGACGCGGACGGACAGACAGGCGAGCGGCTACCCAATGTGTCATATATACATATATATATAACTTGTGCTGTTACATATTTGTGAAGTGTTTATATATAAGTGGCTGGTGTAGAACGTTGATTTGATGTAAGTCCGCCTTGATAGTACAATACAAAATATTTAGGTAAATAAACGACGAAAGTTAGAAAAAAATGTTTCAACACTTTAATGCAATAACAAAATAAAAAAAAATTTAAAACAAAAATAAATATTCGAAATCAATTTTATTTAATTTTGTAAAAATAATTAACAGTAAGTCTTTCGAAGTTACCATAAATGTTTTGTGAATGGAAAAATACAAATTAGACGTTAGTACCTACTTATGCTTAGTTAGTTTATTTAATTTAACAAAATATCCTAATTATTTTCAGGATGAATTAAAATGATTTGTTTAATCGATAATATTTATTTTACGACAGATAAAAAGACAAACAAAATTCAAATATTAAACCAACTGTTTACGTGCGATTAAACTTTTAAATAATTCAATACGAAATTTTACAAGTCTTTTTAAATTACCATAAATATTTAAAAATAAATGCTTAAATACGCCATTTTTCATTTGCAACTAAAATTTTTTTACGTAAAGCAGTTTTCGAGCATATATCAACAAAAGTAACCGCATTCCCATACACAATTTCATCCCTTATTTTAACAAAACAGTAAACAAGTCATTCTTAATTTTTAACAGTATTTTTTCTTAAACATGCTACGATAAGTGCGACGTTATCTTGGACAAGCCTTTTTGTGATAAGTGGTACATGCAGTAAGTAGGTACAGTATCAGAGAGCGGCCCGCAATATTACATATTTGAAAATAAAACGAACTTTTTTAAACCCAAAAATTGATTACTAAAGAGATAACTCATCAAGATTTATGTGCCATTAAATTATTTTAAAAAGTGAAATAAAACCGGCCAAGTGCTCACACTCGTGCACTCGTACACCGAGGGTTCCGCACCTACCACCATTTACGTAATTCACAAACACAAACAAAAAAGTGTGCCGCTAAGCGGTGGCCCATCCAAGTGACCAAACCTAACGTTGCTTAGCGTCGAATATCGTTTCGAACTACCAAATGTTCTACTAAAACATAGAACCTTTAAATGGTCACTTCTATCCCCTTAAAGGGTCGGGAGTGATAAAATAAAATCCTGAAATATGTATTTTATTATTTATAGGTTAGATTAGTTTTTTACGTGCATGTTTGTAAAAAGCAAACATGTGATGCGTGCCTCGGCTATGCCTAGTCCTGCATACTAACGATCGCCCGGTTATGCTGCGTTTGCGGGCCGTGGCAGTAATGTACTATATCTCAATGGAGTTAACTTAGAAAATTTAAGATTTTCCTTCAAACATCAAACCCCTATTTCACTTCCTTAGGGAACGAATTTTATCATGATTCTATGATCAAAATTTGAAGTTTCTAGCGTCAATAATATCGGCCCGACGTTCACGTAACGAGTTAGACAGGACATGCATTTTTGTATAAGTATACATAATACAAATTATAATACTTACTAATGATAGATTACCTTATTAATTTTCGATTCATAGATGAAATTTTATATATATATATATATATAGGTGATAACATAGGGAAACAATAAAAACTGTTAAATTCCATTGCGATAATTTTTTATTTCTTAATATGAAATTTGGCACTTTTATATTGCAAACATTTATCGTAGTGAGTACCATACCAATAGTTCATAACTCAAAAGTTTACTCTTAAAGAGGTCAATAACTTTTGTCCATAACAGTTTGTCTCTTTCCAAAGGTCGATGTGCAATATTTTCCACCGCGTACTCTAAGAAAGTTAAGATCCGTATTCGAGGATATTTGATCTGAATTCAGATCCGTATCCGCGACAATACATTTTTAGCGATCCGGCACATCACTAATATGTACACTCACGTTACATATAAAAAATAAAAGAAAAAAACTGGCCAAGTGCGAGTCGGACTCGCGCACGAAGGGTTCCGTTCCATTATAAAAAAAACGGCAAAAAAATCATGTTTGTTGTATGGGAGCCCTCTTAAATATATATTTTATTCTGTTTTTTATATATATTTCGGCAACAGAAATACATTATCTGTGAAAATTTCAACTGTCTAACTCACTTTTTATTTAATGAGAGTATTCCGGGGCGTGCTGTCAAACCCAGCCATATTGAGCATTTTGGGGCTGTGCGTGCCTAACGGATATGTATCGCGTCGCCTGCGCCCATGTATGTTTGCAGTGCCCCGCGCTAGGACCGATTTGCTCGCAAAGTCACCAATGATTCGAACATTGCATGCACTGAATCGAGTTGACCAGAAAATTGATTTGATAATATATTCGATTGAGGAATTTAAACGGGAGATTTTTTTGGACGCAAGTTATAAAAAAATTTAAATGTATAAGGTAATTTTTGTTGCTGCATCTAATACATCCGGAGTTAAATGTAAGTATGTATCACTACTAGATGAGTCGTAACTCAATTCGTTTCCAAACTCTCGATAACACAATAAAATATTACTTTAGTACGTCAAAGAAAGTAAAACAATACCTTTAAAAAATGTATTTTTTTTTAAATATAGGTAAGATGTGTATATAAAATATATTTTATTCTAAACATTAGTAAAAGATTTTTTAATACCGGATGAGTAGTTTCGGATATATTACATTCAAACTTACAAATATACAAACTGTATCTCTTTGGGTTCGTTATTTTTGGTATAAAAACCTTTTCCATTTATTGATTTACATTTTTAATCATTTTGTAATCAACACCTTTTGGTCGGGTAGCTTGTAACGTTACCAACAAAATTATTGGTTGCAACACGAACGTAAGACTTACACACACTACGATAAACAATAAATATGTATAGGCAGTTAAGACAGATTTACACCAAAACCCCACTTCAAGACATGGGTTGTTTCATTTTTCGATGACAGAACTGATGAAAATAACAAGAATAATCATAAACGAGCGCTTGGCAGTTTGTTACAGACGTTACTAAAATTTCAATATTTTTGACACCAATAATGCTAAACGAACGGATGACAGGTGACAAAATAAACGAAAATAATAATTATATATTCCCAAAACGAACACAATTTTCCTTATATTATCGTAGAAAAATTGTCCCTAATCTAATCAATTGCTATTAATTAAATACATATATCAAATTATTTAAAATTAAAACGCAACCATGACGGCTAAGGATATTGCTAAACAGCTCGCATACATCCCGTTAATGTACCTACATTACTCTCTTATGCTTACCTCTCACTTGAATATAGCAGCATCTTCATCAACTTAACATAGATAACAACAAGCAGAAAGAAGAATAAAATTAACTACAAATGCGCGTTACGTGATCTATCACTCGGCACTCGACACGCGCTCGGTGTATAAAGCGCAGCATTAAATCACGAACACACCATTCAATCATAAATTATTAAACAATACGACATACATCACACAAGTTGAGTTGTATAAGCTAAGTGCGAGTATGACTCCACGGAATAAACGAGTCCAACCCGTACTTGGGGAGTTTTATTATTTGTTGTATTACTTTAGAGCTTACACAACTAAGGTATAATTTACTTTAAGTTTGAAGCTTGTGTGTATTACCGTTGCGACGACAGAGTAAAAATAACAAAAATATAATTTTTTTATGGATTATTTTTGGTTCTTATAACTTAAGTGTTCTGTAAAAAATTAAGGTTTCTACCTACTTCGGTCTAACTAAAAGATAGCCCTTTAAAGGTCGTCCGCGCGGACAGACAGGCTGACAGTCATATTTAATCTAAAAATCTGAATTATAAAACATATATACATACATAACATCACGCCTGTTAGGTGCCACGGGTAGGCAGAGACCAAAGACTGCCACTTGCTACTATCTTGGCATACCTCTCTTGCCTCATCTATACGCATCAATGACTTCATACATTTCCTACGGTTCCAAATACTCCTGACCTGGCCTTTTCTGAGAACGTACTCAATTTGATCTACATACGTTTGCCGAGGTCTACCTCTACCGACCCTACCAATTGCTTCAGATTCATAAATCTGTTTCGTGCATCTATTTTCGTTCATTCTTTTTTTTTCATTATAAAACACAGCAAATATTAACTAAGGGTAAAAATCTAAAGCAGCGTCTATCAAATTAATAAACGTTATAGAATAAGATAACCGCTAACTTAAGAAAACTATTATTTGCAAATAAATATACATGCTTGGGTACCTGTACCTACACTATAATTTTTATGAACTAAAATAAGCTTAAATTTGGTAGGAAAATATGTTTCTAGAATTGATTATGCCATTTGGCCGTTTAAACATAGCTTAAGACAGTCATATATTAAGGTGATATATAGATATTCGTACATTGCTTGAATGACGGTGATACCGCCTACGCACGGTTTCAACCAGGGTTGTCGCTCATAACACAACAACTATGAAGTAATTATTTAAAAAAAAACATTAAATACTGGTTACATGATATTCATCTTATTTTAATTTAAATGAGATTCTACAAAAAATTTCTTAAGGTATACGCCTACGCACTTCTTTTTGTTATTTAGTTCTTAATACCATAAAATGGAAACAAGAATAATATAAGAATTTAAAAACGAAGTTGTAAAGCCAAGGTAATGAGACTATTACACTTGTTTGTTGGCAAAAAAAACGAGAACTGAAACATGCCATTAACCTTGCCTCTAAAGTTAAATTCGATGCATTAAAGTCTCAGCATTAAATCCGCAACAATCCTTATTCCAACAAGCGACATAACTTTACTCATCCCATATCACCATCGACATCTTCAACCCCGTGAAAACCCCGTCAACTCAATGTTTACTTCGTAACCATAGGAACCTGATTTGAAAACTTCAACTCTTGCACAGTACTTAGTGACGAAGGCTAAGCGCTGTGTGGTCTGTCAGTTTGTATTGTTTTTTACATCCATAATCGGTTCAACCAAATGGCGGCGCGTTATTTTTTGCCGTAATCTTCGAAATTGCCTCAATTTGACTTATGTTAATCGAGAGTTACGCGTATGTATATACTCATCAATCTACTTCAGCGACAATCCCAAACTCACAACCCGTATCGAAACTTTAATGTCTAAGGAGAGATGTGTTCTGAGGAATCTATTACGAACGAGGACTGGAATATCGCTCTTGTGCTTAGTCTTCGAGCAACGCTGATGACATTTTATACCGGACACACCCGTCCAATATCGATAGCTACTATATTTTATACCGGACACCCCCGTCCAATATCGATAGCTACTATATTCCTATAAATAATTTACAGTGCTGAGTACCCATTGGACGATATGCGGTATGCGGGCTGTGGCGTATAGAGTTCCGTTCCCATAAAAAAATGTTTTAAAGTTAAACGCGTGTAGCAATCAATACAATATGTTATATTTACACTTTTTCATTATTGTCCCTGAAAATTTTCTAACCTTAAGGTGAATTCGAATCCGATTCCGTCCATATAACCTTAGGTGCCGTAAATATACATTTTGCTAATTAAAATGCGTTATTATCATATTACATTGCTATTTATCACTGTCACAAAATGCGTATTCATTCATGAAATTTCAGTCAATTATTAAATAACTAGAGTGTTGTTGATTTCATACATTTTATTATTTTATTAAAATCTTAGTTATTTAATGATTTACTGGCATTTTATGAAGTTTTGTGTCATTAAGTTTAGCTTAATGCAATTTGTATGCAAAAACGTTGGTCGGATTCGCCTTAAAACATTTTGGAAGATATATGTCTTTTTAGAAAAGAGCAGTGGACTGTATCTTTTGATAGGTAACAAAGAAGTTCCGACAAGTACATAAAAAAAAACAAACACGAATTGTAGACATCCTGAAGAATCGTTGTAATAATAAAATTCTAATAACCATGAAACATTACAGCACTGTTCGCAAAAGATTATTAGAGCTGACTTCAGAAAAGGAGGATGTTAACAATTGAGTTGTATTTTTTTTTAATGTTTGTATTTAATTACCTATTTAATGCGAAGCCATATATTTATAAAAACGTTTTAAAATAAAACGTAAAAACACACATTCTATTTATTTATAAGTTCATTTGTTAATTAAATTAAATAAGTTTCCTTAATTAAATCTTGCGTTGTAAAAAGACTACTTACTTAGTTCTTTTATAACTTTTAAACATCAAGAAATACCAATTAAATTTTGAGTTTTAAAAGATATTTCCTTCTTTCTAAAGATATTTTGCCTTTGAAGAGTGAGAGAGGCTGAGCTCATTGTTACAAGTATACCAAGTATTCATCAAACACTAATTAGAGTACTAAGTGTCCTAGGAAGTTTATTTCGAAAAGCCATAGCAAATTATTATTGTCAGAAATTTAAATAGGTATGCAATTGCTTATTTCTCTTTCTGTTGTTAGTAGTAGGTAATTTCTTGAATACGACGTCCTTGTGAGACGGACCGGACCGGATGTATGAACCATTTGCTCATTATTAACCAACTAGAATGGATCTCCATTTCAAGAACGCGATCAAAATCCACGTTATAATCAACGAACCGTAAACACGTAGAGCAAATTACTTTTCTTTTCATTCAAAAATAAAACAACAATTTATGTAAGAAACCTGACATTTTCCAAATTATAATGTCATATATTAGAATCATATAGTCACTACTATCTCCGATTAAATAACTTAGCCAAATTTTCATCTTCCTCTAAATACAACTTTAATCCCTAGAAAGGCATCTATCTATATAAAATCTATAATCTAATCTATATAAAAGAAAATACAATACGAATATTAAACACAAATGTTAAAATAATATAGACTGTTAGCAGTTTCTTGCTGTACCGGATAGATAACGGATAATTAAAACCAATAAATAACCTTGGTATATATGTGGGAAATAGCCTTTATTGGAATTTGAATACATTTATCTACAAAAAAGCGGAACACTTACATAATAAATAACTGGTTCACTTGTAACACATCGTCGTATCAAGCGGTGGGACTTCCAAACAAAGTAAAATTTTAACCCATATTTCATCCCCATAGATGAAGATATCAGCAAAATTATTTTTTACGCCATAACGGGTAGGTTATACAAACAAAAAACAAGTCTCTTACACCAGCGATTGATGACTCAGTCAGGACAAGTATTTACATATGTATCTACCTAAAAGGAAAAATACTCACAGTAGAAAGCGAGAGGCACTCCTCCTTGAGCGAGGGCTCGTTGGGAGCACCCACCCAGGGGGCGGTGGCCGCGGCACCTCCGCGACCCTCCTGCCCCTTGATGAACGCGTCCTGCTCGCGGTTGAATTCCCCCAGGATGCTCTGTGAACAATACACACATCATTTTAGACAATATACACTTCAAGAGTTGGAAATAGTAAACGGTTCTATATCGTCTTACTTTTAATGTATTACCTGTGCCTTTTTCAAAAATCGTATTCCGATAAAAACGCTATTAAAATAATTTAACTATTTTAAAACTGACGTAAGATGTATCGGATGTTCTACGAAAAAGATACTGTTTGTTGATCAAACGATATCGGGATCACAAGTCATAACGCTGTACCACAGAAGAAGGATTAAATACAAAGTTCCGATGAAACGTGTGAATGCTGGGCAAGGAGCGACCGTGTTGCTCTGTCTAGACGCTCCTCTGTATATAATTCTGTGGTTGTACTTTTTCCCGCAGTTTATGATGTAAAAAGACGTTTCAGACGCAACCTAAAATTATTATGAGGGTAATAAATAACCTTTTTATCTTTCATACTCTTAAAGTAGACCATATATTATCTATGACCGAAACGGACGGCCGATGAGTAAACAAAAAAACACCTATACCGCCACACTTCGATTAATGTTAGAAATATTTATTATTAACTTTACCGCAAAAAAAAAACATTTTTTTACTTATGATTGGTGATCACTAAAAATTTATGATAATAAAAAAAAAACAAATAAATATTTAAGAAAAGTTTCCAAAAAAGGGTTTTTATAAAAAAAAAATTGACATTTATTTGTTTTTCGACACAGATTTGTTTTTTTAAGATAACGTTAATTTTGCTAAAAAAAAATTATATTATCACTGGATCTTTTTTTTAATATAAAATAGTTTTTAATATATTTTGTTTAAATTATTAACTAACCGGACTGTTGCTACTAAAAAGGTATCAATAGTTCGGTTCTTTGTCACAACCGAACTATTGCAACTTAAAAGTTTCAGTAGTTCGGTCAACCGGACTAACAACCGGACTACTGCAACAAGAGGGATTGCGCAGCTTTTTTTATGGCTATTGTGGCGGCCCAAATTAAATGGTAAAATTCAATCGCAACGATTCATGGTTCGCGCTCTGATTATACCCGCCAACTACGCGACCCGTGAAAAATGGCAAAGTATGATTTATCAGAATGAAAATCAATTAAGTGTTGCCAGCAACACGTTATCAGGTTTTATATTGTTATAACTTGAACTGAAATGAAATTAACTACCACATAGGAAACACATTGCTTAAATGCAATGTACTAAGATGGCAGCTTCGGTTCACCGATTTTTATTAAAATAAAAATAAATAACCATCTTCTTTATCAGTGCACTCAGATGTATTAGTCTATTATCATCTACACATGGTTATGCAAGTGAGCACTATGGACGGTGGGCATCCCCCTTTTACTTTTATTAAGATTAAGCGCGCGTACTTACTAACGATAATGACGCGCCTATTCTATGAAGTGCAGCTTATAGCTCTGTTATGTCCGTTCAAGATATGAACCAAGCGCACACTACAAACGAGCAATTATAAGTTTTCACTTCAGCCAAAACTTCATCAGGTGGTGGCGTTGTTTTCTCTACTTCCATTTTCCGCTATTTCAATTAAGTTCTGGTGAGTTTATTTATTTATCCATCTTACATTAATATTTATTTACTAGCAAATGTGATGAAAACGATTGTGTTCAACACGAGCGGTACGAAAATGACAAACTCGAGTCATTAAAGCCTTAGGCTTTTAATTAACCTCTTGTTAGTAATTTTCTTCTTACTACCTTTATACACAATGTAGATTACACTACTCGAAGGCCTTCTGTGATATATTCTGCTCAAAATTTGGCAGGCGCACCTATTTTGAAACCGTATTAGAAGTAATAAGGCAGGCGCGGCACGAACTACTTGCGGACAATTTTAAAACAAAATTGTTTTTTAAGTCAACTGTATAACATTTAGCATGCAACATGGTTTTTTCCAAGGCCTTTTGACCTCAGTTTAAAAAGATAAACTAGAATGCTAACGAAGTTTAACTTGACACTATTCACTGTTTAAAATAACAACAATCTATATTTGCTCTGGCAACGGAGTTTTCTATCGAAGTTGCCATCCCTCGGGGGGTTTATGGAAATGGGCGGCTAGCTTTTTGTCCGGCAGACGCATACGAGCCATTGTTGACTGTAGTTGCTCTGATAGCATGGACATTTATGCTGGTGTCCCGCAAGGCTCTGTGCTGTTTCTACTGCATGTTAATGACATGTTAGACATCAACAACATACATTGCTATGCAGATGACAGTACTAGAGACGCTTATCTAGTCGTCACACTAGTCGTGCAAACAGCCCTCGTTCCGTTGTGGAGGAAAAACGTGGAAAACTTGTGTCTCAAATTGAGACCACTCTGTCCAAGGGTCTGTCTGGGGACGAGGAAACTTGGACCGATTCAACCCTACAAAGACAGAAGTCTGCGCGTTGACCGCTAAGAAAACACTATTCACTGGGGTCACACTAATCCCGAAACCCTCTCCTCTCCATCTTCAAGAGCATTGGGTTGGGAGAAACTTTTTCAAAGAAACTTCATTCCGCGAACACTTGGGTTGTGGAATGAGCTCCCTCCCAAGGTTTTCTCTGAGGACTACAGTATGGGGTTCTTCAAGTTATGTACGGAATCGATGACCTTCAAAGCAGATAGACTGTACACATCATACAATTGAGTCGACGAACAGTGGAACCGGTTGCTGTTTTCGATCTTAGGTCCGCCAATACACTCGCTAGTCAAACAGTGAATGCGTGAATTGAATTTTGGAGAACATGGAACTAGTGGAGTAGAGTAGTATTTATTTTGCATGGCAGATTTTTATGTCATTGTGTATTTGATTTTACGGAGTATGTAATCGACCTACATACATGTTATTAAAATACCAATATCAATTTGATTGAATATATTAGCGAAATATCTATCTATTACTGACTCATGATTATTCAAAAAAAATACTTAGCCTATGTATGAAGCTATAACTTTACATGTTAATTTACATTTCTGATGTTTAGTGTAGGTAGTTAAATGGAAGAAAAATAACATGGACTACTTTTAATTAGGGTCAAAAGTTACCACGGTAATAGATTTTTGCCAAATAAAACGCAGGGCACTACTACTTTATGTTACTACGAAGGAGCAGTTACTTGACTTGATTTCGCGCGAATCTCAAGACATTTCGAAGCTACAGTTACAAATATTGTATATACTTATTATTTTAGCTCAGCAGCATTAAACTCTACATTGAGGTGCCATGGAAATATCTCATATATTCTATTTTTGTTACCTATATCAAAATCGGTCAACTGGCTAGTCTAGTTCAGACTCCCGACCAAAATCCAAATTCTCCCGACAGCCAGAATATTTATTTTACGGACGGCAAGCGCAGATCTAGCAGCTCATTTCGAATTGCCCGACCTCAAAATAGGGGTGACAGTTTCCGATATTGTAGTAGGTTAAACCATGAACGTGTTATATATAAGTCTTACTTATTTCAAAAACCTACGCTGACGAAGTCACTGAAAAAGACTAGTTCGAGATATAAATTTTCACACTGACAAGGTTGCGCCGTTTGTTACTGTAGGTAGGTACTGGGTAGATACTGGGCGAATTTTATTTTACATTAATTTAAATAATTTACACTTCTACTCGAACTTGGTCGAAATACTTGGTTTTACAATTATTTTAGGAAATAAGAAATATAATCATCATAAAATTAGCGTAATTGAATACGGTAATAATGGGTATTAATTTGTATGATGAATATTTAATTCGGCTTTAAGCGCGATCGTAGTACATTTAATTGAGAACCAGTAGGACCGGCCACAAGCAGACGCCGTGTCGCGCGCACTTCAGCCAGTTCTGCCGTGACCATAACAAGGCGCAATCCACGCGGAGTCGAAACATCGATAGCCAATAAGGTACGTTTACATGTAGGTATTGTCGCGTTAAGACTCGAATTAAAAAAAAAAGTGATTATTATTAAATTGAGTAAAAAGCGCGAAAGTGTAGTAGTAGTATATTAAACTGTTGCATAATAAGTCGTCCCTTCGACTGGCGTAGTTGTTAGAGGAATAGTGTTATAATATGATTCTATATTTAAATTTTGGTATTGTGTTTGTAAAGTCTGCAAATACAAACTTGTTTATAAGTTTATAATCGAATTTTACGATATGAGAGTAGATAAAATTAGGTAACAACTTAATAAATAGATAAATGTCAAAAAAAACATCAAGTTATTTAAATGTCTTGTTCTGTTTAGCGTTTCTTTAATAATAACAGTATAAACTGTTACTGTTATTACAAAAATATATTTGTCGAATAGAAAGAAGGTCGAGGAACCCAAAAAAAATGTAGTTCTAATATTTTTATCTAAATACGGAAACGAGGTCGACCTCACTCACAATCAAACAGTTAACTCACACGTTTAACATAATAACTTGTTTTTATTAATAACTTACTTGCAAATTTTTTTATGAGACCTCGCCAATGCCGAGGTACATTAATATCACAAAAATTTAATAAAAACAAGTTTAAAAGATTAATTGCAACAAGACTTATTCATTAAATTTATTAGAAGAGCAGATTTTCGATTTGATACAAAGCTTTTAAACAAGTAGGTATACGATATATGAATGAAAATGATAAAAGGGAAGACTTACATTACCCTTTGGAATAATTTAGTTATGACTTTAATTTTACACAATGTACGGATGGTTGTAGATCTGGGGGCTAAATCTTATAACGACTTTCTTGAGGAACCCTATAAGGTAAATGACCCAGTCCTCGTCAGATTTTCAACTAAATCAATTTTGATCTTTTACTTTTCTTTATTCCTTCACTTATATATCATTCTTTATTATGAGATAATATTAATACTAATTGCCTGCAATTCCAATTAGCGATTTTTATATTGCTTTGATATATAAAAAAAAGGTTTTTAAAACTATACCCCTTTGCCCTGTATTCGGCAGTACATGTCCCAATACCCGTCAATGTCAGTCCTTATATTCGTCATGCTTTATAACATATGAAATGGTGTAAAATAACACGACGTGTAAAAGAATCGTTTTTCTATCGCCACCTCTTAGAAATAACTATTAACTCAGCTCGCACCAAGCGACTATGCAACGGGTGACACGCTTTGTTCTCTAATACACAGTTTCTACTCAAAAACTCTGTCTGCTGCAATGGCTGTTGTAGTTCGTTAACAGCCGTGGCCTAGTGCCACTTCAGCTTGCTAATTCTACGAGCTATATCGGTGACTTTATAGAGAAACTTAGTTCGTTTCATTGTGCGCAGAACAACTTTATTCTTGTGGACTAGCTCCACTGTTAGTGTCTACGTTTCGGCAGCATAAGTCTTAACGTACATGTCATAGACTTTTTTCGTCTTTAGGTTTTGCGGTATAGGTTAATATAGACTTGACGCTCTATCGGCTTCTCTCTCGAAGTTGTTTCGCGCAAGTTGCATTTTCTGTCCAAGGTAGACATAATGCTGAATCCCCTCGAGTAAGGTATCCACGTCGTATTCTGGCTTTGGCAAAGCACAACAAGGTGGTTGGTGGTTAACTGATTAATTACTTAGTAAATGGCCTAATACAAGTTTGCCTACATATATACTTACTATAATAATATATACACACTACATATCTCTCCTCTTTCAATGGAATAGCAATAAAAAAAAAACACTTAATATACACTTGTGTATATACTGCCCGTACTTAAATGTACTAACTAATATTAGGTATAAAATAAGCAAACTAAATAAAGTACCTAGGTACTGCATCTATGTTACTGTTGGTTTATAACACAATAATAAGCAGCAAACTAGCAATGTTTTATGTACATTGATATGTATATGTATGTTTGTGTATATGTATGTATATATGTATGTATGTATGTATATGTGTATGTATGTGTATATATATATATATATTTGTTATGTATGTTTAGTATTTATATTTATGTAAAGGTTATGTTTTATGGTTTACTTGCTCGAGGGCGACCTAAATTGCAAGCATCATCGATGGAACTCTTCAGTCAGTTTACGGAGAGGCAGACGCCTCGACCAACTAGTTGAAAGACTAACACTAACAGTTCGCCACATCTAGATCGCGTTTCCGACAATATCTCATTCGCGAACGATATGGCGAGTGCTCAAGACAAGTGTCGGTTGGAGAATACCACTACCTAATCCTGCCTCAGCACATCAGGTCGCGCTACCTCCGCCGAAAACAAAACTCGCTTCAGCGACTTACACCGCCATGTTAGATCCACTGTAGCTGAGCTTCGTGCCCAACGTTTCGGTGATCTGCCGGAGAATATCTCTTCTTCTCATCAAGCTTATTGGCACCTAGCCAGAGCGTTAAAATCAGACACATTCAACTCCCTCCCTCCGCTAACCGGGACGGTTAGACAGCGTTACCGCGTTCGATGACGACGAAAAATCGTCTAAAAAGCGTCTAGCCTCCAAGTTCAATGTGCCTTAAGCACACAACCATTTGATCCAGATCACGCGCAAGAGGTAGACGGTGAAGTGGAACGCAGAGTATCTTTGCGCCCACGGGACCATTTGCCCATCGTTACGGTCTTCATCAAAGACCTACGCCCCCGCAAAGGTCCCGGCGCGGATAGTATCTCTAACGATATCCTAGGCCGCCTTTCTTTTCTTCTTTCTATGTCTTTTAGCAGCCATCTTCAACGCTGCTATCGACAATTGCATTTTACCTTCTCAATGGTAATATGCAATTGTTATAGGCATCCACAAGCCAGAGAAAGCTCGTACCGATCCTTCCTCCTACCGCGCTATATGTTTACTAAAGTCCCTTAGTAAACTTTACGAACGCCTCCTCTTCGCTCGCCTACGAAACGCTATAATCTCTGAAGGCATCTTAATCGACGAGCGCACGATGCTCCAATACTTCAAAAACCTGGCAGCCCACATTTTCGAGCGTACACCCAATCACCCGAATCGATGAATTGTGCAATTCACAAACTACCGTCCCCCCGACTGACCAGGGCACGGTCGAAAAACCATTGTTAGGCGGCCTTGTTATGTACTAACGGCCCCTGACGACGTTTTCCATCCCCATCCTTGACTTCAAAACTTCCGTTGACCTCTGAAACAATCTCAGCTGTATTCGGTCGCACAGCGTCCAATCTTCCTCGGAGTCGCCTACCCAATAGGCTACAGCTGGGACTACACCTGTAGTTGCGTGATCGCAGATTTGGTAATGAAAAAGAGATCGGTTTAAAGCTATTGTTAATCTTGTCTTTCATACGTTGCTTTACTAAAGATTTTTTACAAAATTTACTGAATTTTAAGCGGCACCATTTCGTTTAGTTCGATAAGGAAATACGTTTCATGACGAATAGTATTTTTTAAGCAAAAATCTTGGAACTCATAACTTTGAAATGGGGGACAATTGTCGGTTACAAGCTCTAAAGGTAAGCCAAATTTTGAGAACAAGTTCCTGAAGTATTTTATTGTATCAGAAGATGAAGTACTACGTATATCCTACCTCTTTATCACTTTGAGTGGGCATCTATGACAACCATATATAATACTTCCCGTTATATTGTAAAAATCTGCGTGTAAACCCTGTCATGGATGTAGGACCGAACGTGAAGGAGTATCACGTACATTCCGACAAGCGGAACAGTTTTTTCCCAACGACTCAGTATCTTTATCCAATGAGGGCCAATGCACATAATTCCGAGCAATTGACTCAAATGCTCCAGGTGTATTTCGTCCAGAATGCATTTATCAATTTTAACTGTAAGTCCCTGTAAGTATAGTCCGTTTGGTCTTTTCTTGAAACGCAAATGTCATCTAAGAATACTACCGTGTTCTGGAGGCCATTAAGGGGCTCTTCCATACTTTTTGAAATTTTTTTGGTACGCAACTTAAAACGTAAGGGGTTCGTCTGAAAACAAAAGTGTGTAGATAGTAGTATAGTAGCACAAGCTTGGGAATCTTCACTAAGGGGCAATTGTAGGTAAGCTGTCAAATTAATTTTTAAAATTTTTTGACCCTCACTTATTGCCGCAAATAGTTCGTCTATGCGCGGTAGTGGATAATAATTTATCTTTAATTTGGGATTAATTGCTGTTTTATAATCTCCGCAAATGCGAATATCACCCGACGGTTTCAGTGCCGGGAAAATAGGAGTTCCGTACTCAGAATGGTCTACTTTATATATATAAAACCCTTTTTTGCAAACGTATACCAGTTTGCTTTCTACCACTTCCCTTAGCGCCAACGGTACAGGTCGCGCATCGGTTTCAGTACCGGGACAATAGGAGTTCCGTACTCAAAATGGTCTACTTTATAAATAGAATCTACTTTTTGCAAACGTACCAGTTCGCACTCTACCGCTTTCCTCAGCGCCAACGGTACGGGTCGCGCGTCGGTTTCAGTGCCGGGACAATAGGAGTTCCGTACTCAGAATGATCTACTTTATAAATAGAATCCACTTTTTGCAAACGTACCAGTTCGCGCTCTACCGCTTCCCTCAGCGCCAACGGTACGGGTCGCGCGTTGGCTTCAGTGCCGGGACAATAGGAGTTCCGTACTCAGAATGGTCTACTTTATAAATAGAACCCACTTTTTGCAAACGTACCAGTTCGCGCTCTATCGCTTCTATTAGCGCCAACGTTACGGGCCGCGCGCGCATAAACACCGGTTCAGTATCGGTGAGCTGTTATCGTATCTCTTTTTTACAGGTTCTTTACTCATTAGGAAATTCTTGTTTTAATTCTGTAATAATTCTCTGGCGATCACAATCACCGATGCTCTTGTAATGTTATTAACATACACTTTATTATTAATAAACCACATATCCAGCTACGTCCTAGCAACGGCAACTGGCCTAATACAAGTTTGCCTATATATATACTTACAATACTGATATGTAAACACTACAGGTGGCGGCGCAAATAAAAGGCTGAGCGACGGGACGCTCCAAAGGCTAAAAGTAGGGTATTATGTGATTTTAGAAAGAATTCGTGAATCCAATGCAAAACTCCCGCATATTTCTCGCATTAATCCCGAATCAATAAAAGTCCCGCATACGTCCCATACTTCCCATAGTTCCCGTATTGCTCAACAGCCTAATATACTTTATAATTTGCATTATGTCTGTCTATGAAAAAATAAAATACCTATGTGATTTCCAAAGTTTTCCTAAAAGCATATTGAAGAAATTAAAGTATTAGTAAGGAACGTAGAATTAGTATAAACAAACGCAGACGAAACGTGCTTATGATCTAGCTAGGAATAGGAGTAGAGCACAATCATAAAAACCTCTAACATAAACATTATAATGATCGGTAAAAAAATAAAATTTTAATTAATAGATAACGGCACGTCGTCACCGTTGTTTCCGTTACGAATCGTTATGTTACTGAACTTCTACACTGGTTCTGAGCCCGTGCTTTGCTGTCTGCTAAACTACTTAGTCGTAATCGTAATGCGAGTGAAGCACAACGGTAACACTAGTAAGATTGGTTACGGACCGAACATTACTTTGACGCGATATGATAAGGAAATATTGAAGAACAAGCTATTATTTAGATTTAAGGACATTTTTCGGCTCTTGTTTAGAGTTGCCATTTTGGTAAAGTGAAAATGTCACTAGACGTATCGAAACATATTTAAAGACTTATTTCGTAGGAAAGGAAATCATTAGATTATGTAATAAAAACGTTGGTGAATAATTTCCATTGGGCGCTGGTGCGCAAAATAAGGATGATGAATTATTGAACTAAAAGCAGACAAAGAGAGAATAGAGGATGACAACTCAAAACTGCTGTGGAAAGGTTTTCAAATGAAACAGTATGAAAGGATGGCGAAACAATGGCGGTGCTTCTCGCAGATCTGCAGACCTTTAATTTGACGTCTGACACTGACATCATATGGTATTTCATAAATAGTTTTTTGTCCACTGTCAACACCAACAAGCGCAAAGCATTTCTAAGGCCGCACTTTTGAAACACCAGTTTTTAAAGTTCACGATTTATAAAAAATAGATGTGCATAGCGTCGTTGTCTTTCTTTTTGGGCTGGTCAATCCGGATGTTGAGACCTCCGCCGACCGCTTGCATAGATGACGTATGCACAGAAGGAAAAGGGATAGGAGATCAAACCATATGTGCAATTTCATAACATTAATTAAACTATTACACTAGGTGGCGACACCAATGTGAGTATTTTTTAATCTCAGTACACTTTATCCATGAATATCGACCCAGTGCCGTGGAACGATGAAAAAACTGTTTTTTTTTACATCTTATGGCAGTTTTCGTATAACTTGTATGAAATTTTATAACTTCAAGAAAGTATTTGTGATAAAGGTAGCCTATAAAATATAGCCCTTTAATTTACCTGTATAAAATTACATATACATAAATTGGGTCGTGATTGATGAATCGATGAATCAATGAATCAACAGTACCTAAAATGTTCGGCCTACCTACGGTCCCGGGTTCGATTCCTAGAAGTAGGAATTTGCATTGAAATATTATATCTAATATATGATATTATAGTCTAGTATAATTTGAAATTTGTTTCCAATTTCTGTATTGTTAACTTTTGTACACAGCACCACCATCCAATTATCAATTATATATATCTTCTTTCGCTAAATTAAATTGATATATAATTAGAAACTAGACTTTGCCAGCGGCTGCCCCAGCCCTAAATTCGGTTATCGGCGTGGAACACCTTAATTAACTCTAATTAATTAATTAATTAGTTAGTTATACCAATGAATTGCTATAGCATGCTATAGGTGCAGCAATAGTTCGTTTAACTGTAATAGTTTAGGGATAAAAAGTAGCCTATATGCTATTCCAGGACCTAACCTGATCCGTCCAGTGGTTGAAGCGTGATTGAGTAACAAACATCTATCCAGACATTCAAACTTTCACATTTATAATATTAGTAAGATAATGAAACACAAGATTGAGTTTTCACACCACGCTCAATACCAACTCATGAAGGCAATACAGTTCTACACAGTACATGATGACATACCTACGTATAATATAGTAGGTATAGCTCAATCATATATAGTCCATTGAAATGTTACATGAGCTTTGCTTTTGTTAGAGGACGCAATTTTATTTTTGGGACATGTGTGGGGGGTCAATAGAAGCTTAAACTCAAGTTTGAGGGGTCGCCACCCTTGTCATCCGGCCGCCATCTTGGAAAAAGGCGTGAAACTATGCGTCTTACAAAAAATTATTATAAAAAATTTCTCACTTTTTTGCTCTATAACTTTTTTTTATACAATTTACAAAAAAATTACCTAAGACCAATTCATTTAAAACGCTGTTACAACGCTCCAAAGTTGACCGGGTTCGTCAATACTCATGAGAATCCGGTCAAAACGAAATGTTTAACTTATTTTTGATTTTTTTTTATTGTAAATATATTCTTAAAAAATTTTTGTTAAATTCGTACAACTTTACTTATTCTAGGGAATAGTCTGTAGGCCTGCTTCACGGACATCTTGCTTATAAGGTAATCCTCGACATCATAATATGTCACTTATAAGCTAGCTACTCTAATCTACTTTTCTTCGAGGTCTCCAGGCTGTGGCTCAGAATCTCTAAATCAACGTCAAATGTGAAAGTTCGAGGAATGAAAGGAGTTAAAATTGGAGTCATAGTTGGAAGTTCATCTTCGAATTCATTTTCTTCCATTAACTTTGACATTTCCATAATGTTGCTGCATGTTTCGCCAGAACAATGGAGGCATACTGTAGAGCATTGTTTCCCAACCTGTGGTCCGCGGATCCCTGGGAGTCCGCGAGCATATGTTTGGGGGTCCCCGGTCCCATACGCATCTATCTTACTTAGAGCATTAACAAAAATAAATAAATTACCTACGCCAAACATCTCGTAATTATTACGCTTACTGAGCGCGGCAAACGAGCGCCAGTGGGCATTGCCCGAGACTGACTGAAATGTGCAGACTGCAAAAACAAATACAGGAACAGGTTACATGTGGAATCCTGATTTGAGATTGCAATTGACTAATAATAAGAACCCGAACATTTCTAACTTATTTGCAAAAAAGCAGCACCAACCTTCTCATTAAAGTCTTTCTACAAAAAGTTTGTTTTTGTTTTTTAATTTAAATAAGGAATACTAAAATATAATATTGTCCGAAAATTGCACCTTTTTTTCACTCAGGTGTCCTTGGCATTATGCTTGATTTTCTTGGGGGTCCACGGCTGAAAAAGGTTAGGAACCGCTACTGTAGAGCATTTCAGGCCTGCTTTTCTGCAGCCACAGATGCTTCCACAGTTTCCTTTGCATCTGCAGAAAATTAATTTCATATGATCGGGGAGTGCTGGAGGCTTGGAAGGTTATTTTGGCATCCAAATGTTTGCATGCTTTTTCCAGCCCCAATCTTCAGGATTTTGATATCTTCTGAGCCACGACTGGACCTAGTGATATACTTGGAGACTGTGAAAACGAGCTGCATCTTGTGTTGGAGGCAGCAATGATAAATTAAATGAATTTTTAGTCACTGTCTTGGCAAATCGTTTGTATCGCAAGCCGTCTAGTAAGTCGTCTTTATTACCGCCGTATAAAGCTATGAAAAAACGTTCGCCAACAAGAGTGAGCAAAGATGGATCGACTTTCTCACTTAGGAATAGCGCGGTACCACCAGCTAATTCAGGATGCCACGTAAAAAAAAACGCGTCTACAGGCTCTACCTCATAGGTGGCGGGGAAAAGACTTAGGAATGAATAAGTAAAGTTGCACGAATTTAACAAAAATTTTTAAGAATATATTTACAATAAAAAAAAAAACAAAAATAAGTTAAACATTTCGTTTTGACCGGATTCTCATGAGTATTGACGAACCCGGTCAACTTTGGAGCGCTGTAACAGCGTTTTAAATTAATGAAATTAAAAAAAATTACAGCGAAAAATTTTCCTCAAAAGATCATCAACAAGATTGGTCTAAGGTAATTTTTTTGTAAATTGTATAAAAAAAAATTATAGATTAAAAAGTGAAAATCTTTAATTTTCAATGTAGGGCAAAAAGTTATATGAACATATTTGTAGGCAAAACAATTTGCTACGAATTATGTCTACGAATTTTTTGTAAGACGCATAGTTTCCGAGATATGGCGAAAAAAGCGTTTTCATGCCTTTTTCCATGTTGGCGGTCGGATGACAAGGGTTAAGTTTCTATTGACCCCCAACACATGTCCCTAAAATAAAATTGCGTCCGCTAACAAATGCAATATTCGGTCCTTAAATTGTAACATTTCAATGGACTAATACTGAAGTTGTCAATTTAACTTAGTTATGTTAACACGAGTGTGCGCATTACCAACATTATGTATCTGACATTATGTTACTGCAACATTCATTTAAGATTTTTATATAAAAATTTCCACTCTTGAATCAAACATACAAAATGAATGCAGCAAGTGGCTTAATGAAAAACAACTTTTAACATATAAGTTTGTAAAACCAAAGTACTCGCTTACTTAATCGAATCCGACACAAAATTTATATATAAACTGCGTTACACAAAATTTCTTAACAAAAGAAAAAGCCAAAGCTTTTATTTAGTTAGTAAAATGTATGAATATAATGTGTGTGTGTTTGTCTGTCTGTGTATCTGTTTGTGAAGGTCTAATTCTGCAGCCAGTTTTAGCATTAGTAGACCCTTGGAAAAAATAATAGCAGATATATCGTGTTTAGATTCGTTTTAGATCAGTATTTAATTTTATTTACAGTGCTGTTATGGCTGTACAAATAACAAACCTAAGCCTAAAGGCATATTATAGATATCGCTGTGCTTATCATAAACTTCTGTAATAACTATAATAAAAAATAATTAAAAATTAAAACAAAAAAAATTTGTACACATATTAATTACACAATAACGTACACTAATTTTAATCAAAGGCATTTATTTATAACTTAACGAATAAAGCCTACAAAAACCTAGGCTTTGTGTTGCGTACCTACATGTCAACGTTTCAATAATCTAGCATGCGTTAAACAGCTGTACTACGCTTAAGTACTCTTGAATTTTGAATATGGTATGGTGTCTTGAATTTGACCGTCGGAAAATGTTGTATCAAAACAAAACTAAACAAACAACAAAAAATGTTGTATGAAACCTCCTCCTATTTCAATATTCATTCCTGCCTATAAATAAAGAATTTTGCAAAAAAAAAAACTCTCATAACCTTTATAAGTTTGTATAAGTGGGTACCTAGCTATTTTCTCAGAGAGCGCGCCGAACCAAATTTCTAATACCTACTAAGGAATTGAGCAAATCGCATCAAGAATTGATTAGTTGGATTACAGATGGCAAACACTCGTTGACAAAAGTATAGGATTGTTTTGTATTACCATCACTTAGGTCCGATGCTGGACAATGCTTTGAGTATTTAACCTATTCCATTACAATGACATTCTTTCATGCCTATAACTTTTGCGCAAGTGGTAGCAATAAATTAACATAGTTTTATCGCAATCGGATAAACAATATGGCAGCACATTAAATACTTATTAAATTGATAAATTAATGATGATAATTTATTTATAGTTCATTAATGCTCAAAGTATAGTATTTTTGGGTGAAAGTCATATCGCTTATCAGAATACTGACGTTCCAGTTACCCGACAAAATCATACCAGAATAAAGAGCGCGGCGCGGGGAAAGGGGATTTCGCGCCCGCGTCGTGTGCGATAGGGACAGCAACATTTTAGCAAAAATGTAAAACGCGCGCGGGCGCCGCGAAGTGTATTCTCTTAAATACAATAAAAGAATAAGAAATTCGATTAAAATGCAATATGGAACACGCGAGCCGCCCCGCGCCCCCGCCCCCCCGCACCCCGTCGCAACATCTATTGAACAATACATAATACATTTGCAGTACATATTTACTGAACTTAATGACGCGAATTGAAAGTCCAATTACCTACAATCGTGTCGCAACTCGCAACTCGCAAAACACGTGACTCCGCTTAACTATATACTGATATAAAAAAGACAATGTTGATTTTCCTCTCTCGGTAAGTAAGTAAGTACATATATCTACCAGGAACTAAAGACTAGTTAGAATGTATGAAACTTAAAGTGCAAAAACTTACCACGTCTCTTTTTAGGTGTAGTGAAGTGCAGTGTAGTTACAATGTATTAATAACATCTAAGTACCTACACTTCGATATTATTAATACATTCTAATATTATTTAGCTAAGACGCTAACCATAGTAGCTTCTTGCCTCGAATCCTGAAGTATTATTATTGTGATTTTTGTTCACCAAAATTAAACTGCGGGTAAGAGATATTTTCTTTATTTAGTACAAACAGAGATATATTATAGATATATTGACTATGTAATAAAGCTTTGAAAAGCTATTACAATAAAAATGTATATTTATGGAATCTGATTAAATACGTAAATGAAGTCGATTTATCTACGGGTTGACTAAACGCTTCGAATTTATTAAAGCATTGTGTTACGAGTTCCTAGAAATATAATTTCGGCAAAATAAACATGTTTTTACGAAAAAGCCTACAAATTATAAAAGTATCTATAAATTGAGTCCCGTGTTTTGGATTGGAAGATCTGACCACCGAAACTAGAGTTAGGTTTAAGGTATTAAGATCTGTTGATATCTAGAAAATATAGGTATTGAAACGTTTTCATCAGGTTTAAACTACGTAGCGACTACAAAGGTCTCTTATTTTACAATTTTTTCCTCTAAAGTTGTTAAATTACGAAGTATGGAACATAATAAATGCACCTAAGCCCAGATACACGGTATCAGGCAGCGTTGTGGAAATGGGATCACTGTCTGCCATGCACGTACTACTAAAGCGGGTGGTGTGGGTGTGTGTGTATCCAGTGTGTAGTCACTGGTTACTCTCAGCTGGAATACAAATTAAACTCGCTCTAAATATCGACTAAAAGAGAAAAAACAAGTAAGGATACAGGAGTCATAACATTGAGCTATCCGTTCTCTTGAAGTCAAATGCCAAAACTTGGCAGCAAAGATAGGAGATATGTATTTATAGAAAGAAGCAAAGATAGGAGATATGTATTTATAGAAAGAAGCAACCATTTCGTCTGCTATAGAAGCTTTTTACTTGTTGGTGCATTTTTTTTGTTTTTTTTTAAAACCTTTATAATGTTTACAGAAATCGAAGCTCTGGAGGGCAAATCAAAACTAAAAATCTTGTCGAAAAACCATAACCATCAAAAATGGCAGCCACCAACTTACAGGAAGACAACAGCGTAGACAAAATGTCAAGCGCGATCGGTCACTTCAAGCGATGGCAAATCATGATGTACATAGCTGTCATCATTCCTACGAAGATGTCAGCTGCATTCACGCTGCTCAATATCGTATTCTTGGCTCCAAAGACCACCTTCCGGTGTATTCAGCTCCTTAACTCGACGGAAGAGATTCAGAATTCGACTTGCTACGAGGGCTGCATTAAATATGCATACTATACAGAGTTTGAGAACACCATCATATCCCAGTTCGGCCTGATCTGCGATCACGCCTGGCTGGTGAGCTTGTCTCAGACCATCTGCATGACCGGTGCACTGATCGGAAGCATGGTTTTTGGATTCATTGCTGACAGGTAAACTCGTTATTTTATATTTTTTTGAAAAATAAGTAGGTATGTTATTTTTAATTCTCATAAATCTTGCCAAAAATGAACTAAGGCTAAAGTATTGGTAAAGTAACTATGTAAATTAAAAAAAATGACGGAAACACGATAATAGTAGAAAATGTCGCAATATAATGTGTGTATTTTTTTTATGTTCGATTTTATGAGCCTAATTTATAGGTTATAAGTATTAATTTGTAGGTTTTCGAGGGCGCTTTACTTGCAGTATATGCAAGAAATCGGTTTTTTAGCAAGGATGTTTCAGAAACTATTTAACTTCTCTAAATACACAATAAAATAGTGTATTTTTACTCGTGGTCGTCACGGAGCCCAAAATATGATTCCATATTCCTACCTATACCTACTTAAGTATACAAGATTTCAAGTCACGACAAAAATGATTTCAGTCGAGGTCGTAGCGCAGACTTTTATAAAAACTTTTGCTTTTAATTTTTGAACAATAATTTTTTGTTATTTTCGCTAATTATTCATCAAGAATTTATTCATCTCGCTTCTACAGCCATACGTTGGCTGGCACCCTCTTAATTTGAATTTCAAGAGAGATTAATTTTTGCGATTTTTAACTCTTTTTTCTGAACTGAAAAGTTTGCTTTCATTGCATATTGAGCAGCTATGTTAAACCCGCCCAGAGGAAACAATCACGGGTATGTTCTTTTACAGCTGTCAATCAATACTATAAGCATTGCAGTAGGTACTAAGAATATAGTAGAATTTAGTAGCAGCAATCGTATTTACTCGTAAGATAAGACGATATTGATTTTCGTGGCAATAAAACGATGAAAGAAAATTTTGATGGAAAAGGAAATCTATTTACCAAAGCCAACGAGCTACTTGTTAATTGGACTGAACGATTTATACCATCTTCAAAGGAAATACTATTTTGATATAATGTAAAAAGCACGTGTAGGAGAGTTGGTGCATAAATATATCGTCAAAAGAAATAGATATAATCAAATAGTAAATCGTGCGACACGGAAACGAACAGGCGGGGTCCTTGCCACTTCGTCAGCCTTAGTAAAGAAACGCTCATTGCTTTTATTATTAACCCTTGATGCAAACAGAGGGGTGTATAAGGGTGTCATTTAATGTGTGTATTAGTGTATATTGGTCGGTAGCATTGTAGCCCCCCAGCGGATGAATTGATTATGATTTTGATTTTTTGTGCAGATTTTAACTTGATCTATAGCTCCTTTCTATTTAATGAAGGGATATGAGCAACTTCATCAGGTCCGGTCGATTTGAGATTTGGGATCCTGTAACTTCAATGACATTGCAAGAGCAGAGTAAACTAAACCTGATGCTGCAGCATTACCTAGAATCTGCAGGATTATACACAACTTGTAATTAATTTGCAGGTTGTACAATTTGTAATTAATCTGCAGGTTGAACAACTTGTAAATAATCTGCAGGTTATAAGACTTGTAATTAATCTGCAGGTTATACAACTTGTAATTAATCTGCAGGATATACAACTTAAAATTAATCAGCAGGTTAAACAACTTGTAATTAATCTGCAGGTTAAACAAATTGTAATTAATCTGCAGGTTATACAACTTGTAATTAATCTGCAGGCTATACAACTTGTAATTAATCTGCAGGTTATACAACTTGTAATTAATCTACAGGTTATACAACTTGTAATTAATCTGCAGGTTATACAACTTGTAATTAATCTACAGGTTATACAACTTGTAATTAATCTGCAGGTTTTACAACTTGTAATTAACTTACAGCAGAGGTATCATGTTTTGGCTAATTAATATGCTCTCAAAAAATAGGTTATAGATTGTTGGTGGTCAGGGTCTGATGATGAAGCAGGAGAGACATTTTGATATAATAATATAGTTAAAGGATTCTAAGCTTCTTTCACTTCTTCAATCAGTTTGTGGCGGATTAGGGTCAGCTCATACCGAAACGCGAAGCGGCTTGAAGATGCGTCGCGCGACGTTGGCCTAACGTCTTGCGGCGCATTTTTAAGAGGGCGATATAGGCCAGAAAGCTAATTTCTATAATACTTACGTTGTGTATGTTAATGTACTAAAATCATTACACAATCTCTTATACATTACTATTAGATATATTTGTTATATACTTCCTTAGTAAATTATTCCATAACGACGCCTTGAGACTTAATTTTTTTAGTACGAGATTTAACGTTTTTACCGTTTTGTAGTCACATTTTTTTAATTTTTGCTACAACTTAGAGTCAATGCACTAGATAACAAGCTATTCTTATTATTTAACCAACTTTTATTGCAATAAAATACAATACACGCTTTAAAAATTTGCCTAAGTGTTGAAACAATGATTTCATCTAGATTTTTTTTATACTACTAAGGTGGCAAACAAGCACATGGTCCGCCCGATGGTAAGCGGTCACCGTGGCCTATGGACGCTTGCAACACCAGAAGTATCACTCGCGTTGCCGACCCTTCAAAAATCCAATAACTTCTTTCTTGAAGAACCCCATACTGTAGTCCTTAGAGAAAACCTTGGCAGGGAGCTCATTCTTTATTTTTGATTTTTTTTTTTTTCATTAAATACAATAAATGAAAATGACTCATTTAGGTAATGCCCTAGACAAAAGTAAGTTTCATAACATATTTTTTTTTGAATTCTTTAGGTGCTATAGCTTAGCCACAAAATTTGGACAAAAACGGTGTATTTACGTGGTCTAGCGTATATCGCAGTCTTAAGCCGCTTCACGTCGCCTCGCGTCTCAGTATGAGATGAGCTAACCTTTAGTATATAAATGTGTAAAGTGAATACGCAAATGGAATTCAGTATAATCATAATAAACTTCCTTAAATGTTCAATATATATATTATACAACTTATTAGTATATATTGAGGTGATGATGAGTTACCATTAATGAAAAAGCTCAAAAATATCATAAGGAGTTCGTCCCTGTTATTAAGAATTTCAAATTTATTAAGATTTTCTAGAAAGTTTGACTAGTTCGATTTAAAATTAATGACTAATTACTCAAAAGGAAAAAAGCATAAAAATGCACTTGTTTAAAACATTCTGAACTATTTGTTTCATTTAATAAAAAAACTGTTGGTTTCAACCCTTCCCTGGTGTCAAGTTAACACAGGTCTTGTAAGACCGTCAACACTAGCGGCACACCGAGGTAATAGGCTGTACTTGTACGTATTTAAGTTCCGTGCCAGCACGCGTATTGCGAAAGTGCCTTAAGCTCTCAGCAAAAAAGCTCTAAGCATTCACCAAAAGCGCTACATTGTGTTTGCAATAACTAATATCACCACACAATAGACAGCACAAACACTCAACACACAAATAGAAGTTTAACAAATTATAACCAGACACAATCTACAAACATCTACATACATACATAGCTACCAAATACACGTTTGTTTTTTATTTTATTTATTTCAAGTTGCATACAGTATCTGACAAATACCGTTTTTGAAAAATAGTCATTTGTAATTAATCAAATGTATTCTTAATATAGTTTATCTTTTAAATTCTATCAAAGAACCACAATAATTTTTAAAAAATCTTTTTACAGATACGGGCGTCGAATTGCCCTACTCATAGCATCCATGCTGCACGTGACTGCCAGCCTTGTGATCCCCTTCTCCCCTAACTACTGGACCTTCACAACCATGAGGTTCCTCCTGGGAGCTTCTGCAGCAAACATCATGGTCATCTCCTTTGTCATACTCATGGAGATCGTCGGGCCACAGAAGAGGGAACTCGTTAACACCCTTTACTCCCTGCCCATGGCGATGGGACACGCCTTGATGCCTTTATTTTCCTATTATTTGAGAAGTTGGGAGAAATTTAGCTATGGAATAGCGATTCCAACAGTGATCTTCGTGATGTACATCTACATAGTCCCGGAAAGTCCCAAGTGGCTGATCTCTATGGGAAGATTAGAAGAGGCCAGCGAGGTGATGAGAAGAGCCGCAAAGACGTAAGTTTAGTTTTCTTACGGCTACAGGTCGGTTTCCAAATCCAAGAGATTTAGTTATATAGGTAAATCCTTTTTTTAGGCTTCCAACGAATATTCGACTACTATTTGGTATTTGGCCTATTCGGTTCGTGTTATCCTTTTCTGCTGAACTACGGCCGCTTACCGTATACTTAAGATTTTTCGTTGTAGTAGAATGATAGGAAAAATAAAAAGATTGTTTTTTATGATAATGTATTTTCTTGTAAGCAAAAAAATAACCATACATTATCAACTTCCGTAGTATAGGTATTGGTGAGTTCTTTTTAGAGGCCATTATTCATTACTATTTTATTAGGCTCACACAATTTAGTTGTGCGTCACGCGCTGGCTGAATTCTTTTGCCGAATATTCGACTACTCGGCCAGAAAACTCGGCTCGTATTCGGCGTGTAGTCGAATATCCTATTCGTTGCAAGTCTACTTATATTTTATTGGCTTAGTAGCGAACCTGACAATCAGAGATTGGTTCTAACCTCTTAACTTCTGACTGTTAAGGATGAGCTCAAGAAAGAAACACGGGGTGTGGTTGTAATTTAGATGGGTGACCGCACTCCAGCTTCCTTCACTGTCCTTATCGTTAACATTTCCTTCACTCTCCGTTTTGACTCAAATTCCTTATTTTTGTCTGTAAGTACGTTCATTAAATTGTTGCACAAATTTTATTAATATGCTTATTTTATGTAAATGCCGAGCGCCGCTGTTTCGAGAAGGTATCGCAATTTTGTGACGAAATGAAAAGTTAATGAAAGTGGCAATAATCTGTTGTGTTCGTGTTCACTAATGTGTCAAGGACCGTTAGGGACCTTAAAACGCGACTTTCTATGCTAATTTGCAAAATATAAGATTCCAAAATGTTACATATGTATGTATTCATACATATTTATGCATGTAAGCGTAACTGATGCCATTCGATCAGATTCATCTAAATAGGAAGGTACTAAATAGTAGGTAGGGTCAAGTGTTAGATTTGAACAAAGTTTCTACTGTGGCCCGGTTGTGTTACGTCATTTATCATTTTTTTTTTTGTAAATTTCTTAGGAATCGTTTTGCATTGTATTGTAAAAGACCTGCCTCAGACGTTGTTTCTTGGCCGGCCATGGCTGTTTCAACAGGACTCCGCACCGGCCCACAAAGCTAAAACCACACAGGCGTGATTTGAGCTCAACAATATCGACTTAATTAAGCATGAGGATTGGCCCTCCTCTAGCCCAGACCTTAATCATTTGGATTATAAAAAAAGTCAGGTTTTACAGGAGAAAAAATTAACCTATAAACCTCATAAAAATATGGAGAGCCTGAAGTCATCATTGAGAAAAGCAGTGGCAGAAATTGATATGAATATAGTGCACGATGCGATCGATGACTGGACGCGTAGACTGAAGGCCTGTGTGGCAAATGGCGGCGGGCATTTTGAATAAATTTTATTGTATTTTATCTTAAAATACCTACATTTCCAATAAAAGGAATAATTTCTGTGTAGCGAAAAAAATTAAATATAAAGATGCCCACCATTCTGACGTCAGAATGGCGGGTCACTTCGTATTTTAAGAAGTTCCATAATGAATTACTAATTTCGTTATATGTAGACATTTACTACCTATTTGGTACCTTAACATATAATATATTTTAGTTGCAGCCAGTAAAATTTATCCCTTAAAAAGTTATCGTGAAAAATATTATTAAAATTTCTATACTGCTGCGTTCGTTTTGGAGCCTCTTAGAGTACAATAATCTAAAGTCACAACATTTTTGAAAATTCATTCTAAAATCAAACAAAAACAACACTAATTCAAAAAAAGAATCGTTATGAATTAAAAATACGTGTCCTGGGTGAGGGTGGGATTCGCCCCAACAAGATACCTATGAGGCTGGGTGAGGAAAATATCACCGTTTTAGAAAAGTAACAAATAACATACCATATCCCTTCTTTCACTAAAACAAACAAACTGTAGAGTTAGGAATTAAATAAAAAACAATCGTCAACACTATTCTCCGCCCGCGCTTGTCGCTTGTCGCTTGTCACTGAGCCCGCGCATTTTAAAAATAATCAAGTTATGCTAATCAGAGATGATCTCGTGTTCGTGCGTGCGCGACGCGCGTATCGGGTCGGTCGCCTCGCCTCGTCCACAGCAAATAGACACGATCACGTTATAGATAATACACCGACTTATGTACCACAAACACGTTCACTATTGAAAATCTTTGTACAATTCTTTTATATCCATTTTGCCACGACATATATCCCAGGAAATATCAAGTTTTAGGGTGGGCGGGGCAAAGTTAATGTGACGAAGCTAATCTATGAATGACATGTGTACTTGACGAATAAATACGTCAAAAGGATAGTTGTTGAAGGCAGTGCTTTAGGCTGCAGGCTACGAGGTGCTTGGCTCATGGATATACCATGTCCTTCCTATTTTTAAGCATATATTATGCGTCCACTGCCGAATGTGGGCTTCCTCTACTGATCATACATCATAGATATTGCTTTACAATTTTGCAAAATAAAGTAACAGTTTTTCCAGTTAATTCTGTAACCAAGAGCTGCAATTAAGAAGTTTAGTTACGACTAATACGAGTACTTAGTTTTAGTCGTAACCAAAACGAAAAACCGAGAACTTATTTTTAGGCACTACAATAAAAATCACAAATTTTCTTAGCAATAATAATAATAGTCTTCTAACTTTTATTTTCACAAGAATTTAAATTTCCAGCAACAAAATGCCTTCAGACAACATGCTGAAGATAGCACAGAGCATCGCCGAAGAAAATAACCCAGAGTCTAAAAAGCAGACCAATGCGACGTACTGGGACTTAGTGTCCAAGCCCAGCCTAAGGGTCAAGAACCTATGCTCCTGCATCTCATGGTTCAACATTGGGTTTTGCTTCTACGGTGGGAACCAGTACATCGGCAGGACCAGCTCTAATGTCTTCTTAACAGTGGCACTGGCAGGAGCCTTGCAGGTGTGTTAGTGCATCATCATACCGTCTCGTGACATTCTCTTCTGAACGTAGGCCTTCTTTAATGATTTTCCGCAGCGTACCACCCACTAGCACCTACCTACCTTCCACGGTCCTGACCAATATAATCAAGTTAACAGAAAGTAAACTGTTGTACCGAAACTAAAAAACGGGACTCTAATTACTGTGACTCTGCTGTCGGTGCGTCTGTGTGTCTCGGTCCGGTATATTTTGTGTACAATTCTGAACCTGAACCGAATATTGAATTAGAAATTCAATCTAATCTAATTATAATCTAAATCTTAATTCTAAAAAAACCATGCAACTGTTAAAAGCACGTTAAATTTTGCTTGAGTAGTTTTTGGAGTTAGTTAGGTGTTGGTAACCTTTATAGTTCAGTGGACGTTTGATATTTTTTTCTATTCCTTGACTATTTCCTACATAGTTAAGTTTTAATTCACCGCAAATGAATTTGTCCGTTTAGTCTGTGGTTAGCTCAACAACAGACAAATAGAGACAAAAAATCTCAAATGATAATTTTGATTGTTATTAGAGTATTACATCTATAATTCAAGTTTTTCTTGATGTCAATGTCGACAGCCGATCGATCACAATTTTATTATAGGTAGATAGATGCCTTAGTATCTTACACCGTAAAATAACTGAACATATAAGAGTTGTGCAAATTGGAGAAACGGGAGATTCCAAAGATGTTTCCATATATTTAGTACATTTAATTTTATACAATGTCGTACCAAACATCACTAAACCATTACTTTTTTTACTACAGGCAGGTCGGACGAGCACGGCGTAAAAAACTTGGAAATAAATAACCTATGTCAAAAGATAAACTGATTCCTCGTCGTGTCTACTTGCAGATCCCCGGCATGTTAGCGTGCGGGTACTTCCTGAAGCGGTACGGTCGTCGAAACACCATGATCGCGTGCTACCTCATCAACGCAGTGTGCAACGCTCTGCTCGCGCTCCCCGAAACCTGGTTCTACGCGAAGCTAGTCGCTGGGGCGCTGGGGGTCAGCGTCGCCGGTACCGGGTTTGCTGGCATGTGAGTACCACAAATCTCTTTTGCTATAAATGACAGATGCTTGACTATACTATATTGTGTTTGTTTATTGAAATAAGTATTTTTTAACAATAGGTTTACGCTGACGACGATGTTGCATACAGCTATCATGTAAACTACAAAACAGTTCTACAGTACTTTCAATACTTTCAAGCAAAATTCTTATCTGTATTAAATCGCTATTTAAAAGAGACAACAAAAATATAACAAACACAATGCACCACAAAGAAATATCACCTTTTTCAAAATAAAATAAAATCAATAGTAATAAACATTGCTCTACAACCAAAGACGAACTGACCAGAGACAACAACGGCACATACCATCCATGTCCAAGCCGGGATTCGAACCCAGGACTTTCGCGACGGTACTAACCCTAGCCGCCACACCAACTGGTCGACAAACTAAAACTACGAATAAAACCTCAAGTGAGTTTTTCTCAAAAAGTTATCCCCATTCTTCTCAAGTAGCTGTCTCCATAAAAGTGCATGATGATTCTAGGTACGTGTACACTTCAGAACTGTTCCCGACGGTGGCCCGCAACATGGCGATGGGCGCGTCCTCAACGGCGTCCCGGATGGGCTCCATGCTGGCTCCCTTTGTCGCCAGCCTTACCATCGCAGCCTTCTGGGTCTCTCCCCTCATATTCACCGTCATTCCTCTGGTCGCGGTCGTTGCCTGCTTCTACCTCCCCGAAACCAAGGGGAAGAAAATGGAGGATCATATATGATGAGCATAAAATATTAGACTAATTGATTATAAATATTGCCTGATGCAAATTGCTTTCTATGGGAAGTGAAGTGAGCGTAACTGAAGTACCAGCAAAATGTTAGGATTAAAGAACCCATATAACAGTCAGCAAAGCAAGAGCCATGTAGTTAAATAGTAGATGTTTTCTTTTGTTAGGTCCAACTATGTAGATGCTACGAGTGTAGAGTTCTCGAATTAAGGGTACACGCCGCGAATAGTTTTCAAATAAAATAAATTTTGCCATAATATCAGAAGTTCCCTAAATTTTATTTTACATTTTCATTTTAAAAAAAGAACAAAAAACTTAGAGTTCGCCGTTTTTGTTTTCAAGACATTCTGATGAGCCATTATTCTTAATATTTTTGCAAAGTTGCCGGAATTTATTGTATGAAGCAACTTCAAAAAAAAAATGTCTTATCAGAATATCACGAAACTAAAAACTCCAAGCACTTAATTTTTTTGTTTTTTTTTTTTTTTTATTAAAATACAAAGTGTTATTAACGAAACTACGAAGATTATGGCAAATCAATTTTGTGTGACAAACATTCTACGGCGTTTACCCTTGAAGCACTTTTTTATTATTTAATGAGGGCTACATTCCAAATAGTGGGCGGCACTAAGACATGGGCTACATTAAAAGTAAACCTATCGTGTATCGGTATTTACAACAGCAGAGCCGTGAAAACTACGGCTTCTGATTGGTTTAAACGTACCTCATGCCACAGCAGCATTTTAAATGTTAGGAACAGGTTAAAATAAGATTTTAAGGTTCAATTAGCTATAAAAGTAACCTTTAAGTGTTGTGATCCTCGAATATGTCAGTACAGTTGGGGGCATTATCATTTAAACTATTTATTTAAAATTATATAAAGTTTATTTCCATTGTTTCTAAGTATAATTATGTCGTTTTTGTTATCAATAAGTGTTTATTACTTTTTTTAATGTAAATAATATTTAGATACAAAACCTTAAATCATAGTTTTGAAATACCTTTTGAAGTTTCAATTACTTAATGACATTGAAGTGCACATTATTGTACCCTTTATATAAGAGTGAGCAGTTGCAGCAGTGCAGCAGTGCATCAGTGCATCAGTGCATCAGTGCATCAGTGCAGCAGTGCAACAGTGCATCAGTGCATCAGTGCAGCAGTGCAACAGTGCAGCAGTGCAACAGAACACAAACGCAACGTAATAATTTATCTTTTTGAGCAATTACAGTATTTTATTAGATAAATTTAAGCTATACCACGTAACAACGCAAGTTTGGTGCAAATTATATAGCAAAACTATACCATTTGAAACAGGATTTCATCAAATTACTTTAAATCGCATAATTTCTTTAAAACAAAAATCATTGATCAAATTTAAAATCCTTAAAGCATGAATTATTTAATAAAACTCGTATGAACTGACTGAAAATGGACTAACTTTTTTAAGGCTCATGAAAACAGTACAGGGCAGTTGATAAATGAAATTAGGGAACTATTTAAAGTGGGAATGTAATTCAAATACAGACCATATTTTTTAACACATCTTTATTGCTATGGAATTATACCTACAATGTTTTTTTTTTTAATTTAATCTTACAATTAATATGTTTTTTAAAGCTTACGAATACAAACACTCTACGACAATAGTGTCAAATGTCAAACCCAGTAGTAATATATAAGTCAATAGCGGTCCCGGCGAAAGTTGGTTTTTAACTAAAGTGCCCGATTCCGGCTCGCACTTAACAGATCGAGATAAAAACTATCCTATCTTTTAAGTTGGGTCCAATAACAGATAGTTAAGAAGTTTGATCAAAATCTTTTCAAAACAACGTGACACGTAATTTTTTATAGATAGATGGTCAAACCCCTGCATGACACTTTACTTTCATGTATTTTAATGTTGCCAGCTATCAAAATACAAATATAATAAAAAAAAAAAAAAAGTAAAAAATTAAATGTAATCGTGACATCTTGATTTGATTTAAATTAAAACAAAATCATTATTTTTTCCAACGCTGATTTGAAGAGTTAAAAAAAAATATATGTTACAAAACTTAATTTTGCCTAGTGTATTTTCATTTTATTGTAATAAATACTAAATATATATAAAAATAATACATTAATTCATATACATACAAGTATATATAAAAGTCAGTAAAGCCCTAAATTTGTTGTTATCTAGTGCATTCTTTCTACCTAGTCTTAATTTTACTAAAGAAATAAATAAATGTGTCTACCTTTAAAAAGAAAAAAAACGTCAAATTCTTGGATCTTGGTATCCAAGAACATCGTAAGTATTACAGAAATCAGCTTTCTAACCTGTCTTATCCTTTTAAGTAACAATAAAACTAAAAGTCGCAGCGAACACTTACGAGTAGCAACAAAGTAAAATACGTGAGAAATGCAAGAGACCACGGAGTTGTTACCGCGACGCCTATAACATCATCTGTCTCCCGTCCACCCTTCACCCCGGGTGTGGTACAACACAACCCTCCAGAGAGTCTCTCCTACCCACCTACCCACTTACTTACTACCAAAATTTAGTCAATAGGGAATGTAACATACCTCTCATCAGTTGACATGACCATATTTGCGTAGTGTTCAAGGTAAGTTATTTAAACATTAAGTACCTGGGGTCAGAGCTTTGCTCCTTTTTTTTAACAACGCCATCTATTGACAAGTAGCTTTAGTGTTGATGTGTCGGTAAAAATAATAGTATTACTACTCGCCAATTGATGTCACGAAGGGTCATATCACTCAGGGTCAGTCATTTTCAGTTTATCGCCTGAAAACACGGGTTTCCTAAAAATGAAACCTAGCTTGATCGATTTATCGACCCCAAACCCCTCTGCGTACTAAATTTCATAAAAATCGTTGGAGCTGTGTCCGAGATTCAGATATATATGCAAGAATTGCTCGTTTAAATTTTTAGAATTAGATTATTCGGAAATGTAAATTACCATGAACCTGGATCTTGCGGCTTCACATGTCCTGCCAATTTGAAGTAAAGTTCATTCAAATGATGAATTGAAATCACCGCTGTGTTGCGGATTATCATTTGCATTATGATCGGGGTTCGCGGCAAGTTTTTGATCTTCGCAGATAATTGACAACAAATTTTAAGCTCAAGTAGAAGTTGGTAGGTACACAACTTATCAGGCTATACTTATACTGACGTTTTTGCTTTACACGTATATAATTTACGGTTCGAGAGGTTTGCTTGCATTAAACCTGTTATTTTACAAGTTGTTTGTAAAAAACTATATAAATCTATAACAAAATTATTATTTTCTTTTTATTACGTTAGCAAGTGTATACATCAAACAAAAGTATATATAACATATTATAGTACATATTGTCGAGTACAACAATAAACAAAATGGAGTCGGGCTTGATTATGGCCGCCGGCGGCGCGGCAGTGGATTGGCGGAAACAGGCAGCAATACAAAGGATGCACAATTAGGCAACATGGTAACATCATTATATTGTAGTCTTTATTTTGTATAAAAATTAAACTAGCTGACCGGCAGAAGTTGACCTACTCTTAAAGTTGATGTGCTCAGCGCCCGATGGCAGCGGTAAGTACATACCTACCAGGTGCAATTATGAGTTTAAACCACCCAGTCAAACTTTAAAGGATGGCACACCACATGCCCAAACAAGTTGAGTTTGCAAGAATTTGATTAGATTTTTACAGTCCTGAGTCCACTTTTGACGTGAAAAGAATATATATTATAGCTCACACCTTAATTTCGTGAATTGCTATTATTATAATAATTTCCTTTTCAAACAGTTCAAAAAAAAAAGCATGCTCACACTATTTTTGGGCTTTAATTGAAATTATTTAAAAATTTGGCTATATTCTTCATTCTTATTTCATAATATATATCAATATGACAAAGGGCATTTGCTAATTTCATAGTTCTAAATAAATATCTGAATTTCATACCGACAAAGACCGAGAAAATCAGGATTTTCAACGTGCGGTTACGTGCTAGCGCCTATCGTACGTGGAACTGTGTCTCTTTGTACGCTTCAATAGTGTAATACGTCTTTGTACACTGGTCGAAACAGCAGATTTTTACTAGCTGATTTTGTGACAAAACATCTTTCGAATCGGAGCTTAGCGTGAAATACTAAAATGAGATCACATAAGTTATGGAAAATTTATAACTGTATCTTTCTAGCTTTTTGGTTGCTTGCCATTCTTTGTAATTGATTATATTTTTATTGCAAGTAAATAAATACATTAACCTGCAATAGTACAGTTGTAAAAGAAGTCAAATACTGCACATTTGGGTTCGGCATAGCCTTTAAACAAGCAGGAAACTGCACATTTAGGTAGGGCGTAAGCTAGGAAACAAATATGTAACAAAATAATTTTCAATTAATTGACTACGCGCCAATAGGTAAGGTACGAGCGGGTAAGTTTTGAGCGAGGACCGCGGTGGCGCGGCCACGTTCGCCATGTAAGGCTTGTGGCGAATGTAAGGTTCTTCCTTGTTAACAATAGAGCTAAAGTTGCAAACCTCCAAATAGAACTGAGACGCACGGCACGTCAATCTTTCTATAGGCCCGGACGAAGTTATATTTTATTTATTTTTTCGCCTAGTGGTAATTTGGATTCTGATTATAATCATTAAATGAAAAAACCAAATAATTAACTTATTCATAAAAAATTTATAACTTTACTTTACTTGACTTAAAAGGACTCCTTGAGCACGTTTTTCATCAAAACGCGTATACATTTATCCAGCCTCCCAAACCTAGTCCGATTTTCATGATAAAGTATTTTAACGCTGTTAAGAAGGAAGGCCTACCAGTAGATGTCTTCGTGTGCCATTTTCACATTAAATCTAGTGTTTTTAATGTCGAATTGTTTTAACTTATTTTTTTTACGATACGATAAAGTAAAAACAAAAAACTTTGAAAACTACATGTTTGTACTGAAACACCAATTTTTTTTTAGTCTGCCGCAATAACACAGGTATTCTGCGAAAATTTTAGTCTTTCATTTATTTATAGTTCATGATAGAGCCCTTTTAAGGTTGGACAGAGAGAGAGAGCAATGGTCCCGTCAACATTTCTTTTTTGATTGATTATCAATCAGCCTATAGCAGTCTACTGTTAGACAAAGGCCTTCCCCAATGAACGCTTCTACCTACACTTTTCTTATCCATCCACTTTCGGCTACCTTTTTCAGGTCGTCGGTCTACGGGACTGGACCCACGCTGCGCTTACCAATCCGTCGTCTCCACTTTAAGTACACTCGTCTGCCCCAAGGGCCATCGCTTTTCCAACAAATATGATGTGCCCATTGCCACTTCACCTTCCTTATTCTGTAGGCTGTGTCGGTGACTGTAATTCTTCGTCAGATCTCTTCATTTCTAAACATTCATAACTTTCAAATTGAGCGATGGTTGTTCATGAGAGGCTTTATTTTACTATTACTTGCTACTGATATTTAAAAACAGCTTTAAAAGTGTAAGATGAAAATTCGTTAGCTTTTCGTAACTCAGTAAATGTCCGTAAAGGGTGATTGAGACGCAGGGGCCATTAAATCTTTTTGAGATGTACGTCTATTTCATTTCTATCCCCAGACACAAATGTAAATTCCATGATGGCGTCAGTCGTGTTTCGTGATATAAACAGGTTCATTTGCATATTGAATGTCATTCATTTTTTGTTTGAAAAACCGTTGCGCTGCCAAATAAATAAAAAAAATCGCTAACAATGATAGCGACAGCCTTCGCGAACAGTGCCTGCAGGCACGCCTGTCTCAGTGTCGTTCAGTGGTGCACTTGGCTCAGTTACAAGTACATTCGTGTATCGCAAGTGATGTGCGAAGTTAGGCGTGGTTATCAGTACTTCAATCGATGACCACCTAGTGTCACAGTTTCCTGAGCTTCTCCGCGCGTCGGCTGAGGCATACACACAGGCATACTAATACGAACTATACTTCCCACACTGCTGCCATAATATTACCGCAACTTTTGACACGATGTTGGCCTGCCGCAGAAAGAATCTGCTCCTCGCATTGCTATACGCCATTTTAGAACCATATTGAAAGTTTTTGTTGTTTAGAACGTTTGTTCCATATCATCCATACAAATTATAAAACTCAACGTTTCTGCCTGTCTGTCCGTTTGTTTACTTTTCACGGCTAAACTGCTGAAGAGATCTTGATAAAATATGGCAATGTGACAGCTTATTACACCGTAAGTCGAATTGGCGCACAGAGGGTTGAAAAGAATTGGCTGAACCGATTTTATTTAAACGTTATGAGGGGAGGGAAAGGACATAGCTACTAAGAAAAACGTCGAATGTGAGTCGGATTAGCGCAGTCAGGATAACCAAAACCACAGAAAACTTCCACCGCGCCGATAACGCAATTCAAGGCGGACCGAGCCGCGAGTAAAAACTACTTTATTGTATATACCTTATAGAATGTAGAGTTTATTTATAATGAACAAAAGAAAAGCTATTAAGTACTGAAATAGTAAATAGAACCAAACAAAAAGAACCAAAACTGAAAAAAGAGCCCCTATATATGTACACGTACTAGTATTTTATTAATTGGTTTCTTTTTAAATTGTTAAACATTTTAATTTATTGCGTCATAGTATTTATTATCGGATTAATTATTAATTTTATTTTATTGCGAATGACATAATGACGCGCTTATGTACAAAAAGAACACTACGAGTATTACACTGTGATGATACTTCCAAAACGTTTGCTTGTTAGAATCATCCAAAATTCCACGTTGCTTACAATATATAGTTTGTGCCTAGGCTTTTGAAATAGCAATGTTATGCAAAGTATATATGTCAATTTTAGGTTTTGTTGACTGCTTCAATGCGTTTAATGTCAAGTCGTTTAACCCTGCCAAGTTAAAAAGACATAAATTTTGTATAACACAGTACAAATCTTAGTTTACTCTCTTTAGTAGGATTACCGCATTATGTACATTATGTCGGTCAACAAAACGCCACTTTCATAAAATCTATTTACAATATCTGTACAGATCTAAACTTAGTAACTCTGCAAGTAAGTCACGTAAGTTAGCAAGTCTGTTGTTAAACATGAATAATATATTGAAACAATAATGTCATGCGTTTTGAGAGTTGTGAGAAGTTGTGTGAATAATTTAATACATGAAATTACTGAGCTCAAACTCGAAAGCGTCTGATTGGTAACTGAATTACAACATTAAATCAAATTAACTAACAAGACAGAACCCGCAAAGTACTCTGTTATGAGTACATATATTATTAGCTTATATTTACAAAATAATGTAGGTACATGTAATAGTATCGAAATGTTCTACAGTACTTAGTTAAGAGGGCGTATCCAGGGATGTTAGACGTCGTCTGTGGAATTATTGTGCAGGCGGACTAGAGTTATTGTATTTACAGCCAAATTTTGCTTACTCTTAAACCGATTTTCTACCAACGATGGGGAAAAATAGTATGATCGGTCCGAATATACCAAAGTATTTCTTGCAGAAAACTTTCGCTTTTTGCAATAGGGTCGGAATTTGTCTGTTTTCGTTGTGAAACGACGCCAAGACTGACGCGTTTCGTTTCTTCGTTTGCGGACTTAGATTTTGCTTATCCAATCGTAAAATAAAACAAAAATACTGTGTGTAGTGTAAGCCCTAAATTATTGTACTTTTGCAAACAATAGTCAAAACATTATTGTATATTGTGTCAGAGGCCAAATTATTGTATGGATACAATAATTATCTACACCCATTATCTGCAAGAAATATGTTTTTAGAGCACGATTTTTTCTAAAAACTATCGTACGTATCTGCCCTGAAAGAAACAAATAATAAAATTGAGTAGGTATATACTGGAGCTCGTGACGGAGACAAAAACATTTCTTTAAAAGGTTCTCTATATTAAGCAGGTTTTATTCTAAGTATATTAGCTTGAAAAACGTATTTTACCATCAGTCGAAGTCGTCACTTAGAGATATTTATAAAGACCTCGCAGCCTAGTTCGTAGTGTGGCCGACTGCTGTGCAGAGGGTGTGGGTTCGATTCCCGCACAGGAAAAACATTTATGTAATAAACATTTGTGTTTGTCTTGAGTCTGGGTGTAATTATGTATGTATTTCCAAAAAAAAAGTAATATATGTTTTCGTATCCGTTGTCTGGTATCCATAACACAAGTTTTGCTTATTTTGGGGTCAGACGGCGCTGTGTGTAATGCCCAAGTATTATTTATATTTATATTTTATTTATGTCCAAATATATTTATTAAATTTTCATCATTTTTTTTTTATATCTTCGCAGTCTCTTGAAAATAGGAACTATATTATATATTCATCATATACTATATATTCATTCATCTCGCTTCATCATCCTTTACTCATGCAATGGCAGACTCTCAACGGTAACACGGTAAGGTACGGTTTGTGTTGTTTGGTGTTGTTGTTTACCAGTTTGTGCAAGATGCGTAGGCGATAAGCAACGTCGAAAAAAAAACCGCTATTCAAACGTAGTCAGAAGTTGGTTATCTTATGCGTATTTGCATAAAATTTAATTTAATAGGTAGATTCTGGACTAATTGCTTCGCAAACATAATATAATCATATAATAATATCCCATTAATCCCATTAATATTATAAATGCGAAAGTTTGGATGTTTGGTTGTTTGTCACGCTTCAACCACTGGATGAATCGGGAACCGCTCATCTAAATGATGAAATTTATCTGAGTCCCGGGGAAGGACATAGTCTAGTTTTCATCCCAGAAAATTCAAAAGTTCCCGCGGGACTAATTACAACGTTTGTTACTTAATCCTGCTGCGCTGCGAGCATTTAAATGAGCTGAAATCTTGCACACAGAGATAGTTAAAGATACGAAAAAGGACAAAGGCTACTTTTTATCCCGGGAAATTCAAAAGTTCCCGCGGGAGTAACTATAACCGAATTCCATGAAGAACCCATAACTGCAGTATAATCAAGAAGTTGCCGTAAGAATCCTACGCCGTTAACCAAATTTAGGGCGGGCGCAGCCGCCGGCAAAGTCTAGTTAATTATAATTGATAAGATAGTAAAGCATTCGTCAAACGATTCGTTACATTAAAATATATATATATATATATATATATATTTTTAAATACATATTTAAACAATTTTATGGTGTCAGTCTCTATACCATTCCGTTTCATTTTACGCATCAAGTGCAGCGTAAGTACACATTTATATTTTATGTCTGAATAATTACCGTGCATTAAAAATATTTTATTATTATACATGTGAATTTTGGTTAGTTTTCTGTATTTGATTTTTGAAAAATACACCATGCGTGAAATGGAAATCTTAAAACGTTACCGTATCCATCAAATCTAAAAAATCAGCCAAGTGCGAGTCCAACTCGCGCACGAAGGGTTTCGTACCATGTTCATGGGAGCCCACTTAAATATTTGTTTTATCGGGTCGGGTACGGAACCCTAAAAACAATATAGTAGCAATTTTTTGTGGCTATCTTTGTTTGTAAAGTATATGGTATTATGGTACTCTCGGTGCACGAGTCTGACTAGCACTTGACTACAAGACTTTTTTAACATTATTATTATTTTTATCATTACTATTCAAAATTAAATATTTCGTATAAAAAGTGGTTGCAAACTACCACTGTTTTCGCCAGATACTAATAAAAATTAGTAAAGTGCGAGTCGGACTCGCGCACCGTGGGTTCATTACCACCATAAACGTAATTTACGAACACAAACAAAAATAAAAAGTGTGCCGCTAAACGATTACCCATCAACGTGGTTTAACTTTGAATATAGTTTCCAACAAACAAATGTGTTACTTTTTCTCTTAATGATAGCTAGATGAAGTTGTAACGGTAATTTAAGATGGTAATGGCTTGGGCCTGCCTCACATTTGGCTAGTTTTTATTATTATTTTAATATTTAACTTTAAAGCTCACCCTATAATCACAGCAAGTTTGAAGGTTATATGTATTGTGTAACATGTGTATATATTACTGTTTACGACAGAGCAAAAACAACGAAAACGTGCTTCTTCTATGGAAAGTCCCCTTAAATTTTCACTTTTTATTAATTGATTGATAATCCGCCATATAACACATATTCTGTTAAAATTGCAGGCTTCTAACTATTTCGGTAAATAAAGGAGCCCTTTAATGGTCGAACAGACAGTCAGATAGCGTAGGCTTAGTACTAGGGCTCCGTTGACACCCTTTGGGTACGGAACCCTAAAAATGAAAAAGTGATAAATAAAAAAAACTTTTTTTCTTTTAACTGACTTAAACCAGAGCCCCGATTTTTTTTACTTCTGTCCCGTAATTTGGCCTATTGGACAGGCAACACTAGCTTCGGTAAACCGGTCAGTTCTTGTCGGGCCGGCCGACTCGTTCAAAGCCACAATTTCGGCAATCTTAACCGGTAATTTTATTTTATTTTTCTCAGATGAAATCTGAAAGGTATCATGGTAATAAAAATCCGAACTAACTTCTAACATATAGTTTACTTTAACCTACTAATGCTTCCTAACAAAACACGGCTTACTAGGTATTAAAAGTTTAACACATATAGCTCCATCGAAGTGTTAGTAATTATAGGTAGGAAATAAATAAAAAAATATTATATAGTAATTTGTCTGAAAAAACTGTGGAAAGTAGATAAAGCAGAGTAACCTTTTGTGAGTCTCCCTCTCTAACAAAAGCGCTCAACCTGCCGGCTTCACAATGGCGTTCCGTAAATTACCCAGCCACGTTAAAGGCCCCCCTGGAACGTTTTTAACCGTGTTTTTATTCACGATGTTATGGTCCACACTAATTCATGAAAAACAAAAAAAACCTCGCTAGCACTCCAAAACTATAATACAATTTTTATTTTTGTGTTTGGCAATTGCTGGACTGTTATAATCAGTTTGCGTTTGATTCAAATATTTTTTCGTTTTTAGGGTTCCGTTCCTAAAGAGTAAAAAACGGGACCCTATTACTAACACTCCGCTGTCTGTCCATACGTCCGTCTGTCACCAGGTTGTGTCTCATGAACCTTGATAGTTAGGCAGTTAAAATTTTTACAAAAGATGTATTTCTGTTGCCGCTACCAAATACTGAAAAAAAAAGAATAAAATAAATATTTAAGGGGGCTCCAATACAACAGACGTGATTTTTTTTGCTTGATATTGATAACTGCAACAGGTAGACGCTTAAAATAATCATAGAATATTCATTAAAAAATAAATAATTAAATTAAAATAAAACAAATATTTAAGGGGGGCTCCCATACAACAAACGTGATTTTTTTTTGTGGTTTTTATAGATAACTAGCTGCTGCCCGCGACGTCGTCTGCGTGAACGCTATACTATAAAATCACTTTTTGTGAACGAAACCATAGCGCGATCTAATTCGAAGCCAACGCCATCTACTTAGCAAATAGGAAACATTCTTTTATATTTGAAAATTTATAACACATCTAAGTTATGACTTTACACGATTTTTTAACATAAAATAGATGGCTATGTGTGAGTAGAATAATTAATAATTCAAAAAAAGAAGCAAGTCAAATATGCGTCGTCAGATTACACGTCGTTGTCATTTTTAACCCCCTGAAAGCAATTTCGAAAATATAAAAATTCAGTATTTTTTTTGAATTTTTGAATATTTCAATGTGAGACGGTTCCTTAAACTTCAGATATTTATGAGACTTTATGTGAACTGTACTGTACCCTGCTGCTTCTGTTTACTGGTGTTATTTAAGTGTATTTAAAAATTAAAAAAAAAAAAAAATATTTTTCAAATTGCTTTCAGGGGGTTAAAATTGAGGATATAAACTATCATTTAAGGTATATATTAGAGAAAAATACTGAGCCGTCTTCTACCTGGAAGGGCCCAAACTTGGTATGTTTTGAAAATACTTTTTGGATTTTAAGAAACAAAGTAGCCCAAAGGTAATAGTGTGGTATATTTTTAGAACCGGCTCACCAAGCCCTTTCATTTGATAACCCACACGATGGGTTTCTGAAAAAAATAATTTTAAATCCCATACAAAAAATTGATGACACCATAACCCCCCCTTAAGGGAAATATTTTGAGGAACTGCGGCTCAAAATGATTGTTTTGCCCTAAAGTACCTGTGTGCCAAACGGCTAAACTCTATATCGATTTGTAGTTTTTTTTTGCGTACACCTACGGCTTTAAAGGTTCACTGCTCGTTCCCCGTAGGTGATACTGTGATAATATGGAGCCTATATGTTGACCCGACTTCTTAATAATATTCGTGCCAAATTTGAAGTAAATTCATGCAGTTCTTTTGAAGTTTATCCCGAACATACATACAGACAAACAGACAAACAGACAAACAAACAAACAGACAAAAATTCTAAAAACATTATTTTTGGCTTCGGTATCGATTCTAGATCTCACCCCAAGTATTCTTTTAAAAAAATATTCAATGTACAGTTTTGACTTTCCTACCATTTTATTATATGTATAGATGGTACGGAAGCCTTCGTGCGCGAGTCCGACTCTCGCACTTCGCCGATTTTTTCAGTCATATCAGACATTGCCAGCCTTTTAGAACTTTACGAATTATTTTTAATTCAGATAACGATGCCTCACAGCATTTCTTAAAAGAATAACAGACGTAATTTAAAATAACAGCAATCAACAAAATTATTACAAACAAACCCGAACTTAACGACACAGATATTTCTTAAATAATTAAGTAGTGATATCCGGTAAAATTAATAGACTCATTTAGATTTGTGTCGTTATCTACCGTCTCAAACAATATACATGAAAGTTGCAAATTAAGCTCTGTTTTCTGCTTTTGAAGCAGACAATAAGATTATTGGAATTCTTATTATGGTAATTTCTGTTACAAGCCCGACCATTATCGTAATTCCCACTACAAGTTTCAGCGGACGCAGCTCTCCGAATAGACATTAATTAGTTTTGAATTGAGTGAATTTAGTTCATCGGCGAATTTCCTCGTTTCGGATTTTATCACGTAAAAAAGCACTAAGCATAGCTGAGCGACTCTGAGCTTATTTAAGAGGCCGACAGCAAGAGACCACGTTTCTGTACCATAAGTCATCACTGGCAACACACATTGAATATAGACTTTCGTCTTTAGGCACTGAGGTGTTTTGGACAAAAATATGATGCGTAGTTCCCCGAACGTTGCCCAGCCGAACTGGATTCTTTGGTTAGCCTTTTTCTCATAGTTAGTTTACCTACCTAACTGGACGACTTTCCTTAGGTATGTGTAATTGTCGACAACTTCGAGAGTAGCGTTCCCAACAACAACCGGTATAGGCGCGTCATGGACATTGAACCATTGGACCTTCATTTTATCCATATTCATTTTAAGGCCAACCTGTTGGGAAACTCCGCCGAGGTCCCCGCGCATCGTGCCTAGGTCTTCCGGCGATTCTGCCATGACCACTATGTCGTCGGCAAATCGAAGGTGAGTGATGTAGTCGCTATTTATGTTGACGCCATATCCTTTCCACTCCAGAGGCTTAAACACATCTTCTAACGCAGTTGTAAACAGTTTCGGAGAAATAACGTCTCCCTGTCTTTACACCTTTCTGCAGATAGATTAGTTTCGAGTTTTGGTCTGTAGTCGGACAAACATCGTGGCTCTGTTATACAAACACTTCAGCACTTCGATAAACCGATAGTCAATGCGGCACCGCTGAAGAGACTGTAAAACCGCTCAGTCTCTCTTTTTCATAGTCTACGAACGCAACACAAAGGGGCCGATTATACTTCCTCTGTCTTCTGGCGTAGCGAATGTATGTTGTGGTCCATGGTACTGCAGCCTATTCGGAAACCGGCTTGTTCGAGAGGCTGGAATTCGTTAAACTTGCAATCGAGACGATTGATAATGATCCTGGAAATCAGCTAATGTGCATGGCTCAGAAGCGAAATGGGTCTATAGTTCTTTAACGAGGTGAGGTCTCCTTTTTTAAAAAAGAAAAAAAAGGGGGCCAATTGCGAGTCGGACTCGCGCACGAAGGGTTCCGTTACATTCTCAAAAAAACGGCAAGAAAATCACGTTTGTTGTATGGTAACCCATCTTAAATATTTGTTTTATTTAAATTTAATTATTTGTTTTTAAGGTGAATATATAACTAAATATTTTGTGAATATTTCAAGCATCTACCTGTTGCCGTTATCAATATCGAGAAAAAAAAACCAAAAAAATCACGTTTGTTGTATGGGAGCCCCCTTAAATGTTTATTTTATTCTGTTTTTAGTATTCTCTGATATAGCGGCAACAGAATACATCTTCTGTAAAAATTTCAACTGTCTATTACGGTTTATGATATTCAGCCTGGTGACAGACGGACGGACGGACAGTGGAGTCTTAGGAATAGAGTCCTGTTTTTGACTTTTTGGGTACGGAACCCTAAAAAAAGAAGTATGACCGCGATTCTGTTCCGAGCTTTTGGCGTGGTGCTTTGAGGATAACAGAATTAAAAAGTTTCTGAAGGACTTAAGTATCGGTGTTCCATCCGCTTTCAGAAATTCTGACGTCCCGTCATCGCCCGCCGCCTTTTGTTTTAAAGCTGTTTCAAGGCCATTCTAATCTCATACAAGCTGACGTCCAGGATATTTTCGGTATAGTGTCGGTTTTCGGCTCTGGGTTCTTTGGCCATGATGTTGACTTGTATAACTATCTATAGAAATTCTCAATCTCTTAATCTTTCAGGTTTGGACAAAACGATTTTGCCAGTTTCAGTCTTCAGCTTTGTCAACTGTCTTTGCCCAATAGACAGATCGCTGGAAAACACTTTTAAGCCTCTATTTCGCTCTACAGCCTCTTCTACACGTTATGTGTTCAAATGGCGTATATCGCGTCGTATGGCTTTCGAGATTTGTCTATTGAGCCGCGTGTAATCGGACCTATTTCGCGCCGCACCTTCATAAGATTGAGAGTCTGATCTGAGAATTTTTGCGTTCTATTTTTGCTGCGAGCTTTGAAGAACAACCACTTGGACAGTTTACGCCAGCCTGCCACTCAAGTCATTCACATTTTCACAATCTGCTAGGCACTGAAAGCGATTTTGAATTTCGAGCTGAAAATGTTCGGGGCTCTGTATGAAGGCAGTCGTTGGACGGAGCGTAGACCTTATCAAACGACTTCTTTCAAATTCGAGGTTAATATTCAGCGTACCACTTACCATGCGATGATCGCTGCTAGTTTTGTCTCTATTGATCACAGAGACATCCCCGAATATTCGCCTATCAGAAGTCAGGATAAAGTCAATCTCGATTTTAGTCAAACCGTCAGGGCTCATCCAGGTCTATTTCCGGTGACAACAGTGAAGCGTGTTGGGGAGGTATGTATGGCTTTGTCAATATCCTCATACATAACCTTAATGTTATCATCTGGGTGTGCCGAAGTCGGTGCGTAAGTCTATATAACCTTCAGAGAATATCTCTTGGTGATTCTGAATACGAGGTATGCTACCTTTGTCGACACACTCTCGATGTTCGTAATGTTGTTAATGAGGGACTTGTGGACGATAAGCCCGACGCCACTTTGGGACACTTGTTCACCCAACTGCTTTTCTTTCGGGAAGTCATTTTTTGAAGTGCGTGCATTGCACGTTGCTAGGGCCATTTTTCGATGTTTGTAGTAGCCGAATCTCTGCCGGGGTTTCTTCGCACCCCCTGCCCCACCGTTACCTTGATCGCTACCATAGTCAGGACAAGTGGAGATGCCGGGGATTAGGGAGGGCCGTGGTTTCCTTGTGCGATATTTGCCACGCTTGGCATGCGGGTTGAAGATCGCAGATGAATGTTTAATACTTTCTCAGCATGCTGCTGCTGCCATCATCTATTATGTCCCTTAGTCGCCTCGTACGACACCCACGGAATGAGATTTGGGGTGGTGTTATTCTTTTTTAGGGTGGTGTTTCACCCATAGCGAAGGCTTTTTTTCTTAAGCTGGTCAAAAAGTCGGATTTATTCAGTTTTCAAGCCGCCCACCAGGTCTTTGATGAGAAGTATTGAATAGCCTGTGGCTAGGCTTAGCGACTGCTAAGTTACTGTCCCCATGTTGATTAACATATTATTGCTATGTTATAATATAAGTTATGACATAACATTATCTTAGGTCATATCAAGGTTAACGCGGCCGATCAGACAAAGTAGGCATTCTTTGTTATTTAATAACCAATAAATAGCTAAACCAAAAAAAAATATAATAAATACGTAAAGTTTGAAAATATTGCACCTTATACCTCGTAATAACATAAAGTTTCAAGTTTGAAAGTTACTGACTCCCTGTATCATATATTTTGTCCAGAAGGAGTAATTTTCTAACAATTTTCTATTGAATGAAATTGATACCTTTCATTACACGCTAAATTAACACAACTTAAAAAAAATGTACGTACCTACCTACAAGTAAATTAAGTTTGAACACGTTCCGCACCAATGACCGATAACCCGAGCAAAAGGTCCCGGACCGGTCGCATTTTGCCGGCCAAAAGTCGGGCCGATTCGATTCATGCTTCACTTGCGGCAACCTTCATCCATCACAGATGCTTCACATCTTTATGTCTACATAAATAATAAGAAAACCGGACAAGTGCGAGTCTGACCCGCGCGTCGAGGCTTGCGTATAAACTTGTTTGTAAATAGATTTCAACGGCAACTCCTTAATTATAGAAAAAAACCAACTCACACTTGACGTTTTCAAGTAACCTATGTCGTTCCTCGCGACTCATACTATCTCCATGTTTATTTTAATCCTAATCGGTACAACGATTTAAGCGTGAAGAGGTAACAGAAAGACAGAGTTACTTTCGCATTTATAATATTCGTACGTGTATCGTCAATGATGACAGGTACAGTGAAACCTAAATTTAACTACAAGGTGACTTACCTCAGGTTATTTTGTTGTAAATGGGCCACGTCTGTCTATCCTAATGTTTTCTAAGGGGACCTAAGAGAGACCTAAATTACAGCTTAAACTGAAAGAGGACATAAAAGGCAAGGACAAGCTCTAAATCTAAAAATTAAACTATACACAAAATTGTACGACCTTAAGTAAGTATATCATTCCATATAGCGAGACTGTTAAAACTTAGTTATTATTATAGACCAGACACTTTCATAACAACCACAATTAAAAGAAGTAAGCAGAAAAATATTTGCATCAGCTAAATCTAGCAGATTGCGTAACTTCCCATTGCCACTAAGCTTGCACCGGCTAGATCCCTTCTGCTTCCTGTACTTGATTATGCGGATGCTAGCTATTTTGGTTACTGAGTTAAATAAACTTGAGCGTCTTCAGAACCTATGTATTAGATACATAATAGGCCTACGTAAATATGATCACATATCCGAATTTCGATAAAAACTCAAGTGACTCTTAATTCGCCTTCGCCGGAATACTCATATTCTATTTTCTCTACAAAGTACTCTTCAATCCGTCTGCCCCGTTATACTTGATAGAACGTTTCAATTTAATAGGGTCTACTGTTCTTCGCGGTACAACAAACTTGATGCTAAAAACTCCAACACGCTTTTAACAAATATATAATGACTCGTTCAACATCACTGCCATAATACTATGAACCTTTTTACCTTTCGATGAAAAACAAGCACAAACTTTAAGCATATTTAAAAACCTGGTAATTACACATTACTAAAAGATTTATGCTGTCTTATAGGTAAACTGATTGTTTATCTATATTAATTAAGATGTATGTAATTTGTGTATTAGAATTAATTTACCTTTTTTTTAATTCATATGTTTGTAGTTTGTGTATAAGTATTATTTAATATTTTTTTAATTAGTTATTTCTATAAATGTATTTATTATATTTCAAATTGCAAGGTTTTAATCTGTATCTAATATTTATCCAGTTAGCACATACTGCTCAAATTTTCTATAAAGTGTTCTCTACCCAAAGGTTATCTGAAGAGATCGCTTATTAGTAATAAGGCAGCCAATTTGTTATCTTTTTGCTTATTTTATTAATGTGTTCTTTGTTCATGCGCAATAAAGTTTATTATTATGATCTTTCTTAACAATTATTGGCACTTTTACAAAGTAATGTTTAAAGCGAAAATCATAAATAACAAAAGATAACATATTTTCACAAACATTTGTCTTAGGTTAAATTTGCAAGTAATGACAACCACACAGTATTGCCAGAATCAAATCCTTTCAGTAAAATTAGCCATCATCAATATTTAAGGTACTACCTTCAATGACCGGCTTTTCTTTCCACCCTGTATACTTACTCCAGTAAACGTTTAAACTATTACTACATTTGTTAGTGCCCGGCTTTGCCCAGGCGAGTTTTACCCGTGAATTTTCCGAAAAAAATCAAGAAGAAATCAACCAAATCGGTGGAGCCATTCTCAATTGATGCTCCGTCATACATGTGGCAAATGATTTTTATTTATAAAGATATGAATATGGATGTAGTACCTTGGCATTCCTTAAAACAGAAAATAATTAAATCCCAAAAAAACACGAGTCTGGAATCGAACAAAACAGTCAGCAATCCGCAGTCATTAAGTTAGCAGTCAGTACGACTCAGCACTAAACCAAAATATAAATTGGCTGAATTCCAACTCGCAGACACCCCACACCACTGTTGTGACTGAAGAAGCAATACTTCTTACTGGTGCAGCTGATAAACCGTGTCATATTCACATCCCCTTCACAAGATGCCGGTTTGTTCGTTTTACAGAATCGTCTTGAATTCAGATAAACTATAAATGACTTCACGAAGAGAGTGCTAGTTCGACTTAACTGTTGACATTTATATCGAAGCTCCAGGCGCGTAAAGCCCAAAATACACATGCCAGCTACACAATGGAATGCTAGGTAGAAGGGACGTCGGGGGATTGCAAACGCATGCCAAAATACACACGCCAGCAACACTATGGCTTGCTAGGTGGAAAAGGGCGTCGAGAAATTGCAAACGCATGCCAAAATGCAAGTATCTATGCACGCCACAGCTACGGGCATGCAAACAGCTCTTTGCAAGCTTTGTCTTAAAGCCATGTATTTTGAATCTTATGGATTTCTCGCAACCCACTTTACTAAAAAAAACTGTTTTATACTGTTTCGTATCAAAATCTTAAATCTCAACTTTTTAGACATAACCTCTCGGTCCGTCCGCCCGTCTGCCCATAATAATCTGTATCCGCCACTGTTATAGCAATTGGGCCAATTACATAAATGAAGGAAAAGCTTAAATAAAAAGGATTAATTAGCTGCAAAATTATAAAGTGTTTGTAACAAATTAAATCTCTACGTATTTATGTATATACTTCAGAAGGAAGTTCGAATATAAAATATGAGGTTTCAAAAAAAAAGCAAACGGCAACGCGCGAGTGATACCCCTGGTGTTGCAAGCGTCCATAGGCTACGGTGACCGCTTATCATCAGGCGGACTGTTAGCTTGTTTGCCAACTTAGTAGTATAAAAAAAGAATAAAAAGTATATTTTTGTGTTCATACACCTATCTTCCAGGTTGAATAAAATAAAGCACTTAACTTAAACCATAATGTCAGTATAAAAACCGACGTTAACTGTTCAGAGCTACCCAAGTTTTTTGAAAAGATAGTTAAAGATGATGTCGACGAATTTGCGCGGAAAGAACTCTTGTGCTCAGCCACAAAAAAGATTATTGACTTGACAAAAATGAAGCAGTCTTTTTTTAACTGCCTGAAAACTATTATTGCCAATTCGCACTAAATTTTAGATTTTATCTATGATTGCAGTACTTACAACTTTCTATATAATTATAATTAATGAAGTGAAGTCCTATTTAATTCAGCTTATGTTATGCTATGGAACAATATTTTATGGTTTATTATCTTATAAAGGACATCTTATCAAGAACATCATATTAAGTGGATTTTTTATACAATTTTTGTATTAAAATATAAAGCATATTCAATTTGGACGACGGGCGGCGTCGACGATTGTGTTTGTGATTGTGTTTACAAAATAGACGAAAAAGGCGCATAAAAGCAACATTAATTTTATCCGTTAATATCCATTGTTGGCAACACTGTGCTTCTACACAACTTTGTTTTTCCATACGCAATATGTATAGTCGCGGTCAGAAAATGTTTACCACCTTAAGGATCACAATTGCATGCACACATTTAAGTCACAAGTTCTAAATATCTATTTCGTAATAATTTGATTTACCATAGATTATCTTTTTTCTAATATGACCATTTATCGCTCTAGGACAGGGATGGCGAACCTTTATTAATGAATGTGCCATTTTCTATGAAAAAAACAATACTATACCTATGACGTGCCGTCAAAAAATCTAAGTTACTTAATAATAATGGAGAAAAATTAAACGAATTGCTGTTAACTTAAAGCTATTTAGATACTTGCAGCTCGAAATGTTTGCAGCAATCGAAATGTTATATATTTATATTCAAATTAAAAAAAAATTAGTGTGATTTCTGCTGTTGCAAATTAGGTGCTAAAAATCTCACATTAGGGCAAGGTCGTACTTTGTTACTAAGCAGTATGGAAGCTAAACTAGAGTTAATTTCTAAAAATGACTTGCAAGCATACGTAGATGAAAATAGAAATTTCATAAATGATTGGCGTGCCCGAATTGCCATGGGTTCGCCATCTCTGCTCTAGGAGATGGACTGACTACTATCAAGTTTTAATATACAGAAAACCTTCTTTGAAAAAACTAATATTATAGTTTTTTAACTAAGAATATGAAGAAATAATAAAATAGACACTTCAAAAATCTTTATTTAATATCTAGTATTACCTCCCTCCGCAGCTATGACGGCACGTAGTCTATCTGGGATAGATGCAACAAGACGCGCGCATAGGTCAGTACCACTGATATCATCCAATACTCGAGCACAGTGTGATCTAAGAGCTTTAGGGTTTCTTTCATTTTGACAGTCCCAGCGTTGAACCATAAGCCCCTTAAATTTTCAATAGGGTTTAAAACAGCAGACTGAGCGGGCCATTGAATGGGACGAATGTCACGGTGCAGGTTGAATCACGCCATAGTAGCACGGGCTGTGTGTATCCGTGCATACGTAACTTGATCGTAAGTAATGTGTGGGAATTCCGTTACAGGATACACTACGCGCACAGTAGGCAGCATCACTTGTACAAAAAGCGACACATAATTAATGGCCGTAGCCCTATTCTCTAACGACGCCAGTTCTCCGACGCCGTCAATGCTCATCCACCCCCATAAGTTTACTGTAATGCGACCTGACTCGTTTTGAGGCACAATATGACCTTCATCATACCGAGTTCGATTGTAGCGCCATAAAGTTAATCTTCCGATTTGGCTGGATTTAAAAGTTTTTTCATCGGTAAATATAGTATTCGACCAATCAAAATCGAGACGTCGTCGCGCAAAGTTAAGCCGGGCTGTTTTGTGGTGAGGTTTCAGCTCCACTTTAATAGCATGGTGTCTGTAGTGTAGTCCAACATTGTGCAAAGCTCGTCGGATCGTCCGAGCACTCACACCATATAAAGCAGCAAAATAACTAGTTGATTTGAAACCATTATCTTCGTAACGACGAATGATTTCTGTTATTTGCGCGGCGGTTAGTATCGGTCGTCGTCCTGAATTATTTCTATGATCTGTTATTTGCCCCCTTCTTCGCCGTGACGCCTAATCCAAAACCTCACAGTGAATCGCGATATATTGAGTTCTCATAATATAGCACTAATACTATGTCCATTTTCGAAGAGAAATATTATTTCAGCTCTTTGCTCCAGGGTTAAACTTGCCATTTTATTTTAGTAAAATTTGGTATTTTGGTAAAATTTTACTCTTGTCAAAACTACGTTCAAACAATATTTTTTGATAAATGTCATTTCAACAAATAAAGATATTAGTTCCATTATCAAAGAGTGATCAATAATTCTTGTTGTTTTTCTCGATGCGTCATTTTGCATAATAGCTTTTGAAAGGTAATAAGTAACTTGATATGGCATTTTAGACTTAGTGAAAAAAGTGTGATATAGAATCTAATTTCAAAACTGGTAAACATTTTCTGTACGCGACCGTACATTACACAATGTGTATGGTAATAAACTGACTACCTATACACTGTGTTAAAATGAGTAAGAAAAAGTTATCTCGCATAACAATATGTGCTAACTAATAATGCCATCCCAATAAAAAAAACTGATTTTTAACCAATACTAAAATCAATTTATTCGTTTGGACGTTTTGGACTTTGATACTAATTTAAATACTTATAGTTTGTAACATATAAGGTAAACCTTTTTATGAAGGCCGGTCACCGTATAGTACTACTTACCTGAAAAGATAAAAAATAAAAAATAGATATCACGATAACAAAAAGGTACAATAACGTCATGCTAATTTATCATTACGTTTTGTTATTTGCTCACTAGCAGATCCCCGCGGTTTCGCCCGAATAGGATTGGAAATATTATTGATTTTTTTCTAAATAGTACATTTTTTTTATCGTGTGTAAAGAAAGTGAAGTTTAGATGTTCATGTTGCTATTCAAGCGCGTAGATATAATGATTGATATACGTAGTACTTATTCAAGCGCGTGGATATCATCATTGATATACGTAGTACACATTCAAACGAGTTGATTTAATCATTGCTATGCGTAGTACATATTCAAACGCGTGGATATTATCATTGCTATACGTAGTACATATTCAAGTGCGTGGATATATCATTGTTATACATAGTACATATTCAAGTGCGTGGATATAATCATTGCTATACGTAGTACATATTCAAGCGCGTGGAGTACATATTTCCGTTTTTAAAAACTAATAAATAAGAATCACTTGCTCAGCTATATCAATTAAAATTCAATTGCCACATGTATGACGGTGAGGGAGCATAACTTCAGAACGGCGCGACTGAAAGAAATTTCAAATAAAAAAAAATCAAAACTAGTATTATAGTCTAGGACCGTTTTCGAAAAAAGACAATACAAGAAGCAAATCATGTAACAGTTGGGGAAACAACGTTTTTAGAGTATTTCGACCCCAGTGAATACGAATCTGCCTGTTGCCAAAGCGAAATTTGAACCGTTAGTCCGGAATCCAAGATAGCCGCCAAAACTCTGTTTTCCCTTAATCTTTTTCGTACGTTGACTTAAAATTATGATTTAAACGTCTATTTAGTGGTTTTCTCGTATGCCAAACGTATTGCAATGCTCAAAATTGACTTACGTTGAAATTTGGCTGCATGAATTCCAAGCCCCATGCATGGTGCCCAAGACGGCAGCCGAAGCTTTGTTGCCTGGAAGCCTCAAACTGTTTATTGCAAAGACAAAAAAACCAACAAACACGTAGCTTTACCTTGGTAACGTTGTTAGAAAGATTAGAAATAAACCATTTACAGAGTACAAACACATCGAGAATGGTGGCACTACTTGGTGTAAGTCAGTCCATTTTTCATGTCGAAGCCCTACTTGGTACAAAGCTGGCAAGCCGTTCCATTAAAGACTTTCCTCGCTGCTTTCTTTGTTATCGTTGCAAGGTGTGACGTCGAGTCGCAACGCGTAACTACGTGGAACACTAAGATGTTCTTTTTTTGATCATTTGAAAGAATGTAGCAGATCTCATGGACTGGGCTATACTTCCTTTCTTTTGCCGAGACACACATCATCCACACTTTGGAGCTAGTAATTTTGTGGAAGTGTTGGATCAGCAGCAAATAGATATCGAAATCCCTAGCCATCACGACGATGTTGTCAGCATTGGAGTGGACAGCATGTATTACCACACGTGTTTCGGCCTCTTCATGCGTCGCAGATAGGGCACTGACGTCGGATTTTGGGTTGGTTAATCGCACATCCTCCAGATACAATGACTTTAACGGGTCCGAAATTATGCTGAATAAGTGCTTCAGAGAGGAAGTGGGCGAGGTCAGCCTTATTTTCCCCTGGTGCTAGAAAATTCTTCCAAGCTTTTGGCAGTAGAAAGGCTGGATTTTTGATGTCCCTATGTACTGGTGGAGTGGCTCACCTGGTTCGTCTGCAGCGAGACTCACTTCTAATTAACTTTAGATGATACCTATCGGTCGAAAAGGATGTCAACCCGAGCATACGGTCTTTCAAGGTAAACTATCCTGTCGATGAAGATTGCAGCAAGGTCTCCAAAAGTAGTGGCGTTTGCCGGTTTTCTTATGCTGTTCACTATTCTTAACCATCTATTATCAGTTGTAGTGTTGAAATCGATTTCAATTGACTTAGGACATTCCACGCCTTCAGGAACAAGTTTTACCACTGATGCTTGTCCAGACTATTGGAGTGTGCCATTCATTTCTGACATTGATAAAGGTACTGGAAAAAGCTCGTGTTTCAATATTTAAGGCAATTCAATTTGTCTGCCTGTTTCGTAAGCTACAATAGGACGACGTAGAACGTCCCTGTCAACCTCTACAACCTTTGTCCGATCTTTAGTGTCCTTAACTTTAAAAAGGGCTGAGAGGACTTTTTGGTATATTATCATGAAAACATTCAGCTGGTTTTTCAGATGAATCTTGGAGAACTAGTTGCTGATTAACAAAGTTAGTAACCTGAATTAGGCCAAGCTTTTTAGCTTTGAGAAGACTTACTTGCCTGAATATCATTGTTTAACCGGTCTTTTGTGGCAATGTTTCAGACACAGAAGTTGGGAACTGTAAAGTCTATCAAGTTAAACGACTTCAAAATCTTGAGAAGTGCATCTTCGTCGGAATTATCTCTGTTTGTTCGAACTGGTTTATCTTCCCTTAAATTTCGAGCATTGCAATGCATTCGGCATACAAGAAAAACCCGGTTTAACCATTATTTAAAACCAGCGGACAAGAGATATATAAGAGAAACAGCGTTTTAGGCGCCATTTTGGATACCGGACTCTCGGTCCAAATTTCCCTTTAGCATCAGGTAGGTTTGTGCTTAGCGGGGTCGACATACCCCATAAACGTTGTTTCCCCAACTGTCGCAAGATTTGCTTCTTACACGTTATAGAGATGGATTTTTCAATTATGGGCCTAGTCTATTATATTTATATAGCCTATGTACAGCAACTAGTTGCATAAAGTATGTTCTTGCAACATCAAAGCACGAGCAACGAAGAAACCTTACTGAAAAGAGGTACAACACGCTTCCGCTAGATAGCGCTTAGTTAATAAATAAATCGCCTTTCTTTTTTGCCTCGTATAGGTAATCAACTTTAGTCATATTCACAAAATTGCTATCTTACCTATTGAAAATGATACTTCCAATTGAGATAAACAACGTAACGTAACAGTGATGAATGCAGCCATGCCATTTAATATCATTCCATGTCACCAAAGTTTTATTAAGTACCTCAATAGTTAAAAATGTAGACCCGGTCTATATTTTTTATGATTATATTGTTTTTTCTGTTCTTATATGCGTACATGATTGTATATCATACGCGTACATCATACGGTCATATACCATTGTATGCCTTTACACGAACTCGTTATTTTGTAACTTGATAAGAGTTTAACTGCAAACTTCTTTAAGAGTTCGAACGAGTAGTTAAGATTTGCCCATTTGCATTTTTGAGTGAAAATGTAACTACATGGATATAAATATAACCTAAATTATGGGGTGGGTTCGTTCGTACCTTCGCTGACGGTTTTACTGAAATCAAAATACTTTTTTTAACCGACTTTAAAGGTGGTTTTTTGTTTGACCCGTATGTATGTTCGGGATTTTCTCAAAAACTACTCATCGGATTTAACTGAGGTTTTACTTTCATGCAAATAGCATCTTTAGTTTTTCTGACTATGCCCATGTTGATTTAAAAACCAACCAATTTAAAGCCCCCAAAAAAAAACAAAACTTAAAAAAACTTCAATAAAACAAAACGAAGGAAAATAGTATAATGAATAACTTTTTTAAGACAGAAAATTAACCGATTTCAAAAACTCAGTACCTAACTACATAGAAGAGAATAATGATTCGTTTTCTCATAAAAATTTTTTTCAAATACCTGCTTTTGAAGATACTAAATCTACTTAAATCGCATAAATATTACGTACGTTTGGTTTTCCATTTACGTTTTCTTATAAGAATTAATCCTAAGAAAATTTACATCTTCAAAAAACCACGTATAGTCAAAAAATATAATTTTATTTTCCTTTTATCTCGATAGGTACTAGGTTTTCAAAGTCGGTTTATTTATTTTGTACAGCGTGGATTGACTCTACTGCTATAAAATATAAATCTGTTTGAAACCAAACATTATCTAGCACTTCTACCAGGTACAAAATGAATATAAAAATTGTGATTTCCCCGGATATTGCGCCCCGGAGTCGGGACAGCGCGCCCCCTCGACCCACTTCCGTGTAAGGTTGCCCCGTTTTTTGTGCTATCTGCATTATATATGGAATATTATATTGTATATATTGAATGTACATCATTATCGTTTAATAGATCTTCAAAATTGTATTTGAAGTTATTAATTGGCCAGCTTACCTACTAGCGCCGCCATTACTATTTTTTTATTTTCTTTGTACAAATCTTATTTGAGAAATGTATTACTCAGAAATCAAAACACATTTGTCAAGTTTAGTTAACATTTCTGCAAAATAGGCCAATTTTAACAGAAATACCAAATAAAACAAAACGTTCCTAGAAAGCTTATGATAACTGGTACCAAAAATTTTATGTAGTACCTAAGTTCCTATATTTCTAAAATAAGTTTAAAAAAATCACTAAAATCAGACTACGGAAAAAATCTCAGCTCTGTACGTATCTTCGCTTTCGCTTTATGAATAATTTTGAACAGAAAGGTTAACCGTATCAATGGTTTGTCTGGCTAACAGATCAGCTGTCAGCCTCAAAACTCAGTTTATGTTGACCAACTTACGGTGCATCGCGCATGCACTCTAGGATTAGTGACGATGCAATAAAAATTAAAGTTACATTTAAGTCAACTAAATGTTAATTAAAATCAAACAGTTGAAAACGTTAAGAAACATTAAAAAGGTTTTAAACATTATGATGGCATAAACATGTAACATTACTATAACATTTTCAAACCAAAATGGAAGCCGTGACGTGAACTAAGACAACTTAATTATCTAACTTGAGAACTTCACAAAGCCTTAAGCTCTCACGAAGAGCTTTGCGTAGATAATATAAAGGGCAATCAAAACTGCCTTTGTGTAACACAATTAGCGGGAATGTGTGAATGTTATTAAAAGCTGCAACACCGCTATTACCAACAACATATACTATATCCTTTGTCTTTCACGTTAAAATAATGTGAATTAACAAATATTCCCGGACTTCTCACATGGCGCCATCTGGTCACGCTATAGAGAAAGCAAGGTTTGTACAACAAGTATAGAAACGTTCTTTAAACATAATTACTTTCTTTAACGCGATATAATGTATCGGTTCTGAGTAAAGGTTCTATGGCATTTAAATTAAAAGTGTTGCATAAAGAAAACAAGCACACAAAAGTTTTACACTTTATAATATTGGAATATTACTTTTCAACAAATATTATAAATGTGAAAGTTTATGATGGATGAGGTTGGTGAAGTCAATCAATTGTAAAATTTAACAAAAAGGTAGATCTTCTTCTGGATTAACATATAGGATGTTTTAAATTGCGACAGTTAGTTCTTATGAGAGTAGGTTTTATCGCGAGGTAAATCGCAGGATACAGCCAGTTTCCTCATGAGTCAAGAGTACACAAATATATATATATATATCAAGAACTGGAAAACAACAAATATCGTACCACAAACAACTGTTCCTCAGCTTCTCCTATAATCGCAAAACATAAAACTTTGAGATATATAACAGCAAAAGTTAGACTTCGCTCTCAGCTTACTGTTGCGAATAGACGTACGATGTCGTACAAATAACTAGCTTTGAGCGAGCGAGCAGGTTGTATACAAAGTTTTTATCTTTAGCCGTAGTATCAACTCGTATATCGTCGCTTGAGAGCGAAAACCATGTATACCCATTTAAACATATATCAGCTTAACTTAATCGTATATGTATAAATAATTAGCTCGTGATTCAGTCGGCAAGAGGTTGCCTGCATTACAGTGTGCATTCGATCCCTGTACATGACTAACATCCATGTGATGAACATTTAGTTGTTTTGAGTCTAGGAGGTTCGATGTGAAATATGTATGCGAGGTATTGACTAAAAAAGTAATGATAAAGTTATTAATTTGTAACCGTTTTTTTTTTTATTAGAAGGCGCTGTCTATAAATATTTAAATAACTTTTATTTATATGATCCTTAGTTTTCTTAGCTATAACTTATTTATGGTTGAAAATATGAAACGAGGCTTTTTTTTATTATTTTTTAATTTACTTTATATTTTTTACAAAAATATCCATTTCTTTATAAATTAAATGTATGTTATGTAGAATTGCTCTTCCAGTGTGTGTGCTACCTTTGAAGGAGAGAAAACCGTTTTTCCGGTAAACAACATCTTAGTTAAAAAGGGATACCTAGTATTTTTTCGAAGCAAACCTGGGTATTATTAATTTCGAATTAACATAAAAACAGACTTTCGCTTTATATATGTATATAAAGCTTTATATCAAGCCTTGCTTCATCGTTAACATTAGACAACGCTGTTAGAAAAGTGAATCTCCTCGCCCCTCACCAGCCTCATACGTCCCTAATGTTGGGGTACTGCCTCACCGAGGACGGTTTGAGTCATAGTTCACACGCGGGTCCAGTGCTGGTTGTGGACTTTACCTACGTCTTTACTTTGACGTATGCAGAGTTCAAGATGTTTTCCTTTACAGTAAAGTCAGTGGTCAATCACAACAACAAGGAACAAAACCAAAGTGTGTTGAGAATTGTGTACTGGAACCCTGGGGGCATAATTGGCAAGACAGCCGCCCTCAGAACGTTAGTCCAGGAACACGATGTTCACATTGTGTTACTGGGCGAAACGAAACTCCGAGGTGAGAATGAGCTCCGCATTCCAAATTTCTTCACCTATAGACATGACGAAATTTCTCCCGCTAATATGGCCTTCAGGGGTACGGCTGTATTAATTAGACGTGACCTTATTCACGAATTACTACCCCTTCCCCTTTTTACATACATTCGGTCTATAGGTGTAAAACTAAAGGTCGGCAATGCGGAGCTTAAAGTCTTCGCCGCATATAAGCCACCATCAACCCCCTTCGATCCAAGTGACATCGACAATATCTTTTGCGATGCCACCCCCACACTTATTTTAGGTGACCTTAATACCAAACACCAACACTGGGGTTCACGAATTTCATCCAAATCGGGTCGTGAACTAAAAGCAGATGCTGAGAGCAAAAACTATTTAGTCATCGGTCCAGGATCACCAACACACTATCCCTCTGCTGACAATCACGCACCGGACGTACTGGACATCGCCTTAGCGCATAAGATCGGCTGGTCAATGTCGTTAGAGGTCCTCCACGACACTGACACTCAGCATCTGCCAATCTTATTGGTCCTTGGAGTGTCCGTAACTGGTAAACCGCTCCCCAATCCCCGCAGAACTACAGACTGGGCTTTATTTCACCATGCCATGCTGAGCTACCAACTTTCGGCTGGTGGCATTTCCACTCCCTTAGAAGTCGAAGAGGCAGTTGACACCTTCACAACTGCCATTGCACAGGCTCTAAGGGAGTCTACTAAAATCTCAGCCACAGCTTCCGGTAAGCAGCTGCTACCGGCGCATCTCCGCGCTAAACTTAAAACCAAGAGGGACCTCCGTAAACTCTGGTGCGACACCCGTTGCCCAGTGGTAAAGAGGGACCTCAATAAGATTAGCGCGGAACTATCTGCTGAACTTGCAAATTTTAGGCAACATTCATGGGACCAGGCAATATCTAAAGCAAGCGAGAACGACACGGCTCTCTATCGCCTGGCCCGTCAATTAACAAAAACACCTGCCCCTATCTGTCCACTTATCGACCCCACTGGTATTCGCCGCTACCACGCTGCGGAACGCGCGGAACTTTTTGCGGACCACTTTGAGGACCAATTTAAGCCGAACCCCATTATCGACCCTGACCACACGTTAGGAGTTACAGAACGCGTAGAGCAGTTTCTCGCGGCCCCAGCCCCACCACTTAGAGGTGATTACTTTATTTCGCCTAAAGAGGTTAGGAAGGAGGCCTCTAAACTTAACAAGCGCAAATCACCCGGTCCCGACGAGATTCCAAACACAGCGATCATCATGCTGCCTAGGAAGGGTCTGGTGGCACTCACCCGTATCTTTAATGGGATACTGCGTACTGGACATTTCCCATCTTCGTGGAAGATCGGCAAAATTATTGTTCTCCCGAAACCAGGGAAAGATCGTCATCGCCCAGAACATTACCGACCGATTACACTGCTGTCCAATCTAGCCAAGTTGTTCGAACGTCTACTACTACTTAGGATATCCCCGCATATCCAGCTCAGGCCTGAACAGTTTGGCTTCAGAGACAGCCACAGTACCACTCTTCAGCTTGTACGAGTGCTCCATCACATGGCCTTCGAGCTAAACAAGGGCAGACGCACAGTCGGAGTCTTTCTCGATATGGAGAAGGCTTTCGATCGAGTTTGGCACGAAGGCTTAATACACAAGCTGTTAGAGACGGACATCCCACCGATGCTCGGGCGAGTAATAGCCTCGTTTCTGGACAAACGAAGCTTCTATGTCTCGGTCGAGAACAAACAGTCAGCATGTAAACCCATTAGAGCAGGGGTACCTCAAGGCAGCTGCCTATCGCCACTGCTCTATGCGTTATTCACCAACGACATCCCCACTCTCAGTGACTCCGGTCTAGCTGAAGGTGTTGAAGACGTCATCCTAGCCTTTTACGCGGACGACAGCGCCTATATGTCCTCCTCCCGCAAAGCTAGCTTAGCAGCCAAAAAAATGCAGCGACTATTGGACACTTTGCCTGGCTGGCTGGACAAGTGGAGAATAGCCGTTAATGCCAGCAAGACAGCAGCAATACTGACCGGCCTGCAGAAGTTTCTCCCACCGAAACTTGTGTTTCGAGGTCAAGTTATTGAGTGGCAACCCAGTGTAAAGTACCTAGGTTGTATTATAGACCGCCCCTTGCGCATGCGCAAAATGCTAGACCATGTGTCAGCAGGCGCGGTCGCGTCACGGGCGTGCCTTAGACCGGTACTTTCCTCTGACTTGCCACTCAGAACCAAAATTCGCCTATACAAATTGTACATACGGTCGAGACTGACCTATGCAGCCCCTGCTTGGTACGGTCTTCTATCTTCTACCAACAAACTTAAGCTCCAGGCTGTCCAAAATAAGTCGCTGAGATTTATCACCGGCGCGGGACGCTACGTCCGCAACTCCACCATTGCTAGAGACACCAAAACCGAGCCACTCGCAGAGTTCATATCTGGTTTGTCGAAACGATTATTCACCCGCGCTGACAACAGTCACCATACACACCTTAGGGGCATAGCGCCCCTACACGCCCGCCCGCCGGAAGGCAGGGCTCTCCCCCGAGAGCTTATTCCTGTGGGTGAATAAGTTTTCTTATTCACCCTCCTACCTCCTTACCCTCCTCCCTTTACTTCATTTCGTTTCATTCCATTTTTATCGCCCATCTCGCCTCTATTTTTTTTTTTTTTTTTTTGCTTTTATTTCGCTTTTATTTTATTTTATTTTATTTTCATTTTTTGTTTTGTTTTTTGCTTCGTTTTTATTTTATTTTAATTTCGCTCTTTTTCTTTTCTTTTGCTCTGTTTTTATTTGTTTTATTTTTCTGTTTTTATTCTGGCGCCTACATAACACCTACTGTTTTTCTTATCGCTTACGGCGATAATATATTAGCCACAAAGGGGGCCTGATAAGTAGGCCGCCTTTTCAAATTTCACCGGGGGTGTTCAGCACCCCTGAGCTTCTGCCCGGGTCATGGTGGGAGGTAAATTCCCCTCCCCCGACACCCGCACCTCAACACCCAGTAGGGTGCAAGAGAAGATACCCGCAACCAAAGTAGTTATTAAGAAAAAGACTCATTAGTACACGCCAGGCTCGCACCTCCGATAAAAAAAGTATTTATTTAAATGTATTTTTATACGTTCGTATTTTTTTAGATGTCCAAAGCACAGACTGCAAAAAGCTATCTAAATTCAAAGGGGATATAGCGACTGGAGATAGCAAATTTCACTCAAAGGAAACATTCCTTTATTTTTTAAAGGAAACAAATCTGTTTTCAAAGATTTTCGAAAACATGCTGTAGCGAGTGTATTATTTTAATTTGTAATTTTTAGTGTGTAAAAAGCTTTGGATCACCTTTTGCGCGAGTAATTAGAAATTATTGTAAATATCTATATCCATACAGGCATGAAATGCCAAACTTATTTACTTCTACAGACCTTTAAATGTGATATTCAAAAGAGTGACAGATAGAAAAGATTCGAAGTCAGTCTTTTGGAGATTTTCTCTGAGATACATGTTAAAAACGAAATTTGCAATTTTTACCAAAAATGAATAGAAAATAATCTTTTTGGTGTGCTTCAAGTTCGGCGAGTAACAGGAATTAAGAAGATATAAATTAGAAGAGGAATTTACCACACGAGCTTTAATAAGAAGAGGTTTTATTTGCTCGATAAATTAATTTCATGGGTTGTGGGTACTGCCTTAAACCCTCCCAACAGGTACCTAAGTGCATATAATTTATTAGATGATCACTGCTTTATTGATTCTCCGGATTGGCCATTTTTAAATATTACTACATGTGTAATACCCCTTCAATTTAAATAATAAAAAAATAAAAGTTAAAGAAAATTTCACAGTGTGATAATTATCGGCCTAAAACGTCATCATAAAAATGCGGTAACACTTAGTGACGCATATCAAACTGAGCCTCTTTGAACCAGAAACCATATAAAGTTTTCAAATCACACCTATCTCGGGGTTAACTGAGAGAAAAATGGTAGCGGCGTATAAGTTATTTTCTTTCAAAATTTCAAGCACACCGTAAATCTGTTAGTTAAGGAAAAAGTTACAATCAAAGGCTTTTGAAACAAGCATAAGTTTGAAATTTGGAAAGAAAATTACTTTTACGCCGCTAACCATTTTTCTCACAGTTAACCCCGAGATAGGTGTGATTTGAAAACTTCATATGGTTTCTGGTTTAAAGAGGCTCAATTTGATATGCATCACTAAGTGTTACCGCATTTTTATGATGACCTTTTAGGCCGATAAGTATCACATTGTGAAATTTTCTTTAACTTTTATTTTTTTATTATTTAAATTATATATATATTTGTTTAATTTTTGACCGGTTTCTCATAATTTTGGTCTATTTATTGTTATTTCCGTTTAGTTCAGTCAATTCTTTCATTAAAATCCTTTACTTTTTAATTTGGTCGGATTATAAAAGGCCGCTCACTTCACACCGGTATTTATACCGTTATTAAAATGACGAAAAACTATTTAGATAAGAAGATTGCAATTTTCAAAGTTCGTAACGCGGACTCTTTATTAGATACGACATACTCGTAACTGCGTGAGGAACGAGTCATTTGAATATGGAATGTTACATTTTATGGGGATATGGAAAAAATCAAATTTACTAAAACCCTGTGCAACTGTAAATGTGGTAAGAAGTGAGGCTCATAATACGAATTTGAATATTCTACTCAACCATTTTTGCAGGTTAAATATGTCACAGCTAATTTTGTGCTCAATCTCTTCAATAGAATCAGCGACAATAATATTACAGGCATCATCAGCGAACATATATAGGTTACCTTTTACCACATTTAGTAAGTCATTATTTTGGATATGGAAGGATAGTTTTGCAAGAGATGATCCCTGAGGAACTCCCACATATCTATACCTTCTTTCCCAGATTTATATAGTCCCTTTTGCTAAAATTACAAACTTTTTCTTTTCATTCATTGATGTAAAAAACACGTTTTTTCTTCATTTTTTCCTATAGGGGTTACTTTTTACCCCAGATACCAGTGTGTTGCCCTTTTTAGCGATGCCATAGCTTAGGGTTAAGATTCGTATGCACAAAATTGGTATCATGCATATTTCAGACTATGTTTTGCAAAAATAAACAATGTCACGCAACTGTGATGAGTGTAACAACAACTTGACCGGTTTTTTCTCATAAATCTCTAGTCCTAATTAGATTGAAGACGACCTCCCCGAAAATAGACAAGAAGCTCTCTTACCTGGAGGGCCACTTCAGAACCTCTCACCGCTCGAAGTCGTGCGAGTTATTCCGACTAATGAAAAGGAAATACTCAATTCAATTGAATTTACGAAGTACAAAGTAAGAGCATAAATCCAATATGATACACCAGGAGATGCAATCCTAAAAATCAACAGGTGATTAGTCTGTCCAATATAATAGGGTTATATAATACATACCAGTTACTTGGGTTGATGCTTTAGCCCTGAGCTCCAAACCCTCTGGTAGTTACCCCTTATTTTGTTATCGTGAACCCTAAATAGATATAATAGTATATAAACGTAAGGGAAACTCCAACCAAAATATGATTGCAAATTAAAGCAAATTAAAAAGTATATTAACAAATAATAAAAACTGGCCTATTTAAAATTATCGGCACAGCGACATTTACCTTATTATTGAGAGATACAGAAACACATTTATTTGTTAGAACCGATATTCAAAGTTGATCAACGTCGGGCTTGGTCAGTACTTTGATGGGTGACCGCTCAGTGGCACACTTTTTTTTTGTTTGAGTTTGTAAATTACTTAAATGGTGATAGGTACGAACCCTTAGTGCGCGAAATAGAAATCACTCTAAAAATTATGGCAAACGATTCTCCAGGTCTCAAACTGTGAAGAATACGCAAATTTGGCGATTTTGATTTTCAGACCTATTATAATAACTTCCTTCAAGTGAAGTTAATATAGGGTCATGTTTTTATTGAATAACTTTTAGACTAACATAGCTATTGATATAGAATTACTTATATTACTTTTTATTACCATTTATTACTTGCATGCAAAATTCGTCTCGAGCAACTTATAGGTATGTATATTTTATTAGTTTCCATCATGCCATTTGACCCTATAACTTTACTATGATGACTCTGCAAGTCCGGTACAAACGCGGCGACACACAACAAATAGGTCTAATTCACTCAACAATCAAAGTGGGCCAGTGATTACTCAGCGCTAACTGGAGCAGAGGAACAACTAGGGCAAAGCTGGAGTTTACACACTGCCCTTACCAGTTGCGATTTAATTATGCTAATGACAATTACACGCCATGTTTGACAAATACACGATTAAAAACGATAAACACTATGTAAATGTTAAGTTATTTTTTACAAAGTATATTTCATTGCCAATTATGAACCGTTAGGTTAAAATATTTTTTTTGTCATTATCCATAATTATTTTTTCCATATGTCGGTAGGTATTTTGACTATGAGCACACAACTTTTTGTCCACAAGTTTATTTTATTCCCCGTCGTTAACCGTTAACCGTAAACAAGTGTTGATTTACCTGACAAAAACTTGTAAATTTTAAGGTTATAAAGACAATTCGCTAACAACATTATTTCTAAAACGAAACTGACACTTTTGAACGTACAATTAATATTAACAGAACAGCCACACAACACCAGTCGATTGCAAATTATCAATGTTTAATCCCCGTATAACTCGACGCTTTCATACACTAAAATATTTTTTTTTTTTTTTATTAGAAAAGCATTATCCGATTTAAACTTTTTACATTTATATTTTTGTAATTAGGGGTAACATAAACAACTTATAAAGGGTATGACTATGAAGAGGTGAAGAATATGACATAAACGTAATAGGCGAAAATATTACATAATGAGAGTTAACAAAGACCACATTATAGGCGCTGATTTTGGTCAGATATTTTTTTATGAGTAAAGTTTATTCTCCTGCAATAAGAATATGTTTTAATATGACGAACGCAGAGTCAAAGTTCGTACTTAAGGTTCCTGAGGACTCAGCAGAACATCACCAAAGCTCTTGCTCATAAAAAAAATCTTAAAAACGATAAAAAAAAAGTCAAATTGAAGTCGGTTAATTATGTCCCAGCTACGCCGTGCGGCTACGCGGTCTACGTCGTAAGATTAAGACTGTAAAATTTGTGAAAGAATTCACCAAATAGCAGAAGAACTGGTTGTCAGTTGGTGCAAGGTTCGGTAAGTATGGAGAATGACGGAGTTCTTGTAGTGTTAAAACTATCAGTACAAATCATGAGGCACCCATTTTTTTAAAAAAAATTACCGATTTGCTGCAAATGAGTCAATATTGTAGGTCTGCTAACGGCAAACCAAGTCGGTAATTTTTTGATACTTTGACAGATATTGGCTTACAATATCACCTTCAATTTATCGTTATTTACCTTAGTGGCAGGTCTTTCTCGTGGTTCGTCGATTTTTCAGATTAAGGTTTCCATTCTAATATTACTCTGATTTTCCATCTTCATGTTAAAAGCTGAATGTAAAAACAGTTGAAAGGCGAACGTCAGAGTTTAGAATGTTGTAGTAAAAAAGTTTAATTCTGAAATCTCACGCTATGGAGATATGGAGATATGGAGATTGGTCAGTTCGTTAAAACGGCAATCTTGTATTCATTATTTAAATACATATGTACATTTTTTAACATAACTTTCAGAAATACATTTATAGAGAAAAGAGCTCGCAGCCTAGTTGGTAGTGTGGCCGACTGTTGTGCAGAGGGTGTGGGTTCGATTCCCGCACTGGAAAAACATTTATGTGAGTATTGTCTTGAGTCTGGGTGTATTTATGTATGGTTTGTATATATTCACAAAAAAAAGTAATATATATGTATTTGTATTCGTTTTCTAGTATCCATAACACAAGCTTTGCTTACTTTGGGGCCAGACGGCGCTGTGTGTAATTTCCAACATTATTTAATTTAAAACTTTTACCTAAAAATCGTAGTTCGTTTCCGACGGGCATCCCGCCTACTTATAGGCACGTTATTAAGCCATGTTATACAAAACAATAAAAATATTGCTTTATTCATTTAATTCGCAGAAACGTATAAAACAGAAATAAATACTTTAAAAAATTACTATTAATTCAAGGTTTTGTTTTACTTGTTGATATTTATATAGAGTCCATTTTTGTGGGAAAATATTATCAAAATGCGGTAGTAAATTATTTAGAAATGAAGTCTATCAAAAGAAATTAAGTAAAACAAGATGAAACGTCGGATAGAAAAAATTTAATGAAATGATGACTACCAAATAAACATTAAATAAAATATGGATTAAACTTCTCTTACAAAAATCAATACAAATTGATGACTAACAAAAATAAATTAAATGAAATAAGGATAAAACTTATAAATCATACAAAAAAACCTAATAAATTGATGACTACTCTAAAATTATTAAATAAAATAAAGATTAAATTTCTCATACAAAAAAATTATAAATTGATGACTAACAAAAAACATTGACTAACAAAAAAACATTAAATGAGGAACGTGATAAATGTATTTACAGTTCAGGTCTCGGAGGGATAGAGAGCAATGACGTGGAAACTATTTTTCAACTCAATTACGAGCCCTATAAGTTATTTAACGCACTTGTGAAGGATGTCTATTTTTAGAAGCAAAGGCCTACGAGGTCGTTCACCCGCAATTTAGATATAAACGAACCTAGGTCGTTCACCGTACGTCAACTTCGGTAATGAATATTTATGACTATGCCTAAATGAGGCAGTACATATTATGTAGAACCTATAGGTTTACAAACAGATTAGGCAGTAACATAGGAATAGGAATTCTTAAAACTAGAAATCAGATAGACGGACAGAATAATGGACGGACGTAATAAAGAAACTCTGACGGTTCCTACTTTGAACCGTAAAAGTATATACTACCTTATAATAGGTGGGTTTTGTTGACTGCTTCAATGCGTTAAATGTCATAATTTGCCAATGCCAAGTTAAAAGGACAAAAATTCTGTATAAGACAATACAAATCTTGGTTAATTCTATTTGGTAGGATTATGTACATTATGTCAGTCAACAAAACGCCACTAATATTTCTTAAACATAGTCACTTACAGTATTAGGAAGAGAGAAAAAAAATGTAATTAACATTAAGGTCATAAATACATACAATGTAACTACCTACACATTTAATTGTTAGCTTTCTATGTATATCATAGGTGTTATAGCTTATATAATGTCCCTCTAGCATGCTTTGTTAAGAAAAATGTACCTCCAATAATGTAGCGAAAGTTGCTCAAATAGAATCCTACTAATAGTATAAATTCGAACGTTTGGATTTTTATTACTAAATCACGCTTCAACCACTGGACCAATCGGGTTTTTTTTATACCACTTAGGTCGCAAACAGGCTTACGGTCCGCCTAATGGTATGCGGTCACCGTAGCCTATGGACGCTTGCAACACCAGGGGTATCACTCGCGCGTTGCTGACTCTACAAAAATCGAATAACTTCTTTCTTGAAGAACTGTACTGTAGTCCTTAGACCTGTATATAGCATAGTCTTTAAACCGGAAAATTCCCGCGGGTGTAACTTATTGTACGAACTACAGGTATAACAAACTTCTGTAGTATAATCAAGGAGTTCCCAGTTCAGTTAAGAATCCCACGCCGATAAAAAAATTAGGGGCGGGCGGAACCGCTGGCAAAATCTAGTTCTAAATAATAATTTAAAATTTTAGAAAGTGTATCAATTTTTAGGCACATGCGTACGAATTATGGGGGGAAGTATGGGGTTCTTCAATAAAGAAGTTATTGGATTTTTGAAGGGTTGGCAACGCGCGAGTGATTCCCCTGGTGTAAGAAGCGTCCATAGGCCACGGTGACCGCTAACCAACAGGCGGACCGTGTGCTTGTTTACCACCTTAGTGGTATAAATAGAAAGAAAGGACATTTCTACCAGTCAACAATGGTCATGGGTAAAACTGTGCAACAAAATGGTTGTGCAACATAGGAAAATGCATATATACTAAGTAACTCTCTTTGTGCTTATTCCTGACTTCCTTCTTATATTTCGTTAGGAATTGGCAATAGGGGAATTTCTATACAGATTGGTCGACCTGCGCGGCTTGTCAGCGACCAAACGCGGTAGATGCGGGAAAATATGTGATACTGGCGCCGTGGCCAACAGGGCATATTATTCTGTTTACTGCTTGTTACTTTAAAGCTGTTAATCAATAACTTATGGGACATAATATATAAAGCCACCTTAGTCCAGATACACTGCATTATATAAGCAGTGTAGCGGTGATCGGCTCACCGCTTGTCAAGAGGCTGCCTCCCACATTATGATGTGGGTGTATATACCGCCACTGGATACCCCCTTCTTGGAATGAAAATCATGGAGATATACATACATACATACCAATACCTTTAATAAAATCGCAAAGACCTTTATTACCACTTCTATCCAATAAAGAAAGAAATAAAGTTAATACTGTCGAAATATTAATTTTATGACGGACAATAACGCGTAATTAGGAGCAGCGCGGTGCGGTCTAGCGCCGGCGCCGTCATCTAGGTCACTGTCTCGCGCTGAGTGGGAGCCGGGAGCCTTCATACATCACTCACACCCTGACTACCCGTCTCTGCACAATGTTTATTATTTTTCTTTTTAAACCTGCATATCTACATATCTACGATGTTTTACGTTATTTTTTTTGGGTAAAATCGTATGTAAAATAGCGCTACAATTTATTATTTGTAGCTATCTAAAAAAAATTAAATATAAAATACATTGAAAGTTGTGACTGATGGCGCTAGCATTTAACCCCGTGTGTATATATAATATTTTATACATGTTCTACATAAATATTTTGACTTTAAAAAGTGTCAATTACTTACCTTTTACCAACCCATAAGGACCATGACTAAACTGACCATTTATTTTTTAACTCAAAACGGGACATTGGTTCATTTTTCAATAACTAAGTTTACAATGAAAAAAAAACAACTTTTTAATTAGAAAAAATCAGTTATTTGTGTTCACACTCTGTTATAATTAAGGGGACGATAGACGTCAGTTGAAGTCAAGTAGTCAAAAAAAGCTAGAATCCATCTTAAGCCCGCATAAAGTTGAAGTTCGGACGTCACGTTTTATGGCGCTTACGCCTACAGCACGTTCAGTTTTAGCTAGCTTTTTCATGTTTTTAATTAATAAAAAAAAAATAGCCTTTGTATAGAAATTCCATTTTTATTTTAATATGAAACAATATCTAATAAATGAATTGAAAAAATTATTGGGTTCCTTGACAAAAAAGAGATCTAAGACAAGTAAACTTAATTTTCAGCACCTTTTTATGATTATTTAAGGATTATTTTTTTAATTTATGACCATTTTTCTTTTCCTCTCTCTCTGTGATTTGTAGTATGTACAACTTCTTCAATCTAGAAAAAGTAGGATGTTTCTGTTTTGGGATATTAGGGTGAAGGGTCTTAAAATAATTAAATAATGTCGACAACACGGTCTCGCACCACTCGCGTCTGGCGGCGAGCTCTATACTTTCTGGAAAACGGGACTTTTATGTGTCCCGGGGCTTTGTTTTGGGACAACGGGACAGGTAACCGAAAAAAGGGACAGTCCCGTTCAAAACGGGACGTATGGTCAGTTTAACCATGACACATACTGGATTGTGATTAAAATTAATTTACTTACCTGAAACAAAAAGAACTATATTTTATTTCACTCTTTTAACTTTTTAGTGTTTATGATTCGGGATTTTTAATCATTTTGTCCCCACGAGTATATAGGACATAAACGGTCCAACCACCCAGAGGTCCATTGTAGGGGGATAAAAGCTTTAGTACAACATAGTTCGCTCTGATATCCTGAAGCGAACGTTAGCGATATGACTTGTTTATACACCTACATACCATTCAGCCCTCGGCACGTGCTCATCTTGGCATTAGATCATCTATCTAATCAAATAGATTTTTTTTTATACCACTAAGGTGTATATCGCATATGTATACAATATATGTGTTACGAATACAATTCGTCAGAACACATCCCATTGTAGGTACAAGCGGTGGAACACACACAGGGATAATTTAAACTAACTATTTTAAAGGGGACGCATTTAACTCTCGAATAAAGGTCGAATTACAAAATTCTATTTCTTTTAATTTAATGATCTTTGTTGATTCCTTTGTTTAACACCGACCTAAAATTACTTTTCAGTAGCTTTTTGTTGTCGGTCTCATTTTTGTCAGAAAAAAGTTATTAATGATTTGTGCTTTATTGGTTGTATAGGCTTGCAAAAAAATCTGCTTAAATAAGAAAACAAAAATGTTGTAGGTAAAACAACCTTTCTCTAATATAATCCCGAAGTGATGACATTTCTTTTGCAAACTTAAATAGGACCAACTTTGAGGTACACTAATAATATGAAGATCGGAATACTGTGTAACAAGTAATGCGTGGTCATACATAAACGAAAAACAAATACAGACATGAAAACTATGAAACATTTATGAGAAAGTAAAGGTTATCTCATAAATTACGTTATTTAAACGTATTTTAAAAATAATTAATAATGTAAATAAATACAATAAATTAAAGAAATTACTAGCTTTTGCCAGCGGCTTCGCCCACGCTAAATTCGGTTATCGGCATAGGGCAACTCCGTGATAATAGTAATGAAGTCGTCCATGTGGAATTTTTTATCTGTAGTTATTCCAGTGGGAACTTTCGGATGTCCTTTTCCACCTCGTCAACTATCTTTGTACCAAAGAACAATTGTAGACTACCATGTGTTTTCAATACCACATAAACACTTACCTATATTACCTATATAAAGATTATACCTTTCAGTAAAAATATGGTTTTAATAGCTTTGAGCAAGTATAATAAAAAAATATAATCGTACAACGATTTTACAAGAAAAAAGTAAAAGATTCTCAAAACAGCCGATACTGTGAAATATAATTGTGGCCATTAGCTTAGCTAGCTCCCGCACACGTTTCGAGCTTTAACTAATTAAAGCCGTGACAATAATAAATTGTCTCTCAGAACAGTAACTCAAACAATATACATCTCTTTCTAACATTGGCTATCTAAAATTGGTTTATCATTACTTAAGAGGCAGGAATACATAAAAATATATTGCACAGCAAGTGGAAAAAAGGCATATGACAGGCATTCAACAAGTTGAAACTTGTGAGTAACGAAGGAACCTATTATAGAATCCCGAGGATAGTATTATTCCTTCATAAAAATCTGTTTAATCCCGGTCGTACTACCGGGATCTCAGCCATTCCGAAGTGATCCCGGGATTCTGTTTCAGGTGCTCCGAAAATGTTATTACCTTTCAGTCGCCATCTCGTTAACGTTCAATTTCATAAACGCATTTGAAAGTTAAATTATGATTAATATTTCTACTCCTAGGCTAAATTTTATATCAAACGACACACTGATTCTATACCTATATTTTATAAGAGGTTAACTCACAGTAAAATATTTAGCATTTTCATAAATTATGTATATATTTTGTCCATACATTGATATCAGTAAACAAATTGGTTTAGGATTACCTACTACTTTTTTCTAACATTGGAAAGAATACATGCATTAAATTACCAATCCATTCATCCGTTATACTGTAAAAGACAGAATGCCACACATACAATCATATTGCATGTGTGTCATTCTGTCTTTTACAGTATACTTAAACTAGGCAAAACGTGTAATAAGAAATTCGTAGCTACATTATTCTTTTGACCCACTTAGACATGTTTATAAAGGCGTACAAGAAACCTCATATGGCCCAAACAAGTAATGATTTTAGGTTAAAAAACTGCTTATAATTAACAGTCTGGACAGTAGTGTAAGACTTAGTACTTTGATCTAGGCCACAACCGTCTTCGGATTGGAGAGGATGCCGCGCGTGGGACCTATTACCCATCAGCTCAAAAAGAAGAAAATGTACCTAATGTTCTTTTGAATACCAACTGTTTGAGCGAGACTTGCATTTCCATAATTTTTTTTTTTTTTACCACGCAAACAAGCGCACGTTCCGCCCGAAAATAGGCTGTCATACCAGGGGCAATACTCATGCGTAGCTGAACTATTAAAAATCTTATCACTTCTTTCTTGAAGAACCCCGTAGGAACTGTTGTCCCTATAGAAATTATAATCTAAATTGTATAGACGTGACGTAGTTCATGCAACTAGTCTCCTACTGATCCAAATTTATACTAATATATATAAAAAGAGAGAGAGAGAGAGCAGATTTTCTAAGTTTGTTTGTATGGAGAGGGTAATCTTCGTCACCACTGCACCTATTTGAAAAATTCTTTCATTTAAAAAGTGCATTATTCCAGATTGGAGTGAACATGACAGCAAAATTAGGGATGAAAATTTGTATAAGAATTTCGATATTATGGTAGAAGAAATCGTTAGTAGTCTAGTAGTAGTTCCTTTTTTTTTCAAAATTCCACGCAGACGGAGTCGCGAGCAGAAGCTAATCATGTATACAGGAACCGAAACTTTGACAAAACAACGTTTCCGGGTCAGCTACTCTGCAATATAGCAGATCGGACACAAATGATGTCGGTCAGCGATTCCAGCCGTGTCGTCGCCACTGACATTAGTGTACTTCATTACCTATAAGGGTTCCTTACCCTATTACCAACGGGACCTTAACTACTAAGTATAAATTATTACACTGTCTGTGTTTTTCTCTCCAACCTTTAGGAGCTCTATCGTTTGAACCGTGATAGGAACAATTCTGAAATTAACTCAGAATGTGTGTTATTTATTCGTATTATAAAATACATGCATAAGTTCGACTCTATGCAACATTTTATTCGTCCAATAATCGTTTTATATTTATATACAAAAGATAAGCTGGTGCAGGGTGTCCACTCTAAATCCCAAAAAAAAAATACCTAAAAATTCCCTGACTAAAAATGATAATATTTATGAAAGCTTTTAAGTATAGTTTGTTAAATTTAAACTAGCACACTTTAAACCTACCTTAACATAGACGTTCTTTTTAAAACTATTTTTATTTATTGGTTTTGTAGACGCGACGTCTTTAGTGATTTCAACAATATCGTACACAAGAAAAAACAAAACAATAAAACTGAGATTATTTTTTATTTTTGGAATCAATTTATTCAATTGTATCACAGAAAGGTAATTACATTTTACAGTCGCTTTATATATTTACTTTAAACAATTAAACAAGCTAACGTTTCGCAGATACACGACTGTAACAGACAGATGGTAAGCGGTCACCGCAGCCTATGGACGCTTGCACCATTAGGAGCATCACTCGCGCATTGCCGATCCTTCAAGACTCTAAAAACTTGTTGCCCAAATTTTAGTCTTTAGAAGAAAGGTTTGGCTGGAAGCTGACTGTACCATCTACGCGTTCGTGCGAGGAAGTTCCTCTCACACCGAACTTTACGTGACCATTTAGGTTATAAGGTGTGAGGAGGAAAAGGAAAGCCGATGGTGAGCTGTGCGGTAGTAGAACGTAGCCGTGGGCATCATTTCGAACAACTACTCAGAACACATCACATTATACAAGCGGTAGAACACACATCAGGGAGACAAACTAACTTGTCAGACTTAAAGGTTCTTATATGGCTTATAAGTTTGGGACCTTCGACGTGTCTCTCAGCACGTCGTTGAACCAAGTCAAAAGGGCCAAGCTGGTAACCGAATGCAACCGCCCAGAGATGACGATAGTACTCCATATGGGGCCAGACTTACGACTTATAAAGCAGCAATCCCTTGCCCCGATGATAATTACTGCTTCATTCTGCTGAGTACTTCAAGCTTTTTTTGGCGCCAGCTTCACCTTGTCAATGCCCTTGTAGGACCTCAGTTAATGGTTTTTTTTTTTTGCGGTGTACGCGCTGACTTGTGTCTTCGTAGGGTTGTAAGTTGTCCCTTCCTCGGTCACAGTCCTTGAACAGAGTGGTCTCGATTTGAGACACAAGTTCTCTGCGGTTTTCCTTCACAACGGAACGAGGGATGTTTGTATGGCTCGTATGATAAGCGTCTCCAGTATTGTGATCTGCATAGCAATGCATGTTGTTGATGTCCAACATGTCATTGATATGCAGAAGAAACAGCGTAGGAGACAGCACAGAGCCTTGTGTCCCACCAGCATTAATGTCCATGCTAGCAGAGCAAGTACCGTCAACTACGGCTCGTATGCGTCTGCCGGACAATAAGTTAGCCACCCATTTGCACAAACTCTCCGATAGTCCGTAAGATGGCAACCTTGATAGAAGACCCCGGTGCCGGACCCGGTCGAACGCCTTCGCTATGTCCAGGCTACATGCCAACGCTTCCCCCTTACACTCAATGGCTAGTGCCCATTGGTGTGTAAGATAATCTGAAACCAGTCAAGCGACCGTGTCAACAGTCATATTGATGGTCACTTACTAGGTCGTGTTTTTCTAGGTATTTTAGAAGCTGTTAGACCATGGCCAAACCTATTTGAGGAAAAAAATTTTGAGCAGTATACAAGTGGTCGGAAAATTTTGTTTATTATATAAATAACGAAGAAAAAATAGCCCAGACTCAGAAAAGATTCTGAGGGTGGTAATATATACGTTTTTAGGGGTTGGTACTCGTTTTTTGCGATTTGCGGCTAAACTATGTATCCTATCGAAAAAAAATAATGTAATAGTTGTAGATAATAAAAAAAACTAAATTTTCTTCTCATGCATTATTGCCCATAACCTCAAAATTATCGAGAAAAATGCTTGATTGATGATTTATAATTTATAACTATAGCAAATTTTTTATTTTTTAATGAAAATCGGTTAAAGATTTTTATTTTTGTGTTTAAACAAGCCCAATTTTTACAAAGGGAAGTGTATTTTTTTTTTTGATGTTTTATGAAGAAAATAGAAATAAACATATTTTCAATCGAAAAATTTGATTAGCAAATTCCAGATAAATGACTTTTACCAGTGCTAATTCTTTCATTGAAATCTCAGCTTTCATATAGAATTAAAATATAATATGATGATGTATTCAAAAATATCGTTAAAAAGCGAATAACCGAAAAAACTAATTGCCAAGTTCGTTGTATTGGAGTCCCCCTTAAATATTTGTTTTATTTCAATTTAATTATTTGTTTTTAAAGTGAATATATAACTAAATATTCTGTGGACATTACAAGCGTCTACCTGTTACCGTTATCAATATCGTGCAAAAAAATCACGTTCGTTGTATGGGAACCCCTTTAAATATTTAATTTTTTCTGTTTTTTAGTATTTGTTGTTAGGTTCATGTATTACGTAAGCACTATAGGGGGGCGGGCGGTTCTTTGCTTTGCTTATTTTTAATGACATGAGGTTGGGGGAGTCTAGATGGTGATTACGTCAGCAGTAGTTATTTAAGGTGCGTTCTATTGACGGCATTGAGAGCTATGACGTCGCATAGGCATTGAAATCGTTCTGTTCACCAAATGTAAACAAACAAAATGGCCGTTTACTATTTGACAGCGCATCCACTAGTCTACCTCACGAGCATGTGCAGCCAATACGTTGAATGCGGTCCGGAAGTGACGTCATAGCACATACATTTTTGGTCACAACAGAACGATCGAAAGTGCGCACACTCAATGCGTGTAATGCTTGGATCGTAAAAACTGGGCCAACGTAGGCCTTAACTAATTAGGTCACAAGTTAAAATCACAAACCTAAACCTAATACCATAACCTAATAAATCTTTCCCGAACACTGCTAGTCAACAAAACGCCCCTTAACTTTTTTTCACATATGGCAACCCACACATAGTTTATGTTTGAAAACGAAACGCATTTCCGGGGATTTCCACAAATAACGTCCAAAAGTAACTTAGAACCAAGTGGGGAAATTACCGCGCGCTATATACTTGTCCTAATTTCTTCCGTTAATCTATTGTGTCGTTTCGGTACGTATTGTAAGCAAAGCAAGTAAATGTTTGTGTTACTGTTGATGCAGCAGACATATAACATTGAGCAGCAAACATCCATTATCTTCGAAAACTTAGAATCATGGATTCGGGTGTCATGGACTGAAGACTGTTAATTGGAAATAATATGTATACCAAAATTTAAAACAAGTTTGTTTTGTTCGTGATATTACTTAAGATTAGAATATTTGTCCGTACTCTATGTTAAACACCGTGCCAATAAAGTTTATTTAAGAGGGCGATATAGGCCAGAAAGCTAATTTCTGTAATTCTAACGTTGTGTATGTAAATTTACTATAAATCACTAGATAATGTCATATACATTACTATGAGATATATAGGGTGGCCGGGAACTTGACGTTCAAACGTAAAATTTAGATATTTTATGATGAGGAGTATCCGAATCACCCCCATGTATGTTTTACGATTTTTCGTAGTTTTCGAGATAGAATTTTTTTAAAGAATTTTTTTCGTAATTTTCACCTAACATCAGTTTTCGATTTTTTTCTAGTTCTTTTGAACATTTCTGGTTCAGTTTTTTTGTGATAACTAATAAGCATAGTCTAACCTAACCCCCTAAAAAATATGGTTTATCTAGGAATTGCAGAACTTACTTAGAATTTATTCGAAAGTTCAAAATTAAAATTTGAGCTCAGTACTCACAAATTTTCAAAGTATGAAAAAAAAATTAAATGGAGAGATTTTGGGTTCAAAGTAATGTTAAAAGCTTCCTAAGACATTAAACTTAAAAACAAGGCCAAATAAAAATAGGGTTATCAGGGGTTTATTTTCTGTAACTGACCTTCAAAGTAAATTAAGGCATTTTTTAAGGAAAAAAAATATTATTTTATTTTATTTAAATCTTTGAATTTCTTTGCGTTATGATGGATTTGAGTAAAACACAGTTACTTGTTAATAAGATAAATTTATATAATGTAAATTTTTAAAATTACGTCCTCCCACAGAAATGCACAATTTACACCAACTCCCTAAAAGCTTCGCGGTTATTTCTCAGAGAGGTTTCGGCTTCGCGAATTTTTCTTCTAAGCTCTTCTTCACTTGAAGCTTCTCTGCGTACGTTTTTTTTTTTTAAAGTAGCCCCATATAAAAAAATCTATGGGGTTGAGGTCAGGCGAGCGTGGTGGCCAGGCAATTGGCCGTCGTCGTCCGATCCACCTGCTGGGGTACGTCTGGTTTAAATGGCGACGCCCTTGCGCCGCGTAATGACATGGTGCGCCGTCGTTCTGAAACACCATTGTCCTCAAATCAAGGTTTACATCTTCGTTCTTTTGTACGTGTCGCCGTCTAATCTAGATGGCAGTTCAAATGGGCCTATTAATTCGCCATTCAAGACGCCAGACCACATGTTCACGCTGAAACGATGATGAAATGATGATGATCTAGCGGCATGTGGATTCTCAAAGGCCCAAATATGATAATTGTGGATATTGAAAACCCCCGTTCACTCAAATCTTGACTCATCCGTCCACAAGATTTTATTAAAATATCCGGGGTCTGCTTCCTCTTTTTGCAAAATAGTTCTACAAAATTTGACTCTCAATTCATAATTCATAAAAAAATATACTCCTGTGTTAGATGTCGGTAAAAGTAAAACATTACAAAAACATTAAAACATAAACAAACAGTAATTTATAGCAATAGTAGCAAAAATACCATAGAAACTGATATCAATCACAGTTTGAAACTAATAAATAGAATGGTTACAATTAAATAGTCTTACAATTAACTTGGAAAAAACACAAATCTTAAATTTTACAATAAGACGCGACCATAATAAAGCACTAGACATCGCCTATTCTGGTACTAAGATTAATGAGACTGACACAAAAAAGTTTTTAGGAATGCAAATTGATAACAAACTTACGTGGAAACAGCATGTTGATTCTGTGTGTAAAAAAGTAATCTGTTTTGCTTTGTATATGCTCAGTAAAGTTGTAGATAAATCGGTAGTTATTACAGCATATTATGCATATGTAGTCTAGACTCAGGTATGGTGTTATATTTTGGGGAAATTCTACAGACAAAGAATTAGTATTTAAATCTCAAAAACTATGTGTACGAGCAATCTGCGGTATTAAGCAAACTGAAAGTAGCACACCACATTTTAAAGAACTCGGTATACTAACTCTTCCATCACTATATATTTTTGAAATTTCTGTATTTGTAAAATCTGGTCTGGTACAAATAATAGATTTCCGGGTAAATTGAAATTACCACAAGCTACAACTAGTTTTTTACAAAATAGTGTTGTTTATATGGCTCCAATGATCTATTATAAGCTGCCAAAAAGTATTCGTGACGTAAGTAATGTTAAAGAGTTTAAAAATAGATTGCGAAATTTCCTGGTAGAGAAAACTTACTACATAATCAGAGAATACTTGAATGATAAGTTGTAGAAAAATGTGTGAACATAATAATATATAATTAGTTAATTCATTATATAATTAGTTATTTCATTATATTGTAAATTGTATTTGTACGCCTTCTATGAAGTAGGATATGGTGATTCCTTATATGCTTAATGTTAACATCTTTTATGTACCCATATTCACAAATAAATGTTTATGTATTTGTATTTGTATAAGAAATCGGTAAAATGGCGAGGACGTAACAGATCTCTGCACAAATCGTCAAGTCCCTTATGGCTTTGGCAAAAGTAAAGGTTACAACGTAGTCAGTCAGACGTGAACACAAAATTCAATTGAATACGTCGCTGTCACTACCAGCCTGTCACCAAAAAATATCTTAGGGAAAGAATACTGAAATGATCTTTTTACGTAAGAATTTTAATGTTATGAATATGTTTTAGGTACAATATGTAGTTCTTACGTCACCTAGATATATATTACTAGTTATAAGTAACTGGTAAACCGCATTAAACAAGAATTAACCCAAAAATGCGGTTTACGTTTTGGTGTTGTGTTAAGTAGGTCAAGCGAACTACCTACGTCAAAATCAGTGTTTTCTACTTCACTACTAAACATATTTTAGTAGATGCCCTTCCGCACATGTGAATATCGTCAAAATCTTTTTAAAATCAGCGAATATATTGCGTAATATACCCAAAAAAAACTTATCTTTTTTTTTAAGTTAGTTAAAAATAGAGGGTTGAATTTTAAGTAGCATAGTTACTGCTTCAGCGAACTACGTAAGTTTAAATAGTTGTGTCGAAGTTGTAACATCTCAAAGACGTACAAGTGTCGGAGAAGTGCAGGCTCGCGCGCTGCCTCATTACCCCGGGTGATGAGGTCGTGGGTACTACCGCTTAGGTCATTAAAACTTTAAACAACCAACTACATAGTTACAAAAAAGACTTAATAAATAAACAAAAAAACAAAATTTTAAACAACAACTGATTTTAAAAAGTATTCGATTTAGCTAACATACATTTGAGGATTAGTAAGTACGAGAACATTACACTTTAAACATTGCATTTAATGTTAATCCATTCACTATGGTAGTTTAAATGATGTGCATTTGTTGCCGGGCTGTTGTGTAGGGGCTGGGCCACTTTTGGGTGTGCGACGTCTGTTTGAATGTGTGTATGCATATATGTATATGTGCGTGTTTGTGTGTAGCACCCGCTCATGTTCGGACCCCAGCCGCTATCGGGCGGCCGAACGAGGATTGAATCAGATAGGACCTATAAGTTAATTTACATATAGTTTTATTTTAAATCTTTTATATGTATTTGATATGTGCATGTATGTGTATATATATATGTATATGTACGTCTGCTGTGTAATAATATATGTTATATGAATATAGTACAATCGAAGTTTTATTGGAGTTGCTTGAGTGTGTCATGCTCTCTAAAAGTCTCTGCGGTGGTGGCATTTGCGTCGGGTCGTTACGTTCCCTAAAACATGGTTGAGCGAAGCGATGGCTGATTCATGTGTCATACTTGTGAACGGGTGCCGCTATGGAGGATGGTCTGCTCTTGCAAACTTCTTTGTATTCTTATTTTATATATATATTAGGTCTGCTGTAATGTTATATATTATATGTTATATTTTTCTCGGGAGTTACTTTAAATCCCGTCACAGGATAATTGAAGACTTTTAACGTATCACATGGTGCCCCCCCCCCCTATGCAATCTGAAAAACAATACGCAATTGAAATATTACCTAAATATTGATTGTTTTTTATTTTTTAATCAAACTATTTACATTGTAAATCTTGTTTATGTAGTGTTTCAATTCAAAACATGTATTTATTAGTTGATACACTATAATTTTATGTTTCGTTTGTGATTTTACAAAGATAACCTGTTAGGCGCACGCAATAAAACAGTATTGTAATTAGTTTGTAAAGCTAGTTGTAGTTAATTTACTTGACGACTCGAAAGTGTTCTTAGTAACCCATTTGAATAAAAAGATTTTGATTTTGATTTTGACTGCCACTTTGATGATGCCAATCAGGGTAATGGTGATTTAATTATAAATAATATGGTAACAGCTAATAACTAAATTAGTCAATCTCAACTTAATCCGCATACAATTATAACTGTCGAAACTACACAAATATGATTGAACAAACTTGATATTTCCGGTAACTAACCAAATATTGTTATTCTGTTATGTTAGGCACAGTTGAGTGTTTTCTACCAAGAAAAACATACGTGGCAAAGTTTTAACATCAAGTCAAAGGTGTTATTGAGAACAATAAAAACATATAAAATTTACAGATGACGACAAATTAAAATAAAAAAATATGATTAAAAAACAAAAAACTCGACTACAAAAAACTGAAACGCAAAAACAAGTCCTAATATTGAAATTGAAGACACCGTGTAAAATGGTTTCCTAATCAATACATATTCATAAACTGATAATAAATGCTAATACAGACCACCAGGACCCGGTCCCATTATAATTAAGTAGCGGTTAATCCGGCTCTGCCAACTGCTGGCTCTAACTAAACCGATACCCTTTTTTTAAGGGTCTCGAGTAATTATCTAATTATTAAGGAACAACATCAACTTCACAATATTGCGGAACAAAATTCGCTAATTAATAAATGGTTTTTTGCTTTACAGTTTTTTAGCAGTCGGGTTTTTTTGTTTTTTAATAATTATTTTTTTCCAAAAGTATTTTAGATATATAGATATAGATTTAATTTTTATAGAACACGGTATATAACCGTCTATTTTTGAGCAGATAAATATTAGCGAAGATTAAACCTAAAATTTTGCTTTGTATTAAATATAGATTAGAGGCAAGTTTTGATACTTCAAGAGAACTCAAGTCGTTGATCACAGATACAAGCTACACACTATTTCTGCACTAAATATTAATTAAATTGTTAAAAAGTAGACCGCGCCGCCACGCACCTCACCTTGCCGCGTCTTCACTCATTTAAACAAAAGTACCAAAACAATATATAAAATTAATGCCAATCTATAGTGGAATTTGGTCTTTTGAACGCCCTTATCTCTGGCACTACCGGTTCAATTAGAAAAAGCCATTTGATAGCCCAATTCTGAGAAAGGGAGGCAATATAACTTTACGCTTTAGCCCCTAGGAGCGGAGCTGTAAATTATCGCGGGTGCAACCACTGGAAATAGCTAGTCTATAATCATAACTACTTCACAAACACGGCCACGAGCCAAAAAATAAGTGCTAAGTATTGCAAAAATAGTAACAACAATAATTCTAAAACAATGACAAACTTTCTTTTCTTATTTGTACTCAAATAACTAAGACTCAAAGGAACAATAGAGGGCGACACCCTAACAGAGTGACGGGCGTAAGTCCTCTATAAATCTGAACTGCCCTTTGTCTCACAAATCACGCACGCCTCGCCTCTGTAAATCTGACTCTGCTGGCCAGTGGGTCGCTGGGCTCATTTATACTTGTTAAAGTCACAATAGTTTCTTCTCTGAGGATCCGGTGGCAATTTAAGTCATTGACAAGTTTTTTATGCCAAGCTACGAACCATGTAATATGATAGAAAAATAAAATTATAACATTCTGAATACACTTCCTAAATTAATAACAATATTTTACGTTTGAATGAAGGCGCGGCGTTTGGCGGTACAGGGTAACAGGGTAAAATGGTACAAACTTATAATTTAGTTGCTCTATCGTAAAAACAGTAACACATATAATCTTGCAGTGATCATAGTGTGTAAGCTCTAAAGTATAACAAAAAATAAAAACGGGCCCGAGCCAATTACCATCTTAAATCGCCGTTACAGCGACATCTAGATATTATTAAGCGAAACAGTAACATATTTTTGTTTGATGGAAACGATATTCAAAGTTAAGCAACATCGGGCTTGGTCAGTAGTCGGATGGGTGACCGCTTAGCGGCACACTTTTTGTTTTTGTTTTGTGTTTGTAAGTCAAAGTCAAAGTTAAAGTCAATTTTTTTTATTCAAATTAGGATTTTACAAACACTTTTGAATCGTCAAAGTTATGAAGTACAATTTTTTTAAAAGTGTATATATACAATGCCCCATAAAAGAGTTACTAATTTTGTGTAGACGTTTTTCATGCACCAACTTATAACTTATTTTTACTTGTAGTATTTACTTTGTGAACGTCACTTTTCTTGCTGAAACTATTGATATTTATATGTATATACAAAAGATTTATGTACTGCGACGCTAAAGTTAAAATACTTACTTTCCTAAACCTAGCCCTCAGAGATATCCTAGATGTAAATGGTGGTAGGTACAGAAACCTTGGTTGGCGCGAATTAGAAACATCATTTGAAAAAACTTTTTGCGATATGAACATTGAAAGCTTGACTATAGTATGCAGTATGTATAAGTGTATACTACCTTTTTAAACCGAGCGAGAAACGCTTTATAATAAGCCGAAAATTTTCGTAATAAAATCATAAGCCGACTTGAAATCCACTAAAAAATAAAAATAAGCCCCTAAAGCAGACTTATTGTCAGAACATCCAGCTACATGTTGAAATCTGATGACCTTGACAACTTCCTTAGGCAAAGTTTCGTCACGTCCGTCTGACCATACCTACATCACAGACTTATGATGATGATGACAATTTTAATGATAGGCTTTTTTTTTAAAACACCACACAGATGCCCTTGCTGAGTTTCTTGCCGGTTCTTCTCAGTACAAGGTCTCCCGCCCGATAGACTTACGAACCAATGGCGTAGTAACATTCATAAGTGCTCAATTACTGTAGCCTAAACTGAATAAATTATATTAAATTTTGATTTGAGATTTGCAATGAAACTGAGAAAAAAAGTTTAGTGGAGATACTAGAAGTGAGATTTGATTTTTTGCGCTACACCTTGTGTAGGGCGTCGTTGTATAGGTCTTAAAAAATCTTTAGACGATTTAAACAAACTTTAAACCAAGTTTCTAAAAATTGTGTCTTCCAACTAATTTTGAAACCAGGTGTTCTAAAAATTGTCTCCCCTCTAACTTTTAAACCACGTGTTCCAAAAATTGTGTCTCCCTCTAACTTTTAAACCAGGTGTTCTAAAAATTGTGTTTTCCCTCTAACTTTTAAATGACGTGTTCTTAGAATTGTGTCAACCCTTTTAACTTTTAAACCATGTGTTCTTAAAATTATGTCTCCCCTCATACTTTTAAACCACATGTTCTAAAAATCTAAAAAAAAGTAAAAAGTAAATAATTTCAAAAAAAATTCTTACATATCCACAATAATTCTCTATCTACGGAACCCCAACCTTCATACGTGTACAAAACGCACTTGAAATGTTTTTTGGATAATTATAATAAATGTTCTAAATACACAAATAGCAAACTTAAAATGTATATTTCCGGCGCTAAATTCTAGTATTTTGATTTAAATTTAATCAGCATATAAAATGAACTACGTTGGCTCAAAGTTCTATACTATATACACTTATAATTATTTTTACAGGCGCATGCGTACTTGCGACTAGGGTAAAAAGAATTACATTAGACGTTCCATTTGTGCAATTTGCTTCGGAGAGTGCATTATATAAAAAGTACTTCATGTAATTCTCTATATGATATTCTGTATAATATTTTGTATAATGCTCTATATGATACTTTTTACTTCCCACTTATAATAAAAGAATGAGAAAAGGTTTGTATGTGTTTTTGTCAGTTCTACTTTTTGGATTAATTTTATAAATCCCACAGCAGACCTCTGCACGATATGGGCACGGTGTTCGGAGACCTCAGCAAATAATATTAATAATATGAATAAAACAGAGGTAATGTTCAATTTCCGCGGCACACCTATACCGGTTGTTGGTTGGGAACTTTACTCTCAAACATACCTAGGGCGAATAATCCAGATGGGTAGGTCCAACTTTCGGCTGATCGGCTAGGCAGCGTACGGGAAACTATGCAATATCTGTTTGTCCAAAATACCTCAGTGCCTAAAGACGAAAGACAATAATCAATGTGTGTTGCTAGAGATGACTTACGGTACAAAAATGTGGTCTCTAACTGTTAGCCTGTTAAATAATCTCAGAGTCGTTCAGCGAACTATGGTGAGAGCTATACTTGGCGTTTCTTTGCGCGATAAAATTCAAAACGAGGAAATTCGCCGAAGAACTAAAATTACCGACATAGCTCAAACAGTTAGCTCTTAAAAGGTATATACAAAGCTTTATGTAACATTTATTTTATAAAATTAGAATTCCTCTATCGAAATTTAATAATACGTTCATATTAACTTGAGGGTTTCTATTTTTGGATTATCAATAAGGGACGTGTATCATAAATACTTATATCTACAGATCCGGATTTATTACAGCACTTGAAATGAAGATTCGTGGAAGGTTACGACACAATAAAGCGAAACGCGCGAGCCGAATCAATAAAAGAGCCGTTAGCGACCCGGCTGGCAACGTCTCAGCTATTGACACTAAGCACAGGAAGAGCTTTCTGAAACCATGTTTAATTTTTACATTGTCGTACTCGGAGGTTCTTGAGTTACATTTTTCAGTACATTTTAAAAAAATTATACAAATAGTTTATCCTAATTTTGAACACTGGTGATTTTGAGCTGGAAGGCGTCCTACGATCCGCCTTTTACATTTTACAACACGTCTGCTTTGTCTGTCAGTTATCCGTCCGACAGAGTTGACCAGCCCACTACCACTTCGGCTTACTAATTCTACGATGCCTTAACTTGTAATAGACTCCTAGTGAGGCTATTTTTTTTTTATTTTTTTTTATTGAGCATAAGCAATATTTTCAAACGCAGAGAGCGTGTTGAAATAAATAAAATAAATAAAAATTTAATCACCAGTTAAAAAATGACAGCGTACAAGAAGAAAGACAATACAAGCAGGTACATTAGTAGAAGCATAATAATATTCAAGCATTCAGTTATTATGTAGATCACATTCTAAGGAACATATTATGAATTAATATACAGTTTTAGTAATAATATCTATCACAATAATATTACCTATACATTACATAATAATAATAATATTACATTACATAATATCTACCAATAATAATATACCTATACATGTATTGTTATTATATTTCAATACCCATATGCATACATATACATATCCATCCATGCATACATATACACGCACACATATATATGTATATATATATATACACACATACACACACAAACATGCACATGCATACACGGGATATAATTGTAGGTGCATGGAGGGACTTCTGACTCCCAAGCTAGGTAATCCTGTGTTATGGGAGTCAACTTTTAACAGAGCAAAGAGTAAAGGGATGGGTGTGCAGACATGATAAAACTATTATTGTTAAAACTATTATTGGTCTTGAGGAGTAATAAATATTGGATATCTTGCTTGCCTGTGTGTAAGTGTGAGAGCTAGTATGAAAGTGTGTAGGTATGTGATCGTTGGTTAATAGAAGTAATAATATAAGGAAGTATGGACGCACGAAAGTTTTATGGCTTAATTAATTGTTCAGTTTCAAAGTAGCTCAGATTCAATAACCAGGAAGTTAATAAACGTTTTCATTAAAATTCGGAACATTTATAAATGGATAGGATTTTATTTGCTTTATTGTACAAGTTTGTGCTTAGGAATGTATACTGTTTTTGGGTAAAGGTTGTCTTATAAGGTTCTATGAGTAAAATGTTTCTTGTTTTTCGCCTTAAGGCTGCGGTATAGGCTAGAGCGCGAAAATACGCCATTTTTGTGCAAATTTTGTGGCTCAACTATTACATCTAAAGGATTAAAAAAATATATATGTTATACAAATGTCTTTTGTCTAGTGCATTACCTTACTGAATGATTTTCATTTATTGTATTTAATGCAATAAAAAATTTGGAAGTGAAAATTGTTTCAACACTAGTGCAAATTTTTAAAGCGTGTTTTGCATTTGTTTGTCATGAAAGTTGGTTAAATAATTAGAATAGCTTATTATCTAGTGCATGGACTCTAAGTTTTAGCAAAAAGTCAATAAATGTGACTACAAAACGGTAATAACGTTAAATTCCATACAAAAAATTAAAAGTTTCAAGGCGTCATTACGGTATAAATTACTTAAGAAATATGTAACATATATATCTCATAGTAATGTATATGACATTATCTAATAATTTACAGTGCATTTACATACACAACGTTAGAATTACAGAAATTAGCTTTCTGGTCTATATCGCCCTCTTAATGTTTCTGAGGGTGGTAATGACTGATACGAGATGGACCGATTCTTGCGCAAGATAACTAGTAGGATATACACAAAGAGTATTATAATTATACCAAAGGGAATATACATATATATATTCTACTTAGCATGGTGCGCGCAGCATAGTGTAATTTTCTTTCTGAAAAAATATAATCGTATAATATTAGATGTAAATTATTTAAAAATATATCCACTATATTTTTTCATCTAAATATTCACATACTGCATTGCGTTGTTTTCGTAACATGTGCACCAAGCTCTGCGAAGTGAAGTCTAATAGTAATATAAAGTAAATCTGATAAGTCACAAACGCAAGACTTAGTAAGATTGCGGAAGTGGAACGATTACTCAATTGACTACGTTTGGCGCATCCTCGTCTGGCCTATGCGGCGCCGGTCGTGTGTTGCCTCGCCAGTGTTGGCAACGTCCACTGTGACTCATTTGGCAGTAGTTATCTAACAATAAACATTATAGTCAAACTTTTTCTCAATTATCCTGTTTCAATGGTTTTAACCTAGTATTAAGGTTTTCTCTAAACTTTTATCCTATAATTATAATTTAGTTATCAAGAAATCTAAGCAATATAAGTCTATATAGAAAATGTTACCAAAGGTTATATAACTACCTCCTAGCTTTAAAAATCTTACTACTATGTGTCATTCGGATACGCAATCACATACAGCAATATAAAAAATATACGTAGATAGGTAAACACATACAGCAATGCACATACGTAGAAACGCAAGCACATTCAGCAATTTACATACCATACACAAATAAACCCACACGGCAGAAGACCCTGTAGACGTTGTTCTGCCCTTTTCGGTATAAGGAAGCATTATCAGAAGAGGTTATTTGCAAGATGGCCAATGATCAATTGTTTCAGTTGATAAATATAAAATGAATTAATAACTCGACCACAGCACTTATCATTTCCATATTTTGTAATTTTCTTTTTAGGCACCAAATTAAACCAACACATATTGCGAATTGAAGTATTTCCTAACACTATAAGTATATATCATTAAACGTTAATAACATATAATAGAAACCAAAACGATGCTTGTTCGTTTTTTTTTCGGTTTGTTACATAGGGATATCTTTTTGTAGGTGCTGTTTCAATGCTAGTTTCTCTCACAACATTGGTGAATAAAGTGACAGACAGGCAGCGCGTCAAAAATTTGCTTTGTCATGCTATTTTTTCGGTTTTACGATAAGGACAGTAACTATAAACCATTTCGAGAGTTCTTGCTGCCGGCACTGCATTGTGAATGCCGATAACGGGTTATGACTCAATAAAAGAATCGGCTCACATGAGAGTGAAATGCGCAATAGGCAACACTGGAGGGGTGACCCTTGAAGGGTCCCGGCCAAGTGTTGACTGAACCCAGAATAAGTGCTAGGATATCTTTTGTAGTTTTCAACAAGTCTAGGGTTCTCGTATAAATGTTTCATCGAGGTCTTGACATATTATGTCGCGTATAAGTTTCGGTTATTAATAAAATACAAACAGATTATGAAGTAAGAACAAAATTAAGAACATAATCTCAAATAATAACTTTATAAATATTTAAATGCGTTAAACAAAAAAACAACAAAATGCAGTATATACGGAGACATGATTGCGTATACTATACTCGAACATTTTTTTTTTCTTAAAATGCTGTTTATAGATTTTTTAGCAGGTTTCACCCAAAACCTATTAAAGTATACAACAACAAGCTACTAATACAAGCTTCAAGCTATTGATTTATAAACAGTTTTTTTCGATATTTTCGCATTATCTTAAAAATAGTAATTATATTTTCCTATTTTTATTCCTATCTTGCGCACTTGATTCTGTATTTATTCGTCTTGCTTCCACAGTCATGCATTGACACACCCTTAACAACTCGCAACGAAAATAGTTTTAAGAATTTACAAACCGAAAGTCTTATAACATATTGATACTGATCCGTATAATAATAGTTATATGTTTGTTTGTTTATTTTTCAGTTCGTCTTTCAGGTCACAACTAAGTAGGGATTTTGACAAAAGTACAGCTAGAGGGACGTAGCAGACTTCAATCCGCATCGAGTTCCTATAGGTAAATTCTTTTGTGGGCTAATTCACATGGCACACTGACTTAGCTAATACATCTCTTTAAATTATTTACATAATATTTTTTTACAATTGTTTTTGTATTTGACCTTGGGCCTTTAATAACCTGGGCGTGATAGTAAGTAAGTAAGTTATAGTAAGTAAGTAAGTGATAGTAAGTAAGTAAGTAAGTTATAGTAAGTAAGTAAGTGATAGTAAGTGATAGTAAGTAAGTAAGTGATAGTAAGAAGCGTCGCGACAGCATTGAAAATTTAAATGTTTATACGTATGTAACTAAGCTGACTGGGCAGACGTTGTCCTGCATCATACAGACTGCAGCGCCATCTGCTGGGCTGATTTGTGAATCTAAACCATCCAGGGCGCCACCCAAACGCATACAAAAAAATTATTCAATTCGGTCCAGCTGTTTAGGAGTACAGTGACATACACACGTACAGTAGAATTATACATATAAAGATAATGTACATTCGACATTATGTTCTAGCTATCTAAAATCATATCACTGTTTCACAAAAAAATCAGAACACCTCCCGTCCAGAGAGTGAGTACCATCTTATCCTTAATTTAGATAATGCCGAACTCCTCATCATATATTTCGGAACAAAGATTCCAACGAGGGCAAACTGCGGGAATTAGAACGTAGATCATTTTCCGTGTCCATTTTCTAGGGTTTTTTTTTATTTTTTCTTGAAACAATAAAATAAAACAAAAAAACTAGACCGCATCTTTAAACACAAAAATCAAAATTTTCTCTTTTCGATCCATTTATCATTACCATCCCGACACGGCACGGCGCACGGTAATGAGGCTGTCATTGCGATCGATTCCATTTGAGGGAGCACGACATTATGCATACCTGTTTGTTCGTTATGCGATGTGTGCGCATCAAATCATCTACTGTTCACTCTTATGTCAGATACAGTCATGAGTCAACTTACCTGTAACAAAAAATAAATAATATAAATAAAATAGATAAGTAAAATCTAATGATGATCCCAATATTGTGCATAATTTAAGATATAAGAGAAACCTAAAAAAAATTTTGTAACACATTGTTTCGTGAACCCTTTAAGTGAAAAAATCACGTATTAATAAACTTTCCCACAGGCGACATTTAAGCTACTCAGTGAGGTATGGAGAGAGCTATACAATAGTATAATATGATCCGTAATAAGCAGATCTGACGAAGACTAAAGTAACCGAAATAGCTTAAATAAAAATCGGTAAATGCGAGTCGGACTCCTGCACTGTGGGTTCCGTACGTAATTTACAAATTAAAACAAAGAGTGTGCCCTAAGCGGTCCCCTAATCCAACTATCCAATGACTGATCGAACTCGACCATAAACAATTGTGTAACTGTTTCTCTTAACGATCTAGACTATTTTCGATACCTGGCGCTGTTACAGTAATTTAAGATGGTAATAGCTCGAGCCCGTCTCACACTTGGCCAGTATTTGTTATTTGTTGTTATAATTTAGAGCTCATAGTGCAATCACTGCAACTTTGAAGCTTTCATTTACCACTGATTTTACGATAAAGCAAAAACAATAAAAATGTGTTTCTAGTATGGGGACACCCCTTAAATATTTTTTTTTTACTTTTTATTATTAATAGGTTACCAGCCATTATAACACATATTACATATGTAAAAAATTTCAGGGTTTTACTTCATTCGATCTAAAAAAGGTTGGGCCCTTTAATGGTCGAACAGACAGACTACTTTAAGTAACGGGCTCCGTTGGAATTCTTTGGGTACGGAAACCTTAACCCTAAAAAGCCTGGCTAGCAGTGTGCAAGTCACATCTGTCGCAAAACCATAATAACAAGCGTATTTATTTATATTATGTATGATCAAACACAAAACAGCCTTTCGGTTACCGCAGTCGAAAAAAGGGCTTAACTTGAAAATTCTATTTACATCAAAGAACGACATTTATTGGAAAACCGAATATAACACGTCAACGTAAATGATTATAGACGTTCTCACGAGTTGGAAGTAAACGAAAATAATTTTTCGGGAAAATTAAACGGAACCTTGGCCGACCTCGTAGAAAATTAAATACATAGGGTTTCTCCGTTCACAACTGCGTAAGGTTGTACGCGGCATGAGGTTAGGCACACAATCAAATACTAAATAATAGAAAAAGTTATCGATACTGAACACGCTTCTTACCCGTGGTAACTACTACCAACAAATTATTTAATTTTCATTAATAAAAATTAAAATCGAATATTCTAACTTATGACTCTCAAGAAGGTAGGTACCTATACTTACAACTTCAACAGTTTCCTTTTGTTAAAATCAAAATCTGTAACCGTTATTCCAAGACTATTTCAGATGACAGCTGTCAAACTAGAAATGGCTATATCTCCGTAACTATTGATCACAGACTAGGAGTTTATTTACATAAGTGTTAGATCTTATCACGATGTTCATTACACATAACAACTGCCTAACTAAAGACTACACATAAATTTTATTTTTTATTGTACAACTTACAACAGATATTTCGCTCCGCAAGTGACTCTGAGCTTATTCAAGTGGCCAGCAGTTAAAGGTCACGTTAATGTACCGCTAGCTAGATAGTATGTTTTACGAAATGTATTGCGTTATTTATGTATCGACTGCAAAATTCGAAATAGGCCTATCAAAAAACTGCAAAATAATTGAAAATCCTATGCCTTACGGACGGACTTTATATAAAACAACAAGAGAATATTTAAAATTATTTTTTAAATGTGATTTTAGGTTTTAAGTTGTAAGTTAAATAAACTCTTTTTACCCAACTGCGGCGAAGCCCAAAAGGATAATATAGGATATGTGTTTGACCTGTATGGATGTCCGACTCTATGTTCCCTCGTAATTTCTAGACGGCTAAACCGATTTTGTTAAATTATACGTGGTTAGATTCATCTTAATCACTGGAGTGTCATAGGCTATATTAAAATTATTGAAAATGAAAATGGCGGATTTCTGGCGCCAAATTGTGCGACATGAAATATCTTTTCTTTTCAAAAGCTATCGAGTGGGGTATCAAAATAAAGAATTTTAAAAGGTGTTTTCAAACAAAAATTGCGAATAAAAATTAATAAATAAATAATAAAAAACCCCGACTGCAGAAACATTACTAAACAGAAATTAAAACATACTAAATATATAACTATAAGCAAACGGGACTTATTTCAATGCAAGTTGAATAGTGTACGTACCTACTGTTTGCTCACACTATAGTAGTTACCTTAAAATGAGTCCCGTCTTATGTTTTAATTTCTGTTAAGTTCTTAATGTTTCTGCAGTCGGTTTTTTTTATTATTTATTTATTAATTTTTTTTTATCTTTTTAAAAAGAGATAATTTAATAAGTTGTTGCTAGAAGTTAAAAAAATCACTCGTGGTATTACTAGTAAGAAGCGATTTACCATAATCTTGTCATCCTATTAATGCACAATACTGAACAAAGGCCTCTTAATTGAACAGATCGTCCTGTCAGGCTTCGCCTGTGTGGAAAACTGTGGAGTGAAAATCTACAAGAAGTACTGTTATTTAGATTTTCGTAAGAATAATTGTAAAAATTCATTAAATATTTTTAAACAAACAACTTTAACATTCGATACTAATAAAAACCTCTACACTTCAATACCTACGCATACTGCAGAGTAATGACGTAATAAATAGTCCGCAAAGTTTGCTCTAAAGCGGGACTCCCCTTAGTAAGCGCTACCAGACGCGGCTTCAGCGAAAAGCCTTAAGTGGATATTTGAATATCAATTCTTTGAAATAGAAAGGATACTTTTACCGAGGCTTAAGTAGACTATTAAGGCTTAAGTAAGTAATCAATAAAGTAGAGCAGTTCACATCATAGTAAATTATTTTACAGTTTTTAATCATGAGGGTACTTTTAAAAATTAGAAACCTAACCGCCTTCATTACCGGTAGCACACTGTGCGGGGATGCACTTTAAAAATAAAGATATAATACAAAAAATACATATCAAATTGCATGATACAGGAGACGGGAGACGGATACCGATAGAAAATAGTAGAAGAAGCAGTTAACAGAACTTTTTAAGTTAACGTTAGTAAAATCAAACCAAACCACAATAATTTCAAACAAAAAATAATTGTTGAAAGGATAAACATATTAAGAAACCTTTACACTCAACTAAACAAAAACAAAATACAGTGACCATTGTAAAAAAACGTGCAGGAAATCGTAGTAACTGAGTGACAAATCAAAAGAATGGCCACCCGAATCTGCTATTAAATTAAAATTAAACTGTGCGCTGTGATTGGCGGAGCGGCGGGGGCGGGGCGCCGAAGCGCGGGAAACGCGGTAGGGTGGCCACGATCAATACGACGCGTTACGTAACACAGCAGTCGCGACTTGAGGACTTTGCGCCGCTGAAACAAGCACGTGAACGATGCAAGGCGAATGTATTAAGATGCTAAGCGCAGACAGAGATTAGGTTTTACTGTTATTGTCTTGATTTTAACTCCATTTCTTTGACTCCATAATCAAATATTGTGGTGTTTATAGTTATTGGAGGCTTGTGCAGAACGGTTAGTACAGTCTGCATTGTTTTAAACGACTTTGCTGTCAATTTCTATATACAAAGGCGTAAAATAACAGATATGCCTACAATGGAAATATTAAAATATACTGACATAATAATGAGGAAATATTTTGAAAAAATACTGAGAGGTAGATTTAAAAAAACCAAACAAAAACCTAAGTTTTTGATGTTAATGCCGTGATAAAGTCTGTTCTGATAAATCAGCATTTTTAAATGGCTAATTGATACTGTTAGAGTGAGGCAGGTGATACAAACCCTGATCATTATCGAGTATCTTAGTTAATCACATAACTATGTATGAAAGAAGTTTTTCAATCAGCTATCTATTTTTTGTAAAATCACATAATTATAAAAAAATAAATGTCAAGAAGCACCTTTTAAGAAATTAAAATCAAATATTATTAAAAAGTCTACAAATCTAATTAATAAGTAATTTCTTCAGTAACTACTAGTCTTCAGTAAGTCTAGTAAAAAGTACGCAAAATTGGAAGCTTTTGGAAAAGCTTATTATGAACTTACTAAACACAACCTGGAGTTTTATTATATTTAAGTTTATATCTAGCAGAATATACCTAATTTTTTTTATATTTAGTAAATCGTAAACTGGTTCCTATTCCAAATGAAAAATTTCTACTAAAGATTTCTCAACTGTACAATGTATATTCCGTTACCTTACCTTACAATGTATATTCCGTTACCTTACCTAACAATGTATATTCCGTTACCTTACCTTACTTACTCAAATACATTCTACCTCATGCTTCATATCAAAGGCAAATTAAATTTAGTATATTTTACTCAAATAAAAATGTCTCGAGATCTCCAAGGTAATAAAGATCGTTTCTCTCCCGTGAACACTTCACGTTACTTAAACATTAAAGTAATACTCTTTTGTGAATATATAGAACTCGATATTCTATATCAATATTGGATCAACACATGTAGGAGAAATGGTGGATTTAATCAGGTGGTAGCGAAGTTTCAACGTCAAAAGTAGCGTCCGGAACATTGGGCAAGTCAACGGCAAATTAGTTTCGCGTGAGCAAGGTTTACACGAGGATTAATAAGGGTTGCCTGTGAGATTAAAAACAAAATAAGTTTTTTATTAAACTTACATTCAAGCAACGTTTAAATTTTGGTATTGTTGGTTCCACTTTACTTATAGAAAGCCATATACGTAATTTAAGAGTAGATACATGAGTTAAATTGAATAATTCATTTATCGTAACGTCCAATTGGTTATTTCCATTTGAGATTTTTTTTTCCAAAACTGAAGGTTTTTTTTATTTTTTGTGTGTAGACTAGACTCACAAGGCGAAACAGCGACGTAGCTCAAAATTATCTCGGAACCAGATAATTTTTACTTTACTTCGAGTGGGTAACAACAAGCGTAACCGGATAGAAACAACAAAACATTTTTATAAACTTTTATTTTAATACATGTATTACTTAGCCGGCTTTCTTCATAAATCTTTGAATACCAAGCTGAATGAGGACAAAAAGCGTTACGTATATTTCAGAATATGAAACCAACCCCGGTCCATTTATAATAATTAAACGCGTTGACGCTCGGCGACCTCAAAAACATCCAGACTCTACAATTACTTCTGATTAGCCTTCATTCAATCAAGGTGCTACTGTGCTTTAAAAATACATTTCATAATCAACAAATAATTTGCTAAATAACATAAGAGTTTTTAAAAAAATGTAGTAAGTATACATGCCATGTTGTGAGGACCACGATGTGTATTAAAACCTACATTTTCTTTGTCTAGTCTCGAACGTGGAATTAAAGATAATTAGATTGTCTAAATATCCTTTAACTATAAATCTTTAGTACCTATATATATATTTGTGCCCAAACCACATTTTAACTACACATTAGGTTTTAACATGGCTTTAAAATAAAAAAAGACGGACAAGACAAAACTATGAAGTAGTACAACCGGCCGGTTGTACTTATCTCCTGTCACAAAAACTCGCAGTTCACGAATGACGCACAGTGCTTACGTAAGTAGGTGGGTAAGTCAATGTAACTTGCCTGCTAAATTAGAAAATGACCCTTAGGTCGGCTCAGACCCAGATGCAAGATGCAGTCAAGTATATTTTTTTTTATTATGTATATCATGTATGTATATATACACACCGGCACAATTAGCGGAACACAAAAAAAGGATTTGAACGAATGGCAGCAGGTTCTCTTTACTGATGAGTGCAGAGTTCTTTTAAAACAGATCGATGGGAGACGCAAAGGAGAACGCCACATACAGTCTAATTTTGAACACACAGTGGCTTATGGTGGCGGCTCGATTATGGTTTGGGGAGGGATATGTTTGGGAGCTCGCACGGAGTTAGTGATAGTCACAGGAGAGACCATGACAGCAGATCGATACATCAGAGACATTTTAGAAGAACATGTTGTACCATTTGCCCCATTTATTGGTGACGACTTTATTCTAATGCAAGATAATGCTCGTGCTCATAGCGCACAATCGGTACAGGCATATCTGAGCCACGTAGGTATACCGGTGATGCAGTGGCCAGCAAATTCCCCCGATATGAATCCGATAGAGCATGTCTGGGACTTGCTAAAAAGAAGGGCTAAATCCAGAATGCCACCCCCCAACAATCTGAATGAACTTGGAAACGCATTACTTGAGGAGTGGGAGCGGTTGCCTCAAGAAATCATCAATTACATAATCTGTAGCATGCCCAGACGAATGGAAACCGTAATCAGAGCAAGAGGGGGAAACACTCGTTATTAATTTTGCTTTAATTTTATTGTTAAATCATTTAATGCTTACTTTTTTTTAATTTTTGTGATGGTTCATAATCATCTAAAAATTTCACTTATTTCAAATTTCTTTATTTTTCAATAAAAAATAACGAAGAATTTTCAAAGTTGTTGTTAAAAGATGTTAATCAAATTGTTATTTTGTGTCTAATTACATTTTCGTCAAATATATACGTTATTATCTCATAGTCTCACTTTTTTTTCTGTTCTGCTAATTGTGCCGGTGTGTATATAAATGGTTGTTAGTATCCTAACTAGCAATTCTTAGCCGTGAATCGGTTGTAGGAACGTTCCTGGGATGCTAAATGGTGTTCATGATTGGTCATATAAGAATATTAGAAACGTTTCTACAACGCGGAAAGGGCCCCTGATTTAGAACGTTTAAGTGATATAGTTATTGTATTGCAGCTCCACTTGGGGCTAATTAGATACATTTTTGTCATATATGCGTTGTTCTTTGTGTCTTTTCAGTAATATATTAGGGCATTTTAAACACTGGTATCAATATGAAGTGATAAAACGGCCACGCGAATACTGATATACAAATATTGAGTGTTATAGTAGTGATTGCTATTCCTTCCTATTACAAATTTAATTACTGTTGTGTCGACCATCTATACATTTCGAAGTTTTGAGCCAATAATAATTGTTAAGTTATTATTTGTTTAATGTTAATTCTTCTGTATTCTGTAACGCGCGATAGTATTGTAATAAATAGTTCAATATCACTTGCGCTTGCATTTTTATTGATATTCTAGTAGTATATTAATGGTGTTTTTTGTATGCCCCTCGTTAATTCATTTTTATTTAGGCAAATAAATATCAATTAATTAGCAAATATTTTTAAGATTTTGATATTTAACTGAATAGAGTTGCTCATATACAACCGATTTACAACATCTCGCAGCCATAATAAATTTTAGATCCTGTAAAGATATCACAGTGAAGCGATATGCGACTTTTTAGTGATAAATAGGAAATAACAAAGTTGTTATGTGACTAGTGATATCTTAGCCTTGTAAATACGTTTTTACAACTTTTGAGTGTTAATTAAGGTCCAATTAGGACGATTTTAGAGCAGTTGTTACCGGAAGCTTTGTTGAAATTTGTTTTAAATTCATTATAGGAGGAAATGCTGTATCACGGTTTAACAGTGATATTGACTATTTAAACACCAGTGTTATATAAGTTATTTAGGAGCCATAATAGAATGGCTTCGCTTCATAACGGTACCATGAAAGCCTTATATACAACATAGTAGCTCTATAACAACTGTAGTGAGTGCCTATTTACAACAGTGCTATAGGCGTTATACAATGTGGCAGAGCCAACTTTTATATGTTAAGTTAAAGTTATAATTTTGCTGTAAAGCCTTATACAGCTAAAACGCTTAAAGAAATACATATATATGACCAGCAGTCACAAGCATTACTTCTATATGAATTTGATATCACTCTTTTGTGTAATAAGATTTTCCTTTATCGCATTTTTGCTAGTTGGGATATTTATATGAAAGCGATGAACTGCGACACCTCTTGACTGATCAACATTAAACTTGACAATTCGTTTTTTAATGGTGAAAGTTTTTTTTAGCTGTCAATTTTGCTATAACTCGTCTCTTGTCTAATTTTTAATTATGAACCATACATAAATAACTCTCTACAGTACCAACACGTACAAGCGATACATATAGACCTAAAATTAACCTAAAGTAACCTATATTATATGCAAATAAAGACCTTATATTCTATTCCAAAAGGAAAACCCTTGGGCTACGTTCACACGGCGACTATTCGATACGCGTTGCCAGCCGCCACACCGCCAGAGGTTGAGAGCACGCCATTTGTTAATAGTTGTCTAATGATTAATACCATATTATGGGTAGATACTCGATAGGCGTGATAAATAACTCGATCGTAATCAGCAATCCACTTCGCCAAAGACATCACAAACACAACTGCCTGTTGCCTGTCCCCGCGCGAGTCTCGTATAAGAGAAACCAGTTTGTCCGTGTGAACGAATCAACGTAAACATTTGCGCCACTGAGCATCGCATTCGATAAAATCGTTTCGAGAATTTCGTGTTCCCGGTGGCAAAACCTTACGGTGTACGGGAAAAAATATGTCTCGAATACGAGATTTTCTCGCATGGAAGCCGTGTGATCGACTTTCAGAGTTGCCATACAAATTTTGTTGCAGCGAATTTTCGACGTCAGAGATAGCGATGGTACAAAAGCTGAATCAATGGGGACAGTTCCGGAAAGACAAACAGGCATCTGCACAGAGATTGGCGTCAGGGGTGTCACGTAAACAGAATTAAATTTGTAACATTTATGATATTAATATATTATTGCACGTGTATCTTAAATATATAGGTAATTGTCCCTGTGAGTTGAGTCATTAAAAATAATGTTTGCACACCTTACAAACAAATACAAATCCTGCGAAGCTCAAAAGGAATGAAGCGTGACCACAGATCAAAGTAGTGTTGGTCACATAATTATGAAGTCAAGTCTAATTCAAAAAGGTAGTTTTTAGGGTTCCATATCTTAAAAGTAAGAAAGGTACTTCAATGTCTCTCCGCCTGTCTACAAAAGAGGATTTTCTCGAAACCTAAGTAGCGTAAAAACTTTAATACATAGTGTAAGTGATAGTGACTAACTCGTATAATGTTACACTAAATCCCACATCCTTAATTAATCATCTATTATTTTTTAAATTGAATCCGTCAACTCCTGCATACCTAAAGGAGCTATTTCAATTTGTAGGCATTTCTTATCCACATCTCCGGCCTTCTTCTCATTTCCTACTTAAATTACCACCCCACGTTACAAATTTGTATGCAAATACATTTACAGTACATGAAACAAAACTGTGGAAAAGCCTTCATCTATCCAAAAGCTCAATCTATTGATATTTTCAGGAATCAAATTAAATCATATTACAGCAATCTTGTTCAATAAATTTACTTTATGTATCTTATATATGTTATGTATAAATATGATATTATATTGTACATGTCGATGTATTAGTATTTATATTACTTGACTATTATATACAGTTTATAATATTATGTATAATATATTCTTTTCTATGTTAATGTTAATTTTACTAGCTTTTGCCCGCGGCTTCGCCCGCGCTAAATTTTACTCTCTTAGGGTTGGAATTTTAAAAAATCTTTTCTTAGTGATCGCCTAAATAATAACAGAAATCTCTGTGCAAAATTTCAAGTCTCTAGGATCAGCAGTTTGGGCTGTGCGTTTATATGTCAGTCAGTCAGAGTCTTCTTTTATATTCTTTGTAGAAACATATGAGGGGAGGCCTATATTTAGCAGTAGACGTCTCCTGGCTGAGAAGAAGAAGGTTAAAAAATAATGGATTTTCATTTAAACTTTGGCCCCAATTTCAAGTCATTAATTTTAATTAAATTTAGAAAAATGATTTCTTAGTACATCCCTAATATCTCTTGTTACCTTATAAGGTACAAGTAACTAACGCGCCAAAGAAATAAAAAAAAACATACACATTCACACAAACTTATTTACTTTTTATTTACATTACTATACTTAACTGTACTGTACTGTACTGCACTGCGTTACACTACACCACACTACACCACACCACACCACACCACACCACACCACACCACACCACACCACACCACACCATACATTACTATTCAACACTATGCAACACCATACAACACTTTACAATAAACATGTCATACTTAGTTTTCACCCGAAAGGCCATGTACCATTTTTCATTTATTTTAATTGAAAAATAATGGATTTCCATACAAATGTTGCGATACGTTTTTATTCCCATAGGAACTCTTTATCAGTATTAAATGTTGTTTATATCCTATCCCGGTCTCTTCAACTAACCTTCTGCCAAATTTCAGCTCAATTGCATAATACTTTACAAGGTATTATTCCCACGGGGACTTCTGAATCGGGATAAAAAGGATTTTCAATCCTTTTCCTTTTGAAGATATCTTCAACTATCCCTGTGACACATTACCGCCCAATTAAATCATTTTTTCCCGCGCTAAGCTTGATTATTGCAATAGGATTTCATTCCTATGGGACTTCTCAATCGGGAAAAAAGCCCTTAGCCTTCTTCGTTCTTTCAACTATCTCTATGCCAAATTTCATCTGAGTCCGATGCAGTGGTGCGAAATGAAAGAGTAACAAAAGTAGCCTATGTGTTATGTTAAGATATAAGCTATCTGTATTCCAAATTTTACCCAAATCGGCTTCATTGTTTGAATTTTTTCATAAAAATTTACAACCCCTATTTTATCCCCTATAGACCTAAGGGGATTGTTTTCCAAAAACGGTGAAACACGTCATTCATAATTTTCAAACGAAAGGCCTTGTACCAATTTTCATCCATTTTAATTGAAAAATAACAAATTTCCGTACAAACTTTGCGATCGTATTTTTATTCCTACAGGAACTCCTGACCAGTATTTAATATAGCTTGTATCCTTTTCCGTCTCTTTAACTAATCTTGGGTCAAAATTCAGCTCAATTGCGTAGTATTTTAATGTGGTGTAATTCGCCAAAAGTTTGATTATCGTGAAAGGTCCCAGGTTGAATTAGGATAAAAAGGAGTTTAAATTCTTTTCCGTCTCTTTATCTATCTCTGTGATAAATTACATCTCAATCATATCGTGTTTTCCCGCGCAAAGCTTAATTTTTTAGATAGGTTTTCCTTCCCGCTAGACCTCTCGATCGGGAAAAATAGCCTTGTCCATCATCATTCTTGCAAATTATGCCAAATTTCATCTCAATCGGATGCACTGGTGTGACGCGATGTGAAAAAGTAAGTAGTCACATTAAGTTATAATTATTCCCCTATTTTTCCCAGATAAAATGTAGCCTAAGTGTTATGTCAAAATAGAAGCTACCTGCACTTTGAATTTCAGCCAAATCGGTTCTGTTGTTTGAATTTCTTGAATACAAATTTACAACCCCTATTTATCCCCTTAGGGGATGATTTTCCAAAAACGGTAAAACACGTCATTCGTAGTTTTTAACCGAAAGGCCATCAATTTTCATCCATTCAACTTTAAAAATGACAGATTTTCAAACAAACTTTTGACCCCCGTTTCACCCCTTTAGGGGGTGAATTTTAAAAAGTCCTTTCTTATCTCAGGTAAACATCATAAAAGGAAACCCTGTGCAAAATTTCAGCTTTCTAGGGTCAAGGGTTTGGGCTGGGCGTTGATGAGTCAGTGATGAATGAATCAGGACTTTGAGTTTTATATATACACACCGGCACAATTAGCGGAACACGAAAAAAGGATTTGAACGAATGGCAGCAGGTTCTCTTTACTGATGAGTGCAGAGTTCTTTTAAAACAGATCGATTGGAGACGCAAAGGAGAACGCCACATACAGTCTAATTTTGAACACACAGTGGCTTATGGTGGCGGCTCGATTATGGTTTGGGGAGGGATATGTTTGGGAGCTCGCACGGAGTTAGTGATAGTCACAGGAGAGACCATGACAGCAGATCGATACATCAGAGACATTTTAGAAGAACATGTTGTACCATTTGCCCCATTTATTGGTGACGACTTTATTCTAATGCAAGAAAATGCTCGTGCTCATAGTGCACAATCGGTACAGGCATATCTGAGCCACGTAGGTATACCGGTGATGCAGTGGCCAGCAAATTCCCCCGATATGAATCCGATAGAGCATTTTTTTTTTTTTTTAATACCACTAAGGTGGCAAACAAGCCTACGGTCCGCCTGATGGTAAGCGGTCACCGTAGCCTATGGACGCTTGCAACACCAGGGGCATCACTCGCGCGTTGCCGACCCTTCAGAAATCTAATAAATTTTTTTTTGAAGAACCCCATACTGTAGTCCTTAGAGAAAACCTTGGCAGGGAGCTCATTCCACAACCCAAGGGTTCGCGGGAAGAAGTTTCTCTGAAACCGCACTGTTCGCGACCATTTTGGTTCCAAAGTGTGAGAATGAATTCCCTGTCGATGGCGAGCGGTGCGATGGTAGAAAGTAGCCGTGGGCATCATTTCGAACAATTCCTCAGAACACAATCCATTGTACAAGCGGTAGAATACACACAGGGAGGCAAAGTCTCTCCTCAGACTTAAGGGCTCGATACCGCAAGTGAGTTTGGGATCGTCGACAATTCTCACAGCCCGTCGTTGAACCGAGTCAAAAGGGCCAAGCTGGTATCCGGGTGCACCCGCCCAGAGATGGCAGCAGTCTGGGACTTGCTAAAAAGAAGGGTTAAATCCAGAATGCCACCCCCCAACAATCTGAATGAACTTGGAAACGCATTACTTGAGGAGTGGGAGCGGTTGCCTCAAGAAATCATCGATAACATAATCTGTAGCATGCCCAGACGAATGGCAACCGTAATCAGAGCAAGAGGGGGAAGCACTCGTTATTAATTTTGCTTTAATTTTATTGTTAAATCATTTAATGCTTACTTTTTTTTATTTTTTGTGATGGTTCATAATCATCTAAAAATTTCACTTATTTCAAATTTCTTTATTTTTCAATAAAAAATAACGAAGACTTTTCAAAGTCGTTGTTAAAAGATGTTAATCAATTTGTTATTTTGTGTCTAATTAGATTTGCGTCAAATATATGCGTTATTATCTCATAGTCTCACTTTGTTTTCTGTTCCGCTAATTGTGCCGGTGTGTATATATAGATTATGTATTATTAGGTATTATTTAATTATGCATCACCTACTTCTTTTGTTGTGTGTTAAAGGTTGTCTAGTAGAGATCGCTAATAAGCAAAAACACCGCCTGATTGTATACTATAAGTTTATAATTAATTTTTGGTGTGCAATAAAGTATATATCTATCTATATATCATAAAATCTTAAATAAAAACATCTAAGAATCTAATTAATGAAATCGTGTGAATAGCAAATGAAAACCTCGCCTTAGCCATTATACTCGTACGCCCCACTGCACTACTGGTTGAACTAGTGGCCACTCGCATAAAGCCTCTGACTTGGCTTAAACACTGCTGAAATATAAAAATGGGCCAAGTGCGAGCCGGACTCGCGCACAAGGGTTCCGTACTATGATCTATAAAAACGGCAAAAAAAAACACGTTTGTTGTATGGGAGCCCCCTTATAATTATTTAGTGAATATTTTAAGCGTCTACCTTTTGCCGTCATCATATCGAGCAAAATCGAGTAAAATATTCACGTTTGTTGTATGGGAGCCCCCTTAAATATTTATTTCATTCAGTTTTTTAGTATTTGTCGTTATAGCGGCAACAGAAATACTATATATATACATACATAATTTCAACTGTCTAACTGTCACGGTTCATGAGATACAGCCTGGGGACAGATGGACGGACAGCGGAGTCTTAGTAATAGGGTTCCGCTAATTACCCTTTTGGGTACGGAACCCTAAAAACAGCCAGTGAAAAAATACTATCAAATTAAAACCTAAATAAAATTAACAGGTCTTGAATTTTTCAGCGTTTCCTCGTGGACCTTCGTTCTACACTGAAGCACTGAAAATAAGTTTATATAAAACTTTGCCTTATACCAAAAACTTATCAGATTTACCGTCTTACTGATCTTACTACACTGTACCTGAAGCTGAAGCTGAAGATGTCGGGTGTAATGAAATTCCTCTCCTCTACATTCGATTAGACTTCAAAGTTATCAAAGAATATCCTCTGAATGGTTCCGGAGAATTCAGCATTTCATTTGAACATTGAATACCGATCGGGAGATGACATAAGAGAGTTTAACGTCAAATATAGCGCTCGGAAGTTCGGGCGGATCAATACTTATCAGGAACAGACCACTGAACAAGGTTCTGCACAGTAATTGTGTCAGGGTTGTCACTAGTTAAGCGACCAGAGATCAACTATTGTATTCATACCATATCATCATCATACCATGGCGTAGTTATTGGTATTGTACCTTGTAAGTAACTGATGACTTTCTGGCTGCCTTGTGGACTTCACATACGTGTTTTTTAACGTATTGCTTTAAATATTTGATTTAAAAAAAAACAAATTTTTTTATTGAAAAAAAGAAAAAATGGCTAAATATGAATTATTAATTATTTTTATATTATTTTTATTTAAAGTGAATATTATATATTTTATATAATATTAACTTCCAATATTATATTAAAGTAATTTACTAAAAGTTTATTACGCAAGGAATTATTACCAGCCAGTAAAATTCGTGGTCACAAATCCTTTAAGTCTTTCGGGACTAAAAGTCTTTAGACAGTGCGTACCGCTCATATTTAAGGGATTATATAACATAATTAGGCGTTTATTAAAACGCTCGGTAATGGACAAAACATTAACAAGAAAAGTATATAAATATATCATTTTAGTTTAATACATTGATCTAACAAAATAACTTGAATAATAGAATTAATAATGATAATAATGTGGTTTTTGTCACGTGACAACTGAAATGCTTTACTGTTACTATTATATAATTTCACTAAAGTATAATTGTATACCTTTCTTATTTTTGGGTTCCATATACAAAAACTTGCATTTTTCTCAAGTTTTAATTTTCCAAAAACTTGCATTTTCCTAAAGTTTTAATTTTCCGCAAATATTTCTAAGATATAACATTTTATTGCTAAAAAATCATGTTTTTTATTAACAGCTTTTAAATCTTTTAATTTTTTCGGGGTTTTGACAATTTATGACAGCCATGTTTGTCTTATAATGACGTCATGTAACCTATAGCATTTCCAGAATCAAGACGAATTTAACGACAACAATCATTTAGTTAAATCCATGAAGCTATTTTGGCTAGCGCCAAAGATTTACATAAATACAAACACTCAAAAAACATTCTCTCCTTTTGGCAGTTGGATCTAAGATGGGCAACAAATTTTTTTAAAATTAACTACTCTAAATAATAATGGGGTATCGTGGTTTCACACTTTAGGCATCTTTTTATTTTAGGTTGAAGATATATTTAATTTGTCATGTTTATAACGTAAGTACTGATTATGTTTATCTTAAAGCGGCTCCCTTGCAGCCTTAAGATAAGTTTTAAGTTATATATCTGAAAAATAAAGGGTTAATAGATTTTTTACGCATATTTTAAAGAAAAATATAAAACAATAAGTGACCATTAGTTGCATAGTCAAAAACTATCACCTAACAGAAAAACTGTACAATTGCTTAATAAGCCCAAGTTCTATTTATGGCCAAATCGTGCTTGGCCATTCTTTTCCTATACAAGTGTTAAACTCGTCGCTGAATATTTTATGAAAGCATCGTTAGTGAACAGTGTCGGGGACGAAAAAGTTCCGACACCCATTTATCCGACAATGCAGATGTAAGTCTACTTCAAGGGCCGAACACGTGCTTAAATATTTACATTTAAATAGCTGCTTTTACCTAAAACCGGTCAAGGGCGAGTTTGACTAGCGCAACGAGGGTTCCGTACATAATAAAAGAAAAGTTTTTTTAACTACCCAAAAACTGTTGGTTTTGTAAGTTTAAATGGGAGAAGTGTATCAGTTATAACAGTGGGGCAAAGGTAACACAAAAAAATTTTACACAAAAATTGGCAATTAGCGGTAGATTTTAGGCGCAATCGAAGCTTCATTGGATATTGTTTTACCGACCGAACTGACAGCTTTGTCAGGACGCGCATGTCTGGAACCGTCACTTTGCTTTAACCCACAAAAAGCTATTTTACTTATTTTTGTGAAATAAAACGTTATTACAATTGTTCAGTAATTCTTTTTCAAAAAAAATACATCCAGAGTGCAGGTATGTAAAATGGTCTCATTTGTCATAATTTTTGTGTAACTAAGTCTTCAATGTCTCAAGAGGACGGTGATACAAACGTAACAAAACAAGGAGTTGCATTTGTAACGTGTTTTATGTAACACGTAATTTTAGTCTAGTTAATTTACTTGCAATTTTTCATTATTTTGTTTTTTATAATTTCGGATTTTATGCATAATGGTTGACAAAAGACAACGAAAGACATCACGTGACACAATTACAGTAGAAAAGTATGCTGAAGCTGAAGCTAGTAAAATTATAATCAAGGAAAAGAAGAGTGTTAGAAATATAGCGACCTAAATACAACAAGATTATGTGGTTAAAACTGCAAAAAAAACAAAGCAACGAGTCAGCTTTACTGGACTACTATACACTTATTTATGGTCCTCCAGGCTGTGACGGTTCAGGGAACGAATGTGGTTGGATGCAAGATTTCTTACTGTTGGTGAAGCATTTTGTGATATTTGATATGTGATATATAACCCTGCTAAAGACAATACGGTTGTCGGTATAATGGACAACCATTCATCACACAATATCCCAGTTATTCAATACTGCAAAGGGAATTACATAATATATCCTTTTTTGTATGTTTTAATCGTCAGTTGGAATAGCTAATACTAATTTTGATGTTTTAGTAAGTTTTAAGCGTCAACTGCGGTTAAGTTTTTTATTTTATTTGAAATTTAATGTTTTTAGTTTTGTGTGTTATAATCGACTTTTACTATTGTTACATTTGACCCACTTGGTGTTACAGTTGTAAAACTAGTCCTCGATCTCAATAAGTGTCATTTCCTGATCATCAATTCATCAATTAAAAAACTTTTTCCTGTATTTTTTTGAAAATTTCAGACTCAGAAGTTTCGGAGAATGGGGGGGGGAGATTTTAAAATTATGAACTTGAGACACCCACAAGCCCTTTCAATTGATATTAAGACACACATTACTTTGCGAACCTTTTTTTTTTTTTTTCAATATGGAGGCTATTCAACTTAATCGATCCAGCAGATTTAAGACGGACACACAGAAACACGAGTGATCCTATAAAGGCTCCGGCGTTTTTTCATTCGGACGACGGAACGTTAAAACGGTCTTTACTGTATGTATATGCAAGTAGTGATCGACGCTGAATGAATATCAAACATATCCAGGCGAGTAAATAACCCAACAAAGCTTGACTAACATTTTTAATTCACTGACGAACTTGTATTGTCACTTTATTTATGCACAACATGAGGAATAGAAACTTGTTGGTTAGTGGTTAGTGGTAAGGGGGTTGGGGAGTCTCGAAAAGTCGACAATAGTAGTGGTTAGGGGGTTGGGGAGTCTCGAAAGGTCGACAATGGTTAAAATAACTAAAGGCAATGACAGCATTCCACGCTCAGCATGCCTGCGAAATGTTGCACCTTGAGTATAGTATTTTTCATGAGTTCTCATTGACTGATATTCTGGAATAGCTAAATCAGATTTGAAATGCGGTCTCAAATATTTGCTGTACTCTAAAAGTCTCTAGGTACCAACGTAGCTTATTCATATATCTACGTTATACAGAATTTGGAGATCTATGAAGTATATGCCATATATAATAGTACTTATGCTATAAAACTTGTAATACAAACTTCGCCTTTACAATTCTACTCTGCCAAATGTCGTAGAATAAACGATATCTCTACGATCCCTTCTGCGCGCTACATTGTAGCTACGCAACCGCGTAGCATCCGCATCTACAGCCGTAGTCGCGGTCTGCGCCGCAGTTTCGTAGCGGCAAGCGGCAGGTGTCGATAGGATATTTTTAGCTAACTTCAATTTTACTTTTATTTTACTTTTTTTATATTTTTTATTTGGAAAGCTTGTTTGATGATTTAACTAAGTAAATCAAAAAAAAATTACATCACAGATCAGAAATCTGATCAAAAGATAAATTAACATGGCAGCAATACGCACACGAGTAAATTCTCATTGTAAATGACCGAATGACTTTAAACTTATGACAAATATTTTTGTTGAGTTCTTAAATAAATTAGATTTTTTACAAACAAAAACTCAAAATCTTATCAGTTCGATTCTTGAAGAAGAGAGAAGAGAAAAGAGACAAAAAATGCCAAAAATCATCTCTATACGACCATTTTAACTTCACAATCGGCTGGCGAATGAGCTGTTCAGTCTCTATGCCTATGGTGGCGGTGCCCATTACATTAAATAAATGTCACCTACACAGGAGTACGGACATAGAGACAAGCATACAGACAGCAACTTTAAAATTGTCGCAAACTATTCCCCAGACCAGGAAATAAAACACAAAATTTAACTGTTTTAATCTTTGGACCCATTTAAACAACATTTTATACAAAGAAAAGTAGAAAATACAACGCTGTTAGCAAATATCATATGAACTCTGTTGAATTATAATATTAAGTAACCTAACATGTTGTATTTGCCGTTGTTGATGTAGTTTACATCACAAAGGTGTACCTAATATTTTACTGATAATAATACTGTATAAAGAGCTGTATTGCATTTAATTCACAATTGTCATATAAATATATTTCATACTAGACTACTACTAAGCCTCTTCAAAAGATTTCCAAAACAATCTGGTCAGTCCCTCTTGCAGCCAATGAACTTTTGCAGTCCTAACGAAGTTCTATAATGCGTTTTTGTAACTGGTAATCGTGCTAGTCTAATAAATTAGTGTGCGGAAAGTAGAAAGAATTAACAAAGTTCTGGACGGGACGGGCGGGAGTCCGCGCAGATGACCCGGCGGATGTACGTTATTGTTAAGAAGTACACGCCCGGCGCGAACACCCGGATACAGTTCCGGGCACAGACAGTTTTGGTCTCCGGGATTGAGCTATCAAGTTTCCGAGCAAGATCGAAATAAAATTGTGCGACCAAATTGAACTTCATGATAAAGGAAAAAAGATTTGTTTTTACTATTACAAAACTAAAAAGAAATATTCACATAATCATATTCCTTTGATTATCATGGAACAAAAACGTTTTGGAAAATATGATATGTATCATATCACAATGTTTCATCTGATACTCCGATATTATTATTACTTAGAAGATTGCACAACGAGAGTAAACAAGGCGAATTTCATGCGAGGATCAAAGTTGAATCCCGACAGAAGAAATTTTATATGTAATATTTATTCAATATTCAATATTTAATATTCAATATTTAACATTTCATAGTTAATATTTAATTAAATATATAATTAATAAGTTATATATAATAATAAGTATAATAAATGGGTTTTGGAATTCAACCCTATCAATGTTTTCAGTTGATTTTAAATTACAATTTTACTCTATGCCTTTTTGAAGTGTTTTTTCCTCGCTAGTCGGTAAAAAATGTACTTTTTTGTGCAAAAGTGGTAAAACATTTTACATTACAAAAAAATTTACATTACAATCATAAAATACTCCATGTTGGAAATAAGACGAACACTTCGCTAGTTGTGCCCATTTTCAAATTCTTAGATTAAATCAAATCAAACAATATTTATTCAAATAGGTTTCTGGGTATACAGAATATAATATAACGTCAACAATGTTAATTTCTGCCAAGAAGAGCTGGCAAGAAGTTTTATTCAAAGTAATTATACAATATTTTGTACAAGTATACAAACTGTATTAAAACACTTAGTAAAAAAGTCAGTTAATAAGCTACTAAAAACAAAGTTGGTCAATTAAATGTAAAACGTCAAATATCGTCAATAGTGGAAGGAATTCAGATATTTAAGAGTATTCCGATATTTAATAGTACTATCGGCATTATCAAAAAACTAACCAATCTGTTGCCGAGAAAATGAACCGTGGCGTGGCAGACAGACACCAAAGCAATTCCGTAAGTGTTCCGTTTTTCCAATTTTTACAAAGAACACTAAAAATAAATATTGAAGAAACAAAATCGACAAATGACGCCACGTGAAGTAACGAGTAAAATATGAAGTTACAAACTGGTGCCGACGGTGAAGAGTTATAAAGGGATCGGAATAACTAATAATTAAATTACTAATTTTCGCAATACTTTATTTTCTACAATAGACCTTCTTTATCGGTTCAAAGTATCATTCTTTTTACTAAACGTTTATGATTAATGTAGCTGTTGGATTATTTCACGTGCAAATTTGGGTTTCCAGTCGTTGTCGAGAAGTCGTGATATCGAGAAGAAACAAACTTGTTTGTTGCTATCTAAAAACAATTTTTACTGTCTTTGCGTATTATGACATGGTCCAGGACAAAAATACAGAGAAACAGAAAACAATCTTTACGTGTTGCTTTAATTCAAATAAGCCAATGAGATATGAATCCTCGATATATCTCGATGTTACACACAAACATCCCGTTTTATATTAATCAAATGCAGTTAACAAAACGTGAGTAGTGAAGATAGACACAACTATATAGGTGGTTGGTATCTCGGGGTAGTGACACAGAGTGAATACAATTGCTAATGAGATCGCTGTCATTCTTTCTACTAACTAAAAATCTTCCGCGCGCCAAACTTGACACAAGCAATGTGTTACAAGCGTATCAACCCTCTTCGTAAATGCCCTTGCAAGTTAATTGTTTATATCTTCGCTTCAAATCTCATACTACGTACAAAAAATTGCGGCCGGCAGCGACGACATCATAAATAAGATATGGCAACACTTTTATAGAATTGATTTTATTATCCGCCGTCGACACCTCCCCTGCGTGGTGCGGGGTGGCGGCGGGGCTGGAACTAAATTGTTAAATGTATTTAACTTTCTTTGTGTCAAAAAAGATTCAATCATTTTGCCTACCCATGTTTTAATGACAGCGATATTAAATGCGATATTATATTAAATCATATTGTCTTTTAAATTATGTCACCTACTTTCTAAATTTACCTTCTGACTGACATAATGGATGTGAAAACTGTATTTATTCATGCTGGCCAAAGAAAAAGTTGAAAATAAGAAAAAACACGTTGGCTTTTGAACTTTGACCTCTATTACTACCCTGGACTGGATTTTCTATACAAATGACAGCTATTTTTGTGTGTCAATTTGAAACGCTACCGCGGAAGTCTAAGGGAAATAATTTTGACGTATATTGTTTATGGCTGCCCTGGAAGATTGAAATAATCATAAAACTTTGCTAAATTCAACTTAATTTGTCGGTGTTTTAGTGAGTTTTTTTAATTTATTTGTGTAATATTGAGGTTACAAATATGAGGAAATGTGTCTTTTGCAAACGTTGCTACAAAAAGGGGAGTAATACGTCGTTTCACAGGTACGTGCATTTAATGTTTGTTTTTATTCAAAATTGATGTAAAATTTATATGTAAACCATCAGATTCAATCAGAAATTGTTATTGCAATACTATATTAGCAGTTAAATATTGAATTTCGACAAAATTTATATTTATTTGTGTTGTTCAGAATTTGCTTGTGATTCAAAGGGGTCATCATTTTAATATCGATATCTAGAAAGCTGGCCAATATGGACATGGAAATTGCAACATTTAGAATGTTGTAAAACGTAGACAGTCTTCTCGTTCGATACTGGCATACCTTACTTTACTTTATAACTACGTTACTTTATATCATAAAGCAGTTTGAACCATTTCTCTAGCTAGAAGGCTGACATGGTCAAACTGGGACCATATTTCTATGATGAGGAAATGGCATGCTGCGATCAGTACCATTCCAATCGTCAGGTGGTACGTATAGAAACAATAAATTGAAGTTACAATATTCTAAAGTGCCAGGTTTCAATTGATAGATTTTTATACAAAATCCGATTTTTTCCGCACGACCACAATACTTCCTTCACTTCATAAAGGAGTTCGAAACGAAAAAAATATGATCCAGGTTGGACTAAATCGAAAGTTATCAACGAGAATTCTCGCCGACAAAGATAGAGCTAGTGGTGAGTGGCAACACTGTTGAATGTTCCGAAAACCGCCAGAGTTTTTTTGTTATTGTTGGGTTATAAAACAGTCTATTTCTAAAACAGAATAAATCGATATATCACAGATATATTGTCGACTTGCGGACATTACTAATTTTAGTTCTATGGATTTCCGTATCTGCCTACAGCGCCAAAATGGCGTTATTCAAGTAGGCACCAAAAACGTTTGACAGCAGCCAGTCAAGTGGGTAGTAGTAGAGGTCAGTGCGTTTGAACCATAGATAACAAAATTTCCAAAAATGATACCTCAAGATGTTGAAATTATTTAGATTTAAGGCGATACACAATTTTTTATTTTATCTTTTGTGCCTATTAGTATTTTAGACTAAGAAATTCCTGTACACCGACACATAAACTTTCATTGACAACGACTGTATTCTCGGTACAATAAAAACTATTCTGTTTTTTTTTTTTTAATTCAGTTTAAAAAAAAAACCCGACTGCAAAAACATTAAGACTAATCAGAAATTAAAACATACCAAACATTTAACTATAAGCAGACGGGACTAATTTTAAGGTAACTACCACTAAATCACTTTTTAAAATTCTTTATTTCTATTTTATAGGTTTTTTTTTTGGCGCCAAAAATCTGCCATTTTGATTTCCAATAATTTTAATAGCCTAGTGATGAAGACGAATCTAACCACGTATAATTTATTAAGATCGGTTTAGTCGTTTAGTAGTTACGAGGTAACATAGAGTCGGACAAACATACAGGTCACACACACAGCCCTCCTTTTGGGCTTTGCCGCAGTCGCATTCAGATGACAATTTTTATGTTTGTGAGCTTAGACCTTAGTTATTAATAACCCAATTTGGCTTTTTTTTATCGTTATATTTAATATAGTTATATCATGTAATAATGCATTAAGAAAGTATCATTTAGGGAAGTGGAACTAAAGAAGAATACCACAGTTGGCCTGATTTTTATTTCAAGTGTGCCGATAAGATAAGATATGTCGGTTAGGATAGTTATGCGACTATGACTAAACAAAATTAAATGGATCGAATTAAAATAGCACCATCCAAATGATTTGATGATGAAGCCGGAAGGTAGGCGCCGGAATTTCGTAATAAAACAATGTATCCTGGCTGTGTTTGGGACTCATTGGATGATTTTTATTGTAATTTGAATTTGTGTTTATCGGGATCGAGTTTGTATTACGTTAATGAGTTATATATAATATGTATAAAAAATAAAACATTTTTATAAATAAGCCGAATTCCAAAAATTTGCTGTACCTAACAATAGGTACAAATTAATTGTCCATTGGCATTCGACTTCAAAGGAAAGAAAACACGAACCTAGCTCAACCGTGCTTGTTCTACTTCAGGGAGTTATATTTTACTTATTCGAAGAGTTTCGAAGTCAAAGTAATATTTGTTTAAAAGTTTATTATATTCATTTTCTATCCTGTTGTTTAACTTGTGTTACTTGAAGTTCACATGGACCTTGAAATAACTAGGCAATTTGAATTAATAAAAACAGCACTAAATCAAGGAAATCTGAATCCAAGAGTCTGTACATGGCGTAAGTCAGTTAAATATGTAAGTCCCAGAATAGCACCTTAAGCTCTACATTCAGAATAAAAGTAGGTCATACACATAATATGTATATAAGAACCTAAATTTTACGTGACACCACTCCACTGAAGAATGCCATATGAATAAATAATTACATCATTTGCATACAAAACCAGCTAACCAAACTTTCCATCATATTCAGTAAGAACGCACCTGCTGATTCCCTTGAGGGAGGTTTTAACCGCAACATGCTTAGTACCTAGCTAGGCTAATGCTTGCCGCTAAGCGGATAAGCTAAGCTGAACCGACATTCAATTTATCAAGTATAAATTGTAATATATTATTTTTTAAAAAAAACAATGTTTAAAAAATAGCTAGTTTTCAATAAAAACAGTTTCATTTTAAAAACACTGCTTTGCCAATTCAAGTAATATGAAATTTTAATATAACTAAACGACTCCGACGAATAAGACGACAATAATCCTAACGAGGGGCGGCTGAAAAAGTTCTAAGACCAAGTTTACGCCGTTTTATAGATTTTATCTTTTGATGTCGTTATTTTTACTTTAACAAATTTGTTGCATATTCTCTAAAGTACCTATGTGTTAGTTATACTAGAAGCACAGCATAATAATATACTGTAGTAAATCTTCCTATGATTTCCAGGCTCGCCGCCGTCGTGTAGTTATTTGAGCGATACGGCTTATTAACGCAAGGGTTGTCACTAAGCTTGTGGGTTAAAGAAATAGCTGTATTATTTTGTCGTACATGATTACTATCACAAATGTAATATTGCAAAATATTTATCCAAATTAACTCGCATACGTACATACAACTTGAGTTAGAAATTTATAGGATAACATGGACAAGGTTGTGAACTAAAAGGTAATTTACAAGTATATAAAGGATACCAAGACATACAATGATATTTTTATAATAGTAAATTTCAATTTACCATACACGCAGCTATAAACATATTTCAGTTTTGTATGGATGTATTTTTACAGATTATTTAGTTAGAAATCTGTTTGAATTGGATTTTAATTGATATTTGTTAATGACTGGCAGAATTTTTATTATAAGGTCTTAAAAACAATTTTACGGGTTTCGTACCTTCAATTTTGAAAAACAAGCCGGCCAAGTCACGTGTTGTATACGCATAACTTTCGTTCGTAGGGTTCCGTAGAAGTAAAATTATTGCCTAAATCTGAAAATCTTATGGATCGATTGATGTTAAAACCGTTTCTCATAAAAAAGATTACATATAGTAATTTTTTTCAGATTATTATAACTAGTTCTAAAGCCAGATAATTATGTGTGTGCGACAGGGTCACAAAATTTTCAAAACTAAAAGTTTCAAAATAAATATTATATGCTCGCGTTCCGACAATGTTCACCGGAATAAATCGCTACCTATTGCAAGATTATTGTTTTAATAACTTAGTACTTCTGCATCTTGGTTATCTCAAAGAATTTACGTTCAAATACACTCATTTGCTAAAACTGACAACGCACGCATCACTTATTTTCAAATTTGTTTACTAATTGTTCCGACCGTAGTTCCATTAACTGCCGTTGTAAAAGTTATTAATATGCTATTGTTTAGTGATTGTGAGTAATTTAATTCAATAAATTAAATTGGTAAGCAGCAGCTATTTTTTATTTAAGTAAGTGTCTCAAACACTGATCGAGAAACTTTACTAGCGCCGCCGGCCCCTACAGTGTGGACCAGAGATTCAAAGCAATCGAATGAAATGTTTAGGTAGGTAAATAGAGAACAAAGAAATAAAATTAAAACAGGTGGGAAGTTAGCCGCTCAAGTAATTTAAGTACCTAGTATTATATTCTTCCCAACACTAAAAACAATTTAAAATTAAACTATTATGCTTAGGTATAGGTACGGATAGTAAACAAAGGTTATGGACATAATCAGCCAATCTCGTGCTAAAGATATTATTACTAAAACCCTAAAAATAATGTTTATAGGTATGTACTAATTGTGACTTAAGTATAGATTGGAAAACGTTTTCATTATACCTAATTATCTAGATTCAAAATGAAGTACAAATGATTTAGTTTATGAACTATAAATAAGTTGGAATTATTAAAACTTGGGTACATTGCATCAGAAGGAAAGTGGTGAAATTTGATATCTTTGTATCGTCTTGAATTTGATAAGCATTGAAATGCTGCACAATTTTTCTAACCCGTTAGGACAGTTAGTTTTTCACAAAAATAAGTTAACAATTGGTAATCACTCAGACAAATTGCACGTACGTATATGTAGACGAACGGCATCCTCGCTCGCACGCAACTACCCGCAATAGCCATACAGTCGCCCCGCCCGACCCCCACACCTTACCTCAGCCTTGCTCTGTTCAAATACATGAGTTTACCCACTGTATATAATTACATTGTGGTAGAAGGGTGCGTGGCTGACTTTATCGAAGCAATGTTCAGCAAGAAAAGTGACGTTCACAAAATAAATACTAGAAGTAAAAATAAGCTGTTGGTGCATGATACACGTCTACACAAAATAAGTAACTCTTTTATGGGGCAATGTATACACTTTTACAACAAAGTTCCCAATAAAATTCAAAATCTATCATTATAAGTAAATTTAAATCTTTTATCAAGCAGGTACTTTGTAAAAAGGCATACTACAATATTTCAGACTATGTAAATGATAAAAATCCTTGGGACTGATGATGCTCAATTACAGGATGCATAGGTAAACCAAATTAAAATGGAAATAACATAAAATTGTACGGCTAAAATTTTTTATTTAAAACATTTATTGTATTTTTAGTTTATTTGTATTATTGATAGTGTTTTTAAAAGAGTAACTATCGAGTTTCTTGCCGGATTCTTCTCGGTAGAAATCAACAACATTGTGAACCGGCGGGAAGGGTTCAAAAAATAATATTTCATAAATTTGACGATTTAAAAGTGATTGTAAAATCCTTATTTGAATAAACCATTTTGACTTTTGACCAGTCCAAACCCGCAAATTACGAAGCCATGTATTCATAATCACCTCAGAATCAGACCTCCCCCATGGTAAAATAAGTGACAAAATAAATTGCGTTGCCAACGGTGCTAACATTAAAATTCCTTTACGATTTTCGTTCTCCTATAGCCAAATTTACATTTGTTTTAACGTGACAATTGTAAATTTTATCCTCAAAAGGTATCTATAAAAACGTTATGTCTTAAGAGAACCATACAGCTACAGAGTTTCTTTAAGCGGAAAGGCACATTTCTTAAAGTTACTATAACAAAAACAGCCAAAAGAGCCGACAAAAAGGTGAAAAGCTCGGCGCTATTCACTCGGGTAAAAGCCGAGCCATTAAACCTTTTCCCCCGACGATACTTTTCTTCGGAGCCAAAAGCCGAGCTCAACTGTTACTAAAATAAGGCCACGATTAATATTTGCATATCTTTGGCGCTGCTGCCTTACTAACCCGAAATCTGTAAGAGCTTTGCTGCACACACATTAATAATATAATGAATAACAAAAAGATTTATCCCAGAGCTGCCTGAATCACCAACCTACCTACAATCATCAAACCTACTTTTTAGGGTTCCGTACCCAAGAGGTGCCTACGGAGCCCTACTACTAAGCCTACGCTGTGTCTGTCTGTCTGTCCGACCATTAAAGGACTCTATCTTTAAGACCGAAGTAGGTAAAAGAATACATAAGTGGAGTCCTCGTACAAGAAACACGCTTTCGTTGTTTTTGCTTTAACGTAAAAACATTTTAACAGCATTTAAGTTTCAAACTTCGAAGTTAACGTCTTACTGGATGATGACATTGAAAATTATGACAATGATGATGTCATTATTGGATGGGTCACCGAATAGCGGAGAGCTTTTTGTTTTTGATTGTGTACGTAAATGGTGGTACGGAACCCATTTTTTTCATCTATTAGATAAGAACAATTTTACAAAATAGATTAAACAAATCTAAAGTGATCATCCAGACACAGGAAAAAAATCCATCAAATTACAGTTACACGAAGAAAATTTCATTTCATTACAGACACACGAAGAATTCCATCGAATGTCAGGACGGCAGTATATGTAATGTCGTACAAAGATCTGTAGTGTAGAAAAACGTACACCGTACTTTAGTAAAAATCAGCCAAGTGCGAGTCGGACTCGCGCACGAAGGGTTCCGTACCATTATCTATAAAAACGGCAAAAAAAAATCACGTTTGTTGTATGGGAGCCCACCTTAAATATTTGTTTTATTTTAATTTAATTCTTTATTTTTAAAGTGAATATATTATTAAATATTCTGTAAATATTTCAAGCGTCTACCTGTTGTCGTTATCAATATCGAGCAAAAAAATCATGTTTGTTGTATGCGAGCTGCCTTAAATATTTATTTTATTCTGTTTTTTAAAATTTGATGTTACAGCGGCAACAGAAAATCCATCTTCTGTGAAAATTTCAACTGTCTTACTATCACGGTTCATGAGATACAGCCTGGTGACAGCGAAGTCTTAGTAATAGGGTCCCTTTTTTACCCTTTCGGTACGGAACCTTCAGAAGAGCTTAGTCCCTCAAAGTACAATTGTAACAAATGATGTTCGATACAAAATAACATTACCTTGGAATTAAAGAAAAAAAAACCTTTTTTAAAGAAGAAGTTTAGTAGATATTACTTTCGGATATTAGGATTCAGTAGCCAAATGGAAAGAACCTTTATAAATTCGCCATGTCCGTCCATCCGTATGTCACAGCCTATACGCATAATTCTTTAGGTAGATTGTAATGAAATTGTACAAAGATGTGTCTATTATAAACCGCCATACAGATATGTTTTGAAATTGTTTAAAAAAAATGGTAGTTATTAGCTTTTGAAAAGGTTTGGAAAATTGTACACATTACATAGATTGTTACATTTAGTATTAAGTTATTTTTGATATGCAATACATCTATCTATTATATGTTCTTTGTTTATTTACTGTCAACAAAGTAGAAGCCTACTAGCTCTAGGCTACCAGAGCGGTTGGAGCATGTGGTTGATAACTAGATGGCTCCAGCTCATGCCGCTGCAAATGAACGAGATTGAACCACGCCTTCTAGGCTGTGGTGCCTTTGTTTTAGCGTCGGGTAAAAAAACCATCGGCTAGTAAAAAGAAAAAAAAAACATACCAGACCATCGGAGCCCCGCGGCATGCACGATCGTTAGTATTAAGCTATACCTAATGGATGACGGATTAAAGTGGATAGTGATAAAAATATAGTGCTAAATAAATCAAAAGTGGTAAAACTGTTATGGAATCGTATCTACAGCTCCGGTTGAACCATTGGCTTTGAACTAGACTGTATTGCACTATATACGGAACTAACCGGCTAAATTAAATCATTAGTATGGACGTTGCGAAATGACAAAACTGGTTCGGTAGCAGAGGTTCTGTACTTAAAAATTAAGATTCATCCAGAGAACCACATTCCTTTTTTTTAAAAAAAGTGATGTATGGTTGAAAAGAACTTCTAAGTACGAATATATTCTTCTTTTATCTATATCAATGATTTGGGGTCCAGTCGAAGTCGCCGTTTTAAAGTATGTTTTGTTACGAAGTCTATAGCTATAGCTTTTGAGCTGCAGCCCAGGACTAAATGCATCTTTTTCTCCATTTATGCAATATTTGCACATAAGAAGAGACACAAGATACATAAAAAAAAACATTTAATGTAAATAAGAAATAGAAAATTTCCCCTGTAGGCACAGTTATTGATTTGGAGCTCTTTGTGCACAAGCAACATTGTAGAGATTAAGACCGACCTCATTCGTTCTAATATTTAATATTGACTTTGCTAAAAAGATAAATGGAATATAATTCTGCAAGCGACGAGACCTAATTGTTTGGCTACCCTATTTACCAAAAGTAGGTCATTTAAAGACGATACTAGGTCGAAGCAGAATGTGGAGCAAATGATATTAGTCGATGTCAGAGCGGGTTGGTCCAGGTCGCTCAGCTCAGTCGCGCTCGAGTACGGAATAGGTTGCTGTAAAGCTTTTAACCGAAATATGTCCTAAATCCACCATAATATTTTTATACCTACTTTACGTTACCTATACTTCTAATGCCATGTTACACATAATTGACTTGGGTAAATTATGCTCATATCCTCAGCTAATTACGGTAAGAACCCCATAAAATATTATATTTAACAAATTAAACTTAGTATGGGAATCCGCTAGTTAATTATAGGAGACGAAACTTAGTATGGGTATCCGGTTACCCTAGTTAATTAGGGGACGAAAGTTAGTATGGGAATACGGTAACTCTAGTAAACAAGGGGAAGAAACCTAATATGGGAATCCGGTTACCCTAGGAAATAAACTCATTAGTTAGTAACTGTAACTTTCAGTTGCAAAAAAGTAATTACGTGTTTTGGTATTTCGGAAAAATCGTCCCCTCATAAGGTTTTAAATACGTGAAGGTAAAAATAAATAATTGTAATTTATAATAATAATAATAATATAATTTATTTAGTTCTGCAGTACTGCACAATTTTCTTACAACTACCACAGGTACAGCAATAATTTTAAATAACAATTTTACAGTTGTACAGTTGGAGACAGAAGCCCAAACTAGATAAAACCTGTAATTATGGGTCTTCTGGCTTCCGCTCTAAGACAAAATTAAGGTAACATTTTTAACAATTTTTATTGATTTGTATTTTTTTACAATAAAGTTTTAATAGAAAATGTTTAAGTTGACAGTTTGGTGTGTTTTGTTTATTTTAGGTAATAAGAAAATGTGTGTGTAAGTGTATCTCTTGAATTTTTAGGAATAGCTCCGTTTATTTATGTGATTATGATTATATAGTAGCGGAGTCACCGCGCGGAGACCATTCTGAAGTTTAAGTGGTCAGAAAGTATTAACTGAACACTCCCAAAAGAATTAGCCATGTAACGAATGGTTACGCGTCTATCGTTAAGTACTAACTCCTCGACGTCTTTAACATTTTCTATGGTAACAGATGTGGAAGGTATTCCACAATTATCTTCATCCTTGACCAGGTCGTGTTCTTCTAGGTATCATAGAAGCTGTGTGTTGATCACTCGCTTCATCACCTTGGAGAGAAGGGAATTAATAGCGATAGGCCTGTAATTCGATAGATCTGATTTATCGCCCTTTTTGGGCACTAGCTGCACATTCGCAGTCTTCCATTAAGACGGAAGTTGCCTAGTGTAGTAGGAAACCACGAAGAGTACGGACAGAACTCAAGAGCACACTGTTTACGCACCACCTGGTATACCGTGTGGCCCACTCGATTAATTAATGTATAGAGAAAGCAACGCCCGCCAGACCTCCCGCTCAGTGTTATGGAAATTTACGGCATGGTCTTACCGCACCATGGTGATTCTGCTTCTGGACATAAGTCTGTCTATTTCTCGGCAATACGTCTTCTATGTCAATTCCTATTTCAATCGTGTCCATTAGAGCATCAAATTGCTCCTATAACCTAGTTTGTGGTCGCTTTGTCAGAGAGGCTTTCGCGCAGGGACGAGTGAGTCACAATCAACCGATTCACCCGAGCGGCAACACGCAATACCCTTTGTGTTACTTGCGACTTGTGAAATCACATTATTAGCGAATTACATCCCAGATCAGATATTTGTTTGTTTACAGGAACACCCTTTCCTAGAACGTCTCGGACCTTCATGGTGAAATGAACGTGATTCTTCACGGGTATGTTTGTATAACATCGAAATTCCTTTAATCTTTAGAAGGGAGTAACCAGTGGCTGATACAACTAACTAACAAAATTCTTCAAACTTCCCACATGAAAGCCGTACACATGTTCACAGCTTAGACTCTTCATACAAAATATCATTATTCGTTATATTAATATTACGAAAAGAAATGACAAGTGTACACGAGCAAGTGTGTGCGTGTCGTATAGGAGCGGTCAGAGAATTGTAACATAGGGTAGGTGAGGTCGTCACTAGACTAGAGAGCGGCGCGGGCGTGCAGTAGTGACCATACTGCATCAAGTGCTATTGTCTATACTGTTACATTTGAATAATCAAATGTTTGACATACTCAATAATCATGAAATCTCTGTACGTAGACAAACTATTTGCTAACATAATGCCAAATATGTTGCGGACTCATAGAGCCAGCCAGCATTAAAACAGATGTATGCAGTGCGTTGCGTCATAATGCCCGCCCTATTTTATACGGCCGTGTGAGACGGCAAGTCTAGGAGGTCGGCGCGGCACAGCCGTGATGTGTGACGTCAGAGTCACAGCCTGCAGCGGCATCCTGGCCCGCTGCCAGGCCTCGCGCCATCCCCCATTGCCATTGTGAACACCTTACGCAATCATTGATTTTTTCTACGTATAATCCTCTCAATGTACTTACATCACACATGCATTTGGTTTCAATAGAATGAGTGAATGATAATCCCTATCATTCAAAAAACTCGTTATTAAAATCCCTAGCAGCGCTTACACGAAATACCAAAAAAATAAACACTGTTATGCCATTAAAACCCGCTTTAAGGAGAAAAAAAATTAAATTGTCTGAAGAGTACGGCACTCATTTGTCCAAAGTAAACCAATCCAATTTTTTTAGGGAGTGTATTTATTTCGGTCCCTCACGACCTCACTAGTCCTTATTTCGCGCTTACAGTTTATTAACTGTTTGAGAGCGGTTTGCTTAAATCTATATTTAGGTCTTCTTATTTAGCTTGTAAAGTAATAATTAGCATTTATAATTTATACATTAAAGCACCTGTAGTGTGACATAACTTCTCACATTTGTAAGCATGTCAGTTTCTAATATCTTTATATGTCAGTGTTATAATCTCTATGCCATACATTTTTAGGGCTGCTATATGGCCATTAAGTGACTCACTCCGTTCAATCATTGTTGAGTTATGAGCCGTCGTCGACCAAATAAATAAACCTTGAGTTGAATGATTTTGAAAGTGTTACTTTAAATGTTCATAAAAAGACTTGCCATCTTTTTATACTATAAATGCGACAGTGTTTTATTTATACGGATTATAGAAAAACAGAATTATAAAAACACAACAAAAATAAAAAAAAGCACATAAAATTTCTGTAAGGTTAAGTAGAAAGTCTTTATGAACCCACAATGGCCGCTAACGGCGCCATAACTCTTAATAGTACAACTGACCTCTTAGGTAGGAAATAAACACACTAGCATTAGCAGGGTTAGTGGAAAAGGTAAGATTACTGCTAGAGTAATCGACCTACATCGTCAGAGGGGAAATGTACTGTAATATACGTACTTACAAACATATTTACGAATAATAATTTATTTAACCAAGAAGTCGCTTACAGTGCGGTTTCAGAGAAACTTCCTCCCACGAACGCTTGGGTTGTGGAATGAGCTCCCTGCCAAGGTTTTCTCTAAGGACTACTGTATGGGGTTCTTCAAGAAAGAAATTATTGGATTCTTGAAGGATCGGCAATCGCAATCGGCAAGAATAATAAATTTTTAGTTGCATCCACTAATTTTCCATATTCTCCTAAGTTTCCAAGTCTTAGTTATAGAATCTCATGAAACCAAATAGGCATATAGCAACTAACTAGCGTCGCTATTAGATATACTCAATTTTATCTTCGTAGAAAACGAATTTCTGAAATCCAAATGTCGCAAATATAAAGCTAGTCATAAGCTATTTTCAGAAGGTTTTATATAGTTTCTAAATACTATCTGTGAGTTGTAGTTGGCATTTCTGCTAAAAACAGCCACTTTTAGCAGTAATGCCGCGAGTGGGCTGTAAGAGGGCCCTTAAATTAATTAAAATTAAAATTAAGGGCACTTGTGGAGATTATGCTAAAATTCATTAATAAAATTTACGGCGTTTAACGTTAAGGCGGAATAACAATTTAATTATTAGTACCTCCATACAAACATTTTTAATGAATGTAGAGTCTAGGGGTTGCAATTCAAAAGTGTGTTCATTGCGGCTGAATTTTGGCTGTATTGACATAAATCCAGCGCGGTTCTAACAACTTTCAATTTTATTAAGAATTTCAAAGATTATCTAATAATTATGTACTCAAAAAGACCTTAATCGTTAGGTAACTCACTACAAATCAGTAAAACTTCCGATGTATTCAGTTAGTAAACTTATCATTAACACATAGATTAGTTGGTGCTAGCAGTTATAAGAAAGCTGGCTACTATTACGATCAGAGCATAATTGTTGCAATCCAAAGTGGTAATGCAGCCAGTGTTCTAGACCCATAATAAGTAACAGTATAAAAATCACTCAATAAAGAACTTCAAAGCTTTTGTGTTTTGTCAATGATGACAGGTACAATTAAATCCTAAATTAAAGGAACCAGTTTACTTACCTCAATAGTTTTACTATTGTACCTAAATGGACCACGTCTGTCTGTCCTATGTCTACTAAGGGGACCTAAAGGAGCCCTAAACTGCAATGATTTCATGAATCTGAGGAGACATAAAGACAGGGTCAAGATCCAAAAGAAGTATTATAAAACAAATAGAAAAATACAACCTAATATTCGTGGCGTGGGATCCTCTGGAAGAATGTGACTGGCAATCACTTTTAAAAATAAAACAAAACACTTTTCTGAGAAAATAGGCTATTTTAAGTTTAAAAAAGGCAAAAACTTTGTTTTTACTTGTTAATTTTGCAGACTAATGATAGCTAAGCTACGGTACAAAACACTGTCATTTTGTTTCTTGTAGAAATTACTAAGACGACGCAGGGGCGACCACGTAAATGAACCGCGTGGCTCACAAAAGGATACGACCAGGGATCGCTTGTTATCTGGTTCATGTACTCACGTGTCTAGCTCGTGTTCGTAGCTAGGTTACCTCGCCTGAGCACAGCCTGAGTTTGCTATATCATATTGTAAAAATTACAATAAGTTCATGCATTCTTTTCTTTAATATTGAGAATAAAATATAGTATAAACAAAGATAGTATTTACGTAAGTATTACTAATAATAACAAAAAACTAATAATAATAAAATACGTTCGATTTAGTGCGTTGATTGCTACCTACTTATTAATTAAAATAAAAAAAAAATAGTACTAAGTTTGTCGTAACAACAATAAACTTGTTTTGCACACAGCTCCGACTGCGTACTATGAATACGTACAAATACACCTATTCCTTTTGTCGTGATTTAAATATCTTCTTTATGCCAAATTTGTAATACAAGACGATACGATATTACAATTCTACACAAAACAAACTACCGTTCTATATAGGTAGTACAACTTTTTACATAGCGTTATTAAATTCGGTTCTCGGTGTAAGATTTTAACGGCAACTCCTCAATTTAAAAAAAAAACAACTCGCACTTAATGTTTTCAAGTAGCCTATGTCCTTCCCGGGACTCAAACTATCTCCACGCCAAATGTCATCAAATTTGCCCGCGGTTCCACCCGCCCTAAATTCGGTTATAGGTGTAGGATTTCAACAGCAACTCCTCAATTATAGAAAAAAAACCGAATCACACTTGTCGTTTACAAGTAGCCTATGTTCTTTCTCTGGACTCAAACTATCTCCACACCAAATGTCATCCGAGTCGGTACAGCGGTTTAAGCGTGAAGAGGTAACAGAGTCACTTTCGCATTTAAAATATTAGTATGGATATTTACCTACTTTTTTACATAGATTATACTACTAAGCTAGGCAAAAAAACTAGTTAGCAAATAGCCTATATCTTTCGACATTTTTAGGTAGGAAAAAAGGTCGTTTTATTTACATTGAAGTATTTATTATATGCGATGCAAAATTTCGTATTTAGTCCAGTGTTTTTGTGCCGCGTCGAAAAACGCTGAGTGACAGACGCCTCACTAAACTACACAGAAGCTAAACCGTCACCACGTAAAAAATTAAGTATAATATCTTGAAATATCCGCTCATATTAAAATTACCTTTATTTCGTGACAGTTGTATAAATAAATGTTTACATCATTCACGTAAAAGTAGGTACGTCATTACGGCTAAGTACGTAATCTGACAGCAAACAGAAAGCAAAATGTGATTAATAGACAGTCTATGTATAGGTATGTTCTCTATTCCTAAAAATTCCCTATGACCTAGAGAATAAGCCTAGCCTTTGCCATGAAGCTAGCAAAATTTGAATGCTTACTCTTTCAGTCGTAAAACTGTCACAGATCGCAATAAATTAACCCATGCTTGTAGCTCAAAGCATTTTACACACTTATTATAAGTACCACAACCTAACCATTTATTTTGTGCATACAGTTGGCCATCAAAAACGGTAACATATGGCCATACGGGAGGTATCTATCCAGACATAAAGTTTGGTTGCGGCGCCATGAATATCTAGCTAGACGCTGTCGGATTTTTTTTCAAGCTCATACAATATTACCGCCTGTACCTTACTTCATGTAAGGTTGAGACTGGGGTAGTACTATCCAGATTACTTGATAACCGCAATTAAATTGGTTTGAAGACAAAGCACGTTGGCGAAAATGGACCATGACCTTGTATATTTAAGCGAAACCAAATTAATTCTACATTAATTTTTGCAGTACTCACGTTCTCCTCGACAGTCTTCTTAATCTTGGCGCTCGCTTCGCTGACCTTGGCCCCAGCCTTGTTCACGGCGGAGTACAGGAAGCTGCCTAGAGACTTTGCTCCGGCCACCGCCTTTGTTGTTACTGACGGAAATATTATCACCATTAATAAAAAATAATCACCATGTGTGAACCTATCCTAGGTTTTCAGTATTGTAGAGCGGGGATAACATCTTTTAAAAACAACAAAAACACGCATTTTTTTTAAGGATTTTGACTAAAGGAAGTTTTAATAATACGTCCATGTATCTTTAAAATATGTTTTTTTTTTTTTCGTGAAAAAATGGAAAGTATATTTGCACTCTGTTTGATGACTTCTTGAGGCAATGACAACCCGTAAGTTAGGATAAAAATAATGATATATACTGCTAAGCTATATTCATTTATAATAATACTATTACTTATATTTAAGACAACCAGCGATATTCTGCAACTAATCTTTTCATTTATTTAAGTGAAAAATTTTGTTAGCACACTGCTGACTTTTACGTTATGCTGCTATTGCTAAGAAAGTAATTAACCACTCAAATCAATTCGATTTCGCCTTGTTGAGCAATGAGTCTTTTTCTTAATTTCAATTACATTGATTATTATTATTCACCGCACAGGCTTTTCGATGAACGTCAAAAGTAAGACGAACAGGGACGTATGTATGTGAAAAACCAGCCTGATTCCTCTTAATGGTGTTTCAAGCGCTTAACAATAGACGGACGGTAAGATTTTTTGCTTTTCATCAAATTTTATGTAGCCGTTTTGGACCCTGTTTTGGATAAATAAATATCTAGACTGGTAAAAAAAATCTACAAATGGTCATTATTTTAACGTATAATTTCTTTATCACATTAAGGTATTAGTATTATTTTGAAACACGGGTAATTATTTTGTACTAGCTAAAATATAAGAAAATAAAATGTGCGATTTAAAACAAAACTATGTAAATAAAACAAATAAAATACTAACACTCTTGCATGTCAGGAACCTCTATAGTATCTACCGAGAACATCTTATTACTATGCTCATCTGAAAATGTGCAAAATAAACAGTGGAATAAAACTTACCACAAACAATACAAAGCAACAAAATATATAAATGACAAAAATTTATAAAAAAATATAGGACACAAAAAAAAACTGGTATCACTTTCATTTTCTAGTGCTTTCTTTATACACATTTTATAATATGTATACACATTTTATAATATTTATACACATTTTTATTGTAATTATGGTTGATGGGATACATTGAAAATCCAATGGTATTTTTTGACTAATTTATAAACATTACCTAACCATTTAGTATCAACAAAACAGAAAAGGGGTCCGTCAGTCAATCACATACTGCAATGGGTGATCTAATCTTTTATTTTAGCATTCAATTGTCAATGAACATATTTGATTGATATTATTGTAACAACAAACTTAATCTAGAGAAAACAATTCTTACTCACAGCTAATCGCGAGAAATTATTTTAAGAGATTAAAGATGATTCAAAGTTGATACGAAAAAATAATAAACGGGAAATAGGAGGCAGAATCGTGGGAGTAGACAGCACTAGCAAATAATATTAAAGACACTAAACAATATAACATACCATTACCGACGCCTGCGGGCTGTTCTTCAGTAGGCGTCCCGCCGGTGGAGGCAGGCCTGCTGTCCGCGCCACCGGTCGCGCTGCGGAACAAATGTATTAGTGAAATAGTGCGCTATAGATGTCACATACAATATATTACAACCTGACTAAATGATTATAGAGACAAAGATATACTGTACATCGTTATAGCATTTCTGTGACGCGCAGCTGATGTAGCCTTAACAAAAATGCCTAGCGGGTCTAATTGTAACCTTATCAATGAAATTATGAAATCAATGTAGCAGTGATTTTTGTTTAGCTACTCCAAAGCTGCATTACTGTTGACAGTTATAATCCATACTATTATGATAAATACGAAAGTAACTGCCTGTCTATCTGTCTGTCTGTCTGTTACCTCTTCACGCTTAAAGCACTGAACAAATTTAGATGAATTTTGGTACGGAGATTGTTTGAGTCCCGGGGAACGACATAGACTATTTTGCATCCCGAAAAATTCAAATGTTCCGGCGGGAATAATTATAACGTTTGTTACTAAATCCTGCCGCAATGGAGCATCAAACTGAGCTGAAATTTTACACAGAGATAGTTAAGAAACGGAGAAGGACAAAGGGCTACCTTTTATCACGAAAAAATAAAAAGTTCCCGCGGAAGTAACTATAACCGAATTCTACGAACAACCCATAACTGCCTATAGCTTGCTATAACAAACTTCTTTTATATAATCAAGGAGTTGCTGAAACAATCCCACGCCGATAACCAAGGTTATGGCGGGCGGAGCCGCTGTCAAAAGCTAGTTATTATAAGTTTACAGTATGGCCGGTACTATCGTGATGTTTACATCTCCAGTAACCAATTGATAGTTGCCAATAGTAATATGATAGTAAGTAGTAGTTCTGTAGTCAACTGTGTACAATCAAGAAGCTTATATTTAAGCAATAAGTATTTTATACTTAATCACATTCATATGTCAGTGATTACTCTGTTTAGTTGTGCATTTGTCATTCTTTTGCTGGAGCCCTTAAAAGCCTGATAACCAGTGAAATTCTATTAACATGAAACACTCCATTTAAGGGTGCTTGCTTTTTGGCAAAGGTATCTGATGAAGGTTTGTTAGTTAGCTGTTGATAATTAGGCAATTAACACCTAAAATATTTCGTTTTTGTATGTACAGACATAGCTAAACTACCTAGAAGGTTAATAAAAAATATGCTGTTGATTTTGATTCAAAATTACTTAAAAAAATCCGTACTATATACTTTATCATACATCAATTAAAGGCAGAAGGTATGGTGGCATATGTGCTAAGATTAGGCCAGCTTTATTGTTTGCCAACCACCCTACCACAAATAGGTACCACTGAATGATTGAAATAAACTATTTGGTTTTTCACAGATTTTTTCTGTTTAAATTATGAACCTGTTTGTTTTCTTATGTGTGATCTGATTTTGATGACAATCACCCTTTTGAAGGGGTCTGACTTAAAAATTTACTTTCATTACACTATCACATGCGGGGACAAAGTAATAAAATAATGGTTAAAGTTTAAACTAACTAAACTAAACTTTAACCATTATTTAATTCTAATATCGTAATTTCGGAACAAAGTCAAAGCCACTGCATAATATTAATATACTTAAATATTTATGGCCAAAGATTGCAATGACCATTCATATATTTTTTTAACTGCAACCAAATGTGACAATGCCATTTAGTTTTGACTAAGTTACAAGCATAATAGTAAAGAGAATGAAAATGGGGTTTGAGCAGATTAAATGAGTTCACTAAGCTAATATTTGTTACTTATTAAATACTAACGAGGCATTAAACATTTTTTTGTAATAAGATAAAATTAACATCTTGTTGAACATTACTGTGAAAACCAAATACCTTTAAAAACGAAAATTTCAAGGTTATTTTACATAGATCATTGTAATGATACTATTGTTTTTTTTTGGACATTACACACAGCACCATGTGGCCCCAATATAAACAAAGCTTGTGTTATGGGTACCAGACAACAGGTACAAATACATATATATTACTTTTTCTTTCCACAGCAGCTGGCCACACTACCAACTAGGCTGCAAGGGAGTCACTATCACTATGAATTCCCATAGAGGTGGGCAGAGAATTTACAATTTTGGTCTATACAAAAATGTTTTAGAAATACAACATCATACAATGTATCAGCTAGACCTTTTAAGCACATAGTAATATACCTAGGTACACATGTGAACCACATTTAAATTTTTATGGCCACAGACAATATGCATGATTAATCTATGATAACACATAGTATTTATTGTGATGTGCTAAAAGCAAATATATGTATGCAAGTGCTAACAAATATGAAAAGCTTCCATAAGACAAAATTTTAGTCACACTAAGCATAATAAAGCCATACCTGCATTTATAAAATAAACATGTGTTTATTGGCAAACGATTCTCATAAAATTTATTAGTTTATGAAGTAATCTCATCCATTATTTGAAGTAAGCTATCTTAGTTTTTGTTTTAATTTCACAAACTGATCAATACTGTTATATACATTAATAAAAAAAGTAATACTCACAAAAATGTAATAAATTTTTTATTTCTTTATTACCTATTTTAGATAACAATAAAAACTTATGAAGTTAGAGTTGCCAATCCTGACTTTGTAAATCCAATTTTTAATCCACAAATATCTAATAACTTTAAAATGAAAGAAGATGCACTTTGGCATCATTATCGCAAATTTTGAGCTGCAATATGTTCTTGATAATTTAGGTTTCTGAGACAATACTGATACAACCAAATACCAGCAGTAAACCCTTATAGACCCTTAACTATTAATTTAATAAAGTTTGGTACATTTATAGCTTAGATCTCAATTAAATTAGGATACTTTTCATAAATACCAACAAAGAATTCCGAGAAAATTAAATAAATTGCTGTTCAAGCAAAGTTATTGTGTCAGATACTTTATATCATAGGCATATTCAGGGTTTTTTACAGGGAGAGGGGGTCTTTAGTCCACAGTTTTAAGTTAAAATGTGATAATAAAAAATCATAATATGGACTGTAGTCCTATAGTATCACAAAAATTAGAATTACAAATTCACGATTGCAAAATATAATTTTTTTTACACCAATTTCAAAAGCACAAAGAAAAAACAAGACTTCCTAAAGCAAAAGATAAAATGTAAACTCATTGCTTCCGCCAACCCCGCGTACCTATTATACCTAGAGTTATCATCATCATCCTTCCCCTCAGGTTTGGGTTCTGTAGATTCTAAGGGCTCTGTTGTCACTGGCTCAGTTAATTCTGATGGAGGTGCTTCATTTTTCCTTAGTCCAGGAATTGGAATGCCGGACCCAAGCCAACCTGTCATCTGTGATTTGACATTTGTAATGAGGTCCAGTTTGCTACTTCCTTTTGTTGGGCTGTAAAAAAATATTATATTGAAATTTTAAATGTTTAATTTATAAAAATATACGTAACGTGAAAATACTCTAAGTCCGGTATTTTTTTCCCTTGCGCCCCCTTTTAGTTACTCTGACTAAATATAATACTTTTTTCGTCTACATTACAATTTATTTCAGATAAAATGACTATAAACTCTGATTTTAATCTACGCATAAATCTTTCGGAAATTAACATTTCACAACTGCTACTAATGTAAAAATGTAAACAATCTTCCAAGACCTTTGCTTTTCAACGTCTGTCGAAGTTTCTCCAATGTCTTTTGTAGGAGTGGGAACCTCCTCATCTTGAGGCTCTCCCTTGGCAGCTCCCATCCACGAACTGACCTGATTAGTAAGTCCTGAAAACATTTTCACTGGCACTAGCTAAAACAACTACACAAACACAACACACTAGCAGCGATTTCACTACGCTGCAACAGTTTCAGACATGACACTCCGAGAGGACAGTCTACCGTCTACAGCGTGACTGTACAAAACGCGATCAGCTGAAAACTAAGAGGAAAAAGCCGCAATCGACCAGTGAAAATTAGGAAATCGCACTGCGCATGAAAACTTTACTAGTGATGTCCAAAGATTAATATATGTATACTGGTGATGTCTACAAAAGGCAGTGCAGTGGTCTCGAACGTCAAAATAAGACATCGGTAGAACTGCCAACTAAAATCGGTATATCTGCATCCAAAATCGGTAGACTTAAAAAGCTCCGGAAAGTGCGTGACATACTTCTGTCAAGGTACTGTAGAATGATGGCCTATAAAATGACTATTATTTCAGATTTCTGTAATACTTTCAAACATATGTATTTTTTTAAATAATAAACATTAAAGTATCATGAATATCATATTTCATTGACATCGCATTTAATATTTTCAGCGATAGATACGATTTCGTAACATTCCGGTAGAATGAAAGTATGCTGTTCCTTTTCAGATTAATAAATAGTACTGGGTTATTCTTCTGACCACATTTTGACTTCATAGATATAATATTTTTTCTAAGTACTGTACTACTAGTAGCTCAAAGAAATTTTATCTTCTATCGGATAGCCGATACCGGACGATCCAATGAGTGCAGCCGGCAACCACTCAGCAAATAACTGTCGGTCCGATGCTGGATGAATTTGTTCGTCACGTGTGAAACGACTAGTACTGGCCCTTACAACCACGCGTGTCTTAACTATCTATACGCCCGGGCGAGTTATTCATTTGTCGTCCTTTATTTTATAATTAAAAATACTTATTTTCAAATTAGTACTATACTTTTTATTAAAGTTAACATGATGCAAAACAAGCATTTGTTTAATATTATTGTTATTAATATTTTTACCCATTCATTCTCTAAAACGTCACGAAACATTTTTTCAATAAATGTTTCAAAAATGAAACAAACAACTAAAACATAATTTTTGAGCTGTTTTGTCGGCAATCTCTCTTATAAGGTCAAACAAAAATTTCACGATGAATGTTTTACCTACGCTTTTCATATTTTTTTTTTTCGTTTCTTACACTTTTTTGTTATTTTTTTATAAAATATATTTTATATGATACTCCTTTGTTATGCTCGTGGGATTTCTATACATACACATAGAGTGTGGCCCTGACTGAAAATCAGTATGTGAGTTTAAGGCTCGGATAAATGCTGACTCAAAGACCATTTCATTCGTGCGGAGTCAACCTCCATTTTTGTTTGCTTTTTATGAATAGTGTTACCTATATTATTTTGAATTTGTGTTTAAATTGTAAATTATTTATGTATATTGTCTTTCTATCAATGAATAAACGTTTTTCTTCTTCTTCTTCATCAACAGCTTCATCCAGTCTGCATTTTATATATAGACTGCGAATCAAACTCAAACTTTTTTATTCAAATAGACTTTTAAAAAGCACTTTTGAATAGACAGTTTAATAATTAAAAAAAAATTAATACCGTCTCGTAATGATTTACTACCGAGAAGAACCGGCAAGAAACTCAGCAGTTTCTTTCAAGCTCCGAAGCTAATTTAGTTGCTGTCACAGTAGCTTGTTCGAAACCTGTTTTTTTATTGGTATGTTTCCAAATAAGAGCAACATTTATCAAGCATTTCGGTAAAGTCGACAAAGTTTATTTCAAGTGATTTGTACTTTCAAGTACTTTGCTCACAACGTTTATTTGAAAAAAAAAAACATTATACCATATTATAAGAGAAACAATAAAGCTAAAATCTTTTATTTTTTCTTCCACTGTAGTCGCTTCATGTGATGTTGCAGCATCGATTTGTTTGGTACTATACGAACGCAAGCTGTTTTGTTTCTGGCAACACTCTATGGTTGTCATTAGTCTGCAAATTTATTAACCTAAGATAATCCTTCGTAAAAATATGTTATGTTTGTAGTGATTTCGCTTACACACAAGATTAGTTTAGCGTTGTAATAAACATTATCAAAAATGCAGTGTCAATGATATAAAAGGTTAAAGGACAAACTACGTTACACCAGGGAAGTTATTTACATTTCTACTTTTAATTTACCTTTTATGTCTTAAACCCTTTTCTATGTCTCTCAATTCGGATGTTTCTATATTTTTTTTTATGTATGTTTGGGCATAACTCCGTCATATATAGACGAGTCGGTCGTCAGACGTCTAATATTAATGTATTGAATTTCAAACTTAAACTTTTGGTAAAAAAAAAATTGGTGTTAATTTAGAACTAGTGAAACGCATTTTATGCTGATATTTGTTTAAAATGTTGTTACGAGTATGGATGTTTTTAATGTACGAAAAAGCAATTCGTCACTCAAAATTAAAAAATAAAAACTTTTTATCAAAAAAAAAACAACCGGCTTCAAAAAGATGCACTAAAAAGTAAAAATAATTACGAATTTCCAAAAATCTGATCTGATTTATAACACGCTTACATGTAACCAACTTCATACTGTAATTCAGATAATATTTTTGGAAATAAGTAATTATTTTTACCTTTTTAGCGCATCTTTTTAAAGCCGGTTGTTCTTATTCTATTCTAAAATTTGTTCCAAACTGAACTTGATTTTGGTACTAGTTTTGGCACTTTTCCAACAAAAAGTAACATTTGATAATGTTTTAAACTAGTTTTGCTACTGGGTTGGCATTCAGAAAACCATAACACTATTTTTTGAGTCGTTTTTAGGTAAAATTAGTTTTCTTTTCTGTTTCATAGCGTTTTGTTTTCACTGTTCATACTTTGTTTTTAAATATTTGTGTTAAAGTTTAGTTTAGTGAAATTGTTCATTTATTTCTTGTATATTTATATAAAATAGCTACACCTAGACCGTAGCTAAGGGGGGGCAATGCCCTTTTTTGAAATACTAATGCTTTACCTTACAAATACCATAAACTAAGGTATAATATATATAAATTGTTTTCCCGTCGATAAATTAATATGTAAATTACTTGCGCCGTACATGAAACCACCGCTGCCCTACTTTAAATTTAATTCTAGATGCAGCCCTGCACCTAGATCAGTTTGGCTGGAAGCTTGCGCTGGTTAGCAACGGCTGCAGCCTTAATTACAAGGCCGGGCAAAAATGATGCGCTACTGTATAGGTATGCTCAGCTTAATAGTAAGATGAACGCCATTCGAGATGTGGCTAAGCTTGCAGCAGATTTGGACCAGGCCGATGAACTTTCTGACCAAATTGTGGTCAGGGTTGCACAGATTCGTCGTGCTGACCCTAAGACCCCTAAGGATGAATGTGCAAACTCTGTGGTGGCTAGTTAGGGGGTTCCTTCTTCTTTGCCCAATTTCGACCTACAGAGTGGCGGTCGTTCATAAACAGGTTCGATAGTTTGGTTCATAATCAGTATGATCTAACCGCTTCTCAAAACTTCTCATATTTGTTGGGATCAACCGCTGAAGAGCCATATTACATGATTAGGCATTTTTCTTAGGATGATGCCGGTTATACAGCCGCCCGGGATTTATTGTTTACAAGGTTATTGCAGTTGCCTACTATTTTGCAGGTTGCATACCTGCGGCGAGAGCTGCTTAACCCTATGTTGGTGGCAGTTGATGGACTTAAGGGAATAAATCTGATAATGCCATATCTGTGGGAGGTGGCAAATGTGTACAATTTTTGTGGATCAAATCGTTCAACACTCGTAATTTATCCGACAAGTTCGACTAACGCCCACCAAAGCATGTTGTCGATGTCCAACATGTCATTTATATGCAGTACAAACAGCGCAGGAGACAGCACAGATCCTTGAGGGACACCAGGACATTAATATAACAATGTATCACACGCTGATAGAACCGATTATATTATATGGCATTACAAGCTGCGGAAGAACTTTTAAAAGTTATCTAGACCAAATATGCAACCTACTAATAAGAATTTTGAAACAAATAGTCAGCACAAATATAAAAGAGAACTATAAAAATAACTATTTACAATTATTTAAACACAGCTGTCTACTATCTATTCATGAACTTTTTAAATGTGAATTATTAACCGGACAATTTAACGAAATTTCTGAACTACCTTTTAGGCAGCATAATATAACTCAAGGTTAAGTAAAAAAATAAATACAACTAATAAAGATCTCAAACTACTATGGAAGAAGGAAGTACTCATATATTAGCTGACGAAATAAATAAATTGCTACTTCTTGAAATAAGAAACAACCTAACGTCTAAAAAGTATAACGCTACCATTATAATCACCTATATAACGTATTTATAATCTTTAAACTTACAAACACGCTGTATAAGACAAAGGTAAGATAAGAAAATGCGATACGGATAGGTACGTCATCCATAACAGACTAACTTGTGTAACATGTATACCTTACTACACCTATCTTAAAACACGTTAACAGACTGTGGCAGCCGACAAAATGCTCGCATACTAATAAAGATACATCGTATTGCCGCACGCTCACCCATACCAGAGCTATGGTACGTGTCGTGGGTCGCGGCAACATCTAGCTATTAATGTGTAAGCTTGTTAATAGTATTAGCACAAATTAAACATAGATAGTTAAAAGTTATAGTAAGTAGTAAATAAGTAGTAGTATTAGCACAAATTAAATATAGTTTTATTAAGTATTGTATATCTACATTAAAAATAGTTATCTTGTTACACTTTTATTTATATTAGATATCTACAGGTACCAAATAGTATGTAGTATCATTTATAAAAATAGATAACACTATTATTACCTATACATCTGATAGATGAATGTGCAGTACCCACACAAACTCAATTGAGTTTAAGGGTGCAAAGGAAATTATATGTAAATCAGTATTTTATTGAATAAATAAATAAATAAAATAAAATAATAAATTCAGAGCAACTACCGTCAACTACGGTTCATATGCGTCTGCCGGACAAAAAGCTAGCCACCTATTTGCGCAAAGATGGCAACTTTTATAGAAGACCCAGGTGCCAGACCCGATCGAACGCCTTCCTTATGTCCAGGCTAAAAAACCCTGTAAAAAATCACATATATACTTAATCTTTGTCTTAACATATAAAAGTTATTACCGAAATTATCGATATGGATTAGGATCCAAATTACAACACTATGAAGTAGGCAAAATAATAAAAATACCAGTTTCATTGATTTAACAGCAATATGCTTGGAAAAGTAACGTTTAAAAATAAGTAATGCACATATCCAATTTATTTCATAAACCATTATTGATACCATTGAATAGAGCTTTCGAAGAATTTTTAGGATCAATAATCAGTATTTCGATATCGTGTATGGTTTAGAAATAATCTAGTACGATAACTTAGCGTTTCCAGCCTGTATATTTTTTATAAAAAAGATTAAAATACTTTTAAAACATTAAGAAGACACCTTGATAAACAGCTGGGTAGCAAACAAAAATGACTGTTGGTGGCTGGCGGCGCGCACTGTTTAAAGAAGTGCTCGAATAGCTATTGCTTTCTCTATTTAATTCACATAGAAATAAGTATCGTGTCGTGTCGCTCGGCGGTGAATTTTATTATTAAAGCGTCCATTGATTCAGAGTAACGAATAATTTTTACAGGTAGATACATGGTTGAACTTAAAAGACCTTTTTTTTTAACCCGCAATGGCTCGCAAATTTAGCATCGTAACGTAATACTGACAGCAGCATAGCAATTTATATTTTTTTTCAACAAAGCAGCAAGAGACAGCACAATAGCAAATGCAATCGCAAAAACTAAAAAAATCATGCCCACTGTATTTGATCTATGTTTTACTTTATCTTTGGAAAACCGAGTACAAATTTGGCAGTACGTTGACAATTTTTGGCTTCTGTTTTTAAAGGAAGCTAAAAGTTGTATTCTCTTGTGTTATGTTCTGTGTTTTTTTTATGTAAAAGAGTCGGAATTTTATTATTTTCTACATAAATGAAGGCTTAGATATATGCTCCTGTAAATTATGATTATATACCTATATCTTTGGTAAAAGCAAATTTCTTCGTATTCAAATATAAGGAAACTTTTTCAAAATGACGGAGACGCGTAGGATTCAACTTCACCTTGGGAAATGTATTGAAGATTTGGACAAATTGTATAATGTTTCTGACCTGAAATCGAAAAGAGCTTCTATGTAAGTAAATTATAAATGCACAAATGTAGTATTTGTAGTTACTGGTTGTTATACATCTACTTATTATTAATTTTTGTAGGTTATGCAAAACAGCACAAAAATTGTTTGAAAGCGCAGAAAATGCTCGTGAAAAGGGTGATGAAGAGTATTCCTATGTGTATTACATGAGATACTTGCGTGTAATTGATTTTATTCGCAAAGATAAGGAGTATCTCAAAGATAAACCTTATTTTAATAACATGTTGGGACCTAAGAATCCGCTGAAAGCAATTGATGCAGCTGAGAAGTTGAAAAATAGCTTGATTGATAGGTAAGTGTTTTTGTAACATTTACTATTACTGCAATGCAAAAAAAAATTTGCATAAAGATAATTTGGTTGGTAAAGAAGCATCCCCTTATACACAAATCAAACAAAAAAAAACTAGGGAAAAGTCTATACAGGAATAATAATACCACCTGGGTTGAGTTAACTTTTTCTCTAGCAAGGAGAGGCAAGGCAAGCAGGACATCTGTAAGTATTAAAGATATATAACTTATTTGAATAAAAATAAACCATTTTCTGACTTCCATATTGGTATCAGTGGGGATACTTTTTGATCTATGAAAACTATTAAAACCTTAAAGTGATATAAAGTGTTATTGTGGACCATTTTTCTTAGAGTGTATTCTAAATCACAATGAGGAAGTTAAGGTAATTCTTTACTTTCCGAGAATGCTTGATTTTTACGTAACAATGGTTTTAACTGATAGAACACCACATTTTCATACACAGATAAAATTCAAATCTCTTGGAGAACACTAGATTTTCACAAAAAAAAACTAAATTGATTTCATATAGAATCCACCATTACACACCAACATTTAAAAATACAAAACTTTTTTTTTACGAAAATACTTGCCAGCCTAAAGAAAAATATAAACACAGAATTCAATTGATTTTACTTTTCTCTAATTTTAATTGATAGAAAAGCATATTTATATACTCGAATAAAATCAAAAAACTGGCAGCAAATCCAAACCTTGCCAAGTTAGGTGGTGGGAGGGAAGCGACGAACCATTAGGTTACATGGTAAACACCGCACGCACTGAGCGAAGCGTACCGCGGCCGAGGCCAGCAAAGTACCAGAAACAAATTTTTCTAAATTAGAATTGTTTAGGGGGGGGGGGGGTAAGGTAGACACTGGTTTATTGATCTGAGTGACACAGGTACAATTTGTATAATAATTTGTACTTATTTGTATTTGCAGTGCTAACTTTCATGTGCTCCGCTTGGCTTGATTGTTGAATACTGGCAACATGTTATTTTTTTGTTATTTTTTTCTCTCATGTGTTTTGTTTTGTAGATATTTATTGTTGTGTAATGGCTGATTATGTATGAAATGAATTTATTTATTTTCTGGAAAAACTAGTGTCCTCCCGAGAGATTCTGAATTTCATCTTTGTATATAAATGTGGAATTCTATTAATAGAAACTTTTATTACGTAAAAATCAAGTGTTTTTGGAAAGTAAAGAATTACCGAAGTTAAAAACGGTTGGTGTCGGGACGGCCAGGGTAGAGTAATTTTCCAACTGTTGAATTCTTTACACTGCCATAGAAAAGGTTGAAATTCACTCCAATCAGTGTGAAAATTAACTGTCAAACTCCTGTTCCTAAACAGGTTGATTTTCCAACTTTAATGGGTGATAATTACTTGGCGGGTTTTGGAACATAGCCTTAGTATGTAAGATACATTAAATGAATTTGTATTTGCAAAATGGCCAGGTGTCAAACATGTATATGGCTAATTTAGATACAGAAGTTATCTACCAAATGCATAAAATGTTATAAATTAGGATGTGTTCATGTTGAGCTAAAACTAGTGGAATAATTATTAATTTTGTTTATTTAATTCTGTTCCTGATGACATTTGCTATCGGTTCATTTGACATTGGTATTTATTTTTTTCAGTTTTGACATTGTATTCTGTCACAAACTGCCAAAAATATATTTATAGGTATAATACACAGTCTGATGCATATTGCTATAAAATTAAGGTTTAACAGTTTATTTCTATAAGTGGTAAATTAATATATGTAGTTAGTTAATTAAAAAGTTAACGATTGGAAATTTTTTATTAAACTTATATCAATAGCAAGTAAAACTGTAATGAGTGAAATAGAAGAAGGAATTAATTACATTAAAACAAAGCATTATATCAATCTTAACACCATCTATCTTAGATAGGGACATAACATCCCTGGAACATCAACTTTTCTTACTACCAGTCAAACTAGGTGGTCTTGGCATTAATGACCCAACAAAAAATACAGAAAACTTCAAGACTACTTATTCATGCCATAAGATACGGTGAAACCCTAGATTTATTAACCCATCAAATATATGCTGCTGATACCATGAAAAAAGACAAACAATCCAGGCAATTAAGGGAAATGACAACAAGTAATGAAATAATATCTAAATTATCAAATAAAATGCAAACATGTATCCAAAGAGTTGTTGTTATGAAATCATCACAATGTCTAACTTGTAGCATATAAAATTTGCCACAACCACCTTAATAAACTTAGCAACTTCTTATTTCAATTTAAAAATCACTTTTTCAGACTTAAAGTTACTTCAATAATTTGCCCTTCGAGATTACACTTTAATTTACTTTTAGTAGCATGCGCAGGTGCTGCCATCATACACCATTTTAGAGCAACATTTGAAAACAAAAAATGTTAATCTAACTTGGGGGTGTTTCATACATGTTTTGTGTGGCGGCGATTGTGCACTTACTTTTATTTTATGTGTGAAACAATAAAATTAGACTAATTGCTGATGTTTTTGTGTTGTACCAATATGGGGATATGGAAGAATATATAGAAAGCAAAAATCAAAAGGCACAAAAAGGAAAAATCAACACAGTTATAGTCAAATTTTGTGTGTCTTCAAGACCGAGAGATCAGGAATATGTAGAATATGATGACCAGATGTATACGGACACAATATTGATGCTGTTGACTTTAGATTTCAAAGATTAAATTAATATAATATTTATAAACAATAATTATTAATTTAATTAATATATATATTAATATTAACTTAATTTGGAAAGTCTGAAGTCTATAAAGGTAATTTCAAAAACAGGAACGGAGTTAAGTTTAGCCCCGTGGCTAAGTAGAAATTGCCACCCAGAGGAAAATATGCAGAACCTTCCACATCAAGGTCTTTAAACTGGAGGGGCCATCTGCTGCCGGTTATCGGCCAGCAAAGACGAGCTCGACGCGTGGACATGGTGGGCACAGTAGGCTGCCGCCGCACATTGGGGCCAATATATCCTCATTATACCGCACTTGTGATAATTACAACAGTTTATTAAACCACTTGGACTTAGATATTTTTGGTCAAAGTTTACCGGAATTAAAAAAACCCTCTCAATATTTTTTGTAATAACGTTATTTTTATTATGATACATATTATTTAATTTTTTTTTCAGTTTTAGTATATTCTAAGTTGGTCAATGTCACTATCTTAAGCTGGCCTAGAAATTTTTGTAAATGCTGAGCACACCTATAACTGAAAAAGTTTGTCTTTTTTCTTGTAAATAAGTCAATCTAAATCTATCACTAATCTTGAAATACCATGTTATAGGAAATACTAGCAAATATTTATAAGTACCCAGCTTTAGTACCTATGAGCCTTGCGATTCAGGCCCTAATGTGCGCCGCCGGCAGAGCGACCGCCAAGCCCCGGAAACACATAAGTGGACCTCACGTCTCGCTAGCAGCAAGTGCCAACGTCGAACCACAGGCTTGTAGATTAAAGCTTTTTCTATAAATAACAATTGTGCAAATGGCAGGCTGGGTGTTTGTTAAAAGAACCGCTGGTTGGTCAGGAAACTTATAGATTTTCGCGCGATTTTATAATCGAGATGTGGCTGTGGACTCTAATGAGGTATTTGCTCGCTCTATTTGTACAGGGTACCCGAAATTAATCATTTTATGATAAAATTATAAATTTAGAATATGTTCAAATCTCACAATACATTGTGTCCATTACTTCATATATTATATATTCATTTATCACTCTTTTGTCTATGCTATTTCGTGACACTTTAAACAACTTACAAGTAAATCTCGAAGGGCGAATCACTGAAGTTTAATAGTAAATCATTGAACTTACTTTTAAGTGACGATTCGCCCGAGAGATTACAACCCTTCCAACCCAAACTAGACCTTGTCTAGGTCTTGCCTTCACCTTTAGACCACGACATAGCACACAGCACACATGGCCTGTATGGGGTAAACGTGTATGAAATACCCCTAAGTTAGATTAACATATTTTGTTCTAAAATGTTGCTCTAAAATGGTGTACGATGGCAGCACCTGCGCGTTCTGCTACAAGTAAATTAAAGTGTTATCTCGAAGGGCGAATCACATAGTTTAATATTTATCGAACGTCACTTACAGGTAAGTTCGTTTGATTTTTTATTTATTAATTAAATTTTTAAGTACAAGGACATACTATGAAAAATCTTTTAGTATTAAAATAGTTATCTAATTTAATTAATCATTATAGATGTTAAGTAATAAATATTTTGCAATTTCATTTAATTTTAATTATATCTGCATTTTATATATCATTTTTATTATTCTTTCATTATCTATTTGATTAATGTGTAAAAATGTGAATATGGGTCAAATTCATTTTAATTTAATTTAATAATTTTCATGTAATTGTGTTTAAGAATTTCTAAACGGTGTAAAACCATTTATTTATTAGGAAGAATTTTTGCTTATTATTGAATTATGTATATCTGGTTTCTTTTTTTATATGAAGTGATAGTTTGCTATAAATTTTTATGACTGTGTATTTTGGGCTTTCATTCGGCATTTTTATCTTAGATGGTGAAATATATAGCCAGTTTTTGTGCCTGGTATTTATGTCATGTGTTTCTTGAACTCTTTTGAATATGTGAACCTTTTTAAATACAAGCGAGAGTAAGAGAAGAGTAAGCAGTTTATATTTTAAAAAGAAAGGTTTAGGCTAAGATTCTTATGCATTTGACTTGGCATACGCGTGTAATCTATATTTATATATAAATGTATATTATATATTCATATTTACGTATTCTGTATCTGTTGAAATTATGTTCGTTATTGCATAAAATATAGGTAGATGACATAACTGTAACTGCTGGTCCTCAATGGACAACACTGACACAGGATAGTAAAGAATGGAAAATGCAGGAGGAGGCCTACATGTCAATAGATGCAGAGTAAAAAAACATACATAGTTAAATCAAGTACAATTAGTAATAAAAACCATAATGTATAAAAGGTCACATTTTTTTATATATGATTCAGACTCGATAGCAGAACATGTCTGCAAAAAAAGGATTTTTTTTTATCCTACTTTTCGTAAAGTTGCCCGGGCTTAAATAAAGTAATTTGTGGAATACTCCAAACCCTCCTCCTCCTCCAGTATATTGTTTACTGGACGGATCGGGCTGAAACTTGGCATACTTATAGGTCCTGGAATAGCATATAGGCTACTTTTTATCCCGAAAAATTGAAATATTCCCGCGTGAATAACTATAACCGAGCTTAATCGAACTATAGCTACAGCTAACTTCACTAGTAGCAATCCCTATTAATATAATCTAATACCTTTAAAGGAGCAATTCTTGTATATATGTATATATATATATATAATCTGAATCTCGGAAACAGCTCCACCGATTTTCATGAAATTTAGTATGCAGGGGGTTTCGGGGACGATAAATTGATCTAGCCAGGTTTCATTTTTAGAAAACTTCGTTTTATCCATGTTTTTAGGCAATGATAAACTGAAAAATATGACTCTTCCTGACATCTATTGGCGAGTAGTAATAAGCAATATTAAAGCTATTTGAAAAGTAGGCGTTATTAAGTAACGCTTAAGCTACTTGATAATAGATGGCGTTGTTTAAAAAAAACGAGCAACGCTCGGTCCTCCAGGTACTGAAAGAGTTAATTAAGGAGTTCCACGCCGATAACCGTATTTAGGGCGGGCAGAGTCGTTGGCAAAGTCTAGTTAAAAATATAATAATATAAGGAATGTCAAAGGATATAAATGTAAATCAACTTAAAACGCTTAGTCATCGTCTAAGGTCAAAATTTTATATTACATACTTTGCTTGTCATGTATATGTATATGATATATATAAGAATATGATTTGAATATTTATATTGTCACTTTTGTAAAGACGGGTCTTAAAGCTAAAAAGCATTTTCTGCATGTTACAATAAAATTCTGTGATGACTCTGACATTCCAGACGCACTACAACACCAAGCATAGTCCTAAAAGCATTGTTGTTAAAGCGTGTTTACGCCATGCGTTGTACGCGAGTTGGGTGTAGATATACCACAGCTGGCTGATGTAGAATGTCTTACAGAATGCCTTAAACAGAGTCATCTTAACTTCGTTTAAACATTGGTTGAACCTACACACTAGCATATTACTACTTCTAGCAAGAGCCCGTCTTTGCCTCTCTAGATCTTGTTCATCACATAATTTGTCTGTGATAACATGACCCAAATACTTAAAGCTGGACACCACCTATAACCTGCATTACCTCACTTTGTGACTAGTGAAATGCGTTGAGTGAGATAAAAACCGATCAGAGGGTCTTGGCTCTTTTCCCTGAGACGGCAACTAAGATCACTAATAAAGGCCTTAGCTTCAGAGCACCAAGGACCGGCTGTTTCAGTGGCAAAAGGGATGAAGATGTAGGATGTCAATAAATTTGAATATTTATTGGATTTATGTCGGGCTGCACAACATTGTCTTTAGTAGCTTACTAACTTCTTTATATTACTATGTGTTTCAATACAGATTGTATACTTGTTAGTTGTTTAACAAAATATTGTATCATTTCTTTAAATAGAACTTTTTGCCAGAAATTAACATGGTTTACATTGTATTGACGATTCAAAAGCGTTCTCAGAAACCTACTTGAATAAATATCATTTGATTTGGTAAACGAGCCGTGCGATCAAAGCTTTGTAATTTGTTTTTTTATTGACAACTTTGTATTGCTTGTGCGGGCACCCTGTGATAGATAGGTGATTTCATGATTTTCATGTGATTTTGCAAGGTCAACAAATTGTTCTTATATGCTTCTGCGCGCCCCTTTTTTGTTCCCTTTGCCAATATTTTTTTCTGTCCATACTTTCTAACACAAGTACTTTTACCTGATCAAACTCATCGAGCCACTTACCAAAAAGGGCAGGAATTTCCCAATACACTGTAGTCTAGTACTATTATTTTTTACTTCCTATTTTTAAAATGTCATTAATTTTTTTGTTTTTTTTTTCTTAGATACAACAAAGAACACAAAGCTAAAAGGTTGGATGACATAAAAGAGAATGAATTGATCAAACAAAAAATAGATGAGAACAGAAAGAAAGCTTTGGAAGCCATACAAGAGCCAGTGCAGCCTTTTGGATTGCCAGGTATGTTTTCAACATATACAACTAATACAATTTTTTTTTGTAAATAAACACATGGCTATAGTGAAACGCGAAAATTTAAAAACTTATATTTTTAAATGTATTATTGTATGAAAGTCCAATTAATATATTTTGCTTACTATACAATAGGTTCTGATGAAGTGAACATTACAAGTGAGCAGCTCTACAACATCCTTAAGAGCAGCAAGCTCAAAGTCATGATCCTGGACGCGAGACCCGGCAAGGATTACGTGGACTCTCACATCAACTACCACTCTTGCATCAGTGTACCCGAGGAGTGCATCTCCCCCGGGTAAGATATATTTAAAATTAGGTTTCATTGTTTAATGTTACAAAATGTCTGGTTACATAAGCCAAATAACTTTGCAGACAGTCAGCCAATGTGCTGGAGCAGAACCTACCGTCGGCGTCTAGACCGGTGTGGGCCGAGCGAGCCACCATGGAACTGATTGTGATGCTGGACTGGAACAGCACCACTGTCATACCCGGCAAGCCTCTGCATCTTCTCAAGACTATACTGTTAAAAGTAAGTAAGAAAAAAGTAATTGTACCTATGTGAATGTGAATATTCTGTAGAGTTATTCTTGCATAATATTTTTCATTTTGTAATATAGATATACACTCTCCATACAAACACCGCGTTATTCTTGACTCCTAACACTACAAAAACAAATTACGTGTGTATACGCGCAAATGTGTGCGTGTTCTATACGACTTTTTTTTTTTCTGAACTGACTATGCAGTTGGCCGATGCAGCCATTACTGCTCCACCGGGCTTTTGGGGCAAAACTGTCTAAGCCCACGACCCCGCGGGGGGAAGACTTGGCTTGGGTTGCCGCTCTTGGGGTATTCTATACGGGCGGTAACAGGATCGTAACAGTGCCAGCGGGGAGGTGGGGTCGACACTAGAGTGTGACAGACAGCGGCCATGCTGTATGTAGTGTTGATACTATAATTTATTTATGTAACAGTGGGACGTCAAGGTTCAATACGCGCGTCATCCGTTAGCGTTGTGGGGCGGGTACGAAGAGTGGCTGCTGCGGTACCCAGCGTTCACTACCAACCCGCAAGTGGTACCGCCCACACAGAACGACATGCTCGACGACATGCTCAGTAAGTCATACCAACCTATACATGTTTCATCTGTGGCCTTTCCTTTTTTAAAAGGTTTTTTCAACTGCATAATGTTTTAGTATGTTAGTACCATTACTCATTTTTGTTTTGTATCCCTAACTTATTTGTGTGCTGGGGTTGATATTTTTTACCTTACAATGTTTGTGACATTGCTTAGATTGGTAATAGGAAGTTTCTTAAACATAAACATGTGGATTTATATACAGGCTTTCATAATTTTTGATTTTAATTATAGGAAAACCCATCCAATTAACGAAAAAGGTACAAATTATAGGAAAATCCATCAAGTTAACGCAAAAGGTATTTTGTCCGGTTTAGGAGAACTGATATTATTCCAGGCGAGATAGAGTACCCGGCGTGGACAGACATAAGCCCCCCGGCAGCGTCGCTCGGCAGCCGCAAGCCGGGAGAGCCCAAAGTGGACCGGAGCAGTAAGGTAATATGTTCCTATTTACTTGCTCTAATCAATTTAGACATCAAATAAGTTAAATCGAGTTATTATTTGAACACAATTATGTTAAACAGTGAGTTCATTTTTCTTCTAAACTTATTGAAAGCCACAAAAACATATCAAAAACATATCAGGATAGCAATGTCCTGGTAGCGTTACGAGAATCACAAAAATAAATTTTACCCAATAAATGTAAAAATATTAAATATCTTTTTTTTTAATAATTTAAGCATTTCTAACAATAAGATCTGAAATTGTTTTTGGTCACAACTTTTGTTTTACCTTATTACATATTATTAGACTAGCTTCTGCCAGCGGCTTCGCCCGCCCTAAATTTCGTTATCGACGTAGGTTCTTACGGCAACCCCTCAATTATAGAAAAAACAAACAGTCAAATATTTCCTCTTTAATGGCATAATACATTCGTGTCTGTGAAACCATGGAAATACACATACAAAATTTCAACCCAATCGGTCAAGCCGTTTAGTAGTTGACATATCGACAGCAGCGCCATCTACCGGGTCCAATGGTATTTTTAAATCATCCATAAAACCATATAAATACCCATAAAAATTTTAACCCAATCGGTTTAGCCGTTTAAAAGTTATGTTAAAAAGATAAATACGGCAGGATAATTCTTACTACCCGTTGTCCTATTACCCGTTTTCCCGTAGGAATGAAGCATTTTCCCGCGGTAAAAAGTAGCCTATGTTCATCAGGGAGAATGTCGGCTTCTAATGGTAAAAGAAATTTTAAAATCGGTCCAGTAGTTTCGGAGCCTATTCAATACAAACAAACAATGAAATCTTACCTCTTTATATTAGTATAGATTTCTTCTGTTTTATCGTCTGGTTGGCAGCATATGCTGATATATTATGCTATGAAACCTTTTCTGTTATTTGTTGTTGTTTTAGGCGGCGGCGATGCAGATGTACGAGGAGCGATCTCGCAACATGCAGCACATAGTGGAACAGCAGGAGAGACTCGCGGACACCTCGCTCACGCTGGAGATGCAGAGGATCGAGGCCGAACAGGTTCGCTACATCACTTTTTTATAATAAGTTTGACAAGTTGCTAAGTGTGACAAAGTCAAATTTTCATACATAAATTCCCAAACAAGTGTGGAAAGGGATAGACGTTACAACAAGGTGAGGAAACTGTTACAACGTTTACTAGCATCAGTTAAATTATTAATTAATACAAATCCATTAAAAATATTGTTTTTTTTTTTTTTAGTTTTGTTCTCTAACTTTTTAAATTTTGATTAAATTGCGTGTAGTTATTTCTATTGTAGAGTGTATTCGTTTGATACAATAATGAATTAGTATATGCAGTTTGACAGATTTACACCAAAATCTCAAAATAGTTACATTTTTCGATGGCAAAAGTGACAAAAATAACAAAAAAGTCTTTAACCAACGCCTGAAAAACGAACACACCCATTATGTTATGTATTGTGGATGTAGTGAAGCGAATCGATGGTAATCAATATAGTAGTAAAAACGCAATGTCTATTACAGGATTGGGAGAAAGTCCGCATGCAGAGTGAGGGCGTGGAACAAGACGATCTGAGGTCCATGTTCCAGCTGCGGGAACAAGAGATCATCTCGCAGCTCATGCAGCTGGAGAACAAACAGTATGACATGGTACGTACAGAGGGCAGATGAGCTAAACTACCTTGGTGGTTCGGTTGGGAGTAACTCTGTCTACAAAACCAAAGGTGCGGGTTTGATCCCTGCATAGGATAAATATTTTTGTGAAACACATTTGTGATTGTGTTGAGTCTGGGGGTTCTCTATGCATGCAAGTTGTTTATTTTTAAAGTATATCAGTATTTTTATCAGCAATTTGGTATCTTGCTTTTTTGGGACAAGATGCCACTATAAGATGTCCAGGAATATATTTATTTATTACCAGCCACAGTGCTTGTTATGGTGGTTAGTCAAGTTTCTGACGAGGCATTGAATTTATGCTTCAGGGAGTCTGCACATTTGTAATAGGGCGCCCCCTATTACTGTCTATCCGTCATGGAATGGTTACTCGAGATACAAGAACGGCGTTTGCTCTAGATTACCGATGCGAGGGTTTTTGGAAAATCCCAACCGGTATGGATATATTTTTTGTTACCATTTGTCTACTGCATTAAGATTCAGCCAAAGATACGTACAAAAAACCAAAACGTTTTTAAGTTTATATTAAACAAATTTATCGTAAAAAAGACGGAAAATACTATGAATGCGAAAAAATGAGACGAAATCATATTGAGTTGCGTTAAAACTTCTTACACGTAGTTTTTTACATTTTTAGCAAACTTAGTTCAATTCTATTTATGTACGTACGTATATCTTTACTGGTAATCCCCAAATAGGGGTTGCTAGATACACACCCACGTTACTATCAGAGGGTGAGCCCGTCGTCGCAACACTGCATCCGATGCAGTGGACAGTCTGGACTAAGGTGGCTTTATATATGTGTTGTACGTCGTTAATTATCAGCTTTAAGTAATAAGTGGTGATTCAAAAACAGGTACATAGTTCGGTGGTGGCCCAAGCGTTAAATTTCACCGTCCTTAATGCTATAAGATTTGAGTCCTGCGTGTACCAATAAGTCTTTTTTAATTTCTAAAGTATATTGATAATTCACACCACTCTGGCTTTTGGTGAAGAAAAACATCGAGAGGAAAAGTAAATGTAATGTATGCACATCAAAAAAGATGACGTACGTACATATAAGAAGATCACAATCTGCACTGGGACCGCGTGTGGACGATGGCTTTAATCGTCCTCGGTTTAGGGTTCGGTGAGGCTGAAAAAGAAGTAGGTGACATATATAATTTGCTTCTACCCTAAACCTTTTGGTATCAGGAACAAGAAAACCAGAGTCTTCGCGAGCAGCTAGAGGAATACCAGCGAAGAGAAAAAGAAGAGTCTGCACGTCTGGCTGAGAGCATCGCCCACGGCAACCAGGACGACGTCAGTGAAGTCGATGTCAAAGGTAGGCAAAGTCAGTCTTATACAACATCGTGAATGCACAATTCACTAATAGAGGTAAAGAAAATATTCAAATTGGTAAATGTATTTATCTATAGTCGTACCGCGACTGCTGTGCCGCGCCCTAGGTAAAGCGCGGCGAGACGCGGGGGTGGAGTAGCTGTCTACGTCATATGCACATGAGATAAAATAGCTAAAGATAGGTCTCCAGACATCGAATCCGTCAAAAAAATACTTATTATGGTTAGTTGGCTAGCTTATTTGAAACGCAGAGTATGTACTTATTTATTCCCATTTACAGAGAGCTTAGTAAAATAGTTACAAAATGTTGTATCTGAAAGTAAATGCTAGGTTATAGCTGATTAGCAATAATATAAACCTACCTCATATCAGCGTCACCTCAATCAATACAAATAAATAGACATAATAATTACAATATTATAACTGTAAAATAATTGTTCTTCTAAACTATTCTGTAGTAATATGGTTATGATAGATGAATATACATTGATGTTTTATATATTTATATTTAATTGCATTTAAATGTGCAATAAAACATTGTTATTATCCGATAGCTAAGCAGCTGTTGGCCGAACAAGCGATAGCAGCGCGGGAGCTAGCGGCGAAGCGCGCCAGGATAGCGGTAGTGCGGGAGCAGAGAGACCAGCTCGACAGGCAGAGAGAGGAGCTGGAGGCTGAGAGGAATAGAAAACTTGCAGAGGCAAGGGAAAAAAGGAAACCGGAATTAGACAGGGTAAGTAAATACTTCTTACGAGTTATTGTACCTTCATAATATTTCTACTAGGGTATTCAAATAGTTATTTTGTTAATTAATATGGCAGGAAATTGACTGAAAGTGTTAAACACAATTTTTGTCTGTCCATAAAGATAATTTTCTTAAAGTTGACCTCAAAGTGGTAAAGAAGTATCCAAAAAAATCAAACAGTATCAAACCCTATTTTAGAAAACAGCAAACAAATATATTCTCCGCCCATTATTTTACTTCGCCACATTTACGGCAAATACAACTTGATCATAAATACTTTCACGCATTGCTTGTCTAAGATGAGTTGCCTTGTGTGTCAAGTTACATTTAAATATGTTGTCGACAGGAGGATGACGGTGACTCGTATATGTCAGCCCCGGGGGACAGCCCCGGCGCGGCCGGCGTCAACCGGTCCCACTCGCAGCCCAACATTACTAAGGTTAAATTAATTATTATACTTTGTTCTTTACTGTACTCAAAGACAAACGTTTTTCAATTATTAGTACATTTTGTATTAAGGGTGGTAAGAAGAAAATTGAGGAAATAGTTTTGGCTGAAGATAAAACTTATAATTGCGCGCTTGTAGCTTGTAGGCTTGCGCCTAATGCAACATGCATTTACACATACTTGATAGAATAGGCGCGTCATTACCGCCCGTGAGTTCCATGAACGCGCGCTTTGAGAAAAGTAAAATCAAAGCCCGTAAAATTAACTTTGCCTGCACGTAATGGCACTATTTACGAGCAAGTGTGATGAAAAAGACTTTTTCATCTCACCAGCACGAAAAAGATAATTTTGCTGTCCAAATTCAGTGAGCAAAATCGAATTTTGTTCACTAGTGAGGCAAAGTCATTCAATGTTCGAACATTGACTTTTGGAATTAACCCGATGATGAAAAAAAAATACAATGACTGGTCAGAAACAAATTTCGGGACAAATACTTAACCTCGTTCATTTCAATTAAGAATATAACTACATAGAATTTTTTCGTTTTTAAGTGAGTTTTTATAAATTATTAGTATTATTAAAAGTTTATACAGCTAACTTAAAAAATATCATACGTTGTTTTGATAGCAATGGCAGAGGTTGTAGTAGGTACAATGATGAACGCAACCTCAATTTTTTTTTTAAAAAAAAAACAAAGTATGTATTTTTCTAGTTGATAGAGCTGAAAAGTTGTATGTTGGAAATTTTTTCGGTCTCTTGTCTTCACGAACGTAGCGAGTGATTTAATTCTAGTCTACTTCGCTAGCTCAGGATTTAAAGTCGCCACTTCTACCAAAAACGCTTTTACTCACTTGTATAACAAATAACTATTTTTTGTTCGTTGTCTCCGCTAGGTCCGCATATCTTCGTGTAAAGGAGCCCTAAATCTCTGCAGTGGATTGTTAAAGTGGTTTGAACTTAATACAATACAAGCCAATTCTCACGGCTCGACATGCCTTGAATTGACTTGGTTTCAACTTGGCTAGAGAACATATCTATAAAATAAACACCATGGAAGTCCGATCGGTGGGTCTCTCGGCTATGAGTCCACCAACTAGCTAATAGAGCAGCGTAGAATAGAGTAGTATAGTATCTGAGAAAAAAGTAAATAACGAAACAAAAAAATTGTTCAAATTAAAATTCAGCACCCTGGTCTATCCAAAAAAAACTTGTTTCATTGAAATCGATTAAATTTTGCACCAAAGCTTACTGTAGCATACCGTTACCGTTATCGTTACCGTTGCCGTGCCGTAACAATAATTCAGTTCTGTTTTAGATGAGACTACATTTTTTTAACTCGGTCCCGGTATAGATACAGATGAACGACTTCCCCAATACTACATCCCTGAAACAAATTACGGTATGAGATCATGTATGGTACGTATGTATGTATATCTTGTATATTTTTATGATTTTTATCAATTTTTCAAAAATTCATACTACTCATTACACACCTACATTATAATTTGATGAACAGCTTCTTTTCATCAACCACTTGTGCGACAGGTGGTGATTAAGGCGTAGTGTTTACGACGCATGTCTCCTGTACAGGTGTCTTCGGATGAGGACGAGATGCCTCAGCCAGTGTTCGACCGCAGCACGAAGCCGGCACGCGTCGTCGTCGCGGACCACCAGAGAGACTTCCAGCCGGTGTGGGGGGACGTCGTTAGTACTACCACATTGCTTAAGTTATTTTACAATTGTTTCCGATTGCTACGGCTACGCTCGCCAACGGCAGGGAATTCATCCTCTCACATGAGCTCCCTGCCAAGGTTTTCCCTAACTACAGTATGAGGTTCTCCAAGAAAAAAAGTATTAGATTTTTAATTTCCTTGCCTGTCATACCTTCTAGTTTGATTTACTGTATTTATAGGACAACTAAATAATTTTAAAGGTGTGTAACTTATTTCCAAAATATTATTTGGTCGTAATCATTTATTGTATTAAATATACAAGGTATTAGGGTTTTGTGAATTCTTGTAATATGTTTAACATTTACTAGCTTCTTTCTTTTGAAATATATATAAATAAAAAATAATGCTTTCTTCACCGCAAAAAAACGTATCAACTTTAAATAAATATTAAAAAAAAAACTATTTTTCGCTGTAAAAAATAGTTAAAAATATATTTAATTTATGTAAATAAAAAGGACGGTAGGAGGTAATGGGTTAAGATTTTCAATTCATGTCGGGCGCCTTATACCAGGCCACGCAGAAAGTTTTGCGAATAAAGTTTTAATGCATAATACACTAGCCACTTGTAATTATTTTTAGAAATTTTGTTATTCAAAAGTAAAAATTTGTCAAATTTCAAATTTCCCTCCATATTTTTTTGAGAGCCAAATTGAATTATCGTGTCTCATTCAAAAATGGATCTGCATCGAGAACATTTTGCGATGATTTTCTACGATTTTAAATTTGGTCTAAAACCTGATGAGTCATTTGTTCGACTTCAAATGGCTTTTATGGATGAAGGACTTTCAAAAGCAACCATCTACCGTTGGCATAACGATTTTACTTTGGGCGATGAACAAAGGAGTGGTCGTCCTACGACGGCTATCACGGAAGAAAGTGTGCTGGCAGTAAAAAAAATAATTAAAGAAAACAGGTGAATTACATACGAAGAGATTCAGCATACTCTGCAGATTGGTTCTGGAAGCGTTCACAAGATTCTACACGAGTACCTTTGCGTGAGGAGGATATAGTTTCGCGCTGGGTGCCGCACAACCTCAACGGAGCTCAGAAGCAAGACCGTGTGGAGTGGTGCCGTGATATGATTTAAAAATTAGAAGCAGGCTCGTCTCGGTGCGTTTACGACACTGTGACAAGTGACGAATCCTGGATTTATCAATACGATCCAGAAACAAAACGTCAGTCGACAGTTTGGCTGTTTCAAAACGAACCAACGCCTACGAAAGTGAAGCGATCGAGAAGCGCAGGGAAAATTTTGATCGCTAGTTTCTTCACTTTGACGGGGTATCTGGTTTGAATTCCATTAGAAGACAAAAGCAGCATCAATGCCGAATGGTATACCACAAAATGCCTGCCAGAAGTTTTGTCTGCAATGAGCAAGAAGCGACCGAACACCGGGCTTTGCGGGGTACTGCTTCAACATGTCAACGCGCCCGCGCACTAAGCGCTCAAAACGAGAGACTTCCTGGACACCACGCCGGTCAGAGTCTTGGGTCAACCTTCCTTACAGTTCTGAGCTGGCACCGTGTGACTTCTTTTTATTCCCTAAAATAAAAATCAGCTGAAAGGGATACAGTTTTCATCGCTGGAAGACGCGCTAGCAGCGTTCGAGAAGGCGTGGAAGAGCTGTCTGCAGCGGACTGGTAAAAATGTTTAGAAAATTGGTTCAGACGCATGAAACTTTGTAAACGGGCTGGTGGAGAGTTCTTTGAAAAGATTTAATTAAAATATTTTCTCCATAGAAGTTGGTTTTTTAGTTTCTTAAAACTTTCTGAGTGTCCCACGTATCAACACTCCATAAAATAGTTTATGGTCATTCATAATAATAATTATATTATAAGTATTAAATTAATATAATGTACATAAATAATAGGGAAAATTATCCATTATTAAACGAAAGGTACCTACTTATTATACAACAGTCAGTAACAAAAGCAATAATTAAATTATGCAGGCTTAACAATAATATTTATTAGAGAAGTGCATAATGTGGGGCTAACCAACTGCACAGACTTAAGCCGATCAAGCGAGCACGCAACGCCACGTAGGGCGCCCGCATACACCGTTATATCTTTTTCATAATAAATATAAGCTATCTGTTGAATACCTGTTTAAAATTTTTAATAAGGCAACTTGGATTTGGGTCTTGAAGTTATACTAAATCATATGATATTAATAAATGAATATTGTATAGTACTAAGTGGCCTGCCCGTTGCCACTTCCTTAGACCCTTAAAGCTATGTCAACCGTTCTAGTTCTATGTATTTCCTCAAGTAGATATACTCTGAGTAATTTCCGCAGCCCCCTGTGTGACTGAGCATATGTATGAGACCAACAGTTATTAACCAGATTGTAAAGGCTGTCGCCCTTAGGAAAGGTAGTTAGATTTTTGTTAATTTTGACTGTCAGAACAGTAGGTTATAATGTACGGGGACGGAAATGTTAAAAGTGACTGTCACCACGTAGAATTCGTTATAGTTCTCAGACGACCACTGCAGCTCAACCACATCCACTTATTAGAAAGCTGTTATGTCACACACGGAAAGATGTGAGTTTGTGATATTCTGAGGCCAACACCGCACGTCGCGTCACCTAATACTAATATAAAATTAATTACATTTAAAAATTTTACTCACAATTACATAAAGTTAAGTTCTAGATAATCGACTCTTATACAAATTTACTAATAATACGTACGCGTCAAGGGTATAATGCACCAGAAAGTGCGGGTCGCACTTTAGAGCGTGGTATCTGTGACGCGGAACTCAGCCAAGGGCGAGAATCCTCACGGGTGCAGTAATACGGGGAGGCGCGTGCCCCGCTCCGTGTGGACACAACGTGCCCGACCGACACGCTAATAGCTACTTAACTAATCAATTACACGAACACACGGAATAATTTAATTAGTTTTATTTGTTATAGGAATAGTTCGCACAATGTCATAATTTTATATAACAATTTTATGTAAAAAACAATAATAAATAAAGTTTTCTTTTACTGATTGTATTACGTACGTGTCTCACGGTGTCGTCAGAGAAAAAAAGTTTTCCTTGAAACTCGATCGACATAAAAATTTAACCGTCAAGAAATAGCATTTTCCCGCGACTTCTGACAACTGAAAAACACGTCACTCTTAATTTTCAACCTAAAGGCTAAATACCAATTTTTATGCATTTAGCTTGATAATTGACGTATTTTTATACAAAATTCTAAACCCCGTTTCCCTCCGTTAGGGGATGAATTTTGCAAAATCCTTTCCTACTGAAGGCCTAAGTCAAGTAAGAAACCTCCATCCGAAATTTCAAGTTTCTAGATTCAGCAGTTTCGGTTGTGCGTTCATATGTCATTGAATAAGATTATTTATATATTATAGTTATATAATTCCCGTCATTACCTCATGTCGGAATTTGCTCGCATATGAGCTTGTATGGCGCTGCTCACATTCTTCGGATGTCGGACCCGACAAACACTTTTAACGTTAGCCGTTTCTAACTTGATTTCGTCAACTATTCCTAGTCACATGTGTTATGTTCGTGCAGGTTTTTATATTGGGCAAGTTTGTGTTTATATATATAAAGAAATTATAAATTTTATTCAAAAAATTTGATCTCACTTTTGGGAACCGAAAATTTCCTTTCATTGCTTTTTTTTTCTTAAATAAAATATCACAACAAAAGTTTTCAACTGCTATCGCGTACAGACATTTTACAAAGACAAAATTAGCTTCAGCTTCAATGATATCCGACATTCGACTACTGTACACAGAGACAACGTCTTCCGGTAAAAACCAGACGTATGGGAACGAGCCGTAAGTAAGCCGTAAGCACAAGCTGGCTCCACGTGCGCCGTCATGCGATCGGAACGCTCTAAACTGAAACGAGCGCGTACCCACGTGCCCACGTGCTTGCGGGCACACGCACGCTCCCACGCGGAAGACGCTAAAATACAATCTAAGAAAATCTATACTATATTATTAATTTAGTTGTTATTTTGGTGAACATGTTCAAACAGTACTCATTCTAGGTATTTATGAAAAGGAAGCTAACATTAAAATCTTGAAAAATAGAGGACAGTAATTTAAGACGTCTATATATAACGATTAAATTTGGGACAAATAAGAAGAACTAGTTTTGTGAAGGGTCGGCAACCTCGAGTGAGGGCATTGTTATTGCTCTAATCTGTCTCAAATTTCCACCCTGCACACACAAACAGACTTTTATAGATTCTATTTCGTTATTTGATTGTTTAAGTTTATCTACTATCTTTTATACTAATCAAAATAAAACATTACAATTTAATTAATTACAATTACATAGTATAGTACTAATCGTGTACTAAAGGTGTCAATAAAAGGGTGCACGCACCCATAACTGTAAACAAGCCAATGCCCTGTTGATGTCAGATTAGAACATAAGAAAACCGCATTATAGTTATGGGTAGGTGCCGCGACCCACCCTGAAGAAATCGTTAGCTAAACGAACCGCTTACGCCGCCATACGCCGCACGCCACATTTATTCTATTTCCGTCTGGTATAAAGATCTCGCTCGTAGCTCCTTTTCGTATATCGTTTTTCTACTACTGATTTGCCCCAGCGAGTTAGAGAAGTGTTCTTTGGGTTCACCATCGCTTAAGTAAAAGAAAAAATTAGATACGAATAACTTAAAACACTAAATAATGCATAAATATTGTTTTTGTTGCTAAACAAGAGTATTAAATTTGTCATGTCAATTTCGCTTTGGCCCGATCCCAGTAGTAATACCTACTTTGATATCGAAACGAAACAGCTTTCAGCATCAGAATACTCAGTGTTGTCACAAACATTGCATATCAATCATAATGTGCGGCGGACAGGTTGCCGTGGTCAGTGTTGACGCGGTGCGGCTGGTGTGACGTCACTAGCGGTAGGGTGACCATACGCTGTCTATAGAGACCACAGACCTAGGATTTTTTAGACAAACAAAATATCATAATGCTTTCAAACGAGTTTACAAAAAATATAGGGACAAACTTAAAAAAATATTGCGGCAGTGTGTAGGATGATATACTTACCAAGCGGGGCGCGCTCTAAGTACTTTTCCCATAAAGCACTAACATGACTGCCATATGAAAACACTATTTAAATCACCAGAAAAACAAAAAGCCTAAAAATTCCAAGACTGGACATTAACAGAAGTTAAATTTTATAAGTTAAATGACAAACACCCTACTGTCACCCCAGACCGCCTTCCCTCCCAATCACCCCCTGTGGAAAAGAAATCCACGTGAGACTTACCTTAGTTCACGACTACGCTCGCGACAACTCTAGACGTGTCTAAATAAAAACCAAATCAAACTAATTTATATATTTTTTGTTGCCAAAATAAAGAAAAACATCTTGTTTAAACGTGTGCCTATACTTTTTAAAAATCAATAAATGTCATTAAATGTGAAGTGAAAATAACAACAGATGCTCGCAAACATAATAACGACTATATTTGTGCTATATTTAATAGTTTTACTTGTGCTTGTATTTCCTTTATCAAAATACTGTAGATCAAATTTATTATCAACTTTGTCTAACAAAGTAGAGTTACTCAAATAACAGCTTACATTATAACGTCTGAAAAACGTCATCTGTTCGCCTGAGTTATATTTACAACATTTATAAAAAGAACTTCAATTCGGGGTGAATTTAGCAGTTGTTACAATTTATGTTATTCATGTAGAATTATTTAAAAATTAAACAAATATTTTAGAAAGTCATATAAACATTTTGTGTGGTCAGAGAAAAAAAAACTTAAATTATAAGTTGGTTCTGCGGATAAATTAAAAAAATAAAAATAGCAGGGTATGAGCAAGGATGCATACCTTTGGACACAGCTAACATGGTTCTCAAGGTGAAGGTCAGGCTTAAGTACTCGCAGAACCAGATCGTATGGCTCTTCCGGAGGGTGAGTGCTCTGTTTCATTTAAAGGTCATGGGTAATATTTACACTTGACCCTTGAGATTAGGATATTCAATATTGTTTGGTTTTTTATTAACCATTCCTGCACTTAAATATCTATATCCTTTGGAATGCTGCTATTAATGTGTAATTTAAAAATCCTTTTAAAGAAGTATGTCCAAACTGATAAATATATTTTTTTATTTTGTATTATTACATGTATTATATTACTTTGCTGGATACAATTATTATATGTATATTTTACTAAATTTTAGATAATTTAGTGATAAACATTAAATAAAATATGATAAAAACAAAATATACTTATATTTACATTTTGGTTGATGACTGATGACGCTTTACTAGAATAAAACTATGTATTTCAATTTATTTTGTTCCTATCCTATCTGTATAGGTAGGTATATAAAAGAAGTAACTGACTGATTGTATTAATAACATATCAAGGCACGGCCCAACCTGCTGGGTCTAGAAACTTGAAATCTGGCTTGCTTTTGCAAAATTCACTCCCCAAGGGGGGAAATGGGGGTTGTCTGTATAAAAATCCGTCAAATTTGAAACTGAATGGATAACAATTGATATCTGGCCTTCAGGTTTGGTTAACTTCAAAATTACGATTAACGTATTTCACTGTTTTTGAAAAAAATATTAAATCCTAGAGGGGATTTAATGAGTAAAATCTATTTATTGATATTTAAATTTATGTATGAGGGGTGGGCTATCTTAAATTGTAAATACGCAGATCAAATGTTTTTGAGTAATCTGAGGGTCAATAACAGATCAACGGGTTTGTGTCATATTATATTATACACTCGGCCATGGCCCCGAACAAACTTTGCTGTCTGCTGTGTCTAGGGTAGTGGTCCGTTAAAGTTTGTTTTTACCGCATTAAATCAAGTGGACCGGTAGTCAAAGTTTGACCTTGACAGCTGACGTACAACTGCGAAAAATCCCAAAATACCGTACCTGTGGTTGTTTGTAGTGAGTTTGTTTAAGTGGGATTTTATTTTAAAGTTCATGGACCGTGGTTTTGACATTTGGTCATCTGAGGTCTAAAATGGTCTTTGTTAATCGTACCTGGACCGCACTCTAGATAAATCACAAATCGGCTCATCATTAAGTAGTGGGTAGAAAGTGTAAACAGTCTTAAGACGAAGCACTTGTGGAGTGAGTGCTCCACTAACTGCCAGGAGTCTATTCATTTGAATTGTCGTTCCTTGTCAGGGTCGTGGACTGACCGGGCTAAAGAATTTAGGCAATACGTGCTACATGAACTCCATTATCCAGTGCCTCAACAATACCGCCATCCTCGTCACATACTTCTGCAACGGCCAGTACCGGGAACACGTCAACAGGTACTACTATACTCTATCTAGGTACATCTCTGTCTTCTATTTCTGTAAAACATAGGGTGACGAACACTTGCAAGCAAAAGTAGATGATTTGTTGCTTCGGTTGTACGTTCACACAGAGGCACAGGCCTCTCCTAGGAGAAAGGCGGCTTAGACCATACTCCACCATGGTGGCCTAGTGCAGATTGATGGACGTTTGTCTAGCTAATTGCTACTCGACTATCTAGTCACCCATAAGGCATTTGACTTGGTTTAACGACTGCTAATATTATGCAATGAATGAGTTAATTTGGCCGACGTTGTTTATATGTTGGGACACGCACGAGTCCTTGGTAATCCTCCTCCTGCGCTGTGATTGGTACTTTTGTATGTAATCGTTATTGTGTTCAGTTCTCACAGCACGCGCGGCGCCATCGCTGAGGAGCTGGCGGCCGTCGTGCGCGCGCTGTGGTCAGGGCAGTACCGGTTCATCGCTATTAAGGACCTAAGGGTAAGGACGTTTATATATTATTTACAACTCTTGTCCCTAGTAAGGTACAGCTCTCTTGATACCTGCCTCTCTTGTAAATTGACAACTTTTGTGTGATATTTTATGTATTGCGGCGATTACAAATAATTAAAACTGGAATTTTTTCGATAATCAATATTTAGTCTTAGAATGAAATTAAAAAAAGTAAAAAAAAGATTCTTTTGAAAACTTGTTTTTCTTAAAACATTAGAATCATATAAAAATTCAATCCAACCGAAAATTATACTAAAAAGTAAAAAATAGTTTTTCAAAATGAATATAATTTTTTTTATATCCACGTACGACTGCAAGAAAAGCAAGGCGTGCGCGCAACACGAATATTTGTCGTGCTAGAGTTTTAGTGTATATTAATTGAGATTTTATCAAGTGATTGTATGTAAGTACGCATGCCTTGCTCTTCTTGCAGTCGTACGTGGGTATAAAATTTTTTATATTCATTTTGAAAATTTTTTTTTACTTTTTAGTGCAATTTTCGGTTAGATTGATTTTTATATGATACTAATGTTTTAAGAAAAGCAAGTTTTAAAAAAAAACTTTTTTTTGTTTTTTTTTTTTATTTTGTACTATTTATTGATAATTTGATTGAATTTTTATAGTTTATTGCCCAAGTTGCATAAGTTGGGTGATAAGAACTTGTGAGAACGATATTATGTTCAATATAAATTAGTAATTAAATTTTCACTTAATTTTTCACGTTCCACCCTAATGTCCACCTTCAGGTGCACTTCCTGCGATAAAAGAGGTGATAACATCAAAATGAACATCAAATTCGTGATCTGCTACCCTCGTAACTCCCGGATACCTATTTTGAAGTTTTTTCAATTTTTCACCTGCACCTCTAGGATGTACCCCTGGTACAACTCTGGGAGGGGGTTGTTGCTCAAAGTAGCTGTGGAATATTGTATTGTCATCCGAGCTTAGCATATTGCAAAATTTCATCGAAGGGTGATAACAGGAAGTATGTTTAATTAAGCTTGCAAGATTCCACCACCATTGAGTACATTTTGTAAATATCAACTTTTTATGTTATATTTTTGAACAATTAAAAAAACTAGATAAGATTACGAATAAATTTCCTTTAAATAAAATTTTTCAGAAAAAATCAATAAGGTTAAGAAAAAATAAAATTCTATTCTACAGGAAAAAATTCAAAAAAAAAAAAGGTACTCTTTATGTAACTTTAAATTTTTTTATTCTTTTTGTACGTCTCGTCAAATTAAAAAATTGGAATGTTTACGGCGACATTGTATAAATATGGCTAGTATTTAACTAACCAAAAAAACTATACCAAAAAAATCCCAATTCTAATCAAAATAACTGATTGCACGGCAAAATAGTTACCTCAAAATATTATTATCTTAGCAACATTTTAAGTTCGTGACGCATAACTGTTAATGGAAGAGTTAAGGGTTTTTTATGAACGCATATCTAATGATAACTATCGCACAATAAGCTTTGTAATTCGTTTTTGTTAAAACATAGCTTCTATTTTTTAACGCATAAGGCAATTTATTAAAGTGTAACACCATTTTATCTTGTCATAATAATCTAATTTTTCACTATAACCGAGTCAGATCTAAGGAATTAAAATTTATCTATTGAGCCATTCGCGGTATCGCCGCTTGCACTGAGACATGCATAGCTTAATCTTTGAGAAAAGCGTATAACTACTGGCAGGATCAACCAGGGAGCTGTCATATGTTTATATAACATAGATTCTACGAGCATCGGATTGCATGGACAATAATTTTCATAATCGACGCAATTGTGTCGTTTTAATGAAGTTCTTTTATACAGTTTATGTCGTATGAAGATAGTGTTTTTCAACATAAATCTTGCCAGCACCAAAATTACTAAGCGAGAATTGTCAATGCAAACTTTTCCAATGTTTTTTTGGAAAATCAACCGATTTCTGAGGTATCGCTAGAGATATAAGCGTGCGATATTAGTTTTCAGTATTAGATCAACCTTGATTTTAAGATATATATGTTGAGCGAGTTTAGAGATGCTTTATAGAAAACATCTTGCAAACATAGTTATTTCGTTATATGTGTGAAAATTACAATTGTAAGCGCTTTTTATTTGATGTGCAATCAGTATAATTGATATGAAAATAATATTTTCGTACATTGGACAACTTTTTTGTTGCGCATTAGAGGAAAACATATATAATAGTATTGATTTTCAGATTATTTTTAGTACTAGTTTTATGAACGATTTGGTTTGTTTGTATTACAATAATTATTTTGATGTAAACAACATTTAATTGATGTAAATAAATTGGCTGGTGATAAGTTATTAGATGTGTATTTAAAAATAAGACTATAAATAATAGGCGTCAAATTAAAAACTTCAGTATACTATTTTACGGTTTATTTGCAAAATACAAAATTTGGTCAATATTGTACCTTTTTTTCAATGATTATTAAAAAAAATAGTTTACATGGTAAAAAATTATCGATTATTACTATTTTTTTTTTTAATTTTTAAGCGTGTTTTTGCAGAATTCGGAAAGTAGAGTTTAAGATGAATCTGAATATTGAACTAAAAAATAATTAAATGTAAACATCTACTTGGTTGGGGGTGGTTTTCGGCCTCCCGAGACCATAAAACATAAATTTCTCGGAAACGGCTCAATATTTTAATTTAAATAAAAAAATGTGGTGATTATATGCATTATAAAGAGTACTTTCCTTTAAAATCCGACAATTTTTGCGGACCTCAAAATTAAAAACCAAAAAAAATAATTAAAAACGGATTATCTGCAAATATTTCGAAAATTTTGAGATTATGAGTGTCTTTAAGAAAAGTTGTAGATTTTTACTAGACCTACAATTTTTGTAGAGGTAATTTTTTGATAAGACGACACAATAAGCCATAAATTAAAAAAAAAAAAACATTTTTCATTAACATTTCTCGGGGTTTTAATTTCTGAAGTACGTACCTGTTAACTTTTTAAAGTCATAAAACTTGTGGTTTTAATTTTTTGTTCCCAAACCGGATTTCGATTGGATTAGAAACTAACTTAACAAAACAATATGGTAGTTATGTATGTTCTATTAATAAGTTAATTATTTGTTATGTTTCCAGATGGAGGTGGGCAAGCATCAGCGCGCGTTCCGCGGCTGCGAGCAGCAGGACTCTCACGAATTCCTCACAATCCTCATGGACTGGCTGCATCTTGATCTACAGTTCACCATCAAACCTCCCCCTAAGGTAAGGTCATCCCACCAGCACCGTCATTACATCTAAAACAAGCTGATGGTCTGCCTAATGTTCAACGATCACTGCAGCCTAACGACGCTTACAACACTTGGGGCTTCACTCGCACGATTCTTGAAGAACCGCATATGGTAGCCTTTAGAGGAAACCTTGGCAGGGAGATCATTCCACAACCTTAGCGTTCTCTTACACCCCTAGCTAATAAGTAGAAGTGCTGAATACTGTGCTGGTTCAGCTCCGGTACAATTCAGCCTAGCAGTAGAGTCCAGCTCGAGCTTCAGTCTCTATCCACCTTCCACCGCGCCGACTGCCCTTACTATTGTTTTAACACTCTGTTTTGTGCTATTTCTTTATTTTACTATTTCTTATTAAACTATTTTAATTTTGTGATTTAGGTTTTGTTTTTTAAAATTCAAATTCGAAGACACGCTCTATCAATTCGCTGGAGGAAGTTTCTTTACAACCGCACTGTACGTGACCATTCAGGTTCTATCTAAGGTGTAGGGATGAATTTCCTGCCAATGGCGAGCAGTGATATGTGATATGGTAAAAAGTAGCCTTGGGCATCATATCAAATAATTCCTTACAACAATTCCCATTATACAAGCGGTAGAACACACATAAGGAGGCAAACTCTTTCCTCAGACTTAAGTTACGGCTTGTGAGTTTGAAATCGTCGACTATTCTCATAGCTGTCGTTGAACCGATTTCTATATAAACCTGACACTTTTTGCAAATCTTGTAAACATAACCTAACTTTACTTAATGTTCACATTTTCTGTTAATTTTATCGTAAATCATTAAAATACTTACATGATTACCTTTATTGTCACATTCTTTAACTTGTTTTCAAATCCCGACACTGAATAAACGTAAAATCTACAAAATTCCAAATTTACGATGAGATTTTTTTTTTTTTTTTATACCACTAAGGTGGCAAACATGCTTACGGCCCGCCTGATGGTAAGCTGTCACCGTAGCCTATGGACGCTTGCAACACCAGGGGTATCACTTGCGCGTTGCCGACCCTTCAGAAATCTAATAACTTCTTTCTTGAAGAACTCCATACTGTAGTCCTTGCAGAAAACCTTGGCAGAGAGCTCATTCCACAACTTAAGCGTTCGCGGGAGGAAGTTTCTCTGAAACCGCACTGTACGCGACCATTTAGGTTCTAAAGTGTGAGAATGAATTCCCTGCCGATGGCGAGCGGTGCGATGGTAGAAAGTAGCCGTGGGCATCATTTCGAACAATTCCTCAGAACACAACCCATTGTACAAGCGGTAGAACACACACAGTGAGGCAAAGTCTCTCCTCAGACTTAAGGGCTCGATACCGCAAGTGAGTTTGGAATCGTCGACAATTCTCACAGCCCGTCGTTGAACCGAGTCAAAAGGGCCAAGCTGGTATCCGGGTGCACCTGCCCAGAGATGGCAGCAGTACTCCATATGGGGCCGAACCTGCGACTTGTAAAGTAACAACCTTTGCCCCGACGTGAAGTACTGCTTCGCTCTGTTGAGTACACCAAGTTTTTTGGACGCCAGCTTCACCTTATCTTGTAAATGATCTCGGAACTGAACATCGCTGGAGATGTCGACACCAAGGATCCCAATGCTCTTGGAGATGGAGAGGGGAGTGTTCTGGAATTGTGGGACTACAGTGAATGGAGTTTTCTTAGCGGTGAACGCGCACACTTGTGTCTTTGTAGGGTTGAATCGGACCAAGTTTACCCGTCCCCAATCAGAAACCTGGGACAGTGTGGTCTTGATTTGAGACACAAGTTCTCCGCGGTTTTCCTCCACAACGGAACGAGGGATGTTTGCACGACCCGTGTAAAAAGCGTCTTCAGTACTGTCATCTGCATAGCAATGTATGTTGTTGATGTCCAACATGTCATTGATATGCAGTAGAAACAGCGTAGGAGACAGCACAGAGCCTTGCGGGACACCAGCATTAATGTCCATGCTATCAGAGCAACTACCGTCAACTACGGTTCGTATGCGTCTGCCGGACAAAAAGCTAGCCACCCATTTGCACAAACCCTCGGGCACTCCGTATGATGGCAACTTCGATAGAAGACCACGGTGCCAGACCCGATCGAACGCCTTCGCTATGTCCAGGCTCCATGCCAATGCCTCCCCCTGACTCTTAATGGCTAGTGCCCATCGGTGTGTGAGATACACTAGAAGGTCACCAGTCGAGCGACCGTAGCGAAAGCCATATTGACGGTCACTGACCAGATCGTGTACTTCTAGGTATCTTAGGAGCTGTGTGTTGATCACACGCTCCATCAACTTAGAGAGGAGAGAGGTAAAAGCGATAGGCCTGTAATTCGATGGATCTGATCTATCGCCCTTTTTGGGCACCGGGTGCACATTCGCAGTCTTCCATGAAGACGGAAATTGCCTAGTGTGGTAGGAAAGCGCGAAGAGGCGCGTGAGTACAGGACATAACTCAGGAGCACACTGCTTAAGCACCACTGCTGGTATACCGTCTGGCCCACTCGACTTATGAATGTCTAGAGAGAGCAACGCCCGCCTGACCTCCCGCTGCGTTATGGAGATTTCCGGCATGGTCTTACCGCACCACGGTATAGTAGGTGGTACAGCGCCTTCATCGTTCATATTCGAGTTCGAGGCAAAGAGACTGCCCAGTAGATCGGCTTTCTCTTTAGCACTATGGGCCAAGTCACCATCGGTCTTTCGCAGTGGTGGTAACGACGACTGGCAGAAGTTCCCTTCGGCAGCTTTGGCAAGCGACCAGAAAGCACGACTCCCAGAAGGATAGCTCGCAAGTCGCCCACCTATTTTGCCGATGAATTGGAATTTTGCTCTGGCAGTTGCTTTCTTACTGAACCTCGAGGCAGCATTTAATTTGCGTTTTAACTCAGAAATATTCGGATCCTTATTATTACGAGCCGTGGTCCAAGCCTCATACGCAGTTTGCTTAAGAATTTTAGCTTCTCTGCAAGACCTATTAAACCACGGTCGTTTTTTGACGCCGGCAGCTACTCGCAGGTTAGGAATGAAACATTATATACACAAATATTATACAGATTTATGTATATGTTGCATAGACTAACAAAGCGAAAGACGCGGGTCAAGGTCATTTTTGTTTACCCGAATTGCAAATAGATTCCAAGTTCGGTTTACAATGATATAAACATGTTAATTTAAAAAAAATGTATGCATTTTGTATTTTGCTATAAATTAGTTTTAACACGCCTCCTTTTCATTCTTGATTCCGACCGACAAAAGTCCGACCGATAAGAGGTATCTAATCCCTAATTATAGTTCTGAAATTGCCCACCAAATTACGTTCTCGATTGCGAGGATTTTACGATTCAAATTGATTCCACCGGCCACGCCCATGTTCTGTGATGTCTGATTGACGCATGTGTTGCAGGAGTCGCTGTCTGTGTCGGACAAGGCGTGGCACGCGTACACGGGATCCCGCGAGAGCCTCGTGCTGCGACTGTTCTACGGTCAGACCTCGTCGACGGTGCGCTGCACGGTCTGCGCCGAGCGGAGCACCACATACGAAACTTTCTCCAACCTCTCGCTGGAGCTCCCGCCGCACGCCGCAAGATGCACACTCGCCGTATGTACCATGCCAACTCTTTTTTCTACTTGCCATAGTATGAATTAGCAGAATATAAGCGCCACTCGCCCGACTAATGTGACAAATTTTTCCTTGCTGATTTCTTATGCCATTAATTTCATATTAACACTTCACCCGACTATATTTTTTTTTACTGATTTTAAAAGACAATGACTTTTAAATTCAGTTCTAAATTTTAAACGGTTCAACTTATGTATTTGTATGTCGAAAACGTTAACTTATGTATATGCGCGGCCGTGATGCAATCGCGTGCAGTTAGCTGTGTCGGCAAAATTATAGAACATTATAATAATAGTGGATGTTAAAAAAAATATCGTAAACGCATTGCGATGTTGGCATTATAACTGTTTAGAGCGATTTGTTAACCTTTGTATAATTTTGTTCATCTTTTTTCAGGACTGTCTCAAGCTGTACCTAAACGGAGAAACAATACCAGGCTGGAACTGTCCCAAATGCAAAGAAAAACGAGATGCAGTAAAGAAATTGGACATAACCCGACTGCCCCCAGTTCTAGTGATCCACTTTAAGAGGTTTTACGTGGATCCTAAAGAATACATGTGCAATTCTTATAGAAAGAAACAAACCTATATAGACTTTCCCCTCGAAGATCTGGACATGAGGCAGTTCTCAGTGAATTGCCCAAACAGTAATCCCGTGTACAATTTGTATGCTGTGTCGAATCACTATGGCTCGATGGAGGGGGGGCACTATACAGCGTATTGTAAGAGCAATATTTATGGAAAGTGAGTATATATAAATGTATATTTTTATGTTACCTCAGCCTTTGTGCGTCCTCAAAGCAGAGTGTACATACCTCTCCTAGTAAAAATAAGATACAGATTTTAAATATAATACCCACCCCAAACGACCTCTTGGCTTAACAACTTACTGCTGTACAAGCATTATTTAATAATATTTAAAACATCTTAAATTGTATTATAAATTATGATGAACATAAACGACAGACACGGGCCATGAAAATGTTAGGATTTGGCCCTTTTCCCAAGGATCGCCATTAAGGGGTGTAAAGTACATAAGATAAAGACGCAAACAAGAGCGACACTAGCGCTCAATTGTCAGTCCATACAAACTTCAAATACTAAAATATTTAGTTCTTTTGACTAAAGTTAAATCTTGCACGATCTAATTGTTATAAATTCAACTTTAAACGGAACTAAAATTTTTGATCTTGTCATGACATGGAAAAGGAATCCTAAAAAAAAAACGATCCTGTTAAGTTAGAACATATTATTCGTTTTTATAATGCAAGTTACAATTTTATAACTATAAAACACTTATAAATAACAATTAAAATTAAAATTTACAATAAGACACGTTCTCTAGAATTTTGCTCAGCATTATCATTAAGAAATACGGAAGTTTATATCTCACAATGCTAAGAAGAAAATGTTTATTGAGAACTGTAAATAAGTTCCACGGAAAACATAATCACATATTCTGGAAAATTTTTATCACAAAATTTAAGAAAATAAAATAAAATGGTACATATCTGTTTTGTTTACTTTATGCAAAGTTTTTTTTTGTTTTTGATTATTGCCAGAGGTAACAAACAATATCAGTTTAAATCGACGATTAAAAAAGTTACTAAGACTCAAACAATATAAGAAACATATACCTATAATGCAAAATTTAGAAACACCTTTAGTTTCGTTTATTTTTAAATAATTGAATAAAATGTATTTTTTTGCTTGGTAATACCACAAAAATCTTTCTCCTTCCTCTATTATAGCATTAGCCTTTTTTTGTAATACCAGTTCAGCTGTCAGCATTTGATTCTATGAAAGTTACCGCCCCCTGGTCATTACACCCAGTCCTCCACCTGTCACTTCTTGGATACTTCCGCTTTACCAGCTTAGGTCAACGGTCAACTTGGCTGTGGAGCGATCTATGCTGCGCTTCCGTCCGTCCGTCCGTAATTGATTAATTGTCAACTTAAAATATTTTCTGTAATAATTTTGTGATGCATGCATTTTTTGGTTTAGAACAGTGCGTTACAATGGTTGAAAAACTATAGTGTTATAATAAAGCTCAGTATTTTTTTTTCGCGCATCTCATTCTGTTGGATAAGTGTTCAAGTATACATTTAAGATTACTAAGTGACTTCTGTGTATACATTTTGCGATTTATTAGCTGCTTTTAAAAATCTAGTCACTCAAAACTAAAATGTATTTTTATAATTTTAGATGGTACAGATATGATGAATGTATTTTTATAATTTTAGATGGTACAAATACGATGAATGTATTTTTATAATTTTAGATGGTACAAATACGATGACCATGTGGTGACAGAAATACCCTCCAGCGATGTAAAGTCAAGTGCCGCCTACATTCTGTTTTACACTTCATGCTCGTGATCTAGACAGCGCTCACGCTACACCACTGCACCTCGACTTCACAGAAGCCGACCAACATTGAATTAGACAATGTGACTGAAAAGTGTTGTACAAAGATTGAGGCAGATGAGGCAGATATGGGAATTGTTTAGAAATTGCTGAAGACTAACAGTGCTGCCGTGTTAAAGTGCCGATGTTGCCGTGTGTGGAATGTCATGGTTTTGCTACGAGTACTATGTGTGTACCTTACTGTGTGTGTGTAAGGAATGTACCAGTATGGTACTAGTTGACTATTAAAACAAAAATATAGATATTGTTGTGATTTGAGAAGTATGAAAATTTGTAACTTATACCTACTGTAACTTTGAAAATCAGAAGTTAATTTTTTTTATGTAACGGCCTAATGTTTGGTATATTCGTGTAAAATAACGTTTATTTGTTGTTATGTTAATTACATGTTACTAGTTTACGAGCAGATATTTTATTGATATTCATTTATATATATTTATAATTTTCGCAGAAATTCTTTTTGGAGAAATGATAAATTTACAATGTTTAAGGTCTGATTCAGTCAATAGATTTATGTTATATTTTATGAAAGTCAAAGTTGTATTTTGAAGCGAAATTTCTTATTTCTTAGTGCAGGTGTCACAGTCTGGTGTCAACTGGGTTAACAGAGCCGCATTAGCGTCTGTCATGATCCACAAATCTATTAGCATGTTACATCTTAACATTGTATAACGCGTTTTCGCTCAGTTCGATATGAGTAGTAAAGACTACTGCATAAATTTTACTTTAAAAAAAATAGTGGCATAACACATCCTTTATTTGACGTAATTATATAAAAAAAATAGTGGTCAATATATCATGTTATACCAGTCATAGATTATGTGTAACAGTCCGACAGGTTACATCTCTCTCTCTGAATTTACCTGAGTAGTGTTATACTATTTGACATTATTTAGTAGACTTAGCATGGACAGAATGAGGGCGAAATTCAAAATTATTTGCATAACAACTGGAGACGTTCTGTGGTTATCAGGTTACTCATAGAAAGATTATAAAATGCTTTTAAATTCGAAATTATTAGCTGTAAATATTTAATTTTCAATTTCTGAACTAAGCCTAACACATAATAAAATAAAATTGAAGTCGCATCACTAACACATCTACTTCACGAAATTTACCTGTTTTTTTTTTAGTTGCAGTTTTTCAGATGCATATTTAAGGTGAATAGAACCCAATTTTTTTTTATACTACACTACAATTCAATATTTTGCTACTCAAAACGCGTTATTATCATATATCGCTATTTATCATAAGCGCAAAACAAGTGTCATACGACATCTTTCTTCACACTTGTGTAGATAAAAACAACACAGTTTGCTTACACACATATTTTTGAAAATAGAGCACTCGCATCTTATTTTGCTGAGATTTAAAAAAAATATTCAATTGTGCGATTATTGGTAGTAAAAAGCATGCGTGTTATATAAGCTGCGTAAGGATCTCAAATGATAAAAGCCACTTTACCAACAAGTGTGGTAAAAAGCATAATTAATTAATGATAATCAAATTTTTTATTTAAACATGGATTTGGGTCGGTTTTACCTTAAAATATGCATTATTTATCGTGATATGTTGTTCAGAAGCGGAGTTTTAGGCTGAGCTCTCTTAACCTAAGACGCACCTGGCATAGTGGGCTTGACATATTGGTAGTTGTATACTTTTTTTATTTTACGGAGATAGATGTGGTCAAAACAAACCTCTAAAATAGAATCTGTGCAGACAAAGGGTACTTATTCACTGCTTAAAATATTATCAACTATTAAAAAGCCCTTGAGCGTTGGGCGCTATATGGGCTGAGACTCCTTCAGTGTCTCACCCCAAAAGGCCGGTGGAGCAGTAATGGCTACATCAGCCAATTGCATAGTCTGTTCAAAAAAAAAAAGGTATTAAAAAATGTATATGAATGAAAAGATCTGGTACATACCATTTGATTAGATTTTGATTGTTTTCTGTAATTATATAATGGAGGAAAGACTGAATGTTGGTTTTGTGAATACATATTATGTTTTAATTTGAGACAGTATTGAACTTTTATTTAACATATTGTAAGGTATATCTTTATGTTGATTCTTTCATTAACGTTAATTCAGACAATATTGTCTATAAACTTGTACATATTTGCTTCTAAATTATCAACACTTTTTTACATTCACAAGAGACTACGTTTTGTATAAGATAGAATGTTGACTTGAGCCATCACATTTGTTCTTTGAGATAATTTCAGAGCCCAAAGTTAGTATTTATAATATCTTGGGGCACGACAGAAGCTTGTAACTTGCTGGCTACTAATAATACATCTAATTTGAGACAAAACATATTAAGAAAATAGAAAATTTTATTTCTTAGTCTTAATATGTCTAGTAAATATTGTATCAGTCTTGTACATATTAGACACTAAAAAGATTAAATTGTATGTAGAGCTATGTATAAGACAAACTTTATTAAATTCTTTGTTATTTAAATTGGATTATTTTCTTTAAAAAAATACAACACCAACCCATCTTAAATAGCGACCAGTCGGCGTCTTTCCGCTTTTGATTTAAATTGCTTATAGTGCCATTTCTTGTTGAGCAGCTAACAATAACTCTGATTAACTTAAGTCTATGAGATAGTGTAATTAATTTGTAATTGGTATGAAATCAAATTTTTCTAGAGATGACAATCTATCTAGATAGGTAAACTTAAAATTACCTGATTAAAAAAAATAAGTCCTAATTGTAGAGCAGTTTCTTCAACTGCAACTTAAGATAAGGAATATCTGAAGCATGTTCCATACATGGGTCGTTCTGCTTTTCTAGGCCCAGTTGAATGTCAAAATTTAAAAATTTGTTGTTATTCAACTTAATAGAAAGCAATTAACTTCTCTAACATAATTTTAACGTTAATTTCAGGTTTTTTTTTAAATATTAAAGCTTTTATTGTTGCATATTAATTTTATTTTATTCATTGAGGTCAGTTTAGGTTATTAGCTACAACATTTTTAACATAGTCAACCTTTTCTTTTTCGACCACAGACAACCAAATGATGTCACAGCCACTGTTCATGAACTTCAATCTAAAATAATCCATCCAACTTCAACCAAGTTTAAGTTTTATCATTCACTTGTGGTTATAGTATTATATAATCTGTGCTTGTGTCATAATGATGTAAGAGAAGCGCCGGTACAATCCGCGCGATCAGAATGTGATGCGATCTTTTAAACTAAGGCATGCATGGATACCCGCCAGCTGTCGCGTCGGCAAACTCGCGACATATTTTGATTGTGGGAACAAACTTCATAGATAACTCTACTTCACTACTCTCTCGATTTTTTATTCACTTTGACAAGGTCCGTTGACAAAGAAGCTTATGAAGATATAGACATGTATTGTTCATCATTTAAATCAGCATCACACAACTGTGAACATATAAATTAAAAAAAAGCCACCAGTCGGCTATTGTACGCAGAAAGACATTTAACTGGAACAATAAGACCATCCACAATAGATGAACCAGCTGGAATAGAGGCCTATTATTTCTCAGTCTTAGCCTGATGCTAGGTGTCCATATCCTGGTGTGCCCCTTGAACCAGCATGTTCATATCTATCTCCAGATCCTCATTGTTTTCCAACTCATCCTCTTCTTCCTCCTCCATGTGGATGCATGTATTACCAGAACCTGAAAAGATTGAGATAAACAAATGATTTAAACTTGATATTTAGAAATTGAATGAAGTTTTCCATTTTTCTTCTTTTAAGACCAGCGTGAAAAATTTACACAAGATTCAGAGAAGAGGATAACATACTAATGAGAGTCTTGAAGATACTAGGTTTTGATCTCACTCTCTGAAATCACCAATAAAAATGGGCTAAAAGACTTGGGATACCTATTTAATTTGGAACCCTTCAAAATGTGCAAAACAGTCTTCTATAGCCAGCACAGTAAAAATGATTAGATTTTTTTACATATGGTTGTTACCGTTTGTATATTTGGTAAATAAATTAAATAAAAAAAAATGCAACACTCACTAAAAACTGGTGTGGTGACACTTAAATTGAGCTCCTCTTCATTGATCACAGACTCTTCATCCAACACCCTGGCTTCAGGTAAGACCTGCAGCAAGTCCATTATTGATGTCACTTGTGCTGAAGATGACTGGTCAGGTGGACTTATTGTTGTTTGTGGTTCATCAGGTTTTGAATTCAAGGATGTTTTGTTGGTTTTCAATAGTAGTTTTTTACTTTCCAGATGAAGTCTTTCAATCTGAAATATACAATAAAGTCTAAAATATACTCCAAACAAAAACAGAAACCATCTCTTCACAATGGACAACAAGAGATATAAAAGACACCTCAACAGACCCATAAGCTTTAACATGAGTCATAGAATATTTTCGAATATATTTCTGGATATAAGAACAACAAAATAACTGAATTTTGTAACTTAGTATTTAATCCTATGAATTACAACACCCCTTATATATTTTTGTGGGTTATTTTTTCACATCTCTGACTTAGCTTTGCTACTCCAATGATTTGGCAATAAAAACTGTTATCTAAAACTGTGCGCTCCTCCACTTTGTTTATTGTTTCAATAGATAGATAGTTAGATAGATACGAGTATATGCTATATTGAACACCATACAATTCAAAAGTATACAATTAGGCACTCTTATCGCTTAGTAGCGATTTCTACCAGACAACCTTTTATAAAAGAAGTGGAGACAATACACCACCTTGAGGCATACCAGCATGTATATTACACCAAGAAGAGAAAGCCCTCAACCTGGATTTGTTGCTGGCAATCATGCAAATAACTGTGGAACTATTCAATTGCCACCTGAGAATTGTTAATAGAGCGTAATCTTCCAAGTAATATATCAAAGTGTTAAAAGTGCTAGAACAGTAAGTTCAATACAATCTATTCCCAAAAATATATCAATAACAAACTGATTGAAAATAAAAGGAGGATAATCAGGAGTTGGGATCCTTGAAAGATTAGTTAGAGTATGACTTTTCTTACTACCTTCAATATTGGCAGAGCCAAAAAAATACTGATTAAGGAGGTTAGTTTCAGCTGATTGTCGACCACAATGTTCCACAGTAAAGGAGAGAGTACTCCTACTTGTGGGCAGCCATGAAGTCAGGAGATCTACACCGATGGCTCCAAAACGGAATCAGGAACGGGCGCAGGGGTATTCTCCCATGACCTGAACATCAACATATCAACGAGCTTGGGTGCACTCAACACCATCTTCCAAGCAGAATATGTTGGGATTACCCGAGCTGCAACAGCAGTCTTGTCTAGAGGCACAAGCGATGCATCAATACGCATCATCTCGGACAGTGCCGCTGTGCTACAAGCTCTCAACAACAACCGCATCAACAGTGGACTAATCCTGGAGTGTCACTGTGAACTGCAAAAAATTGCATTGAAGAACCGGGTTATTCTTCATTGGATACGTGGTCATAGTGGGTCTCTAGGCAATGATGCGGCAAATCAGATGGCAAAGAGAGGATCGGGCACTAAAATAATGGGACCCGAACCAATTGTACCGATACCATTCATCCAACTCAAAACAGGGTTACGTGACAGAACCTTACAACAACACAACAAACAGTGGGCAGAACAGACAGACTGCAAACAAACCAAGAATGTTCTGACATCCTTGGACACAAATCTGTCGCACAAACTGTTAAAACTTAGCAGAAAAAACCTATGCTACATAGTTGACATAATAACAGGTCACTGCCCGCTAAACAGGCACTTTTTCAATATCAGCGTTACCGACAGTCCTCTATGCAGGGGCTGTATGGAAGCCGAGGAGACATCATCTCACGTGGTTCTTCATTGCAAAAGTGTGAGCGACCAACGGACAAAGCTCCTTAAAAATCCACAAACCATGAGAGAGGCGCTGAATAACATCAGATGCCTCCTTAACTTTTGGATGGAGCTGGGATGGTATGAGTAACCAATGACAGGTATTGGTTACCTACGTACAATGGCCCTATTATGAGGCTAAGTGTGAAAAACATAAGTCCAACTAACAACTAAAGGAGATTAGTGTCAAAGTTATTGGAAGGTGTCTCAGAACGAGTTATCCCAACTACTAATGATTTCAGAAATTTCCAGATTCTAGTTGTGTCCTCATTTTCAATTGATTTATTGATTTTGCATCTTTGTGCATCGCTACACACCTTATTGCGGTCATTTGGAAGAATTTTGTATTGTTGTAAATTTTCTTCTGTGTTTTATTTGCCTGCAACAACTTTATCTCCTCAGTAATCCATGGGGCTGCGAAATGTTTGATTTTAACAGGCTGAATAGGTGCATGTAGATCGAATAAACCCATCGAAATTGTATTACTATTTATTAACATTTGTACCTTTTCGTCAACCGTTTGTGCTTCACTGATAGGTGGCCATTCTGTATAATAAGCATCATTTTGTAAATTCTCGATATTCACACCACTAAAATGGTGCTGTAGAAGAATTCTCAATTTTGCTTTTAGAGGATGGACTTTGAATAAAAGGTATATAAGATCATGGATTTTAATGTGCAACAGCAAATGCTTATTATGCCAATTCATGTGTTAGTGTGATGCCAAATACTGTTAACTTCAGATCTATATGCACACAATTTTAATGTTGTGTAATAAATCCTTTTGGCATGTGGTAGCCAATGGTGATTTATGCGGCGAAGATAGGTTGGTAGGCTGAATTTGTAATAGGTACAGTATGCTCTCTGTGAGCGGGCAGTAGTATTCAGAACTGTGGTGCGGTGGTAATTAGTGAGGACATGTACATAGTTGGCGTGTCAAGCTTGTTTTGCTGTGTAAGTGAAATCTAATATATGGACCACCATATCCTAAAACTGTCAATAGTATGGCTAGGCTCTTGCATGTTGTATGACACTAGACAAATAATTCCAAATGTTCTGATAAGTAGCTTGTTGTTAGGTAGTAGTAATAATAGTCTGATGGCCTGACTGACTAATGGCTATGAACTGTTTATTTGAATTGCATTCATATCTGTATTTTGCATGTATGCATGACTGTAGTGAAATGACATGCAGTTTTAAATTATACAATATATCTACTAACGGTACCTACTTAAGATAACATTAATACAAGAGCCCATTTACTGTAGCAAATTTCTATGGGAGTCCAATAATCTAGCCTTACTGACAATTGAGACTCAGAGAAAAAATGTGGCACCAGATTTCCAAGCACCTTCTGTACTAACACGGCAACTACACCCCACCCTCTACACAGATGAACATCCTGACACCTTGCTGAGGTAAAGGTGGCTTACACACAGCATAAACTGCTAAAGCCTGGGTAAAGATGGGTGGCAGAGCTTCCAAAGTTAGTATTCTGAATGTAAAAGTGGATGGGGCAGACCAGGCTTGGGTGGGGCAAATCTGGTAGAAAATATTATTTTCATATGGCAAAAATTCTTGATGTTATACGCTTTTTGGCTAGTCTAGTGTGTTCCTGGCTACGCCCATGTCCCCTAACCAGGCACTGTAGCAATGCACTAACATGATTTTTTTCACAGAGTTTATAGGCCTGAGAGTGACATAGGCTTATTTCCATCCCAATAAAGAGTTCCCAAAGGGTATTTAATCCATCCAAATTGATCTCAATAAATCAGTGACAGTGTTTCGTTTTAGTATATAAGTTTTAAATAAAACATCTCATTACCAGGTATAGTTATTAAACAGTTAACAGGTAGTTACTGTGTGATATATAAGTTACAAAAAATTATATAAACACAGTTACCGTAGATTATGTAGTTTTGAAAATATAGAGCATGGTAGAAAATCTGACACATGTCATTTAGAGTTCCATTGAGCGCGGGGGTCCTTGCGTCGAAGGTTATAAGGAATCTGACTGTCATTTTACAAAAAAAACTTCATTGAATTAGTTAGTGATTAACTAGGATTTTAGATATTTTCTGGAAGCTAAAATTGCATGAGGCCCCCTCTTGAGTCCCCAGAGTGATTGATTCCGAAAATTCAGGCAACTTGTTACCCCTTTAAGGATACTCTGACCTCAGCATACTATACTTTCAAAACAACAGCACTAACCTGCAGGCAGTTACGTTGCTTTTTTATTTTTTTCAAAGCCTCGATAGTCCATTTCTCTTCAGCAAGGAGTTGAGTCTCTATAGCAATGCGTTGTGCTGCCTTATTTAACATCTTTAATGTTATGTCGCACAACGCACCAATTCTTAACAAACAATGTATATTCAATTATAAGGCACGAAAACTATCCGATATCATTAGTACAGAAATTGTCACAAATGATAAAAAATTGAAAATTAACAGAAAGAGTAAACATAATTTTTCTTTTACTAATTTTTTTTTTTTTTTCAATTGTCCGGGCTTCTGAAGAAGCTCCAGAAGCTCCGAAAGGCTGTTGGAAATTTCATCCATATAGCCTAGCATAAATATAATATGACGCCAATAATTCTTCACAGGTCTTCATAGACGAGGTCGTCACACTCGTCTGTTTCATCTCCCGATGCACCGTACAAATTATGGTCTAAACTCGTTTATTTTCTGGAATTGCTTCTCAATACAATAAATTATTTTCAACAGTAGACCCATTTTATTTATCCAAGCAATCGTTCAAATCAAAAATAACAAAAATTCTTTTATCCAAAATTGATTAGGCACCGCACACACACTATCAATATCAAATACCCATGTCACAGATACAATAAGTACACAAGTCTCTTTCAACACACTAAACACTACACAAACACACTTAACACACACACACCACACACCCATAAAACTATAACTATACCTAAGACATACATACCTACAAATGTATTGATAGGGTCACTGGTGACATAATTGTATATTCTTTTAATGTAAGTTAATAGAAATTCCATAACTGGCTGTACAATCTTCTATTTTTTAACAATCAAATGTCAGTAGTTTTTAAGAATCGCTGTGTGAATTCAATAAATAAATAAATAAAAATAAATAAATAACACTGCTGAAATTTGACGTCGAAACCTACTAGATCAGGTATGGGCAACCTTTGACATGTTGAGGGCCAAACTTGAGCGTGCAAAAACGTTCGCGTGCCGCGTTTAAAAGTACTTAGTTTAACCGATTATTTTTAACCGACTTCAAAAAAAGGAGGAGGTTCACAATTCGTCGGAATCTTTTTTTTTAATGTATATTACCCGATTTTTCGAAAACGCCTGGACCGATTTGAGAAATTGTTTTTTTTATTTAAAAGGTTATACTTTCCAGGAGGACCCATATTATTATAGTGAATTTAAAACTAAAACTTTTGGGAGAAAAAAAAATAATTAAAGTTAATTTGGAACTGGTGAAACGCCTCTAATGTTGATGATTGCATAAAACTTTGTTACGAGTATGAATGTTTTTAGTATACAAGAAAAAAAAAGCAATTCGTCACTGAAAAGAAAAAAATAAAAACTTTTTAACAAAAAAACGACCGGCTTCAAAAAGATGCACTAAAAAGGTAAAAATAATTACTAATTTCTAAAAATCTGATTTGAATTACAGATTGAACTATGTACATATGTAACAGTTTATAACACACTTTGCTTGCATGACACCAATTTCAAACTGTAATTTAGATCAGTTTTTTGGAAATTAGTAATTATTTTTACCTTTTTAGTGCATCTTTTGGAAGACTGTTGTTTTTTTTTGTTAATTTGCGATAGATATTAGACATGAAATAATACGACAATGTTATTATAGTACAATTTATTAAAACAACAAAATGAAATTTAAAAAAATGGTACATTATAATCAAATCGTTAAATTTGCAATTGTTAAAAACTACGAAAGTTAAATACACCGAAATCAATGAGTCACTTAAGCTTGAATGGGGGAAAAGAATAATACATCAATATTTGGATTAATTCCACTGATACAAAGACGTAAAGAATTTTCCAAATTATCGTCGGTCAGTCTTGTACGATGTGTTGATTTGTTAACTTTCATCAATGAAAAGAACTGTTCGCATCTATAAGTACTGCCAAACGCACAAATCAATCTTCTTGCAATTTCTAAGCTGCAGAAAATTTTCTTTTTCTAGGTATTTTTTGTAGAAATCGCACAACTCTACGTCTTCAAATCGGGCCGGTTGTTGCCCATACCTGGTCTACACCAACTGTTTGGAAAGGAAAACCTGGTCATAGCCATTGAGCTAGTAGGTTGCCCATTATTGGAGTATTTGTAGCACCTCGAAATCGGGTACAAATAATACATGTTCGATATATATTTTGTGCAAGATTTCGTCCTCCTATCAGCCAATACATTTGCCTTATAGAATTCAGCAATGCTTGAGGACCGGCGTGCATAAGACGAATATGTTCTTGCTTAAATAAAAACTTAGTAAGATGGTCCTTTGCATGTAATACTATTGAATGTAGTAGCTATAGTTGCAAGTTCAAATTAAGTTTTTATTTATTCAGTAAAAAAAAATCCTATTTATAACCGTTATTTTATTCATTACCAGTGTGTTAAAAAGTGCAACTTGTATTAGCCTTTTTTTGACGTGAATCGTCTTTAAGGATGGAAAACACGCTGATGACTTTGAGGATTTGACCTCTAGCTAACGTCAGTATTGTTTAATGCCACCTGGTATCTAGTAGCGGAACTAGATCTAAGATCAAAAGGTCATACAGAAAGGTATCGCTATTCTCTTACGCCTATTAGATAATATCAGCCTCGGATAGATAATATCGCCTTTTTAAATTTAAATAAAGGTACCACAAAAGTAAAAGCTGGTAGAATATAAATATTTTAGTATTATATTATAATAGAATATTAAACAAATTTTGCTGTGCATTGTGGCTGTTCGACCATAAATCGTAACTATCAGCCTTATTAAAACTAATACATATATATTTGATAAAATCTATTTGTTTATGAGTTTGTTTGTCGCGTCGTTGCGGAGCGACCAATTGAGCTGATTTTTGACACAGAACATGTTGAAGGGACGGAAGAGGACATAGGTTATCACGGGAAATTCAAAAGTTTCTACATGAATAACTATAAACGAATACCTACTACAGCAATAGCACACGTTCGTAATATAAGTAATCTTAGTCTTGTAATAAAAACCCACGCCAGAAACTAAATTTACCACGGGCGGAGCTGCAAGTAAAAACTAGTTTCAGTAATAAAAGAACAAACACAAGCAAAAAGATAAATTTTCAAAAAATATAAAATAATATTTAAAAAAAAAGTACAGTCGGGGGAAAATATCTACGGGAATGTCAATTTTCGTTTGCCAATCGAATATTAAAACTTTTATTATTTCGTTGATACACTTTTACCATCACAAATTTTAAACGTTTAACCGAATCAGATATATGGTATCAGTAGTGTTTAAATCCGTATATATATATATGATACCCGAGTCCTATTTTGTGTTGTTTTATATGTTACAGTTTTATAGAAATATTAGCTACTTGCTTTGTATTGTGGGTCTTGTTTCTTCACTCTTGTTTAATTATTTCAAAAAGGAAATATTAAATGCATGAGAAAAAAATAATAAATTTAGCCATTTTAAATCTTAAATCATGGAAACGGGACACACGTTTATCAAACTATACACGTGTATAAACTATGATAAACGATGTTAGTGATTGTGTTGCGGGTTAATAAGTTCCATGTATAAATACCATTGCACATATCATCGGATAATTCAGCTCTCACAGCTGCATATTACTAACCAAATAACTTGAAACATCACATATTACAATCCTGTACGTAATAAATTTTAATTGGGCCCCAGATTTTGTTTGCTTAAGGGCTACTATTTGGTGATGAAGGACTAAACTTTTAACATTTGTGTCACAAAAACAGAATAAAATTGAACAAAACATAAAGTTTGAGACGTCACTACCAATCAACCACAACATATAAACCAGACTTGTGACTATTTTATTCTATATAAGTGAAAATTCTTCAGCGGCGTTGTGCCTTTTTTTGTGATGGGTAAAAAATGTTAAACGCGCGTCACGTGTCCTGATCGAAAATTCATAGAAAATTCATAAGACGGAACTCGCGTCAGGTTTATTTACATTAGGCTAGTTTTTATTTTTAGTATATGGCGATTATAAGTAGTACAGGGAGGTTGGATATGGGATTTTAATTCTATGACAGATTGAGATATCAAATATACTATGTCAAAAAAGTAAATAAACAAACATTATTTTTGTGATGGGTAGAAAATGATAAACTCGCGTTAGGCTGATCGAAAATTCGTCAGACGGAAACCATAATGCCACGCCTATTATAATTTTGAAGTGAACTGTTGAGCGTTCACCACGGCCTGTGCGTAGGTTTTAAAGATGTGAGTTTGTGAATTCCCTGCCGATTGCGAGCAGTACGATGTTAGAGATGGTGCGTCATCATTTTGAACAATTCCGTAGAACACAGCCCATATATAAGCGGGAGAACACACTTGAATTTTGTTAATATCATTATTGTACAGTAACAACTACACATCATTAAGGTAATATGTACGAGTACAAGCGCAAACATTCCAATTGATAGTCTTTTTAAAACATTTTGATTCAAAAAAAACTCACTAATAAAAAACGACACTTAAAAAAAATCCTATGATTTCTGATCTAAAAGTTTGATCTATTAGTATGCTTGTAATAACACTATAGATGAGTAGCTATCAGGAACAGAATTAAGATAAATAGGTTTTAAGACGAATGGCTTTAAATTTTTTCACTAATGACAAAAAATATTAAAGTTTGTGATACACTAGCGTATAGGCCTGAGTGTGAAGGCTGGCTAAATGTTATTTACAGTCAATATTATTCGGATAATTCCTTAACCCACTATATAAGCTTTAGAACACACTTAAAATTTGTATATATAATTCCATTGTAACTTTTAGTGTGAAATTGATCAATTAGTATGTCTTTTAATAACATTATAAATAGATTGGCTATCAGGAATAGACTCAAGATACATTTATCGATAATCTTGTTTTAAGAAGGTAGCTCCTATTTTTTTTTTCTAATGACAAAAATTAATAAACATTATACTTTATACATAGATTAGGTATAGGACTGATTGTAAAGGCTGGCTAAATCACAGTCAACATTTATTTGTTTAATAGGTAGGCACTTAAGGTTTTCCCCCGATAGTACAAAAGTTAGTTAATCACCTTCATAATTATCAAAAATAAGCCTATTTAGCTTTTATGGATTAATTTTTGTATAAGTAGACGTAAAATTCGGTGTTTATAATTATTGCCTGCATCTATGTCTGTCTGTACGTCAAAATAAACAAGCGATTGAACAGTCTACACAAAAAAGAAACAGTCGTGCTACAGCAAAATTCGAGCAATATCATTATACGTGTACTAAAATTTAATAAAAGTTTTTTTAATACCATCAAGGTGGCAAACAAGCTTACGGCCCAAGAGTTAAGAGGTCTCATCCAAATATTCGATTTGGGCGCGTGAAGAGCAAAGCAGGCAGGAGATCAAAGAATGCATGCATTCACGGCATGCATTTAGGTACGGCACTTACCTACTTGTCTGGCTTTTTAGGCTTCCATTCGCCCGAATGAAAAAACCGCGGATCAAATAGTGTTTGTCTGTTCGTCTGTCACAGCGAACTTTCTCCGAATTTTACTGGACGGATTAAGTAGGAATTAAATAAATAAATTTATATACACTTATGAATTTCTGTCACCGGAACACGAATTGTAACGTAAATAATTGAATTTTGATTATAGGGGTCACATTTGTCATAAAATTGTAAACAGTACCATGTGAGATCTGAAATGAAACAGCTTGTTGTAAGTGTCACAAATATATTTTTATGATTATTATAGACGAAAATTATTGACTATTTTATTATTGACATTTTGAAACACAAATAGAAAATATGAAGTTATTTACTTATACATTACAGGAAAACCTATGATAAGTTTACGGTCTTAAAATACCATGGTATATCTCTAAAAAAAAATGGGCGTAGGCATAAACTGTACCTATCTATCTATCCATATATATAAAAATTACGTATCACGTTGTTTGTCCGCGATGGACTCCTAAACTACTGAACCGATTTTAAAATTGATTTGTACACTGTGTGTAATTTGATCCAACTTAAAAGATACGATAGCTTACATCTCAATTTATAGTCGCAATATTATTTTATTGCAAATTATTTGTCTATTATCTGTTAGCTCCAAACCATTCTTCAAAAGATGGCGCTATATTAAAAATAAAAACGTTTCATATAAGCTGCAAGCATAACTACCACGTGTCACAATTATCTGTTAGCTCCAAACGATTATAACAAATGGCGATATCTGTTTACTGCATTGAGTAAGTATTCAATAGATGGCGCTATGTTAAAAATATATAAATATAAACTACTTTTACGTTCGCCGGGACCGCTAGTATATCAAAAAACTTTTCAAGAATCCTATTAAGTAGATACGGGACTCTAGGTGCGCGAGTATAACTCACACTTTACGTGTTGTTTTTATTCAGCAATAAACCATGTTGGAAATATGGTTTACTTTACCTTTTACCTCCTACATGTAATACATTTTATGTTACCGTAACATAGGTACGCAAACAGGTAAGTTACCTATGTACCTAGTTTAGGTAAATACGTAAGTAACCTAACCGTTTATTATGTAACAGCCAGTCCTTATACATTTTCTGTAGCGAGAAGTTTTAGGTAGTTACCTATTCTGTGCGCCGATATAATTTGATTTACTTGCAATTTAATTTATTTTACTTTTAAACTTTATGACAATGATGTGTATGACATTGTATGACAAGCGGAAGAGATCCCCTTTAGGGATGAGCCCTTCTTTTGTATAATAGTTTTAGTTTATTTAGATTCTTTTTTTACAGTTTATTATTTTGTAATTATATTATAGTCTATACAAACAAACAATTGAATGAGAACCTGCACACCTTTATAAAGTTGATAATTACCTTTTTTTTTATTTACGGGATTATATTTACGTATACTGAAGTAAATTATGAATATAATTATGAATGGGCCCAATAGTAGGACTTTAGGTATCTGTAGGTAAGATGAGATGTGGTTAAGTAAAGTAAAGGTAAACTCTTACCTAGTATGCTAATTAAGATAGTGAATATTGAGTATTGGGCTTTCGTTCAGAGACCAAATCGTTAATGTTTTTGCTAAAATAAATAATCATGAACAATTTGATCTATTTTATTTGGGTTGCGATGCAGGATTTACAGCAGCTACAGCAACTTTTTCATAAAAAAGTTTACTATAGCAAGCTAAAGCTGTAGATATATTTTGCCTGCATGAAAAAAGGCGACGAACGAGCGGAGAAAACCACTGCACCGCACAGTACACCGGAGCGCTTTCCGGAGCAGTGTGACAACCGCCTTAGGATATATTTAATTTTGTGAGATGTTAAAAGTTTTTGGGATAAAAAATAGCCTTCTCTGTGTCCTTGAAAAATTACAGCTCAATTGATAACTCGGTTCTAAGGAAGAAAAGAAAAACAAGCAAACTCGGATGTATGGATTCTTTTTTATTTTTTTTTAATTTAATTTTTGGTTTCAAGTCAACTTCTACACAAATTTATCCAAATTACTATGGTACACTGTACCCTGGTCATTAGTAATCTAATCTACGGACTGAAGAAACCGTAAAAAATGCGTAAAACTACAAAGTAGTACTATCAAGTGTATAATTGTAAATAATTAAAAATTATGTATTATAAATATATCATATTTATATTTATGTACCTACTAGTGAATAATGTTCACTCATACATATTTTTGAGAAGTTATTATATAATCTTTATTGGATATACCTAAATCGCAACTTACTAATGACTCCTTCCTCGCAATCAGTGTTCACTCAAATGAGGGTTTGGAAACTAAAAACGTTAAAACAGAGCGCATATTCTCCTTAGCCTCAACACGTCTCGTGAGTTGTGCCACAGAGCCATACGTAGTTCGTATTTATAATTTCTATTTTTAAAAGCTCCTTTAGCACAACGCCATACACGTGACGCAGGAGCATTTGTAAACACGCTGCTTGCCCGCATCTATCATAGGAAAAATGTAAATTTAATGGATATGGGGTCTTAAATGAGGGTTTGAAATATGAAAGTGGGGTTGCATCGACGATGGGTGTTATATACAGTGCAGCAAACTTTTCTGACCCTCTGACCTTGGGTGTATGGTCCTTAGTGTCGTTGTAAATTCACACAATTTCAACATGGCGGCAGTTGTTTTGATTTTTGGCCACCAGGTCAGAAAAGTGTGTTGCACTCTACGTTTGTTTAGGGCTGCCATCCGTCCGGGTTTCCCCGGATTTGTCCTATTTTAGAGGGCGTCCGGGGAGCGTCCGGGCGGGGTTTTAATTGCAGTCCGGGTTTAATTAAACTCCACAAGAGAGCCAAAAGATCATGTTTGCGAAGTTGATTTATTATCAGTTCTGAAATGGTTTGATGAGGTCTCTTCTTCAAGAAGTTTCGTCGTGATTATGTCATTGTTTACATCAAAATATAGAATTACCGAAGGAAATAATTTTGTGTTTCTATGATTGCTTGCATCAGTAGCCGCGCTCATAAATAGTATGTTTTGTAAATCTTTTTTAAGACCGGCAATCGACAAAGGGCTGAGAACTCCTGTAGCTTTAGTACGATTACATGAAAGTTTTCTTGCGGTAGAACTGACCCCTAGAATGTTTCGCGATTGAGAGCGCAACAGTCCGGAGAATTAAAGGAAGGTTGAATTTAACTAAATTAAGTTAAACCTGTTAAATTTTTTTGAGAAAGTTTTGTTGTATTACTTTAAGTATTACTAAAATATTGCAAAGTATGATTTTATTCTACATAAATAAATAAAAACGAAAGACTGATTTAATTTATTTGAATAGTTCTATGAATAAAAACAGCAAATTGTATTTTGTTTGATTGCAATATGAAGAAATAAACTTAAAGGCTTCGCTGTCCGTCCATCCGTCCGTCCGTCTATCACCAGGCTGTATCTCATAAACTGTTATAGTTAGACAGTTGAAATTTTCACAGATGTATTTCTGTTGCCGCTATTACAACAAATACTAAAAAACAGAATAAAATAAATATTTAAGGGGCTCCCATACAACAAACGTTTTTTGCTCGATATTGATAACGGCAACAGGTAGACGCTTAAAATATTCATAGAATATTTAGTAAAAATAATGAAATTAAAATAAAACAAATATTTGAGGGGGGCTGCCCCTTTTTACTTTAACTCTACACTACACACCACAGCCTGCGTACGGCACGTGTATCAATCATTAATTAAGTGCGAACTATCGCACCTTTGGCTCCAAACGAAACGCACCCAACAAGTAGTAAAACCATTTTTCAAGAGTGAGGGTAGAAAAAATAAAAAAATACCAGCATCGGCAGAATCTCTGCAGCCATTTTACATTTACTCAATGTACCTCGTGCTATTTGCTACTTTGCTGCGTAACAACAGAGATCGCCATTTGTTATAATTAATTATGTGTTCTTACTCAGATTCTGAAGATGACTACGAAATGTGTACGATTTCCAGAACAGGGTTCCGTTTGCCGTTTGATCCTTCCGCTTTGGAGGGAATCATTCTGAAGATAAGCGACTGTTTTGACCTCCGTGTGATGCTGAGCAATCGCAAGACGCAGGGTGCGCTGTTGGTGACCGCCGGGCTGGCCATTGCAGGCGGCCTCGTGGGGAAGCACTATGGGGGGAAATTCGGGGCTGCGGTGGGAGGCGCAGTTGGTGGAGCAGTCGGGCTTGGAGTAGTAGGTGAGTTTATGTGTTGATTACCAGACGTGATAGGTACTATGTGATCGATATAAATGTATATTAATCACGTGGATTACGGTGTACCACTAAGGCAAAGTTTAACATCAGCTTTCAATAAGCCGATGAAATTAAAATATCCTATGCTCCACGCGTTCAAATGAGCAATGTATACAATAATTTCATATTGTTTAAGAAGCTTGGTAGAACACTTGTTTTGTTTTCAAACATCGCAATCCCTATTGCACACGTCGTGCGGCTCGTGCGCGACCACAGGGATATTTACGTAGACCATCATTTTTAAAATAGAGAAATATTCAGAAAATTAAACTATGTCAAACTATTTTTGTACTTTACATGCGACAACATGTATTCATGGCATATGGTTGCGGATAGTCACGTACATCCATTTGAAGTAAAGTGTATAAGTAGCCGCACTCGGACATAAGCCGCACCCAAAATGTATGTGAAACCGACAGACAATTAGAACATAACGTGTGGTAGAACGAGAACTATTGGTGCGTTTCCTATTGTCAGAATTTCTGATACAAAGAACGACTATGTCACATGAAAACGAACATAAAACCTGTCCAGACAAATAAAATTCCTTTTGTTTTATTTCTAGCGGTGTCCATGAGAGAGGTGTGGGAAGACATCAAGTCGAAGTTGGCAGATTTGTACGAAGTGGTGTACGACTACCTGGCCGGGCTTGGCATTGAAGACTACAAAAGAGCGGCCATATTTCTCACGCAGAATAATCCTGATGCTTCCCAGTTGGCGTCAGTAGTCATGCAGATGGCATCACAGTTGCTTGGCACTAAAGTAGTTTCTAGTCTTATTAATTCTTAGGTTTCTTGTAATGAAAATAGGTATAGTATCTTTTTTATAGAAATAATGTGTTTGTCGGTTATATTTTATCTTATGTTATGTTATCTTCATGTTTAGAAAAAAAAAAAAAAAATTTGAGGAAAAAACTAGATATCGTTAGTAACAGAATAACAATATGTGATTTCCTGTCGCGACAGCCACAGCTACCTCTAGTTACGTTCAAGTGTGAATAAGAAATTAAAGTAATTCATTTTAATGTTTTAATCAATTGTGACTGGCAAAATACATACCTATATGGATTACAAATATTTTAATATCGACATTTCAATAAACTCTGTGAGTAAATAATTAGCAATGAATGATTTATATTGACGAAAATAAACTTAGGGTTAAGACATTTTTTTATAAAGACTCGATTAAATTTCTGTTTGACTAATAATTGGCTGAAAATAAATTTGTTAATGTATAACTGAGTTGTTTTAATAAAAATAAAAACCCAGCCAAGTGGGAGTCGCACATGCATAGTATAAGAAATATTTGCACTAACCTGATAGAAAACATGCTTTGACAGTTATTTGGACGGCACAAAACATAAGACCTTAAACATTACGAAACTAGACGAGATCCGTTTTTGTCATTTGGCTACGAAACCCCTAAATTTTATTCCGTTCATAACAAACGAACATCCAATAGCCAACTGCAACATAAATGTAAATAAAAAAAATATTTTCGGTTTTCCGTCACGGACTTTACGTGTAATAGCTTTAACTTAAAACCGTGCAAGTGCTCCTCCTTAGATGAGGAGTTGAGCGACATAAAATTACGACATTGAAATATTAAATTTAATATTTTTTCAAATTTATATAAACCTAATTTTATTATTATAAAGCGAAACCACTTTCTTATATTTCACCAAATACACACTTAAGAGAAAAGATACTTTTTGCCATGTACCTATGCAAAACATTATTTGTTTAACATCTATTTTTAGGGTTCCGTACCCAAAGGATAATTAGCGGAACCCTGTCACCAGGCTGTATCTCATGAACCGTGTTGTTCTTATACAGAAACCTCCTCCGGCGTGTACACAACAATTTACCAAATTTTCACTAACCCTTAGAGTGCGAGTTCAAGTCGCACTTGGCCCTTTTTATTTTAAAATCTTGCCCTAACAATAACAAACACAACAAAAAAGAATTATCCACTTTGGTGCCGTCCTTCAGAAGTTATGGCGTGACCAAGGGAAACAGGGATTCAATTTTACCGAATAGCTAAGTGGCACATCTAGCTATTCTTAAGCGAAAATGTAACACGTTTGTTTGTTTGGAACAATATTCAAAGTTAAGCAACATCGAGCTTCGTTAGTAATTGGATCACCCCGCAATTTGGGTACTCAGCATGAAACTTACAGCAAGTTTTGGTAAGTTTATATATCGCACATTTGCAAGTTTCGGCCTTAGCATAGCTGAAACATGACAGTAATTTGCATCTTATTCTTACTTTGAACCTCATCGAAACTTAATAATTGATGTAACTGCAATGATGCGTATGAAAGTTTATAAATGAATTTTGCAGCAATATAACTCACAAACTTATTGAGGTTCTATTATTCAACATTTTTGCAATATAGTAAATGTGATGTTAGGAGCGCAATGCCGAAGCAATGTTTATTTTAAAACATTATTATAACAATCACTTTGCTAACAAAAGTTACTGTCATTTTCTAATGTTTTATACACAATTGATCGCCCACTGGTTACATATTGATAGGTTAAAAAAGATACTTGGCAATGATACGTATATGTATTAGGCTATATTACCTCACATTAAACTGATTCTGTCTCTACAGGACATAAAGGCCGTCCATTTATCACGTCATGTTTTTTTAGCATTTTTTAATCTCACAAAATAGATACCAAATTTACAATTTAAATATTCTAAAATATAAATCAAGGATTCAAGCAGGATAACAAAAAATTCCAATCGCTATAAAATTGACCCGCCGATATCGCCGCTTATCAATGTTATTATTGTCACATTCGGCCATTTTCTTCTATCTCATTTTCTCATGGGCACTATGCACTTAATTTGGATTTCTCACTCCCACGCTTTATTGGTGTTTTGAACGAAGTGAAAAAATACTATGTCTATGGGTAAAACCCAAATCTCTTCAAAACTGCTACTTTATAGACATATACACTATCTGTTACTTTTAATAACTCTGTAATATTAGTAAAGTCATTGAAAACATTTTGAGGTGGGGTAGTTGGGGGAGGGGGCTCAGCCGTCGGCGCCGGTATCTGCTCAATTTGTGAAGATGATTTTGGGGGTGGTCATGATCACCACTGATCTCAACTTCACTGGTATTTTGGCATCGAATAATCACTTATATCATCTTTTTATGCCACAAAATCAAATTAGTCCAGTCAAATTAGATACATTTTAGGCTAAAAAAACATTAATTGGTAGAGTTTTGAATTTTGTGTCGTTGTTCATTAAAACCTCCCGTTTAACATACTAAAAGTCCCCATCGATAGCTGTTGCGCTCGCGCCACCATCTTGGAAAATAGGTACCCTTTTTTAGGTTTTGCTTATACGGAATGCAATTATTGCTGATACGGAAAAAATGTGTATTTTAAAACTCATTACATCAGCTTAAAAACTATAGGTTATTAAATATACTATAAAAAAGCTCATACATATTACTATTGTATCTCTAGTATTTTAGCTGTAATCCCACGTTAAAAAGGAAAATTATTTATTTTTTTGCTGCCGATATACCGTTTGTTTTATGTTTACTCCAAAATGGTTCAAATATATTTTTTTAGATTTATTTCGCGAAACTACCAAGAGAGAAAGAGAGAGAGAGATGAGAGGGTAAAAAGAGAGGCAAATGAAAAGTAGCAAATGCATTATGTGACATAATGTGTATGGCTAGGTCGGAATGTGTTTCGGGACCACTTGGTGGGTATAAGTACCATAAAATACTGAAAATCCATGACTAGCCATCAGCTGATCATTGTCTCGTAGGTATGCCTCACTTCCCATAAAGACTTAGGCAACTTATTCCGATTTACGTGACTTTGTATGTAAATGTATATAGTTACCAAGCACCGTTTATAGTACTGCAATACAACATACATAGGCTGAAAATACTTGATGCAGCGATTTCACATAACGTAAGCCTAGTTTTCTGTATCTAGCTAGACGGATTTTGCTTTGACTTCCTTCGCGATATTATATGTCCCTCTGACTCCTATCCGACAAAGGCGTATTCAAGAAAGCCGTTAAAAGCTTATTAGCTTAAAGCAACTAGATCGCATCCACTCTTATTAGATCTCACGACAGTCACTAAGTTAAGTTACCATCAGCGAGTGCTCTAAACAAGCGTTCACCGGTGCCCGAGGGCATAGAGTTATTATTACTATTATATTATAAGAGAGCCCAACGCCGCACGCCGACAACGTAACAATTATCCCTCTGCCGAATACTAGACTCCTTCTCCAAAAGTGTCAAGAAGGCTACATGCGTACAAAAAGCAGTCAAGAAAACGCGATGGAAGTGATGTGGCCTGGCCTCCAGGCTAACTGGAGTTGAAGTCGACACCCTGAACGCCATGCCTTTCTTCCGAAGACTAAATTAATTCCTGTGACGACAGCTAAAAGACAGACTGCTTAGAAAAAACTTAGAGTCGTAATGCTTGCTTAGCACTTAACTAGTAGACACCAATCATAACCGCAAGGTAGATAGTGAGGTCAAAAGTAGATGCGCTCTCCCGCCGCTTACCTCTTTACCTCCAGTCATTGTAGACGAGGTTCTGCAGACTATCAAAATTAAGTTCATCCCTTATTTATTTATAAATAAATATTTATAACGGGGCGATATCGAACTACATTTATTTGCGACATAATTAGGGTAAAAATGTCCTGTGTGAAATTGATCGCTTTGAGTAAACTTTATTAACAGTTACTAGTACCACGGCTACGTTATTTCATAGACACTAAGTATAGACCACTTTACCAAAGTCATTTCGGATTTTGGTCAACAGAACAGGGGCACTGCATCACAGATTACACGGAGCAGATATAAATATACCTATAGGAGCGCTATTTTTAGACGTGGCGACAGCGTTCAATAAATACTTTACAACGGTTTTTAGCTGTTATATTAATAAGCTCTTTCACATACACTTAGATCGCTCTTAACTGGTTTTTATTGTATGCACTTGCTAATAGTAGCTTGCGAGTTACTGTTGGGTGACAGATTTGATGACCACATAAATATTAGAGATCTTATGAGAGCAGGAATGAGAATTAGCTGTGGTAAGCTGATTATTTTAAGAGCTTTCTTGAATTTGTCCCAGTTTATCACAGTCTGTCGCAGTGGCTTCGTAGGCCTGCGGCCTAAGGGACATAATAACCAAGAGATTGTTAGAGCAAAGTTCATCCAGTACTTTTATAGAGCGCCAACTTAGGCTTATGTTCTGTAGAAACACTATGTTGAGTGTGTCCAGCCTATGGTTGCCATTAACGGCGTAGTTAGTAGCAGTCATACTGTTAAAATTAAGTTTGTTTATCCGTCTGTCAAGAACCTTGCCTTTGATATACTCAGGATAGGTGGTTTTATCGGAATCAGACGCGATGATGATCGTTTGATGGCTGGTCGGTCTAGCCTATTCGCTATTCTTACTCACCAAGCGGACTCCGCCCTGCTATACTCATCATGTCGCATAATGCATCTGCCCCTGAATTATCTTTCCCCTTTTCTCTCTCTCTCATCATCTCTGTCGGTTTTTCTATCTCTAGGTCGTGTCATGGAATAAGAATCATTTTTGAAGATATATATGAACATTTTAGGAGTAAACAGAAACAAAACTGTATATCGATAGCAAAAATATAAAAAAAAATATTTTCAATGTTGGATAACATCTAAAGTATTAGAGATAACAAATATATATATATAGATCTTTTTATAGGAAATTTAATTAATTACAGTTTTTGGATACACGATTTTATCGTATTAATAATTATTGCCGAGATATAAGCAAAAAACTGAAAAAGGGTACCTTTTTTCCAAGATGGCGGTGCGAGCGCAACAGGCATCGATGGGGACTTTTAGTATACACAACGAAAGGTCTTAATAAACTCTAATAATTAATGTTTTTTCATTTTCTAATTTGACTGGACTAAATAGTAATATGAAGATCACATACAATTTAATGTAATTGCAATGTAAGTATTTTATACGAGATAATTTAAGATTGCCGTATTTTTGCAATTGAGATTGTCGTTCAATCAATCAATCAAAATCATTTATTCAATTTAGGCTACAATAATTGAGTACTTATGTATGTCACTACGCCATCGGTTCGTAAGTCTATTCTCCTTCCTTGTCATTTCCTTTCTCTTTTTTTTTTTTTTTTTTTTTTTTTATTCCACTAAGGTGGCAAACAAGCACACGGTCCGCCTGATGGTAAGCGGTCACCGTGGCCTATGGACGCTTGCAACACCAGAAGTATCACTCGCGCGTTGCCGACCCTTCAAAAATCCAATAACTTCTTTAAATAAATAATTATTGCCGAGATATAAGCAAAAAACTGAAAAAGGGTACCTTTTTTCCTTCCTATCATAGAAGGACACTTTCCATTACAAACATAAAAAACATAAAATGCACAAGCACAACATAAAAAAGTATCTAATTGCAAAATATAAAAAAAGACAGTTTTATGTTCATCACTTATCAATGTCTTACAGTATTGATAAACAAAACAAATAGTAAGACTAAATACAAGGATACAAAGAAGTTTGCAAGAGCAGACCAATCTCCAAAGGCGGCACCCGTTCACGAGTATGATACATGAATTAGCCATCAAAGAGAATATAATCACTATGTTTATCAGCCATCGCTTCGCTCAACCATGTTTTTGACGTTGAGAGTCAGCCCCCAGATTCTTAAAACCTTTAACTAAACTGTTGCTTTTATATTATAGGTATTCCATTACTGTACAAATTATATTTTATTTCATTTCCATACTCCCTAACAAAAAAAAGTGCTATGGAATAGTGTTTTAAGCCTTATAAAGGTTTTTGAAGAACTTGAAGTAAACTGTTTTTTATTCTTTCTTAGGCAAATAAAAGGTTTTTTACCCCTGAAAAGACCAATTATGTATGACACTCTAGCGCCGGAGTACAAAAGAACGCTTTCATTCTGAATTTTTAACCGCATTTTTAAGTTCTAGTTCTCCCTCTTAAGGGGCAATAGAAGCACCGATGCCGATTCTTATTTTATTTCTATTACGTTAATAAACACATGTTTTTGTGAATGACAATAAGCTTTGCATAAAAATATAATAAATTTGCTAATGTTTGCTAGTTCTAATATACGATTTGATACAAAACTCGTGTTACAAAGACCAAGAAATAAACATTAACAAAAGTATGATCCGCTTGCCCTGGGATGCCCCGATATTATGGTTTATTGCCAATGGTTTATTACTCTTTTGCTGTAGTCGACAAGAAACTTACTCGCGCGGGCAAACACCTAATAAAGTTATAAAATGGTAACACAACGTTGATCTTCATCCATTTTGTGTTATTACTTTAAAAATAGGATGAATGATACCATGAAGGTAAAACTTATTAAGAAGTTTAATATTTTAGCAAGTGCTATGATATTGTATCTTCTTGAAATAAATAAATTAGAATGAAATTACAACTCCTTCTTGTATTTCTAAAAAATTATGCAACCACAGCATCTCTCCGTAGTATAAAATGGTACAATACTAGTCTGTGATAAAATCTATATAATTTCCTTCCTTCCTTCCTTCTTCGATGTGGAGACCCCGATTTCGCATTATTGCATATCATTTCACCAGAGTCATGAGTAAATATAGTCCTGTGCTTATAGCTAGTTTGGCGAAGCGCCATATTCAAGTTTTATCGCGCGTCCTCGTTTTCGTGTCCCAAGCTCCCTACTAGGGAGATTTGGTGTGCATCCTTCAGAAATTGCGCGTTATGTCCTGCTTATTTCTTTATAATTCGCTATTCATGAGCCTTCGCTGCACAATTCTTAATACGTTTTCGTAAAAAACTGCTAAAATATACACATCGAAACACACTAAATGAATTTAGAAAAATTAAACTGAAAAAAACACTACTCCTTTAAGATACGCGCCAAAACTCCATTTTTTATATAATTTTTGTTATTTACTCATTAGGGCGTCAAAAAGTAGCGCAAAACACCCACCTCCCGACATGGGTTTTTGATAGCAACATTTTGTAGTTAAACCGCTCAGACGAAACGCTAAAAGTCAACATTAGATTTTGCTATGATTTTGCCAGACATGCATGAAACGCAAACCGCTTACAATTTATGCTAAAAAGTAGTCAGCTGGAACGCCCTATATGAAGAACAACAACGAAGAAATAAATAATTTATTTGCTCGTTTTTTTTATTTGGTTTGCGTCTGATTTCAAACTGTACTTGCTGCCAATTTTCACAAAATAAATGAAATTATGCGCATTTAAATTATTTGCTACTTAATCAATTAACCCAATTAAAATGTCAATGGAAATTCAGCCCTATGTAGGGCTTGATGAGCGTTTTGATCCCGCCTGGTTAGAACAAATTTTATTGCAAATAGGTATGTATACAAAAAAAATATTGAAGACAATGTTACGAAGCATTGGTTGCCCGTACCGGGAATCAAACCTGAGACCTTCGACATGATAGTAATATCACTGCGCCACTCGGTTTTCTGTTTTGGTTTGGGTGTACAAAGTCCCCATACCTATATTTTGATGTTATAAATCGATAGAGTACACTTTCAGCAGCATTGATTGTATGGAGCACTTAGAGTCACTAAAACGGGGCGCAGGGGAAAAAGAAAGTCAGTTTTCCTCAGGGCGTTTTGTACACCCCAATTAAGCACTTTCGTCCATCATCCATCGTGGGGACCTCCTTCCCCTTGCGCCCCCATTTAGTTACTCTGACCCTGCCTTTTGATAAAAGTTTTTATAACACTAGAGGTTTGGTAAGGGGTCAGACCAAAAATCTCCCAAAAGTATATCTACGACATGCTCATCCAATGCTTCAACCAAACTCAAAATGCTGGGTTTCTGGAACACAATCCCTTTTGAAAAACATAACATTTTTTTTTCATCATCAAAATATATGGTCCCAATATAACCATAAAGTCCCAAGGCTTCATAAAAAAATTCTTAAAGCCCCATTTTTATAACCTAACCATAACAAACACAAGTGCAAAAGGGTGTAAATTTACTGGTCGGTCGGTCAGTTCCCCTTGTGCCCCGTTTTAGTTACTCCAAAATCTGATTTAGTTATTCTATAAATCCTGGACAAGGTTGTTGTTTGTAGCAGTACTATAAACCCTACATAAACTAAATTGGTTACTCATCAATGGATACGTGGTCATAGTGGGTCTCTAGGCAATGATGCGGCAAATCAGATGGCAAAGAGAGGATTGGGAACTAAAATTTTGGAACCAGAACCAATTGTACCAATACCTTTTACACAACTCAAAACGTGGTTACCTGACAGAACCTTACAACTGCACAACAAACAGTGGGCAGAGTAAACAAACTGCAGACAAACCAAGAATGTTCTTACATCCTTGGATGCAAATCTGTCGCACAAGCTATTACAACTTAGTAGGAAAAACGTACGCTACACAGTTGGCATAATAACAAGTCACTGCCCGCTAAACAAACACTTTTTTAATATCGGTGTTACCGACAGTCCTTTACGCAGGGGTTGCATGGAAGCCGAGGAGACTTCTTTTCACGTGGTTCTACATTGCAAAAGCGTGAGCGACCAACGGACAAGGCTCCTCAAGAATCCACAAACCATGAGCGCTGAATGTGAAAATGAACATCAGATGCCCCCTTGATTTTTGGATGGAGCTGGAATAGTATGAGTAACCAATGAAATGAACTGGTTCCGTACGTACAATGGCCCTATCATGAGGCTAAGTGCGAAAAATATAAGTCCAACTAACGTACATAAACCAATCAAAACAAGATAAAACAACATGATTTCATTCCATTTCCTATTCTAATATCTGCAGGGGACACATTTGAAATCCAAATAGTATGGGACAAAGAAGCAGCTTTGTGGACAGGAGCCTTTGCTCTAGCTGGAGGGTTGCTGGGTGGATACTCCGGAGGTCGCATGGGGGCAGCACTTGGTGCTGGTATAGGTGGAGCTGCAGGACTTGGAGTGTCTCGTAAGTACTTACATTATTACAAAAAAAACTCATCATTTCAACCTTTATCTATGCATTCATACTATTACAAAATAGTGGGACGATATAAATATATCTGTAAAAAAAGTCTTGACTAATTTACACATACCCAGCATAATTATAAATAAATAAACTCTCTTAAACACGATTGAAATGGTGGGAATAGAAGTAGAGAAAACAATGCCACCACTAGATATTCTCTACATATCTAGAGAATTAATGGATTAAAAAGTTTTGGCTGAAGTTAAAAATAGCTTACTTGTGTGCCTAATTCATATTTAGCAGCTTTTCAGCTCATACATACTTGATAGAGTAAGCGCGCCATTACCGCCTGTGACTAAAAAAAAGAGGCCACCTACCTCATCAAGAGGAGATACTCCTCGCCAACCAGGACGGGTACTCCTACCAGTACAAATTAATCTCCCGCACCTCGAAAAAGGGCACTGGAAACCCCAGCAATAGTGCAAGACCTATCTCTAAATTCAGTACGTTCAGTCAAAATTTGCCATTTACCGATTCACCAAAGGAATCGTCAATTATGCCAGAATGATTGTTCTTTGCGTTCTCATTTAACAACATTTTCTGTTTTACTAGAAACGAAAAACAATGCACTACAATCCACTACTAACCTTTTTTTGTATATAGTCCATTGAAATGTTACATGAGCTTTGCATTTGTTAGAGGACACAATTTTATTTTTGGGACATGTGTGGGGTGTCAATAGAAGCTTAACTTCAAGTTTGAGGGGTAGCCACCCTTGTCATCCGGCTGCCATCTTGGAAAAAGGGGTGAAAACACTTCGATATCTCGGTAACTATGCGTCTCACAATTACGAATTTACGAATTTTCGTAAAGACATAATTTGTAGCAAATTGTTTTGCCTACAAATATGTTCATATAACTTTTTGCCCTAAATTAAAAATAAAGAAGTTATAAGCAAAAAAGTGAGAAAATTTTTATAAAAATTCTCTTTTTTGCTCTATAACTTTTTTTTATACATTTTAGAAAACAAATTACCTCAGACCAGTCTTGTAGATGATCTTTTGAGAAATTTTTTTCTCTGTAATTGTTTTTAATTTCATTCATTCAAAACGCTATTGCATGGCTCATGAGAATCCGGTCGAAACGAAATGTTTAACTTATTTTTGATTTTTTTTGTTGTAAATATATTCTTAAAAAATTTTTGTTAAATTTGTACAACTTTACTTATTCATTCCTAACTCTTTTCCCCGCCACCTATGAGGTAGAGTCTGTAGGCGCTTTTTTTTTTACGTCACATTCTAAATTAGCTGGTGGTACCGCGCTATTCCTGAGTGAGAAAGTCTATCGATCTTTGCTCACTCTTGTTGGCGAACGTTTTTTCATAGCTTTATACGGCGGTAATAAAGACGACTCACTAGACGGCTTGCGATACAAACGATTTGCCAAGACAGTGACTAAAAATTCATGTAATTTATCATTGCTGCCTCCAACACAAGATGCAGCTCGTTTTCACAGTCTCCGAGTATATCACTAGGTCCAGTCGTTGCTCGGAAGATATAAAAATCCTGAAGATTGGGGCTGGAAAAAGCATGCAAACATTTGGATGCTAATACAAGCTTCCAAGCCTCCAGCACCCCCCGATCTTATGAAATTAATTTTCTGCAGATGCAAAGGAAACTGTGGAAGTATGTGTGGCTGCAGAAAAGCAGGCCTGAAATGCTCTACAGTATGCCTCCATTGTTCAGGCGAGACATGCAGCAACATTATGGAAATGTCAAAGTTAATGGAAGAAAACGAATTCGAAGATAAACTTCCAACTATGACTCCAATTTTAATTTAGAATTCCAATTAGAATTTTGATTTAGAGATTCTGAGCCACAGCCTGGACCATCGAAGAAAAGTACATTAGAGTAGCTAGCTAATAAGTGATTGAAAATATTATGATGTCGAGGATTACCTTATACGTAAGATGTCCGTGGAGTAGGCCTACTGGAAAAACCACGTAAAAAAAAAACGCGCCTACAGACTCTACCTCATAGGTGGCGGGGAAAAGAGTTAGGAATAAATAAGTAAATTTGTACAAATTTAACAATAATTTTAACAAGAATATATTTACAACAAAAAAAAAATCAAAAATAAGTTAAACATTTCGTTTCGACCGGATTCTCATGAGCATTGACGAACCCGGTCAACATTGAAGCGCTGTAACAGCGTTTGAAATGAATGAAATAAAAAAAAAAACAAAGAAAAATTTTCCTCAAAAGATCATCTACAAGATTGGTCTGAGGTATTTTTTTTGTAGAATGCATAAAAAAAGTTATAAAGGAAAAAAGAATTTTTTTTTTAAAATTGTCTCACTTTTTGCTTATAACTTCTTTAATTTTTTATTTAGGGAATAAAGTTATTTAAACATATTTGTAAGCAAAACAATTTGCTGCGAATTATGACTTTACGATTTTTTTGGAAGACGCATAGTTTCCGAGATATCGCGAAAAAAGTGTTCTCACCCCCTTTTCCAAGATGGCGGCCGGATGACAAGGGTGGCGACCCCTCCGACCCCTCAAACTTGAGGTTAAGCTTCTATTGACCCCCCACACATGTTCCAAAAATAAAATTGCGTCCTCTAACAAATGCAATATTCGGTCCTTGAATTGTAACATTTCAATGGACTAATAAGATTTAGACGCGAAAGTATTTTTTTCGGAATTTCTTAGGTTGACTTTTTTAAATATTTTTGTCTAATTTTTCTGTTTTACTACAAATAACAAAAAGTTAACTACAATCCACTTATAACCTTTTTCTAAGAAACAGCCAGAAAAATGGCACTACAATCCACTACTAACGTTTTTCTATAAGAAACACGTGCAAAAGTTAATATTTCAGTAATTCGTAGGTTATCGCTATTTTAATTTTTTTTTTTTTATATTTTTGTTTTACTACAAACGAAAACAAATGCATTAATATTCGTTATTAACGTTTGGGCTATTAAACATTTTTGTGCATATTCGTAAATGACATTTTTTAATTTTTCTGTTTTACTACAAACGAAGAAAAATGCATTACAATCCATTACTAACGTTTTCCTATTAGAAACATCCGAAATAAGTCATTTTTGCAATTTCGGGGGATGAGCCTTGTGAGCGTTTTTGCCCGCACATTAAGGCGCCACTTTTAGCAAAAATGCCAACTACAACTCACACATATTATTTAGAAACTATATAAAACCTTCTAAAAATAGCTTATGACTAACTTTATATTTGCGACATTTGGATTTTAGAAATGCGTTTTCTACGAAGAGAAAATTGAGGATATCTAATGGCGGTGCTAGTGGGGTGTAAGAGGGCCCTTAAAAAGTAAAGTTCAAACTTCTCTAACTTTGTTAATTTTTGTTGAGTAAAAATAAAACTTATGATAATGATAATAATAAATACCTAAGAATTGTTTTAAAGATTCACGGTTAATATCACTACTAAACATAATGTTTTACGAGGTTCTTACCGTGATTACAATATCGGGAGCTCATTTCCACGGCTAATCACGGTAAGAACCTCGTAAAACCTTATGTTTATTGTCTATTATAGAGTCATTTATTTTAATGTCCAAATTTCAAATGTTACTATTGTGAGTTTGAAATTGTTTTTTATTATTTTAGTTTTATTTATATTTATTGCCAATTTGTTTTCATCCAACCGTTCTGTATTTTACCTAGGGTCATATAAGTCTCTTTTTTAAGTCATCTATATTTATAGAATGAATAATAACTGTGGTATCATCTGCAAATAAAATATAATCATGTTTGGCACTTTTGGCAAATCGTTGATGTAAATTAAAAAAGCAAGGGACCAAGAACACTGCCTTGTGATACACCGCCTTTGTTGTTAAGGAATCACATCAGATTGCAAAAAAAATTAAGTTTTTGTAAGTTCTTTCATTAAAAAAACATATTGGTGAAATAGTGGTATTTTGTTTTCACCTTATAATTTTTGTTTCACAACCTTTTCTCATTTTAGAACTGGTGTCGCTTCGAGACATATGGCTGTCAGTCAAGGATAAGCTGATGGAGTTATTGTACATCATACTGAACTGCCTACGTAGATTAGACCCCATTGACTATATAAACGCCTTTGAGATCCTCATGGCATGTACAGCCAGTAGAAGGGAACTGGTACTCACCATCGTTAGTTTCATCTCTCATAAGTTAGGCAGAGAAGTCCTTTCCAGCGTTGCTGGAGCTGGAGCATGACATCTTGATGTAGGTAGAATATTAAATAGTTACACAAAAAAAAAAATACAATGATTTTTTTGTTTTTAGTAAAATGAGTAAAGCAAGGTTCATGCAATCACAAATTATTCTGAACAAAAGATTACCCAATTTGTAATCATATTTTAAATAAATCATTAATTTCATTAAAAGTTATGTTGTAAAAGTATATGCTATGCAATAAAAAAATTGTTTCTCTCAAACATGCTACGACACGCGATCATATCTTGCACAATCCTTGAAAAGTATCCGAGAGCGACCCGCATTGTAGCCGGCCGCTCGACCGGTCAAATATGTAATTACAAAATAGAATGAACTTTTTTAAACACGATTATTGATAATTACAGAGATAACTTAAGTTTTATTTAAATTTCGGACTGTCACAACAAAAATAATGCGCCATTAAATTTTTGACCGCGGCGAATTGACGGCAAAATTACCTAAACTAATTTTATTATTGTGAGTCTAAATCGTTTTTAAATAAACATGTACGTTATTATATTATTGTTTTAATTTACTCGCATGTTTGAGAAAAGCACTATACAAGTCGTGGCCACATCTGAGCATAACCGCACTCTGTGATGCGTGCCTCGACTACACCTCAGCCTGCATACTCACAATCGCCTGGTTATGCTGCGTTTCCGGGCCGCGGCAGTAATGTACTATTGCCTAATTGTGACTTGCAGAAATGATTTCAATGTTGGTAAACCTTTATCTGCATAAGGAATATAAACATAGTTTTGTAAATTTTATTGTTATGCTTGTCAGTTGTTTTAAAAGATGACTATCTATATTTTACTGACAAAACTAGTTGTTGCATTGTGACATTTTTCATGACAATCATTGGCTTTTACAAGTTTTAAATTTTTATTTAAACACGTTAGAAATTGAAAAATTGTAATGAAGTAGTTGTAATAGGTTATAATTAGGTAATATAAAATATTTGGATATTTAAGTTTCTGAAATTTGTGTAATAAATTGTAATGTGGGCAGCTCACAGCTTGTAAAGTAATAAGTCATAACTCTTTCTTGTAGGTAGTTATAAATTTTAGGTTATTTTTAACTAATTTTTGCTCAATTTGTTTATTTTTTGTTAACCACCCACATTTTTATCAATTAGTATATATTATATTGTGATATAGTATTAAGAGGGAGATATAGGCTAGAAAGTTTATCTCAGTTATACCAACCATTTGTATGTAAATGTCTAAAAATCATTACGTTATTAATACATAATGTTATGAATATATATACATTAAAATTAAATGTATTTGTACCATACGTCATGAGTAAAGTATACCACAACAAGCTGACCTGGCAGATGTTATTTTACCTTATATGTTGTAGCGCCTTTTTAGTGGGGAGTTATAGCAAAATTGACTTCATAAAAAGGCTAATTTGTGATTTTGAAAGATACAGTTTATATCAAAAATATATAACACACATTGTTTGTAAAAGAATATTAAATTTGACACTAAGAACCAACTTTCCTATTTAGGCATGCACTAGAAAAAGAAAAGTTTTATAAAATATAGTCTGTGGGGTGAGACCCACATTCGGTGCTGGTAGCGGTTTCAGGTTTTCGGAAATATTAAGGGCAAATAAATATTATGGCGATAAATCGGTTGCACATATCGTAAAGGCACAGGTTCACGGAGCGCGAGCGTGTCAGGTTTTGGTTTTACGGTTACTTTTTGACTGACTTGAGCGAGAGGCCCCACGGGCGGCTCTCTCCAGGAACCTATGATATGCAGATCGATACATGTGTTGTCGCTCACAGAGCCTATAGATCTAGCCTAGTTATATCTTAAAGTGATCAATAAATTGTTATTTTTAATATGAAATAAATTGTTTTAATGTTGTTATTTTTAATTATTTTTGTATTTAAATATTTGCTACTTTGCAAAGAACAATAGTTATCGAAGTACTCTGAGGGCGCCCCGCACGGTAAGTATATCATCTTACTAGCTAGCGACTGTTAACGAAATTACAATTTAAAATTAGATTAGTGATGTGAAATGTTCTTATGAAATTAGATCGAGTTGTTCCTGGCAATGTTTCTATCGATACCCGTCAACAAATCGTCCGTTATGAAAAAAAAATCAGCCCCCCTACTGGCCCAGGGGGGAGTCACAGAGAAAAGTTAATTATATACAAATGTTGCTGGTGACGATGTAGGTACTCTACGGATTCTTACTGTCAAAATAATGGTTTAGGGGTTACCCCCTTATAAAAAAACTTAATTCCTGCAGCGGTCCGGGAAGGGTTCAAAATGTTTCATACAAACGTTACTGTTGCTGCGTTGTTGTACATCGTCAGATGTACTCTATCGATTTTCACCGTGAAAGTGTATGGTTATGTATCATAAATTTTCATACAAAATTACGAAATATAAATGAGTAAAATTAGCGCCTCCTCAACCAGGTGGCTTCGTTGCGACAAATTTTTGTTTCTTGACTTTTGTATGGTCGCGGTCAAAAAATGTTTACCACCTTAATGATCACAATTGCATGCACACATTTAAGTCACAAGTTCTAAATGTCTATTTCATAATAATTTGATTTACCATAGATTATCTTTTTTCTAATATGACAATCAATCGCTCTAGGACAGGGATGGCGAACCTTTATTAATGAATGTGCCATTTTCTATGAAAAAAACAATACTGTACCTATGACGTGCCGTCAAAAAATCTGGGTTACTTAATAATAATGGAGAAAAATTAAACGAATTGCTGTTAACTTAAAGCTATTTAGATACTTGCAGCTCGAAATGTTTGCAGCAATCGAAATGTTTAATTTTTTTTTTAATTTTATATTCAAATAAAAAAAAAATTAGTGTGATTTCTGCTGTTGCAAATTAGGTGCTAAAAATCTCACATTAGGGCAGGCTCTTACTTTGTTACTAAGCAGTATGGAAGCTAAACTAGAGTTCATTTCTAAAAATGACTTGCAAGCATACGTAGATGAAAATAGAAATTTCATAAATGATTGGCGTGCCCGAATTGCCATGGGTTCGCCATCTCTGCTCTAGGAGATGGACTGACTACTATCAAGTTTTAATATACAGAAAACCTTCTTTGAAAAAACTAATATTATAATTTTTTAACTAAGAATATGAAGAAAAAATAAAATAGACACTTCAAAAATCTTTATTTAATATCTAGTATTACCTCCCTCCGCAGCTATGACGGCACATAGTCTATCTGGGATAGATGCAACAAGACGCGCGCATAGGTCAGTACCATTGATATCATCCAATACTCGAGCACAGTGTGATCTAAGAGCTTGAGGGTTTCTTTCATTTTGACAGTCCCAGCGTTGAACCATAAGCCCCTTAAATTTCCAACATTGTGCAAAGCTCGTCGGATCGTCCGAGCACTCACACCATATAAAGCAGCAAAATAACTAGTTGGTGTGAAACCATTCTCTTCGTAACGACGAATGATTTCTGTTATTTGCGCGGCGGTTAGTATCGGTCGTCGTCCTGAATTATTTCTATAATCTGTTATTTGCCCTTCTTCGCCGTGACGCCTAATCCAAAACCTCACAGTGAATCGCGATATATTGAGTTCTCGTGAAATAGCACTAATACTATGTCCATCTTCGAAAAGAAATATTATTTCAGCCCTTTGCTCCAGGGTTAAACTTGCCATTTTATTTCGTTATGAAAAAATCTTTTGTAAAATTTTACTCTTGTCAAAACGACGTTCAAACAATATTTTTTGATAAATGTAATTTCAACAAATAAAGATATTAGTTCCATTATCAAAGAGTGATCAATAATTCTTGTTGTTTTTCTCGATGCGTCATTTTGCATAATAGCTTTTGAAAGGTAATAAGTAACTTGATATGGCATTTTAGACTTAGTGAAAAAAGTGTGATATAGAATCTAATTTCAAAACTGGTAAACATTTTCTGACCGTGATAGTACAATCCAAACAAAACAAAAGACCGAAAGGTGCAGTGATATTACTTTGGGCTGCCATGTCGAAGGTTTTAGGTTTAAAATCCGGTAAGGGCAACCAATATTACAAATTGTTAAGCTGTCCTGACTGATTTATGTATATACCTACAGATTTTTCGTCTCCGACTCTGGGTGTCTGGCGGCAGATTTATATTTTCAAAAATTAATAAAAAATAACTATTTGACGTATCGTTTCATTAAAAGTAAAGGTACATAGTTTAAAAGTGCGGATTTCATTTTTTAAAGATTACATCATCCAGATGTCTTGCACGCACTGCTCAAAACGGAACCTCGTGTTCCGCGCCACACGCTGCAGTAAGCTCGGTTCAATTGCGCTGATTTCTCTACGAATGTTTTATTTTAAATCCGCAACAGTTAGCGGATTGATGGTGTATACTCTCTCTTTGAGGCAGCCCTATAAAAGGAAATCCATTAGGACAAGTCGGGCGATCTCGGTGGCCACGGGGTGTCTCCAAAGCGACTAATCCGTTTGTGAAGGAAAGCTTCTTGAAGCAAATTAATTTAAGCTCTGGCCGTGAGTACGGTCGCACCATCCTGTTGGAACGATGAATGAGCTCGCAGGTTCGGCAAAGAGAAATTCGTTATCATGCGTCTATTACTCTCACTATTGACATTTGTCGCCTGGTCCCGGGCATTTTCATAAAAAAAAGGTCCAATTATCCAATTTGTGGATAAAATGGATGATGGTTTTAGATGTTTCAGTCGAGGGTTACGGGTTCTTGGAGACCAATAACGTGCCCGTTAAAATGGAAATGAGCCACGTCGCTCCGAAAATGGAATTCACCGTGCGAAAGCGCTTCAACATCGTATCTCAAAAATTTTTGCGACAAAGAAAGTCACTTTCTTTCAGTTCTTGAACGATTTGAATTTTAAAAGGATGGAACTTTAGAAAATTTTGTGAATGATGGCTCTTGGAAGTCCTAATGAGAGCGGCCTCCTCCAATTTCCGTTTTGAAACTCGTGGATTCTAATGTAAACTCCGTTCCACCACTTCAATGTTATCGGGGGTCCTTGAAGATATTCTAGGCCCTGGCCGTCGGGTGTTTAAAGCCGAAGCAGTTGCGCGGAACCTCTGCACCCAGGAACGAATTAAATTCACACTCGGTACCAAAGCGTAGACAAAATTTTCGACGAGCAATCACTAAGAATCTTTACTCTTGAAAAATGCCTCGATGGCGAACGCGCGGTGCTCACCCGACCACTGCGGCATCGTGACTGAGAAATCCGCACGATCTGTGATTCTAAGGACGCCACCCTCCTCCCGCACCGATTATTACTATATTACAGACACCCTGTATATATCTAAAGAATTTATTTACAAAATAAGTATATAAGTATTTGTATCAGTTGTCTGGGTCTTGTGCCCATACAATAGAGCTGTGTAATGACACACAAATATGCCCAGGAATTGTTCTTATTAACTTGATTGAAGGGCCTTAAAAAAGTAGTTAGGAATGGCTGTTTGAGTGTGATCAAAGAGGACCGTGTATACCGGCGTACTAAGATAAAGCGTATGTCCACAAAAAATTAAAATACAAAAAGGTATAAGATAAGATTAAGTTGGACCGCGGCGCGTGACAAGGTTAATAGGATTGTGTTAATTTTATACATAGTGAATAAGTACAAAAACAGAAACACAATACACCAGATAATACACAAACCGTGAACATAAAATCTGACGCCAAAATTTGGGTAAGTCCATTCAATTTTATGAAGTCCTACGTTGGCCCAGTTTTTACGATATAGTTTTTGGTAGCTTAGAGCCTGGTTCGGACCAGATTTATAGGTATTTGGGTCGTTTTATAAATCATTTGGGATTTACTGGTAGTCAGGTAATTACATATTACAAATCGTGACGTTGGGTCGCATCGTTGATAGGCATGGTTAACCGGTCTTATCGCATTGCTAGTCGGACATTCGCAGTGTAGCTAATTAGGTAAACACTTTTTTTGTTGTTGCGATTAAAATTGGCCTACCTGGCCCTGTGGAGCTTCTGCTTGGCGCTGATGTCCTTGGATTGCTTGGACTGGACAAGGCCATGTTACTTCAGCCAGGTGGGTTGGTCGCTCTTCCGACTGATCTCGGATCTGTTATTACGGGCCCAGCACATTCTCTGGCCGCTGAGCCCAAGGCGTCACGGACTCGACCAGTCGATGACGAGTCCGAGTCATATTTTCTCGCCAATACGGGTCGTCTAAATTCTGGCCGGTTTTTTACTTGACTGCCTTTCTTATCCCCTCATCCGCGCTTGGGTGACTCCTGGAAAATAGCCGAAAAAAGGTTATTATCCATGGAGCGCCGAATGCGTTGTGATAAAGAATGCCGCACAAAATACGTGGATTTTATGCGTGAATACTAATCTCTAGGTCACATGTCGGTTTCGCAGGTCGAGTTGGAAGGCAACGAACATTATTTTGTTTCACATCACGCCGTCTTTAAAAATGGTAAGATAAGGGTTGTGTTCGATGGTTCGGCGCCTACATCTTCGGGTGTATCCTTGAACGACTGCCTGATGTCGGGACCTAAGCTTCAGGTAGACATCTCGGACATCTTGACTGGTTTTCGTTGCCACCAGGTTGTATTTGTGGCTGAAATTAAAATGATGTTCCGTCAGGTCATGATACACTCAGAAGATAGGCGGTTTCAGCTCATTTTGTGGAGAGAGGATCCGGCCTCTCTATTGGTTGTTTATGAGCTGAACACCAATACCTACGGGCTCAAGTCGAGCCCGTTAATAGCAAATCGCTCGTTGCTATACTTGGCTGATCGTGAGCGTCTAAAGTTCCCACGCGCAGCTGCTATCTTCCCTTCTGACGCTTACGTAGACGATATTTGTACAGGTGCTTCGTCTGTGGAGGAGGCGTTAGTTCTGAGGGATGAGCTAATCGGCTTGTTACGGGCAGGTGGTTACGAACTGAGGAAATGGATTTCCAATATACCTGCCGTCTTGGAAGACTTACCGTCAGAACATCAGCAGGAGCCCCATCTCTTCCAGAATCCTGAGAATCCTGACTCCATCGCGGTCCTCGGAGTTCAACATCGGCCAGTTCAGGATATCTTCACCTACTCGGTTGAACCGTCAGACACAATGAAGAGGTGGACTAAAAGGCTGGTTCTGTCCACAGTAGCGCGTGTTTTTGATCCTAATGGTTGGGTGGCTCCTGTAGTCTTTTGGGCCAAATGTTTCCTACAGGAGCTCCGGATTTCTGGTCTCGACTGGGATACCCCGTTGACCGGAGACTTGTCTTATTGGCAGGTCACAGCCAAGGACGTCTTCAGTCTTGTCTCAGGACGTCAGGATGCTCTCCTCACCTGTGTTCGACTGGTACAGGCCCTGTCGTTTGGGAAGGAGATTGGTCTTCTCCGTTCAGAGAAAATTGCGGGGAAGTCTTGCTCGTCTTAATTTGCTCCTAGACGAGTCAAAGATTTTGCGAGTGGGTGGTAGGCTTTGTAACTCAGAATTGCCCTATGGGGCTCGACATCCTCTCTTGTTGCCCAAGAGCGGTCATTTTGTTGATTTGCTGATCAGGGACCGCCATGTTAAGAACTGTCATGCCAGTCTCAACGCATTGCTGGCTTGTCTGCAGCGAGAATTTTGGATTTTGTCCGCCAGGCGAGCAGCTCGGAGTGTCATTTTTAAATGTATCCCTTGTTATAGGTTGAAGGGAACCTTGACTCAGCCACAAATGGGTGACTTGCCGTCCGATCGTGTCCGGCCCGCTCGACCTGTCTCTAAGGTTGGGTTGGATTTCGCGGGTCCGTTTTTTGGTGAAGACGTCAAGTGTCCGCAATGCCAGACAGGTTAAGGCCTATTTATGCGTCTTCGTCTGTTTGTCTTCCAAGGCTGTGCATCTGGAGCTCGTTTCAGCCTTGTCTACGGAGGCCTTTGTCGCATGCCTGTCGCGGTTTGTCAGTCGGCGTGGTCTCCCTCATTTAATTCGCTCGGACTGTGGCACAAATTTCAAGGGTGCAGATCGCAATCTGAAGGAAGTCCTTCAGTTTTTGTCGGACAATCACACGTATATTGATTCGGAGTTGTCTAATCGGGGCGTGACTTGGATTTTTGATCCTCCCGGCTATCCTTCGTGGGGCGGTATTTTCGAAGCAGCTGTCAAGGACGCCAAAACTCACCTCCGCCGTGTGATTGGTGAAACGGTCCTTACGTTTGAGGAATTAAAAACGGTATTTTGCAACGTCGAAGCGGTATTGAACTCACGACCGCTTTGTCCGATCTCGTCGGATCCTAATGACCTGGAAGCGTTAACCCCAGGCCATTTCTTGATCGGTAGTCCTTTAACCACCTTGCCTGAATACCCCTTCATTGATGTGTCAGTTAATAGGTTATCGCGCTTTCAGTTGCTTCAACAAATTACGCAATTGTTCCACCGTCGGTCCTTCGGAATATTTACATTTATTACAGCAACGGGTTCGGTGGACGGATAAAATCAACCCCCCTCGCTTCGGAGACCTTGTCCTTTTTAAGGACTCAAATTAACCGCCCTTGCAATGGCGTTTAGGTCGCATCGTGCAATTATTCCCCAGTTCGGACGGTATCCCGCGGATCGCGGAGGTCATGGTAGTAAAGATTTATTCAGTTGGACCACGGCGCGTGACAAGGTTAATAGGATTGTCGCTACTCTGGGAGGACCGGCATCTCAGTCAATCACATATAATCTTTTGACAGGTCGCGGCGTATGTACATTGTTTTGATTGTATTAATTTTATACATTGTGAATAAGTACGTCACACAGAGAAACACAAACATACAAAAACAGAAACACACCACATATTACACAAACCGTGAACATAAAATCTGACGCCAAAATTTGGGTAAGTCCATGCAATTTTATTAAGGCCTATGTTGGCCCAGTTTTTACGATCCACCCTATTTATGTATCTATACCGGACTCGGAATCTATTTGCAATTCGGGTAAACAAAAATGACCTTGACCAGCGTCTTTCGCTTTGTTAGTCTATGCAACATATACATAAATATTTCTCATCGAAAATTGGGAATTTTGTAGATTTTAGGTTTAATCAGTGTCGTGATTTGAAAAACAGTTAAAGAATGTGACAATAAAGGTAATCATGTAAATATTAAGTAAAGTTTGGTTATGTTTACAAGATTTGCAAAAAGATTCTGAGTCTGGTTTAAAATATAAATCATATGACAATAAAATAAAAAACAAATTATTTTAAAATCTATATTTAGTGTGCAATCACAATCTGAGGAAGAAATAAATGCATCTATCACATGTCAAACAAAAAAAATAACAATTTAAAGTCATTATTAGTGAAGTGCTCTTCTGATTACATACCTTCCTCCATATTTGAGTATGTACATTCTAAAACAAAAATACACCCCTTTCCTCACCTTAACCGTTTAAACGTCGCTATACACATATAAATTATTTTATAAAATATCTTGTTTTAGTTATAAATTTCAGAATGTTGTATCACATAATTTCAGTACCTATTCTAGGAATGTTAAGTGCTTTGTTAAACAATTCTACTCGAGCACTAAAAGTAGACAAAAAGTCGTTTACACACTTTATGTATATAACGGAGCATATCCCGCTGTTTTCCGTATACAAACGTATTCCCCTGTTTCCTTCCTGGATTTTGGCATTAGACTTATATTTTTATTCATGATGATAGATATACTTATACAGATATAGGTACACTATGTCTGTATGTTTTGATTTTATTCATATGGAAATCCTTTATTAAAATCTATGTATGAATATGTAAACATATTTTTAAGATATCTTATCAAACACAAAATAATTCATTGCCATTTAGGTGAAGTAATTTCTTTTAAATTTGGTTTGAGTTTTGGAAGAGAACAGTGGGGAATACAATATCCCGATTTTCATGATAGTCACTAGGTATAATCATCTCAAGCTACAGTTCACAATCTTGGACCGAGTCCTAGTCAGTCGTAGCGAGGCAACTAATGTTTTCCAAATACCTATTTCTGTATTAGCTTAGTTGGGCTATTTTCTCTTTGTCTTGAGTATACCTCAACAGTAAAAGTTTCTTTAAACACTGCTTTAATCTAAATCAGATCCCATACAACCTTCAGTGCACTAAATTTCCATGACTTAACATGTTCTTACTTCAAACGCGTCATTACCATATATTGTTATTATTAATTTTCACAAAAAGCATATTCAATCATAAAAACCAGTGAATTATAAAATAACTTAAGTTTTTGTTGATTTTATACAATTTTATTAATCCGATAAAAACTTAATTTATTTAAATTTATGGGAAATTTTATGGATGACGCTGCGATTTGCGATAGTAACACGTTTTGAGTAGCTAAATGTCTTTTAGTTAAAGATATGAGATGTTACACAGTTTGTATGCAAAAAATTATGCCCGCATGATGACTAATGATTAGTTTGTTTTTCTCTCTATAGATCTTAGAACACAAATGCGCCATGAGTAATTTTAGACATTTAAAAGTTAATGCTTTGATCTTGAAATAAGCATTTTTTTTTCCTCAAAGGACCATTTTTTTATATTTTTTATTAAAAGACCTTATTGAGATCACATTTTTCGTTAGATCTTTAAAGCCAAAGAATATTTCGTAAAGTTTTAGAAATAACTGCTAAAAAATGCGACATTAGGCAGCAGTTATATAGCGCCGTCTTTTTTCTTTCGTCGCACGGATGACCTTTCAAAAGGGGTATTATGCCCAATCTCTCGACACAGTATTATTATAATTACGATATTTTTGTGACTGGTACGTAATCTAACGTTTCTTATGTTTATGTGTTGTTACATTAACGTTGTCAATGCGTGACATAATGTGAACCCGGGTTTACAATGAAGGTAAAAAAAGACAAAAGTGGCATGTATGTGAACGAAATGTGTTCTATAAACGATAGTTGATTCGAAATTATCACACATTACACAATATCTTAAAAGTGCGACGCTTTATTTAGGCAAATAAATAAAAAAAACTTGTTACTACTGTGCGCGTCAGAGTTCGTGCAAGTTACGCGCGTCGTTTTTACAGATAAAGACTTATCTTCTTCAATTAACGACAGTAAATAAGCTCGTGGCAAAGGGCCGGCGTGGCGGACTATGACCTAAGCTTCCTTTCTCTAAGGTAGCTGTGCGTCTATGGTGAGGACATACAACGGCTAAGACAACAACAACAACAAAAATAAATACTTAACATTTAACTAAGTACAGAAGAGGTTTCCGCTTAAAACTATTTTAATAAATACTTAAGCGCTATTAGAATTAATCTAAAAAGCTAAAGCGTTTGTCAGCGACACAGAAACAGTTCTTTGTGAGGTTCAGTCGTCGCTATCACAAAATAAATAGGTAAAAAACGACCACTACAATCGCAGTATTGAGGACATTACCCAGCAGCGGTTACATAAGATTTGACATTTATTTTAAAGGTGAGGACAACAACAAACTGTTTTTTATTTTGCTATTAATTAAACATTTTTTACTAAGAAGTGTAGGTATGAAACATATTTGAAGCATTTGTTGTAAATACATATATCATTACTATATATTCATTCTACATTACTATTAATCACCAACATATCTCTGACAAGTTACAACTTTTAAGAACGTCTACAATATATTCCTAAAAAAATAATTATAATGTATCCTTATCATAAGCTCACTGACTTGTAACAAGGAATATAATAAATAAATAATTAAGTAGCTAAAAATATATAACTAAAACCCGTCAATAAATAAAAATGTCATGAAAAGAAAATTAGATTACCCTTTGCCTTGTGATTTTTACTTACTTCTACACTACTTTAGGAAACAAATTAAATATATCTTTTTTTTTCGTCTAACACGCTAAAACATCACATGTGTGAGCGAAACAGCGCGCTACAAACTCGCTTACAAGACTATTGAATTTCATTCAATCCGGCAAATTTTTTAACAAACGTAACTTTTGCTTTACCTAATCGAAGTTCAATTCACTTAATATTTTATCACCATATTCAAAAAAAATTAGGATTTTAACAGAGTGGATTCAAATTATTTCTTAATTAAATTAGATTCGAGACAGTAATAGGAACTGTTTTTAATATTAGAATGCTTAAAGAACTGATGAGGTCAAACAATAATACTAAAACCGAACAAAAAATGGCGAAACTCCAATTAAATTTTTTAAAGGCACTTTTTGTTCAGCTTAGAATCCTAAAGATTATTCATTATACTGCACCGGAATGTTTAAAGATATGTGGAAAACAGTTATCTCGTGCGTTCATTTGTAAATATTTAGTCTTTAAAAAAAAATAACAAGGTTTACAATCACAAGTTGTAATAGAGTTCTTCTAGAACGACCGACTTTACGCGATAGCAATCTGCCATCTCCCTTGCACATATAAAAACTCAATATTCCAGTCAAAGGACAAATGACGATTCTATACTTGTGTGAGCGAAATAGAAAATTAGAGTAATTTGTCTGCTTTTTGACTAGTATTCTAAATACATTATTAAAAACAAAATTAATTTTGTATTTTAAACTAAAAACAATCTTATGATAAAATTTTTGGTTTGTCTAAGGTCACCATAATTCGATCTAACTGTAAATTATTCTCCTATTAAAGGCAATTTAACGGAAAACTAAACATTCAAAGTAGAAGTTTCGCGTCTGAAGTGCAAAGCAATAAATATTTATATAAACTATCAGGTACTAGTTAGCGAATTGCGCAGTTTTTCATTGTTTATCTTCCATCGCGTTTTTTAACTCCATGGCGAGCTTGTAGCCGAGCTCTGGTCTCCTGTCGCGACCTTCAACCATGGCTGCAACCTACAATATCCACATTATTTAATAAAAAACATTCGCCACTACGAGCACAGAATAAAGAATGAACTGAAAAGTTTGGTTATTCCCTGAGCAGTGGCTCGTGGTCGACAAAAAATATAGCGGTGCGTAAGTTTTTCCCGTTCGTGGGAGAGAAACAGCGAAGGCCCCGCCTTTTTAGCCTTGAAGAGACGGAGATCGAGTTTTTTTTACTCTGTCACAGTTTCATGTTAAGTTACATATCGTACCTACAATACAGAGAACTGATTTATTTCTCACAGACCGCTTAGCTTATCTATCATCGTCAGCTTCGTCTCTGTGATCGGGTTTATATCAATGACGTCTATATTGTTATTGGAGTTATTAATTTTCACAATCACTCAAGTTTCTCTCCCATGGTCTAGTAAGCTTATGGTTTACCTTCCCATCACTTAACCTTAATCACGACCCCCCTGATCCACCTTACCATCATCATTCCTGACTTTTTACGTGAGTTTAATGAACTAACCATCAATATCAGCTGCTATTACCACAACCTGGTACTTTTACATCAGCTCTTTATAATGTTTATAACCAGCCCATATACATCCACTCTGCTGGCTATCCTTACCAGTAACAGGCGAGGGCGATCTAGGCCTTAAACGGAAAGCCAGAGGTGTGAATTAACAATGTAGCGGATAAGTCAAAAAAATAATTAATGATACAAGTCGAAACCACTAGGCCACCATGCATCGGCGCGGTGTTCAGCTTTTATGACACCTTTATGGTATCCAGTATCCAGTTTGTCCTGCTAAGATAAAAACCTGTTGGTATCCTCACCTGGTCAGAGTTGACAATGACCCCGTTGTTCTTTATGATGGTAGCTTTAGTATTCTCGATGTCCGCGAGGTCCACGCCGCGGCTTGCGTCGTCGATCAACACGGCGCGGTACCCGATCGCCAAAGCGTCCGCTATTGTGGCTCCTGAACACAAAAGTAAATTCAATAATTTTTGCTTACCCGCGCGGGAAACAGACGTGATGCTATGTAACTATCTTTGATTGTTTTAAGTAAGACCATTCATATAGAAATACATAAAAATTGTGTTTATTTTGGTTGACTGGTAGAAAATGTGTTTAGTGTGCCAATTGTACTTCAATTTCCTAATTTATTCAATTAAAAGTTCATAATAGAAATATATTCAACTGTGTGTAGTATACAGTAGTGTTTGTAGTATACTGACCGACGCACACGTCGTATGCGAGCCCGCAGATGTATATGTCCGTGGCGTTCCGCAAGCGCAGCTGCGAGCTGAGCGTAGTGTCGGAGAGCTTCTTGTTGTCCCAGAACACTGAGTACGAGTCCACGTCGGGGTTTGTGCCCTTGTACACCTTCACCGCGTCCTCTACCACCTGCCCACGATCAAACGAACGAAACTTTTGTAATACGAGTACGTCAGCTGTAACCATACCAAACTCACAAAAGTCAAAAAACAAATGTACCTACGTATTTAACTTTTAAAAAAACCTTAATTCCATCCAAAACTTCGAACCCCTTTATACTGCTCACTACTTTATAACAGTAACATATATGCTGAATTTAAGTCTTTAGACCCAGAAGTTTGCGTTGTGCTTTGATATATTAGTCAGTTTACTCTTTTATATATTTAAATAATATTAATTAGTACATGGTGTAAAACCTAAAACATACATACAACACCTACATATAACATATAATTAAGGGTATAATTTCACTAAAATCAGTAGTGAAATTGTATTTAATTATAGTTAACAGCGACACCACGACCGTGTTACTTGCGCAGGTGCAGATTCCTACCTTGAGCTCCGCTGAAAATCAGCGCTGTGTCACTCGTGTCGCGGCTCAAGCTGAGCTGGTGCCCATTTCAACATCACAGCGCTCACGACATACTTACAGAACAACTCCTTTCTTTTATTGTCCTTTTCGTTTGTAATTTTTATTTTATTTAATTTAGCCAATTTTAAATATATTTTTTTAACTTTGTGAGCGAAATGATGTTAAAAAAATGTTTATCTATGTCTAAAACTATACATAATTTATATGAAATAATAATAGCAGAATTTAGAAAGTGTGTTTGATATTTTTTTTTTATAATTCGTTACAAAAATCATCAATCACCTCATGCTTCATTATCTCTTCTGTTGCTGGTGAAAGCGTGAAAGTCATGGTAAAAAAGGTAGCTTACCTTGAGGTTCTTGTGCAGCTCAGCACCCCACGAGTCCTGGACGCAGTGTCGCGGCCACAGGCGCTGCTTCATGGGCGGCGGACCCGCGAACACCACCGTATCGTACGCTTGCGCCTTGTCCGCTGACACCTGCCGCATTGAAACATCGTCAATGTACAATATACAATGGGACAAAAGGAGCTAGCTAAGAGCATTGGGATCCTTGGTGTTAACATCTCCAGCGATGTTCAGTTTCGAGATCATCTGCAGGACAAGGTTAAGCTGGCGTCTTAAAAACTTGGTGTACTCAACAGAGCGAAGCAGTACTTCACGTCAGGGCAAAGGTTGTTACTTTACAAGTCGCAAGTCCGGCCCCATATTTAGTACTGCTGCCATCTCTGGCGGGTGCACCCGAATACCAGCTTGGCCCTTTTCACTCGGTTCAACGACGGGCTGTGAGAATTGTCGACGATTCACTCACTTGCGGTATCGAACCCTTAAGTCTGAGGAGAGACTTTGCCTCCCTGTGTGTGTTCCACCGATTACACAATGGGTTGTATTCTGAGAAATTATGAATAAATTAATAATAAATTATAATTATAACATAATGATGCCCACGGCTACTTTCTACCATCGCAATGCTCGCTATCGGCAGGGAATTCATTTTCACCTTTAAAAACCGAAATGATCGCGTATAGTGCAGTTTAAGGGAAACTTTCTCCTGCGAACGCTTGGGTAATGGAATGAGCTACTTGCCAAGGTTTTCTTTAAGAACTAAAGTATGGGGTTATTCAAGAAAGAAGTTATTAACCTGGTGTTGCAAGCGTCCATAGGCTACGGTGACCGGTTACCATCAGGCGGACCGTAAGCTTGTGTGCGACCTTAGTGGTATAAAAATAAACTAATATAAATGCGAAAGTGAGTTTTATTATTTTTCCTTCTTTAACGTCGCAACGGATCATTCAATTGAGCTGAAATATAGCACAGCGAGAGTTAAAGAGACGGAGAAGGACATAAGCTACTTTTTATCCTTAATAATGCAAAACTTCACGCAGGAATAACTATAAATGAATTCCACGTGGACGGACTTTAGTTACAGCATAGCTTGCGACAGCAAATTATCTTTCTATCATGGAGTTGCTGTAGAAATCCCACGCCAATAACCAAATTAAGCGTGGGCGAAGCCGCGAGGGTGCATAAAAAGAACTTTAGTTAGGTACTGACAAACTAGGTTTAGCATGGCAGCACTTATAAATTTACCGACATTTTAGTCGCTTTCATTAAAATTCTAAGGAACCTTCATATCTTTAACTTTTTATTCTTTGCAATCTGTATTACCAATATGAAAAGTAATTAATGGCGCGCTTACGGGGCTGGACGGATGGAGCTCCCGCAGGTGCACGTTGTCGATAAAGGAAACGTGGTCGTGCGGGTGCCAGTCCAGAGAGTAGAACACGCTGTCAAACCGCACTGTCTCCAGTAGATGGTTGATCGGCTCCACAACCTCGAAAGAACAGAATAAATTGATGTTTTAATCCGTTTTAAAATGGAGGACATGAAAGTAAAATAATAGTACATTGGTCACCGAGGGATGAAATTGAATGATTAATTACAAGGGTCTAGTTTCAGGCCTGAATCGGAGCTGAGGGCTTTAAATACAAACGGGGTAGGAATCGATTCTACCCCGAGTGATACATAGTGCTTTATACTGTAAGTGTGCAGACAGACCCTTCGAAATCTGTGGCACAAGGTTTTGCCCGTGACAAGGAGTTTCTTCTTAGGCGCTTGAGATATCAAAACGCGTAGTTTATGCACACAACAGACCGATTTTATTTTTTATTTAACTTATGCTTCTAACTCAATTCTAACACATATGTACAAAAAATTTGCTTCTTAGCTTTCATAGCTATTGACTTGTTGAAGTTTTCTTGAAGACTGCATGAATACAAATTTTATTCTATATTTATAATAAAAATAAAAAACCCCATCAGAGGGAGAGGTTGTTCCATAGAACCTTCTAGATTTAGTACTTAACTTATTGTACTTACTGTGGTGACTGAAAATCTAGCCCACACAAAAACTTAGTGAAAGACAACATATAGTAGTCGATATAGACATATATCAAAAGTATAGGTATATCTATCTAGCTATAACTCGCTACTTACAGTTGGGGTCTCTATCGGCTATTGCCATCACAGTCACACGATTTGTGGCTTGACTATAAAATAACGTTGTTTTACATTTTTAGGTTTTATAGCCAAACGGTAGGAGCTATAATGACGATTTAGGTGTCCTAAGATAGAGCTTTCGGAGGCGGTTCCAACGACGTATAGTGGTATGTTCCATCGTCTACGGGTAGGCCGTAGTGAGAGAAGAGCTGGAATTTTAGCTCTCAAGGCTTTCTGTCTATACTAGATAACTACAGACTTTGTGCTATATGTCAAAAAATAGACCTAAAATTCGTTAAATCATGAAAAAATGTGTGATACAAGTTTTCAAGATTTTTTTTGTGCTCTTGTACTTCAGGGCTTAAAGTTACCTCTATCTTGATAGATGAGAGGTATCTAGTGATATATTTATCTTTATCTTATGTAACTCGGTTGCTGAGTTAAAAGCTATTGTGTTTCATATTTTTACATGTGTTTTGCGTCCTAACCATACTAATTACCGTAACGGTGTAGATACCTATGTTTAGGGGCAAAGCTGTGCATTCAACCTGTGATACATATTTTTGGCATAGCCTAAGGACTTAATGACCCTAGCCAGGTAAAGTTTCAGACAGTCTTTCTCTTTTTTACCCATAGACCCATCTCTTTTGTATCTCTATTTCAGTTTATTGTTATAGGAGTGAGGGAGAAAGAATGTACAATACTCAACACGCTAACTATTTTCGCCTGTAACATAGTAACCGTACATACGGTGTATATAGAACTTTACATAGTAGTTTTGTACATTTTTGCATATATTAAACTAAATTTCCCGCTTTTTTGGGGATAGTCGTGCGTACAAAGTCGACAACATGTCGGTACTCACACAATATTATTTTTGATATCAACAAATAGTAAAGAGGAAAAATGAAACAAACCTACTCTACTATTACCTGACTTAATACAATTTTACACTTATTGTTATTACATGTTTTTAAATCTAAACTAGTCCCTATCAGGAAAATAGTTTTTATTGTGTAAATATATATTTAATATTAACTTAATATTAACTTGGCATCCCAAATAATGACACAGTCTCCGATCTTTGGTGGTGTTCCTGGATTGCCCTGTGGTCGCCTTGTCTGGAGCGTTGGTAGGTATTCTCGCATCCATCACTCCCAAAAGATGTCAGCTAGTCGTTGCGCGCGCCGCCATTGTTGACGCGCGTTAAGGTCGCAGTCATCGAAACTGCCAGGCTGAGGTGAGGTGAGGTTCTCAGCTTCAGCCAGCAGCGTCGTCAGGATCTCATCACGGGGGTACCTCTCGTGCAAGGTGGCACGCAGGGCTTCTTTCACAGAGCGTTCCCATGACGAAGAGGGGTTAGCAGGGGGGATTAAACGCCATCGTATTTGGCGGTTGACTGCTTCTGTCTGCACAGCGGCAAGGGCCGCCTCTCGCATTTCACGGCCAGCTCCTCGGAAGTTGGTCCCGTAGTCCGACCATATCTCAATAGGGCAGAATCGGCGCAGCGCCAAAATCGCAGAGTCGGTGCTAAGTGTGGCGGCAACCTCCAGGTGTATCGCCCTTGAAGTCAGGCAGGTGAACAGCGCCACCCAGCGCTTCTCATGGTGACGGCCAACCACCACCTCTAGCGGGCCGAAATAATCGACACCTGCAATGGTGAACGGCCGTGCACTGTGCGCGGGACGGGTGGACGGCAAATCGCCTACGGGCGGACTAGCGGGTTTAGCTTGTATAATTTTGCAATACAAGCACGTATGCACTTTTTGTCTGACCCCAGATCGTAACTTAGGACCCCAGGAACACTGTCTTAGTTCGTTTAAAATTGTATTAGCACCTGCGTGGTTCATTTGTTCGTGTTAACAGTTCTATATACCTATGGTTGTAATCTATTATCACTGGGTGAAAGAACTCACTATTTACGTTTTTTGTGGCTTCAATACGACTATTTAGTTTTAAAAGTCCATTTTCATCGAGAAATACAGTTACGGCGTAGAGCCTGTCGTTATTTCTAGTCACTGACTCAGTTAAACAATTTTTATTCACTCTGTTTAGTTCTTTTTTAAAACACTCGCGCTGCATACACTTTAGCCACAGAAATTCAGCTCGGTCCATTAGCTCGGTAGGTATTTGGCGATAACAAAGTTCACTGACCGCGTTTTGTATTTTATCTTTATTATTGTTAACACTCGCGACGTTTTTTGGTTTCTTATTTTTAATACGATTCATTGCGTTTATATTGGCGGGCACTGTTCGTGAAATTTTTGATTTTAATATTTCAATGAATTGTAACACTCGCGCTGTGGTACGAATAAGTCTTAACACTTTGAAAAACGTTTGATGTCCGGTAGCACCATTTTTAAACAGTCCTCACTGATTTTATTTGAATTTTCACTTTTATTTTTATTTAATGAGTCTGTTTGTTTTTCATTGCACTGTTCGTTACAATTATTTTCACTTGTGAAGAGTACACTTTCTGGCGATGGTGTCAGCGACACCGGCTGGTGCGGCCAAGTCTCCTCTGAGCCCCGTAGGACCTCAGGCCCACAGAACCATCTGTGTTCGGCCGGGTTCAGCTTGCCTGGCACCCATCTCCACTCACTTTTCTTTGTGCTGTCTTCGATTTCGGCTAATCAAATAAAGTTTTGAAGGAGCGTGGCGTCTGTATCCATGCCAACACCACTTGTTAGTCAGTCCAAAAAACTTTTTTTTCTATGTTAAAGTCGTGTTCGCGTGCCCAGAACAGCTGACTGTACCTCCAATCTTGGAATGGCAGTCGGCTTTAACGGTGTGACTCGGTTTTACTCGGTTTTTTGCTGCGGCCAGTGTGACTTGGACTCTGCCATCTGAGTGTGCATTTCGCCAGTACCCGGCTGCGGCGTAGGCCTCTTCGGAGGCGTCCACAAAAGTGTGCAGCTCTCTTCTCACGGGTGTGCCGTCCTCATAGCAACGTGGGATTTTGAGATCACCCAGTGCCTGTAGGTCGGTCAGCCAGCTGTGCCATCTGGAATGCAATCCTGGCGGCAATGGCTGGTCCCATTTCGTTCCGAGCTTCCATGTGTCTTGAAGTATGCGTTTAGCCGGCGTCGTTACGGGCGAAACAAGCCCCAATGGATCGAATAGAGACATTAAAATTGACAGTGCCTCTCTTTTAGTGGGCGGTCGTTGCCCCGTGATGACCTCTGCCGGCGATTTCGCTGTGTTGACACGGAACCCAATATCATCTGAGTCGACGTACCAAAAAAGGCCTAATGTTTTTTCGCTATTGCCTTTGTTTCCCAGCTCTGTGCTTTGTCTGTTGTGTGCGTCCGGCCTGCTGTGTGCGTTCGGTTTGTTGTGTGCGTTCGGCCTGTTGTGTCAGAAAGTTTTGAGAAACTAAAAAACTAACTTCTATGGATAAAATATTTTAATTCAATCTTTTTAAAGAAGTCTCCACCAGCCTGTATACAAAGTTTCATGCGTCTGAACCAATTTTCGAAACATTTTTACCAGTCCGCCGCAGACGCCTCTTCCACGGCCTTCTCGAACGCTGCTAGCGCGTCTTTCGGCGATGAAAACTGCATCTCTTTAAGCTGATTTTTTATTTTAGGGAATAAAAAGAAGTCACAAGGTGCCAGCTGGAACTGTAAGGAGGGTGACCCAAAACTCTGACCGGTTCGGTGTACAGAAAGACCCTCGTTTTGAGCGCTGAGTGCGCGGGTGCGTTGTCATGGTGAAGCAGTACCCCGCGAAGCCCGGTGTTCGGTCGCTTGTTGCTTATTGCAGACAAAACTACTGGCAGGCATTTTGTGGTATACCATTCGGCGTTGATGCTGCTTTGGTCTCGTAATAGAATTAAAACCAGATACGTCAAAGTGAAGAAACTAGAGATCAAAATTTTCCCTGCGCTTCTCGATCGCTTCATTTTCACGCGAAGGTGCTCGTCTAGAATCTTGTGAACGCTTCCCGAACCAATTTGAAAATTGATCATCAGAAAATCTCGAGCGCGTCAGATTAAGGTAGTTAATTACATGCAAAAAGTGTATATTCCACTAACAATTTGAGAGTGACGTAAAGAAAGGGGAGGGCTAAAAGATTGTAAAAAAAAAATGTCATCTCGACATTTTTAGAGCATTTTTAAAAAAATATATATCTTCTTATAAATACAAGTATTCTCTATAAAGGTTAAAAAAAAAAAAAAAAAAATTTTTTTGTCAGATTAGGCGAATCCCTTTAGATAATCGTCAGATTTTGAGACAGGACGTCTAGGACATAAAGATGAACCATATACATCTAATTCTAACGCGCTTGAGTATTTCAATATGGCGATTTTTTTGCACATTATAATAATGGCCACGAGTTTGCGTCACATCGAAATCGTCAGATTATTGAATAAGAGCATTTTTAGGTTCACTTAACACCCTCTTAGAAAATCTGACGCGCTCGATAATTTTTTATTTCATTTTCAACCCTTAAGTACGACCACCCGCATCATGCAAACGATCAGATTAACATATGTACATTATTAAAATTACGTAGGACATTGATGCTATTAATATGCGCTCGAGTATGCCCATGCAACAGTATTTGTTTACATATTTGAAAATCTATAGCCGCTCCCCCCACCGATGAAAAGGTATACATTATATAACATTTTTTTCTTCTTATCATCTAAGCTTTGCAACCCATTAGGTCTCTATGACGCTCGAGTAAATACCCATTTAGCATAGTGGGCTCCCCTACTATTAATTTCTTTCTTTCTTTTCTTAGAGAATGGTAGTCATACTATTAATTTGACTCTCAAAAAATGTGAAGGGAAATTCGAACAATGGTATTTTTACTTTTTCTTAATAATTACAAGTGGCCAGTGCCTTATAAATAAAAACAAACCTTCTGTGTGGCCTGCGTAAAATATTGCTAACCTTTTTTGAAATAAATAAGATATACATTGCGGTTTCGCGACAATCGATGAACTTCAAATGCACAATGTATATCTTATTTCTATGGATTTCAAACGAAAATTGTTAGCTGTCATTTTACGGAATCGAGCTGCTGGAAGTTGTTAAAAACCATTTCATCACGCTTTGCACTAGCTTCAACATCAAGATTTATTCGAAATGAAAAATAAAATGCAAATGGCCAGTAACATTTTTGGAACACTTAGTTATTAGAAAATATAGTTCAAATATATTACCACCGATGGTGCTGATCAAAACGAGAACGCGTTATATAGGTTTTTTCGTTCTGTCGTATATATATATGAAAGTTTCAATTTTGTCCCGCCTAGTAAATCAGTAATGAAACATCTCCGGCCGCAAAGACGTACGTCAACCGTACTTTTAGATCAAGTAAGCACCAAGAAGGTTTTCTGTAAAAGCACTTTTCACCATCGTAATCGATCCTTTATAATTAAATCCTACGCGACCAAAGTCGCAAACAAAAGCTAATTTTCTAAATATAATTAAGCATTATATTGTAATGGAAAAGTTTATAATTCTTCATACCTAAGTCAAAGATTCCTAAACTTTTTCACAGTTAAAATTATCAGAATTTTATACTCAACTTCACAATAATAAAGTCGAACGCATCGATTAACCATCAATACCGAGTGAATCGACAAATCGATTGATCATTATGTAAATGGCTGATGAATGATCCGCTTTTGTGCCAGTAATTCGTTCTAGACGTGGCCTTCCGGTTGTGGCGCATTGTTGCCATTCACCTTTACTCACAGAGTCGGTCAAGCGTAAACCGTTTGTTTGTATTTATTGGAGCTCAATCATCGAAAAGGCAAATTTGGTGTCGGTTTATAGTTACTGACAATACCAGATCGACTAGATTCGGCTTCGTAGAGCATCGTTTCTGTCGCAAGAAATACTACCAGTGCGGTAACCATTAAGAGTTGTTAAAATAATTGTGTTTTTATTATGAATAAAAAAAAACCTGCGAATCAATATTGACAGTTTCTCAGAGTAAAGGAGGGAGCTATGCTAAGTTTTCTTGATAAAACAAACAGCTTGAAGCATAACAAATTGGAGTGGAAATTCACATCGCTCGAAGCGATGATAACTCCGGACGAAGTAACAGACTTCTGTGTTAGTAGATACCTCTTATAGTTGTTTGGTTCTTCATTTTAAAGTACAGATCATCTTCCGTTTAATTAAAACAACTGCTATAGCTATAGCTACTCGTATATATAATAAGAATGATAACTTGGACACAACACACAACGCCATCTGATCCCGAAACTGAGCAAGGCTTATGGATACCAAAGACAACGGATATAAATAGTTGGTACATTAATACTTTTTTCGTAAATACATACATATAGATAGACACCACCAAGAGTCAAGACAAACACAATGTTTATCACATGGTTTTTTGTCTTATGCGGGAATCGAACCCACGCCCCTTGGCTCAGCAGGTAAATTATTACCCACCAATCGAATATAAAATATGATTTTCACGCTCAATTTTACCTACGTAATATAACGAAGTAAAACTCATCAAATTTTAATTTTCCCCTTTTCCATTTCCCTATAGGCAGAAGTTCGGTATCCGACCGAAGGGCGACGTTCCGTGCCAGGCGCTCCGTGCTAGGCGCCCCGCTATCACTTAATTGCGCCGACACCACAGCTATAGGTGTGAAAGTAAAACTGCTTCGAGTAGTTTTGTTTGAGAACAGTTTGACACGTAGTTTAATTTGTATTGTTTCGGTACAATGTTGAGGAAAAGTTCTATTTGGGGAATTCGTTTTTATTTAAACCTGCGAATCGAAAGGCAATGAAATTAGTTTGAAAGTTAGACTATTACGCTGTGGTATTACCTACTATCGATTATTAAATCGTTTTTCGGATAAAATAAGACTACTTCCGGAACCTAAGTTACCTACCACAAAATTGATACGTAGAATCCTTTTAAAATTGTGTATTTGGGTAGATTTCCCATAGCAAATAATAATTGAAAAACATAACCTAAACATATTAAAAGCAGTTGTTTATCGCATCAGTTAAATTTTAATATTCCATTTCGCAATGAGAATTCAAACACCATAAATCAGTGAAACTTGGCATATCGCTAAAAAGTCGATGAAACTTTCGTGCTCTAAAGTGAGATAGATAGTGCGGCTGATACGCTTCGTTGGAAAGTTAGAAAAAGTTACCCCTATCAATCTTGCGGTTGTCGCTATTGCAGCTAAAACTTGTTCCGCTGCATGCAACGTGAATTATTTATTTATTTGGCAAAAGTTCTTTTTTAGGCTGCAATGACGCATAAAAACTATTTTAATGCATGATTAATTTAATTATAAAGGTAGGTAACTAAGAGATAACTAAAGATAATTTTCCTAATTGGTTGCCCGACATACATATTATAGAAAACACCCAGATTCAAGACAAACACAAATGTTTATCATATAAATGTTTGTCCTGTGCGGGGATCGAGCTTGAACCCTTTGGATCCACAGGAAGTCACTACTATCCAAAGTGCCACGACTATATTTTAAATATGGCAAATTGTGAAAACCTGTTTAAATCTAAGGAAATTAACCTTTACAAATAACAGTAAAGTAATTTTTGCAAATAAATACGAGTAAAACGATCGGTGGCGTTCGTTCATCCATACGTGTACGTGTATGTGAACGAAGAGGTACAGATGTTGTTTAATCGATATGTACGATATCCACAACAAAACAGCACGACAATTACGAGTTTTAGTACCTAGTTATATTTACTTACGTATTTTTACTTACGGACTAATTATTCAGAGACAGAAATAAGTATATAAGGCTAACTTCCCTAAAGTTGGCCAGAAGGTGTACATTGAGTGATGAAAACCACAAAATATATTAATTTATACTCTCATGTCATTTTTTTTTCACCCGGGTGGGTACGGACCGGCAGAAGCCGGCAACTCTCTGAAGCATTTGACGAGATATCGCTTGAGAGGAAATTGGTCAGGAACTGTTGCTGGCTCACGGACTTACATTTACGAATACCAAGTTTACAATAATGAATTAATAATAGAACAATAATACGATGGCTCGATCTCGTGCCCGGCTTGTACTCGGTAACAATGTAAACATGATCATAATGTCTTGGAATATTTATAGACGAGCGGAAAAATGTCGCGATAATATCAGCTATATGTAAGGGATTTTCGTTTACGAGTCAATCTATACTCGACTAAGCGATCCCCGCGGTTCACTTAAAAAAACCTATTTCTGTGGGTACTCTCGACCGGTATAAAAGTGTTTGTTAAATTCTAATCTAATTAAAAAAAATGACTTTGGAGGTTGACGTCACGGTTAGACTATTTAGACTTCCTGTTTTGGTTTCCGTCTCCCTTACATATGGCAAAACGTCATTTCCGTGCGTCCGTGTGTCACACACTTATAATTCCGCCATCTTTGCAATTCTGTTTCTGATAAATAAAAAATTAAAAAATCGCTGCAAGTTGGAAGTTTGTATGTGTTACTGTTTTTGCGATAGAGCAAGAACAACAAGAAAGTGTTTCTTGTATGGGGACTTTTTTTTTATTTATAAGATAATCCGCTATTATAACACATATTCTGTATTTCAAAATTTTTCTTTTATCCGTTTAAAAGATAGAGCCCTTTAATGGTCGGACAGACAGACAGACAGACAGCGTAGGCATTGTAACAGGGCTCCGTTGGCACTCTTTGGGTAAGGAGCGCTAAAAAGGGTATATCCTTCTAAGTTAACAAAAAACATAAGACTAACTGTGTTTCGCCGATCGATGTGTTAAGGGTTGCCAGGTCCTAAAATACAAAAGCTGGACTCAACGCTGTATTAGGCCCCTGTCCTTAAAGCCTCACAAATGTTTTTAAAAGCCAAACTATCCCTTTAAAGCCTGACATCACTTTTATACTCGTCGCTTGTGACGGATCACTTTTATGCTAGTAGTAATGATAGGTACAACATTATTATACCATTGCTCTGTATTAGCCAGTGTCACGAACTAAACGTCTATATTTAGATGATAAATTTTCTTTGCGTCGTCATTCCCTACGATATTTTTCTATGCTACATTTTTATGTAAACTTATTAAATCTAGACAAATTTAACGTCATTTTTAGGGTTGTGTACCCAAAGAGGACTCTAATGTTTACCCTTATACCTAGGTCGCCGTCCATTTGTCACAGGGTTGTATCTTCTTAACAGTGTTGAACAGGTTTGTAGCAATTAAAGTTGAAAAGTACAGGTCTTTTAAATTAATATTCAACTGTAGTTAATGTTTATATTAGCTAATATAAACTTTGAAGCAATTTATTGAAAAGAAATCTTTTGCTTTGATAGCCTATAATATACATAATTTTTTGAGAATAGTTGGCTTTATTACAACACGGTTGTAGGTATCTTCACAATACGCCCCTGTGGTGCATGAGGCCACTATGGGAAACATTTAAATATATTGGAAAAACATGTAGGCATTAATTATAAACAATTTGAGGTAAAAAATAACTTACCTCACTACCATCCTGTTGCGCATTGCATTTGCTGATGTTGAGTGTCCCAGATATAAAGTCATTCTGCACATCTACTATTAGAAAGGCACTGACAGGTCGAACGATCTACAAAAAGAAATATTCATATTGTACAAGAAATGAAAATAAAAATAAAGTTAAAAAGAAAATTAGCTACGTCCAAGGAAAAAGACATGATTTGAAAAAAAATTGTTTAGTAAGTAGAGTAAAATTATTACTCCTGTCAAAGATTTAAAATCTACTTACCACTTTTATCCAATGGTTCCAACAGAATATAAACTCTTCCTTGTCAATGTAACCGTCTCCATCTTTATCAAAGACTTGAAAAATGTGCCACGCCCTCTCTTCTGACAGAGGATATATGTGACCTTTGTCATTGCGGAACAAGGCCTTACAGATCAGTCGGAACTCATCAAAATTTAGTTTGCCATCCCTGCAAAACACAAAAAAAATAGGCCAAGTGCGAGTCGGACTCACGCACGAAGGGTTCTGTTAAATATTTGTTTTATTTTAATTTAATTATTTATTTTTGAAGTGACTATATAACTAAATATTCTGTGAATATTTTAAGCGTCTACCTGTTGCCCTTATCAATATCAAGCAAAATAGAGCAAAAAAATCACATTTGTTGTATGAGAGCCCCCTTAAATATTTATTTTATTCTGTTTTTTTGTATTTGATGTTATAGTGGCAACAGAAATACGTCTTCTGTGAAAATTTCAACTGTCTATCACGGTTCATGAGATACAGCCTGGTGACAGTCAGATGGATGGACAGCGGAGTCTTAGTAATAGGGTTCCGCTTATTATCCTTTGGGTAGGGAACCCTAAAAAGGTCATTGTAATTAACAAATATTGCTAGTCATTCTAATTAAATCACACACAGTTACTCATTGATAACAGGTTGTAGCACATTTGCTTGTTATAATTGATACAGCTATATAACTGATATATAGTCAAATATATCTCAACTTATCAAATTTCTAGAGTAAGACCTGAAAGTGGCAGTGTTCTTGAAGAAATTATTAACTGTTCCTTGACTTATGACATTTAAATTAGCATTGTAAGCAAGCAGACACACTGCTTAAAATGCGCAGAACATTAACTATTTTGCAATACATGGCAAAATACCTACTGATCGCCATTGAGCCATTATGTTGATACTAAAGGAGACGGTATAAACAAACATACCCTCAAAGATTTGAGACTGCGACAGCAAGTGCAGTGTCTCCTCTAGTATATGTGGTACATAATAGCTACTTAAATAGCATTTTAATTAAATTCTTGCATGGAGCAGAGAATACTGTAATGACACACTCAACAGCTGCATCTCCTAAGGCAGCCAAACATTGTACAAATGGTTTTTTACGTGACCTGAGAATAAGAGGTCACTAGCTGACCTGGTAGATTTTGTTCTGCCATTTCCATTGCTGACATCCCCCGACGCATCGGTCGCCCGTGTTTATACTTAGTTTACACTGAGGGTTCTTTCTGATTTTTTTTTCTTTTTGCTCAGTTCCTAAGGGTCGTAGCATGATGTTTATTAGCCTATAACCTTCCTTAAGAGGCAGACTATCAAATTTTTTTTAAATTCAATTGGAACTTCCAGAAATAAGAGGGTTCAAATAAAAAAACAAACTCTTCAGCTTTATTACATTAGTATAGATTGAAATGTCTCTGTTTTTATGTTAAGAGCAGTAACTACATAATTTATATACCCGAAAACTTATATAGTAGATAATTTTTTTATAAGCATACATACTAGAGTTTGTGACTTAGCCTAAGTTGCGGTCATGCTCTTTTTATGTGCAATTTAATTACAACAAATCATAATAAGTAACACCTGTATAGATATTTTCCTTTTATTAAAAAGTGGCTGGTGGTGGCTGGATGCAGAAGGCAGAGATAGAGGAGGCTTATGTCTAGCAGTGGACGAATATAAGCTGATATGATGACATTGACATTTTAACCTGTGTTCAATATGGTTTCAAAACGCATTATTACAGATCGGACACTTATCTCAAGGAGCAGCAGAGGCTTGTAACAAAAATTTTAGATCTTACAGACAAATTAGGAAGAAACACTGATGACTCGCAAATGCATTTGCTTGTTCTTTTGATGTTCTGGCCCATTTGTTGTTTTGCAGGCGTAGGGGAGGTTTGGCGGTTGGCGGTGCATACCACTCGGTGGTTCTCCCATAATGATTGTTTGGGTCAATACTCTAGTTGCATTGTTAATCTTAAGGTTTGATTGGGCATTAACTATCTCTCGGAAGTGATCCCAGCCTGTCCATTTGTTAAATGGCTGTGGATGATTTGTGTTATTTAAGACTTTGGTGCTAACAGTAAGGATATCAGGTATATGATTTGATGGTCCATCTAAGCATGTTTCTATGAAATTAAAAAGCTTTGAAACTCCTTTGTTACAAAGAAATTCAAGACATGAGGAAGCTTATTAGGGTCAGTTGCCCCGTGTGTTGTTCAGATGTGGCTCTATAGGAATCAGATAGTTTTTGTCAATGCTTTTCTTGAGTTCTATGCCTCTGGTCATGTTTAGTCTTGATCCCCAGTGTACATGCAGAAGAGGGATCCTAAAGAGATCATGTATGTTGTAAATTGGGTTTTGATGATTTTTTGCTTAGGTGGACAATAGACAGACCAGATGTTGATGTCATCTTGTTTGTCTGTAACTGTTGTGGCTTGAATGGCTTCCAATTTGAAGTTAAGTGTCTTGTCGTGTTTGATTGAGGATCTTATAATTATAGCTGTGCCTCCATGGGCTGTGCCATCTGGGTGGTTAGTGCTGTATATATTATAGTTTCTGATTTTTATTAGACTATGTTTAGTGAAGTGAGTTTCCAATATGAGCATAATATTTAGACTGTAAGTTTAACTGGGACTTGACTTCACTCTTCTTGGGAGAGAGGACAAAGAGAGAGAGCCAGCTTATAACTTTATATTTTATTTGTGTTAGTGGTCTTCACAGCTTTAAACAAATGAATGTGGTGACAAGTTCATCTGTAAAAATCATTCAATTTTAAACTGTGTGTACAAATTATTTATTAAGATTAGAATTTTTTTTTAATTAAATATATAATAATGGAACTCGAAAATTAAAAACTTATTTTATGTACATAATTATGTAAATTAAAAGTGGTAAATTTTTGTTTTTGTTATTAATCATTTTGTTTAGTATTTTGTGACAACCCTATTTCCATAGTGATTTTAAAAAAACTTTTAAAAATGTAATATCTCCAAAATCTTACAAAATATATATTTTATATTTCCTCAGTTTGATGGAGGTATTGGAAAAAAAAATGTGACCCATATTACCCAGAGTTTTTTTTTTATAATTTATGAAATAACATATTTTTCATTTTCTTATTTAATTAGCAACTTGCTATATTTTAAATCATTAATCTATTAGTATACATTATAAAGGGAAGTTTTCATTTTTGGCATATATCTTAACAGGCGTATCTTAGTATGATTTGTTGTAAACCCATTAAAATCACACAAAAAAAGAGAATGAAAACAACTTAGGCTAACACACTATAGCATGTATGCTTGTAAAAAATTATCTACTATACAGTAGATATCAGTTTTTGGGTATATAAATTATTTGTTACCTGCCCTTAACAAAACTAACATAGAATTTTAATCTACACTAATGTAATTAAGCTGAAGTTTTTTTTTATTTAAAGGCAAGAATATGAAGTATGATTTTGTGACATTATAAAAACATTGATAAATAATTGATCAAAAGAAAAATTTGACTCTAATCCTTTCAATATAGAGCTGCAAATTACAAACATAACAGATTTTCTACAATGTTATGGTAGATTTAAGTAAGAACTTTGTATATTTCATAAATATAAACTGTAGCTTAATTAATATGTTTTGTGACCAAAGACTTTTTCATTAGTTCCCCATACAGAAATTCATACACTTACCCGTCTTTGTCGAAAGTTTCATAACAGGCGTCCATATCGAACAAACACGGTTCTTCCACTATCTCGGAATCAGCTACGTTGATCATCGTATGCAGGCTTGGAATGAACAGCCCGCAGCCGCGAAGGTCTTTTATAAAGCAATCTAACTTCATGTTGCCTAAACAACCGAGCAAACTAATATAACCTAAAAATATACAACGAGAAATAGTAAATATAATTGGCTTTTTCAAAAAGTTTTGGATTTAAGGACTATGGAGTTGTAAAAATAAGACGTAAATGCTTAGATAAAAATTGTTAAAAACATTTATAGCTTACAAAAAAATTAAGACTAAAATGATACAATGGGTGCGTTCCAAATCGGGTTATTTTTTACTTCTCTGCAACACAACAATCTTACATGAAAAAAATTGTAATGGACAGGGAAAAATCCCTTTAAACACAGATGATATTCAGAAATTGGTGCAAAACGTTAATTTTACCTTAAAAAAATATTTAACGTAATATTTAACACCATACAAATACACCATTACAGAACGTAAACAAAAGATTTAGAACAATTCAGACAAATGAATAACAGGAAACAACAATATTTTTTTTATGAAAATATTGCCAGCCTAAAAAAAGTACTCCCAAATACTGACGCTAGATTAAGTTCCGAATATTTTTGTGGTTACCTATTTCAATGCGCGACCGCACTATTTTAGGGATGTAAAATGAGAAGGACAGAGCATTGATATTTTTCCCTTCCTGAAGTAATAAATAGTTAATATAAAATACTAATTTAAAATTTGGATTTACAACTTCAGCATTTTTATAGATGTACATAAAACCATAAGGCATAAATACGTCCAAAACCTGTCAAAGTTAATAACCGTACGTAATGTAATCTAATTGTCTTATCGGTTATTTGTAAGTTTTTTTTTTGAGGCTAGTAACATTGCAATTAAAAAAAGTGTTCGTGTTTCCTTTTTCTTAATCCGTTTACAATATTTTAAAAAATGTAATTACATGGTTTTTAAGTGTAAATTGTGTTTTTTTTAGCCTATTCTTTAATTTTATCAGTGTGTTAAGGATGATTAGGACAGCTACAATAAATCTGAACTGCTATAATGCCGAGCTAGTGAATTTTATATGTTACTAGCTGTCCCGGCGAACGTTGTTCCGCTGCCGTCCCTCTGTACCCGGCGAAAGTTGGTTTTTACCTATAGTGCCCGAGTCCGGCTCGCACTTGACATATCGAGATAAAAACTATCCTATCTTTTAAGTTGGATCAAATAACAGATATTTACGAAGTTTGATCAAAATCGGTTCAGTAGTTTAGGAGTCCATTGAGGACAAACATTGTAACACGAGATTTATATATATTAAGATTTCGACCATTTGGCGGGAAAAAAAAAATCTGGTAGTAAATATTTTTTTTATCGAAAAGTATTATTTGGCACCGACTTTCATATATCATTTCTATATCAGGGAGTGCTACTCTATCGAATAGGATTTTTTTTAGGTTAAAATGTCGTGTTGCAGAGAAGTAAATATTTACCGAATTCTTTACACTGCCATAGAAAAGGTTGAAAATCACTCCTGTCAGTGTGAAAATGAACTTGCAAACGCTCGTTCCAGAACGGGTTAATTTTTTAACTTTACCGGAAGATAATTACTCGGCGTTATTTGCAACATAGCCTAATAGAAAATATCACAAATAATAGTTGGACGGACATATTTAGGCCGTTCCTTCTGAATCGCGTTGCAATTTAATAGTAAAACCTCATTTTAGCACCAACTACCCGCGGGTCGATTCCGTTAAATGATAGCTAACAATTCTCGTTTGAAATCCATAGAAATAAGATATACATTGCGCATTTAAAATGACGTATGAAATTCATCGATTGTCGCGAAACCGCAATCTTTTACGGAATTGACCCACCGGCGCCGTTCCGTCTGAGCGCATCTCATAATTTCAGACGCTATTATTGTCCAAACAAAACGCGTTTCGCGTTTTTTTTTGACAGTTCCGTACGTGTATGAGTTTGAGTATTTTATTTTGATGTTTTCGTAGATAATAACAAAGATAAATAGTTCATAATGCAAAAATAAACTTTTCTCTAAAAAAAAACAACTGTATAAGTATTTTTCTAAAAGGATTCACTTTCTTGTTTGACAGCTGTCAAAAAGTAGCGCAAAATATCCAGCTCCCTACATGGGTTTTTGGTAGCAACATGTTTTTGCTATGATTTTGCTGCCAAAAATGAAATGCAAACCGCTTCCAAATTCTGCTAAAAAGAAGCTAGATGGAACGCCCTAATAACATTATGGGCGCGTTCGTTTTGGGATTTAGTGCTCCTACGCACTAGCGGTTAACCGCAGGGGCGGCTAGCCGCTTTTCCAATTTAAAATGCAACCGCCTGTGATTGTACGCACTTAACCGCCACAAAATTTCAAACGCGGCGGTTGAATGGAGAGCTACGGCCCGCTTCGCGGCTGACACTGCTATGGTGGCCAATCGCGCAAAAACCGCGATGAAACCACGTTAAGCGGTTGGACCGCTTAAACGAACCGCCTAGGTGGTCAACCACTAGTGCGTAGGAGCGCTAAGAGTTACCACCATTGATACTTTTCACACTTTTGATAACGCTAGTTTTGCCACCGCATATGTGTCTATCATTCGTGTAGCTTTTTTCCCAATGAAATGTTCCCAACAAAATTTTTGGTTGCAAAACATGCAAAACGAACGGCTGACGTACACGCACTATAATATAACACACACTACCATAAACAATGAATATGTATAGGTAGTTTGACAGATTAACACAAAAACTCCACCTATAAACATTTTTTTTTCGGTGGTAAAGGGACTAAAATATCGTAAACGAACGCATAAAAGTTTGTTACATATGATGCTTAATCTTGATATTTTTGATACCAATGCTAAACGAACGGATGACATGTGACAAAAGTAATGAAAATAATGATTCTGTATCCCAAAACGAACGCGCCCTATCTGCGGATAATAGGTGCCTGGAAACTTCATAGATACAAACCTTCGTTCGACTAATACTACTACCCTACTAAGTATCTAATAAAAGTGGCGTTTTGTTCACCGACATATTGCACATTGTGCGCCTAATGTCAATAATACTACTTAAGTTAATGAGCCAAGATTTGTAGTGTGCCACACAGAATTTATCTGTTCTGGCTCCTGCTTAACTTGGCTGGATTATGACATTAAACGCATTGAAGCAGTGAACAAAACGCACCTTAAGTTAACAGTGTTTCTTTTATTTAGACGGACTTTAGTTTATTTTTTTATTTATTTATATTTATTCGGAAGATTAACAGCAACATAAAATTAAATAAACAACACACACGTCTACGCAGCAGGATGGCACTTGTCCTATGGTCCTGGAACTGGACGTTCATCGTAGCAGCGTTGTAAAGACATGAAATCATGCAGAGAATATAGCACGACCCAGGTTTCAATGGAGTCAAAGGCTTCCTCGTAGTTCACAAATGCCATACACAGCGGCTGATTATACTCTTGAGTTTTTTTATAATCTGCCGTACAGTATAAATGTGATCTACGGTACTGAAGCCTTTTTGAAACCCAGCCTGTTCTGGTGGCTGAAACTCGTCAAGTCTTACAGCGAGACGATTCGTGACGATATACTACAAAAAATTTTTGTAGTTAAAACTGAACTTAAATCAATTAAGTATTCATTTTAGTTCACTGCTAACTTGTAAACATTTTGGATTTACAAGGGGTCGCTCAACAATCGATGCTGCTGTTGAACTTATCCAGCACAAATTTAATGCTTGGGAGGACTCAATGGATGCCTAGGGTGTTTTCTTGATCTAGGCATTCGATTGCTTCCAGCATGAAACTCTGATGAGGAAATTACAACACAATGGAATCTTAATTCTCTTAAATACTGCACTTAAACTACTTAGCTCATATAATAGAATTCAGACGGCTGACATAAATGGTAAGCGCTCCCCTGGATCAAACATTAAAATTGGTGTTCCACAGGGTTCTATTTTCGGGCCATTCCTATTTCTTATATACACTAATGATCTGCCTATGGTTGTAAAAGATAGTCATGAGATAGTGTTGTTTGCAGACGACACACTTTTATTTAAACTTCAAAAAACGTGAAACTATTATATAAATATAAATTAAATAATGTTAACAACTGTCTGACTAGAGTTATCCACTGGTTCAATATTAATAATTTACTCCTTAATAGCAAGAAAACCAAATATATAAAATGTTTAACACCAAATATCAGTCAGGTCAGAACCAGAGTATTTATAAACGGGGTGCAGTTAGATATTGTAGAATATAAATAATACAGTATTCTGAGGTTTTACCCTAGACACAAAGCTTTAGTGGGGCCTACATACAGCTTGATTGGCGAATAGGCTTAGTTCTGCAGCATTCGCGGTTAAAAAGATTCGTCAACTTACGGACGCAGCTACTACCCGGATAGTATACTTCAGCTACTTTCATAGCATGATGTCCTACGGTATTTTACTATGGGGCATACATAACTGTAAACGCCTCAAGGATGAGATAAGTATTGACATACGTATCCCGTCCCGTCCCAGCCTCTGGGGCTAAACATATAAACAAGGTAAGATGTCTATAGAATAGGATAGGCACTGAAGAGCTCATTTACTCTACACAGCTACGAGTCGGTGGACCAGCGTTGATATCCGTTGGCTTTGACTTCTTAAATTTAGCATCACGAAAAAAATAATAGAACTAAACAAAATGTATGAACATAAAGTTTATGACGTCACTTGCTATCGATAAAAAAAAGAGTTATTGCTTTTCTATGCTATTGGTATACAGTTCTATGCTTGGTGATTGGCCAAGCCACTGCGGAGCGCCGAAATGAAAGTCTTCTTTATATACGGTAGCCATATTGCAACTTTACAAACGCGATTCCTTTTTGATATTCGTTGACTTGCGTTCGCCTAAACCCTGCGGATAAGCTTTGCAATTGCAAATTTAAACGTATTGTGGATATTTATTATATTTTTAAATATTTTAATTATTTTATTAATTAGGTATTTAAATGTGGTGTTTGTATTCGATATTTGTATTGTAGGTATCTAATTGTCTCTGATTTGAAGAAACATACCTACTTACCTAAATAAAGATGCTTATTAGGTATATTGAATCTTTAATTATTGTTACACAACATCTTAACACAACATTTTGTAATTAAATATGATAGTGTTTTTAATGATCTGTGTTCTAAGTATTTGTTCTGAAAAGATTTATTAATTGTCGGTTGGACTGACGTAATAGGATTGTCGCGCCTAGTCTGTGTGGACCGGCGCCGCGGTCAGTCATAATCTTTGACAAGTCGCGCCTGAGTATGTACATTGTTAATTTTACATAGAGGTGCTTACGTCAAGCGCGGTAGATGGTTGTGTTTTTTTTCTTTGTGCTGCAAGGAAAATTGTTTTAATTGTAGATACATTTCATTACTATATAGTTATAATATAACTAATGTAGATAGTGTTGTGTAGTCTATAGATCGTTTGTTCATAATTCTGGTAAGTTTTTATTATTATTAGATATATAAATTTGAAAATCGGCCATAATTGAGTGATTGTCAACTGTTTCGGAAATGGATTGTTTTTCTGGGGGCGAAAAGCCCCCAGACCCTGATCCTCCTGATGTTAGTATGATAAACGATAATGATACAGTTCCATCTCCAGGAGATTTTGTTTCTGTTGGTTCATCGTCTGATGATCCAGAACAAGTTCTTGTCTCGTATCACGATTTTGAGGTTAGGGGCTCGAAAAAAAGACGACAGACCAAAAATAAGTCTAAAAAATCTAAAACTCCGAAAATTCATGAAGAAGATATCCCACTTGGCCAAAACAGTATTGAGGAGAGTTTAAAGGATACTTGTATACCTCTTGGTCAAAAGACTGTTGCTGTCTTGGCTCAAGAGATGCACTCTTGTAGTCAGTCCCAAGTTACTGATTCTCTAGCTTCCCCGACTCATTCACTTCCACAGACCATACAAGCTTCAAATCATGCTCCAGCTGGCAGGCAGACATACAATAATACTGACAGAGGACCATATACAGTACATGTTCAAAAATCAATGGAGTCACCTAATTCAGGTACCTTTTTACACCCTGTAAATTTTGGTCGGTTTATTAATACACATAAATTTAAAAATATAGTAAATGGTAGTCTTCAAAGCATAGGAAGAAATAGAATATCATTAGCTTTTACTAATGCTGATTCAGCAAATGAATTCCTTGTACATACTATCTTAAATGAACATGCATACAAGGCTTTTATTCCATCGTTTAGTACTACTAGGTTAGGTTTAGTAAAGGGCATTCCAACTGAGTGGACTGATGACGAAATAATCCAAGAAGTTGTTGTTCCTGTTGGGTATGGCAGCATTCTTAAAGTTAGAAGATTGAATTATAAAGTCACTATTAACGGAGTAAAAGAATGGAAACCCACACAAACAGTGGTACTAACTTTTGATGGTCAGGTATTGCCTGAACGAGTTTTCCTATGCTATAATTCTATCAAAGTAGATCTTTACCATTATCCTTGCATACAATGTTTCAATTGCTGTAGATATGGTCACACTAAAACCCAATGTAGGTCAAAAGCTCGATGCTTTAAATGTGGAGAAGCACATTCTGGTGATGTTTGTGAAAGAGAAGACGATGAAGCTAGTTGCCTGTTTTGTTCTGGCTTCCACTATGCCATAAGCAAGTCATGCCCAGAATATAGCAGACAAAAAAATATTAGAATTTCTATGGCCGAAAGGAATATATCCTATGTGGAAGCAAGCAAATTACACAGTGCAGTCATATCAAAAAGTTATAGTGATGCTTTAAAAAATCCAAATATGCCTCAAAATATAAGACCACAATCTATTCCTACTCCTTTACATACAATAAAGCAAAGACCTGTAAATCAGACATACAAAAAATTTGTTAATATTAATCCTAGAAAACCACAACAACTAAGATATGGGTACGACCAAGTTGCACATCGTAGATTAATTACAGAGCCCAATCCAGTTGTGACTAATGGTGCGGCTCTACGGAGCCCCAATAGTCCACAATCAATTTCTATTACTGAACTTATACAAGCACTAACCAATTTGCTTTCTTCATATTCTTTTGTAAATTATGAACCGACCAACGCTGCCATAATAAATAATAATAATATTCAATCCAATCATGGCTTGTTCCCTGGCAATTCAGTGGAACTGTCAGAGCATACAGAGTAAAAAGAGTGAAATCCTATTTTTAATTAATAAATACAGACCTTTTATTTTTGCCCTCTCGGAAACTAGACTAAAACAAGGGTTTTTTTTTAAAATCCCTGGATATGTCAGTTTCCGAGATGATGGTGTTGACGGGAATGGAGGAACTGCCATTTTTGTCAACAACTCAGTTTCAGCTAAAAAGTATGATCTTAAATCCTTTGAAACCAAATTTTCTGTAGTTATTATAACTATAAAAAATATAAATATTATCTCATTGTATATACCAAGACCATCTGTATTAATCATGAATAATCTGTGTAGCCTATTATCGAAAATTAAGGGTCCTGTAATTATAATGGGTGATTTTAATATTCATCATCCTGTTTGGGGCAGTGAAAAGTCAGACTCTCTTGCAGAATATATTTTTAATATTTTAGATAATTATAGTCTTTGCCTGCTTAATAATGGATCCCCAACACGTAGAACAAGGCCTACTGAAATGATCAGTGCTGTTGATCTTACTATGGCTTCTGCTAATCAAGTTCCTTTGATGTCATGGTCTACTCTGAACAGTACTTTTGGTAGTGACCACTATCCAATAGCAATTGAATTGCCATTTTTACTAGAAAGATCTATTCCGCAAACTCCACTATTAAAATATAAATTAGATGAATACACTGATTGGCAAAAATTTACTACACTTCTATCATCTTATGTAAACCTATTGCCTCCAATAACAATATATAACATTGAGGAATGTCTAACTACATTAAAGCAATGTATTAGTATGGCAGCTGATCAATCATTGCCAATTAAGAAACTACATACTGCTAATAGACATTCACCTCCTTGGTGGGACAAAGACTGTTCAGCTGCCATACAAAACCGTAATAAAGCTGAATTTCAATATAAACATTCAATGAAAAATGAAAATTTTTATAATTTATCCATAATTTCTCTAGAAACAAAAAAGATTTTACATAAAAAGAAAACTGATAGCTGGAAAAAATATTGTGAATCAATTTCACCAGACACTTCTGCCACAGTAATCTGGAAACATATTAGAGCATTTCGTGGATCATTTAAAGAATCAAATCCACTGTGCCCATCCAAAAACGAATGGGCTTCTCAATTTATGGACAGACTTGCACCTCCCTTTGTGCCTAATCATATGGATATTGTAAAGTTGGATGAAACTTCAGATCACTCAACATCTGCCTATTCTCCATTCTGCTTGCAGGAATTGCAGTTTGTGCTTTCTTCGGTAAAAGATTCAGCACCTGGCATAGATGGTTTCCCCTATTCTTTTATTATAAATGCAGGACAAAATGTTCAAAAGTACTATTTACAATTAATTAACATTATTGTTGATACTGGTATCATCCCTAATGACCTAAAAACCCAAATAATCATCCCAGTCCTAAAACCTGGGAAAGATCCTGAAGTTGCAGATGGATACAGACCATTAGCTATGTCATCAGTCCTTATAAAGTTAGCAGAGCATCTTATTAAAAACAGGTTAGAATGGTTAGTGGAACACCAAGGTATTTTACCCCATACACAATATGGCTTCCGTAAGGGAAAGGGAACAATTGATAGTTTAGCCATCTTTGTATCAGACATTCGTTTAGCCTTTTCAAGAAATGAGTCTATAGTAGCTTGCTTTTTAGATGTAAGCTCAGCTTATGACAGTGTAATTTTGTCTGTCCTTAGAGATAAATTAATAAGCCTTAAATTACCACTAAAATTTATAAACTTCATATTTAACTTATTTTCTGGGAGAATGGCACTATTAAGAGTTAATAGTGAAATTAAATCTTCCAGAGTTCTGTACAGAGGTTTGCCGCAGGGATCAGTATTAAGCCCTTTGCTGTTCAACCTCTATACATATGACCTTTACAAAACTGTCATACCTTACTGTAGAATTTTACAATATGCTGACGATTTGGTCCTCTATACATGCAGTGCGCTTATACAGTCAGCCGCTGTTATGGTGTCTCGTGGAGTAAGCTCATTGCAAGGATGGCTTGGTGCTCATGGCCTACAACTTAGTGCTCAAAAAAGCTCAATTTTAATTTTTACACGAAAAAGACTCAAACCCAGGATAGATATATTTATAGATAATAATAGAATTCCCATTGTTAATGAATTTAAATTTTTAGGTCTTATTCTTGATTCTAAATTAACCTTTAATTCACACATAAATTATACAATTATAAAGTGTGAAAAAAACATAAATATACTTCGATGTCTAGCTGGCATATGGTGGGGAGCACATCCTTATTATTTAAAGCTAATTTATAATGCGATAATTAGGAGTATATTGGATTATGCATCATTTCTTATTGACCCAGCTAGTAAAATTGGCCTTAAAAAATTGGATAGGATACAGTCTCGTGCAATGAGAATAGTCATTGGTGCCATGAAATCGACTCCAATTAATGCATTACAAGTTGAATGCAATGAACCCCCATTAGATCTGAGAAGACAATTTTTAGCAGATAAGTTTTTATTTCGAACACTCCAATATGTAAACCACCCCATCTTACCAAAATTACAGTTACTTACTGAATATACTCTATCCTCTAAGTATTGGAATCATAAGAAACACCCCTGTCTTGTTTTAAGTTTTTGTAAGACTAAAATGTTAAAATACCAAACCCATAAAGTTAAAAAACTTCCTGTATTTTTGTTTGATTATGATGTACTGTTATTCCAACCATTTATGTGTTTAAATTTAGATTTATTTAAAAATGACCCTTATGCATCAAAACACTTTGCCAGAATAAGGGATCAAAAATGGCCAAATTGGCATGCAATCTTTACTGATGCTTCAAAGAATTGCTCTGAAGGTTGTGTTGGTGTGGGTGTATATCATGAAAATTATAACATAGTTCAAAAAATCAAGTGTCCCCCAGAAACTACAGTGTACACTAGTGAATGCAGGGGTATTTTAGAAGCAGTCAAGTATGTCTTACTGTTTAAACTCTCACACACAGTAATATGTTCAGATTCCCTTAGTGCCCTTAAATCTTTACAGTGTAACCCATTTAAAGCAAATGCTAAGAGTCAGATAATATTTGAGTGTAAAGAACTCTTACTTAGGTGTTCTCAGTTAGGATTGCAGGTTGTACTAGTTTGGATCCCAGGTCATAGTGGTATCTGTGGAAATGAAAGAGCTGACAAAATAGCTAAGGAAGCCATTATTTGTGGTGACAAGGTTCCTTTCAAAAACTATCCTCAAGATTTATTGTTGATTCCAAATCAAAGTCTGAGACGTAGATGGTCCTGTAGATGGATACGTAACTGCAAAAATGGTGATCATTACAGGAAACTACAGTCAATCATTCCTGAAAAACCGTGGTTTTACAAATACAAAACAAATAAAAAAGTTTGTACTATCATCAGTAGGATGAGATTTGGCCACTGTTGTATTCCTGTACATTTAAAAAAGTTAAGAATATGTGATTCATCCTTATGTGAATGTGGCCTTGATGAGGGTAATTTAAACCACATTGTATTCTCATGTCCAAAGTATAATCATGACAATTTATATAAATCACTAGTAGATAATAAGATCCCACTACCATTGTCAATTGAGTTTATGTTGCATCATCTTAATCCAGTTACTATTAACATACTGTCATTATTTATCATCAGTAACAACATAAAACTATAGGTATATTTTTGATATTTAAAATTGACTATGTATGATTCATAATAATAGTAGTAGTATAGTGTAGATCATAAAACAAAATATTTTTCCTTATTTTCAGGTAATCCAACAGCAGCTTAAGATTTAGTACTCCGTTATTTTTAAATTTTATCTTGACGTAACACTGATGGTGGCTATGTGTTTCTAAACGAATGCCATTAAATAAATCAATCAATCAATCAATTAATTTTACATATAAAGTGGATAAGTCAGTCTCATAGAGAAACACCAAACAGTCACATACACAATTCAATACACCCCTTTTTACACAAAGTTTATACAAAAAAATCTGACGCCAAAACCGGTAAGTCATTGGAATTTACTTAAATTGTGACCCAAAATTTAGTAGCATTTTGAGCTACAGTATTAGTCTTATTTCTAATTTAATAGGTATTCATAGTAAATATATAGACATATTTTCGTTACTAGAAAGCTAGAATGTATTTACGTAAGTTACTAATATTTTCACAATATATTTGAGATAAACCAGGTTCTTACCTACTTAAAACATAAAAACGTTTTAAGTTTCAAAACAATGAATATCTAAATTCTTAATTTTAAAACCAACTATGAGTAAGTTAAATGAAAATAAAAGTAATAATAGCATATAAGGCTTAAATAAAAAAAAACACCAAATTACATAGTATAAACAAAAAAAAACGGGCAAGTGCTACTGGACTAGGACTCGGTCACCAAGGGTTCTGTCAATGATAAACTAGATGGCACTGTACCGGTAATTTAAAATAGTAATTGCTTGGGCCCGTCACACACTTGCCAGGCTTTTTTTATTTGTTGTTATACTTTATTTAAAGTTTACACTATTTTTCACTGCAAGTTTAAAGTTTGTGGCTTTCTGTTTTTACGATAGAGCAAAAACAATGAAAATGTTATACTTATATGGGGACCACCCTTTTTTAACTTTTTATTATTTTTTAGGTAATCCCTCATTGTATCACATATTCTGTGAAAAATTCAGGCTTTACCTATTTCTTCTGAAAGATAGAGTGTTTTAATAAATCTTTAATTTAAGGACAGACTGCGTAGTCTTAGTAATTGGGCTACGGAACCTTAAAAACAAAAACATTTTCGATAAATAATTTTTAAGTGTTTTTCAGCCGACGCCCACGATAAAGCGTTTTCCATACATGAGAAATAAGTTTACCACATTCTGTTTCGAAAACGCTATCTCTATACTGCACGATTTTTGGATTGTAACTTGTCGAAGGACCCTGCATCGCACTCCTAACGAGTCATAATTCAGCCAAGTTAAAAAGACATATTCTCTATGACAGATTGTACAAATGTTGCCCATTCTTTTTGGGTGGATTATACATTAAGCACATAATGTGTACATATATATATATATATATATATATATATATATATATATATATACGCGTGTTTATTTAGCTTGCAATTTCTCGCAAATTTAGCAAATTTAACAACTGACAGCAGGATAGCAAAGAGATTTTTCAACAAAACAGTAAGGGACAGCACGAAAGCAAACGCAATCGTAACAGGTAAAAAATCACGCCCTATGTCGGATTACAAAAGGCCACTAATACCAATTTCATTAGGCAACATTGGTCTGACTAAAAAAGAAAATAAAAAAGAAACAGTAACAACAAAATATATCTCGTGTGTGTTTGTGACTTATTTTGGTAATCATTATAATATAAATAATACATGTGTGTGAAATTAAATGCTTGTTGTATTGATTAGATTAAATGAAAACTTCATAGATATTGTAATTTTGTATTTGCTTCAGAATCTTTCCCTCCAAAAGGCAGCGGTTTACGTTGCTTTTACTCATTCACGGCGAAGATGGTTATAGAGAAAGTTCATGGTCTACAGTCAACAAGTGTTAGCCTTAATGAAAGGTTTACAATGCTGGCGACAACCACACCAGCTCCAGTCCAACCTAGACAAAGAAGGCGTCAAACAATTGGTTCTTTTCTTAACCAAAGTCTCAACATTAAAAACCGGTACCTTATTGAACAGATCGCCCGTCGATTAGAGCAACAATCCAAAAGGGTAAACATTAACATTCTTACTATAAGTGCTTTGAGGCAACTAAAATTGGTAAATATTTACTTATTGGGCACAAGCTACTTTTGCATATAAATTTTTAATCGTTATAGAATCATCTACTTATACACAAATGAAATACAAAAATCGGCGGCAAAGAATAGTTTTAAAACGAAATAAAATTCAAAATAAAATAGTTGGTCATAGTAACTTAATAGGGGAATCCTCAGCGCCTCCTTTTGTACTCCCCAACCAAATAGTCTACTGAAATGCTGGTGCTAGGTTAGGTTAGGTTTGGCTATGGTTTTCTCCCAGAGTGGAGCACACCGGAGCGAGGGTGGCCCACTTATAGGGTGTGTGTTTGTTATATACCAAACAATTTTTTTTTTTAAATCCTGTATGTTTTCCAAAGAAAATGTGGGGCTCATGCTTTTTTATTGTTTCACATTTTGGTAAAGTTGCACTTTAGGAACTTTCATCAAAAATGGGGGAAAATTTTTTTTTACAATAAATAGCTATTTTGGGGTTGCCCTAACAAGATTTCTGGGCAGAAAAAAAAATAACCATGAAGGCAAAAAAGAACACAGGAACTACACTAATTCAGGTTTGCTAACAATAAATAAAAATACAATAACCCTGTCACCTTTTCTGTACACAAAAGGGTGATAGTAACAGGGCTGGATTTAATAAATAATAAGGGTTATCATGTTATTCAACTTAAACTCTGGTTTTTGTTTTTTTGAGTATAACTCTTTACAAGTCTCAGCCATGACGCCGTTGCTGGGTTTGTATTATTGATGTACTCACTTCACAGTTTGCCCTTCTAACTCTACTCAGTAAGCAAAGGCTTACTTTAAAGGCAGCTATACTCAACCTGCGGCTACATGGTTGGCTCATCTGGTTTTACTTTATTTTAAATCATTTTGAATTATGCATCCAGAAAAATTGAGAGTGCGCTGAGTAAATTGGTTCTCCATAATGGTTCTGCAACGCGGTGTGCAGTGCTATTATTGATATGGCCATAATATACAACATTTTATTCATTTACTTTTAACTTGCTGGCCATAGTGTCATCTATCGGATACTTACCCAATATGGACATGTTTATGCCGATAAATTAACTTAACATTATAAAGTAAAAAAAGAACTAGTTTTATTTATCAAAGACAGAAGTGCAAACATTGCTGTTATAAATGGCTGTATAGTGATTTTATTAGTGAATTCTAATTGACCGATTTCAACACTCTAAAATAGTATATTTTAGCAATATTCATAATTTAATGACACATGGTATCTTATTGTGGGGTAGCACTGCTAATGTAAATACAACATTTGTGTTACAAAAACTAGTAAAAAGTAACTCTTTAATGTGGAAATGGGGCAACTTTTACAGCAATGTTCCTAATTATATTCAAAAGCTATCAATAAGTAAATTTAAATCTTTTATCAAACAATAACTTGTAAATAATCATACTACAGTTTACAAATGTAAATGATAAAAATCCATAGGAGTTTAAACCAAATTAAAATGGAAATAATGTAAAATTGTACAGCTCAAAATTTTCATTTAAAAAACATTGATTGTATATTTATATTTTTTTAATAAACCTAACTAAAGAGTTTCTTACCGGATTCTTCTCAGTAGAAATCAACAACATTGTGAACTGGAGGGTGGGTGGAAGTTTTCAAAATATAGTATTTCATATCACAATTTAAAATGGTTTGTAAAAACCTAATTTGAATAAAAAAAAACTTACTTTGACTATAAGTAATTAGTAAATAATAACACCACACGACATAATTTAATATTGTTGAAAATTAAATTATTAAAAATGTCATTTAAAAATATGTATTTTAAATATTACTTGGCTGTGCGTAGGGCAGACCTTTGCCTCGTGAAAAAAAAAACCAGTATGCGCGCCTCTGCATGAAAGCGCGCCATTTCATTGCGAAACTCATTTATCTTTAGTAGAAATATGCTCATATCTTCTGAATTTATATATGTTTTTACCTGGGGACCGAGCTTTGCTCTTTTTTTTAACAACGCCATCTATTGTCAAGTAGCCTTAGTGTTGCTTAACAACGCCATCTATTGACAAGTAGCTTTAGTGTTGCTGTGGCGGTAAAAATATTAGTATTACTACTCGCCAATAGTTGTCAGGAAGAATCATATTTTTCAGTTTATCATTGCCTAAAAACAGAGATAAAACGACGTTCTCTAAAAATTAAACGTAGCTGGATCGATTTATCGCCTCCGAAACGCCCTGCATGCTATATTTCATGAAAATCGTTGGAGCCGTTTCCGAGATTCAGAATATATATACATATATACAAGAATTGCTTGTTTAAAGGTATTAGATTAATTATGGATTAAGACATGGGCAAAAATTTTAAAAGTTAAAAAGCCCGTTCTAAGAGTTCTAACACAAATGTGATCCTTATTCTGCAATGCAAATGCTGTTATTACATGTGAAAACATTAATTTTCTTACCTCAAAATGTTATTGACAAAACAAGCAATGAAATACTGATAAAAACTGAATTGCTCATTTTTATTAGTCACTTTCTGGTACAGGATTATTACTGCAAAGGATTTCTAATGTTAAAAGACTTATTTAGAATTGTACTTATATCCCATATTAAGATTTACCAGAGAAACGATGGTAGAATGTTTTTTTTTTTATTTCAGAGAACTTTGAGACAGAGACTCGGAGTCCCACCTGGTGCACTGCGACGCTTTGGCAGTGAGAGTAGCTTGCCAGGTCTACGACGCTTCAACAGTTTTGGCAACCTCTCTCAGTCACAGAGTGTAAAGAATCGAATCGCACCAAGACAGTTTAACGGGAATATGAGGTTAGCTTTTTTTCTGCAGGGCAAGCAAAATGCAAATTCTTCCAGCCAACCTTAGGAAGTGTCTGACATCTTATTAATTTTATATTCATGTGGGTAGAGTCAAAAGCAAAGAAAATTATAATACATAGTGTGATTAATAAACTAAGTAATAAACATACATGGATTCTTAAATAAATATATTATCACATACATACAAAAATATAAGTACATATTAGTAGTTAGAGTTGTAGTCTTTCTCTATCTAAAAACTGTATTTTCTAATTTTATAGTAAAGTGAAAAATCAAATGCGTTACTAAACAATAACATGTCTCTTAAATCCCTTTCTCTGTCAGACTTATTTGTTTCAAATTCGCTAATGTTAGCTGACTGATTATTATGATTATTATTAATTATATTAATACTAGCTGGTTTGGAAAATTAATCAAAATCATTTTGTCACACATGAAGTGTACACATTTTGTATTAGTCCTTTTCAATTGTTGGTGTAACTTCTTTTCAGACGCTCGGCATCTTTCACCAATCTGTCCTCGGGTTCATTCAGAGGACGTAACATGCGTGGCTTTCGACGTCGAGGTGGCAACAGGAATCTGAGGGGTAGAGGAAGGTTAGATACATTATGTCGACTTGGCTTAAAAGGCATTATAAACTCCATGATATTTGAGGAAATCCAATACTAAGTATCACAGTTTTTAATTATATCAGATAGTTTTAAAAAGAATTATATCACAAAATCATAAAAATACAAAAAATCACTAGATACTAAATTGAAATAGGGATAAGTATGGGCTATAAATTGATTTGTGATTTTAAATTTTTCATGAAATTGGTTACATTTTTGTTTAACAACAAGTCAATCACGAAAGCAACAATCACTCTTGGGGCACTGGCATTAGGCATTTGCCATTGGCGATTGAGCAAGCGTTAAGCAGAAGTATGTATTTTCTAAAAATGTTGCATTAGTAAAAATCTATTGCTGGCACATTAAAGTTACGTCTGTGTATTCTAAGGCATTGTTTTTAATAGTGAATTAGAGATGCTGCTCTGAAATGTATGATAGAAGTTTTTTTTTGTTGACATTCGCTCAAACATGACTTACTAGATTTTGCCAGGGGCTCCGCCCGTCCTAAACTCGATTATCGGCTAGAACTCCTTAATTATACTAATGAAGTTTGCGATAGCAAGCTGTAGCTATAGCTATAGTTCATTAAAGTGCGGTTATAGTTATTCCCGCGGGAACTTTTGAATTTTTTAGGATAAAAAGTAGCCTATGTGCTATTCCAGGACCTAATCTATAGGTGTGCCAAGTTTCATTCCGATCCGTCCAGTAGCTGAACCGTTAATGAGTAACAGACATCCATCCAGACATACAAATCACATTTATAATATGATTAGAACTATACTTTGACAATGTATGAAATTGACTAGTAATGAGTATTTATGTTTAAAAACTTGAAACCTATTTGACTACATTTACAATTATAAAAATTATTTCCAGGGGACGTGGACAGGGTCGCGTGGCGCGGAGAGTGCCGTTCCGCCGCGGGGTGCAGGGGGTGCAGGGGGCGCGGGGAGCAGCGCAAGTGGCAACGCTGAGGCCGGCGCGAGGGGGAGCGCGCGGCCGGGCGCGGGGACGAGGAGGGAGAGGTGTGTACTACAGTTTATCACCCCGTTGCTCAATCCTGACTTACCTCTTATAGTTTTGCAGAAACTGGTAATGGGGGTACATCATTCTGTGCCAGGTCTTGGTTTTACGGCTTAATACTTTATAGTCGGTATTTACGACGTATAGCACATATATAAAGCCACCTTAGTCCAGACTGTCCACTGCATCGGAAGCAGTGTTGCGACGTTGGGTTCACCCCCAGTCACTTGTCACGTAGGACTGTTGATAAAAAGAGGCTTACTCCCTCATTAGGATGTGGATGTGTATCCAGCCACTGGTTATTCCCCTCTGGGGATAAAAAACCGTATATATACGTACATACTTAAAAAGAAAGCTTTAAAGCTTTTTTTTATATTTTGTGTCACTTCTTTCGTTTTCGAAACCGGTCAAGTGCCGCAATGAATTACCGTTTCGTAGAATAAGAGTTAATGCAAATATCTAAGAGACTTGTGAATTGACTCCTTAGAACATGTGGTTTCAATTTAAAAAAGTGGGAGAATACAATAACTCCTCAATAAATATCTTAAAAGAAAGAGTTTCTGCAAAAGTAATGTGTAATAAAAATTTAAAGGGTCAGTAATTATAGTTAAAAAACATCCATTAGTTACACGCTCAAAATCAGGTGAGGTGTAAGCAAGCTTGTTCGTCATCCTGTGAAAATAGAATAGCTCTAAGACGCACTTTAAGCTCGCGGGAATGACGTAGGCCTACGTCAATAATATGACAGCGAAATTGCACTAACAATATTTGACTTGACAAAAATATACTGTGAATATTTTCAATTGTTTGTGTTTTTGTCTTTTTGTTTTACCGTGAATACATCATACTAATATTATAAGGAAGAACGATTTGTTTTTTTGTTTATCAGATTATAACTCAAAAGTGCCTTAACAGGTTAAAATTTAACTTTTATTATCTACATTTAACTTATAATTTAGTGACCGTTGCACGTCAACATTTCACATATGTACATTTAAACACCTTTTGTAAATAAATTGTATAATAAAAAGAGTAGACACTAAACATCTGTATAAACAAACTGTCTTGTATCTATTAAATATCGTAGACTAGCTTTTGCAAGCGGTTCCACCCGCCCTAAATTCAGTTATCTGTGTAGGATTTCAAAGGCAACTTCTCAATTATAGAAAAAAAACCGACTCACACTTGGCGTTTTTAAGTAACCTATGTATTCTCAGTACTCAAACAATCTCCATGCGAAATTTTATCTTAATTGGTGCAGCAGTTTAAGCGTGAAGAAGTAACAAACAGACAGAGCTACTTTCGAATTTAAAATATTAGTATGGATTACATGGTAGATTATTATTTATTTAATTTTATTAACGCAACAGAAAACTAGAATTTTAATACATAATTATTTGTATTTGTATAATATATATTATTGAAAACATTATTTTGCGAATTCAGCTGTTTAATTTTTTTATTATTGTTATTAATACATTGTTTTACGTAGGTATTTTTAGATCGATGGTTTTTAGCGTTGGCATTATTAAGCATTTATGTTTAAAAATATTAAGATAAGGACAAAATACGACGGTATTTATTAAAAAGTTTTGTAGTTTGTCAGTTGTCATCCGAAATAAAGATTGTGATGAAATATATCACTTTTATGAAGAAACTACTAGTCTGTGATCAATATTTTAGGTGATATATACCTTTGTAGTTTGACAGCTGTCATCCAAAACAATGAATATGATTAGATCCAGCACTTCTGTGAAGAAACTACTATAGCCTACAATCAAAATTTTCAGAGATATAGCCCCTCATAAAATGACAGCTGTCGTCCGAAATTAAGATTTTGATGAGATCCACTTTTGTTAAGAAACTTCGAGCTTACGATCAATATTAGCCATTTGTAGCTATCATCTTTTTGTTCGAACTGCCGGCATATATTACCTGAAATCACCACGCCACCTTCGAAGTCAACAACCACTTAAGGTTTCAGAACACTGCTAATACACCTGACGAGTGTGGATTTGACGAAAGTGGCTTAAGTCAATTTTTCAAGAAATAAATAGGTAGGTTAGTGGTTTCGCTAAACTCATTCATATGACCCGGGATTCATACTATTTAAAGGGACAGCAATATGGGGTTCTTCAAGAAAAAGGTGATTAGATTTTGAATGGTTGGCAACTCGCGAGTAATGCCCCCGGTGTTTTAAGAGTCCATTGGCCACAGCGACCATTTAACATCATACCGTTTACCACATTGTATGGAAAACACGAATGAAGGAAATTAATAGGTAGTTCAAAAACAAATACTTTTATTATTTTTAAACTTTAATATTAAAATTGCGATTATCATTACGTCCTTTAGTCGAAGCCAACTTAATTTATTTTGTATTCCAGTCTAATACCTAAACAGTTTCCGTGATATATCATGTAGTTTGCAAATTTACCTCACGGGAAAACTGTTTATAAGACTGCAATTCTATCCTACTTATTACTGACTACTGGGTCTACTAATATTATAAATGTGACAGTTCGTAAGTTTGTTTGTTTATTTATAACTTAATCACGTCGCAAATCAAATCAAATTAAATCAAACTTTATTCAAATAGGTTTCTAAAAACACTTTTGAATCGTCAATACAATGTAAACATCGTAATTGCTGCCAAAAAAGCTGGCACTTAAACAACCACTTAAGTTGAAATTTGGTACAAAGATAGTTGAAGAGATGTAAAAGGACATAGGCCTGCCGCGTGATGTCAATGTATTTTCTATCACATCTATTCAAAAGGAGCTGGTTGGTTCCTAGTAAACGGGGATGAAAATTGCACTTTGAATCCCTAGGGACTAAAAGTGTTTCAATTTGAAATGTGGATTAAAGAGATCGATCGAGAACATTGTACGAATAGCTGTAGAATAAGCTGTCTGGCCTCGCAAGGACTAAATAAAAAAAAGTGTGAAAAAGGTAAATCCGCGTGAAATGTATTCCGTTTTTTGTAATTGTTCACTCAAATTCATAATTATGATGATAGTTTTATAAAAAAATAGTGCGTTTTCGTCAAGTAGTGATACTAAAATTAATAAATGTAGTATTCTTATTTAAAAGATTCACTTATCTCTTTTCTCATAGAGAGTGATGAAAAGAAGAGTGTATCACTCGGTCGCAAAATTATTTTACCTCAAGCGCCGTTCTTTGAATCCCTCACTGTGCTCCGGATTCTACTCTAAAATTCTTTGCTCCATTTTGGATTCAAAACAGCGCCCTGGCCGTAAATATATTATTTTGATCCCTTGTGACACAATCTACTATTAGCGGTTATGTAATGCGTATAGGGGACAAATTGGCTTGAACTGAATGACTGTTATGAAGTGAGGTACATTTCTGTAAATATTTACGCAATTTATAAGTGAGATGACAGCAGTGAGACTTCTTTTCTTTTATGTAGTAGAAAGGCAATTCGGTTTACATTCGGGTGAACTTGGGAATGGAGATAGCTTATATCCTGGATTAACGCATAGGCTAATTTATCCCGGGTAATCAAAAAAATCCGGCAGGAACAACTTCAGCGCGGGTGGAGCCGCGGGCACAGCTAGTTCAGAATATTTAGAAAATGAGACCTCAATTTCGCTCACATTTCAATTTTACGTAGATCAATTTTCTTGGCTTTAAATTAAAGTGTTTAAAAAACCAAATTTTTATTGTATTTTCTGATTGTTTCAGGGGGAATTACTAGGAATCAGCCGACAAAGCCTGTTCCGACCAAGGAAGAGTTGGATGCTCAACTGGATCAGTACATGGCGGGCACCAAGACTGCCCTGGACAAAGAACTGGAAGCGTATATGAAGAATGCGGGCGAACTCGAGTGAATAGTGTAGTGAAGTGTAGTGGCTACTTGTTGGTGTCACGTGTGGACTAATTTACCCCAAATCCGTGAGAGTATGCCGTGCCCCAGCAGTGGGGACATATGAGGCTTTGAGATGAACATAAATATTGTTACGAATATCTCTCATAAGCATAGGCATATAAAATTTGATATTTTCTTGTTCTGTAACATAAAAACTATTTTAACTTACTGTTAATTTTTACATGCAACTAAAGTATTTATGACAGTAAAAACAATTTGACTTGATAAACCCTCAGGAACCACTAATTTAACTTTCTTGCTGCGTTTTGGGATGGCCTTAGGTAATTTTTACTCTCCTCGGAGGTTTTAGGAAGCTGCCTTAGTGTCGAAACTGTGTCCATAGAATTTGGACAAAATATTTACCGTTAATGGACTATTAAAAAAGCCACACCAACAAGTAGCAAAAACTTGTCTAATTTTTGAAATGGACTCATTGATATTTCTTAGTGTAAGAAGTACAAGTTTTGTTGACGAAGTTTTTTCTTATTTTTGTGCCTCTCAAATAAATATATACAGTGTAAACTCTTTATAACGAAACTCAAGGGACCGAGCATTTTATATCATTATAGAGAGTTATCGTTATATGGAGTGAAGAAAGAAAAACAACCCAATTTACAATAATTTTAAATATGTATCTTTTATTGGCCATGTTAACAGTTTCAAAGTTTGTTTACGACTGATAATACGATAGGTACCTGGTGTGTTTAGTTTGAGATCATCATTCTCAAGGAAACCAACCATAATGATGCATGTGTTCAAGGCAATTAACATTAACAAAATCAAGGCGGCTGTTTACGACCTCAGAAGTTTCGGGGCCTCAAAGGTTTAGGGGGTGTCTTTTGTAACCTGATTAGATAACAAACAATAATACCGATAATAAATAATTTCTGTGTCGAAATATGAACACATTTCTTCTTAATAGAGAATGGCTGCTGCACTATAAAGAGTGTTTTAAGATAAACCAACCAAATTGTGCTCTTTTCTATGTTATAAAGAGTTTATATAAATAATAATGTTATAAAGAATTTACACGTATTTATGTTAAGGCGGAACGTCTTGTATGTACCTCCATACAATCTATGATAACATGAAAATCAATCCTTTTGGTTAATATAGTGGTTGACTTCAAAGTTTTAATACAACTGATGATATATTTATATATATATTACCGGCTATCCTGCGACACATGCTAGGAACATTATAAACTCGATAGCAAATATTGAAAAATTTACTTTACTGTGGTAAACTAAACGTAATATTCTTGAGATGAAAAAGAAAAGTTTAAAGACAATTTTAATATAAAAAACTTTTCAAGTATGAAACTAACCTAATACCTATATATACATATACTAGCGGTGATCAAAAAGTAGTAATAAATCGATTTAAAACATTAGAACATTTTTCATGTAGAAGTTTTGATGCGGCTCTGACTTGACATAAAACAAATGAAGTTTCAAAATGTGACTGTGTGTTTAAATACCTTTAACCTGTACCTACTAGTGAAGGTTTAAGCAAGCTCACTATTTTTTTTTATTTTTTGTGAATACTAGAAATATCCGATTATCATTATGTTTTGATCTCCCCTCGGACATCTATTATGATTTTTTATTTCCCTAATATTCAGAAATATTTTTATTTTCATAGGTAAGACAGTAATAAAATTTGACCTCAAGCCAGGACTTGAACCTGACACACTAAGATTCCGTATTATAATACCAGAGACCACAATCAAAATCTTGTATTATCGTTTTATGGCCAAAACTGTATGAAATTCTTAGATTAGATTATTATGGACATACTGAACCCAACTAGGTGCGCAGCAAAGGTCGAAATCGGTAAAGCTTCGTAGTGGACATTTCTGCAACCTTTTTTTTTTAGTTTTGGAGTTATAGGTAAAATTGAAAATGTCTGGAAACGGATGTTCAAAATACCGTGTCTGATAGGATTATCAAAATACTACTTTGATAATCCTGTCAGCCATTAAATTTATAAAAATAATGAATAAGCCGGTATAATGTACAGGTTGGGTAAATTTATTGACATTTTTGAAAACACGCTCAGGACAGATGTGACGCCCAAAATGTCTAGAAACAATAATTTTTGTCATAATTTTGTTACAACTAACGCCACCTCATGTAGAGTTATATAGCGATTAGCCACAGCATACGACACGACAATATAAGCATCGTGGATAAAAAATCAAAAGATTATACCTACAATATGTATTTTTTTTGCGCAAGGCAACTGTTTTTAAACGATGTGCAATTTAATAGCTGTTGACGCCATCTATGGGCATTTTAAATAATATAATTAAATAGGTGTGACCTCGCTTTCCTTTCGTTCCTTTGGCTACCGTGTATTCGCACCGGCCGACGACGACGCCAGCGCATCCTGACGGAGGCCACCTACAACATAAGTGCTAATCACTACGCCGCGCTGTGAAGAGCATCGCATTCAAAACTTAACATACATTTGAGGAATTTCGCTCCTTAATATCGCATATCAATGACATGTTGTACATCAACATCATACATTGCTATGCAGATGACAGTACTGAAGACGCCTATTACACGGGTCGCGCAAACATCCCTCGTTCCGTTGTCTTGTGTCTCAAATCGAGACCACACTGTCCCAGGTCTCTGACTGGGGACGGGTAAACTTGGTCCGATTCAACCCTACAAAGACACAAGTGTGCGCGTTCACCCCTAAGAAAACTCCATTCACTGTAGACCCACAATTCCAGAACACTCCCCTCTCCATCTCCAAAAGCATTGGGATCCTTGGTGTCGACATCTCTAGCGATGTTCAGTTCCGAGAACATTTACAAGATAAGGTGAAGCTGGCGTCCAAATAACTTGGTGTACTCTACAGAGCGAAGCAGTACTTCACGTCGGGGCAAAGGTTGTTACTTTACAAGTCGCAAGTTCGGCCCCATATGGAGTACTGCTGCCATCTCTGGGCAGGTGCACCCGGATATCAGCTTGGCCCTTTTGACTCGGTTCAACGACGGGCTGTGAGAATTGTCGACGTTTCCAAACTCACTTGCCGTATCGAACTCTTAAGTCTGAGGAGAGACTTTGCCTCCCTGTGTATATTCTACCGCTTGTACAATGGTGTTCTGAGGAATTGCTCAAAATGATGCCCACGGCTACTTTCTACCATCGCACCGCTCGCCATCGGCAGGGAATTTATTCTCTCACTTTAGAACCTAAATGGTCGCGTACAGTGCGGTTTCAGAGAAACTTCCTCCCGCGACCGCTTAAGTTGTGGAATGAGTAGGGAGCCAAGGTTTTCTGCAAGGATTACAGTATGGAGTTCTTCAAGAAAGAAGTTATTAGATCTCTGAAGGGTCGGCAACGCGCAAGTGATACCCCTGGTGTTGCAAGCGTCCATAGGCTACGGTGACCGCTTACCATCAGGCGGACCGTATGCTTGTTTGCCACCTTAGTGGTATAAAAAAAAAAAAAAAAGAAAATGATAAATCTGAATAAAATTGCATTTACGAATCCCAGGTAATAAATAGATGCTAAATTGTAGATACAAAAAAAATCAGTATAACCCAGTTATTACTATACATTACTGGGTTATTGCACGGGGGCGTCGATACGAACAGACGGACAAGGTAAGGTTATATTTTTTATTATATATGCTACGTATGGATGCCGGCCTCTAAATAAACAACTGTCGCAATTCAAGGTTTTATTACAAAATAATGTACAGTGCAACAAACTTTTCTAACCTTCTGACCTTTGGTGTTTGGTCGCTATAGTGTCGTAAGATCACACCAAGGGCAGATCCAGATAAAAGTTTTCGGCGATTATAAGATGTAAAGGTATTTTTTGAACTTTGAATCTGCAAACGTAAGTTACCCAATAGACCCAGCTCGTGCATTTATTCAGTTATATATTTAAAAAAATGTTGCAATTCATTTCTTCCTCAGTCGCCCTTAGGCCATCGCGATTAATATAGTGACTGTAGTGATATGTGATTTTTGACTGCGCACCGGGTCAGAAAAGTTTATTGCACTATGTATTAGTTGTTTCATTTAGTTTGTTTTTGAACCTATTTAAAATTTTATCTCTTTCCTCGCTTTTTAAATTAAAACGAAATCTAAAACATTTTTTCTGGTTTTTCTAAATAATAATAATAATACTGTGGAAAACAAAGTACAACACACAATACTAAATAAAATATTAATACTACAATACTCTGGCATGATAATATTATGTGAAAGAATTTGTGTCCGCGACAGTACACATAATGATGAGGTCTATAACGCGTCATAACTAGAGGTCATAAAACCGGAGGTATGTTAAAAAACGGTTTTACGATTTTAATGCAGTTCAGGATCAGGAATAAGTCTCACCAAAGTTTCCGGGTAATTAGAAATATATTGTAGAAACAAACAAAAAATACATTCTTATACAGTTTGAGTCTTCATAAAGTGCACATATGAAAATGGGTGAAACTAGACCCATTTTTATCGAAGGAAAAAATGTCAAAACAAAACTAAATTTTTTTTTTTATATTTTATAGATTTTTTTATTATAATTACCTTCTATTGACTTACTGCAAAGAAAACGTTATAACTTTTGATCTAAGAGGTATATCCTGATAAAATAAAAACAGTAATGATGGTAAATAACAGGGGATACTAATAAAATACACTAAATGCCCAAAAAACAGCGACAAGTAATAATAAAATATTACATTTTGAGAAAAATCTGTATTTTAATTGGTGTTTTTTTTAATTATTTGATCAATTTCTCCAAATAATGCCCATATTACAGGTGGTTTTTATTACTTTGTGTTATTCTCCATCGTCGGTGGCAGGCCTTTATTCAAACGCTAATTGCCTACATTGTGATAGGGATAGAGACATAGGATTTTTGGTTTTACAAAGGTTATACGATGGAGAATAACACAAAGTAATAAAAACCACCTGTAATATGGGCATTATTTGGAGAAATTGATCAAATAATTAAAAAAACACCAATTGAAAACAGATTTTTCTCAAAATGTAATATTTTATTATTACTTGTTGCTGTTTTTTGGGTATTTTGTGTATTTTATTAGTATCCCTGTTATTTACCATCATTACTGTTTTTATTTTATCAGGATATACCTCTTAGATCAAAAGTTATAACGTTTTCTTTGCAGTTAGTCAACAGAAGTTAAATTAAATAAAAAAAAAACTAGATTTTTTTTGAAATTTTTTCCTTCGATAAAAATGGGTCTAGTTTCACCCATTTTCATATGTGCACTTTATGAAGACTCACACTGTATACATGTATATTTTTTTTGGAATGTATGTATGATAGAATAAAATTCGATTCTGACAAATCTAAAACATAAATGATTTAAAATAAAAAGAAAAATGCGTGTCAACCAGGTTAATCCATTTTTTCAATTTCGGTAAAATCAGTTTTGTGACTTCCCTTTGAAAGGTAGTGCACCCCTTGCACCCCGTGCCCCTACATGAAACACATCTAAAAAATTAATTCTGTGCATTCAAGGTCATCGCTAGACTTACGTGCCGTGATGTATACCTTTGTATGTTTGCGAGATATTGAGTAGTTAACATTGTATTTTATAATTGTTACGGCTGAAACTTAAAGTTTAGCCGACTTCAACTTTTTATCTTTAACTTAACTTATATAGTTAAATCTGTTATTTATAAATTACGACATAATGGAGAAAATGCTTTTGATTACAATTTCTTGTGTTTTTATTTTTAATGCAGGTAAAAAAAAAACTATATATAATGTTTTAGTCGATAAAATATACATTTAATTCACCAAAAAAATAAACTATTAAAGGTACATAATAATTAGACATTCTTGTAATTGTACAAACAAATCTCGAGTGCTTAAGGAACGTTCCTAAACACTTTTACTTTGTCAAGACATAATGTACTGTTTTTTTTTCAAAATAGATTTCTCTCTATCTTGTTGTGTACAGTACACAGAGACGTAGTGTAGTCTAGTTGATAAGTAAAGGTCGCGCCGTGAGTCTGTCTGCAGCGCTGGACCGATGTAACAAATTTGTAAATATCTAGATAATGAACAAAATTCGCGATTAAACTGGAAAATATTTCGTATGTGTTGAATTTTTATTTCGACTATTTTCAGTAATAAAAACGGAAAAAAAATCAAGTTAATATTTTAAAACCACCTGCTCGACAATGTCCAATTATACGTCATGGAAACCTAACCTAAAGTAAGTTATTAAAGTCGATCCCTCGGCATCTAATATTGTACTGAATTTCATTGAATCCCTAGGGAGTAAATGTGATTCTAATTTAGAACCTCAACATCAACAACTAAAGATTTGTATGAAATCTTTTACCATTAAGAACAACTCTTTCGAGAATCGAACTTTGTGAAAAAGAAAAAAGGCGTGAATACCGCAAATCTCAGTCTTCCTTAGTATCTATTACAATACATTTTTTTTAATAAAAAATGTTAAGTAAAGACAGTGGTTTGACTCCAGGGCTCATTAAATCTGAAGCTGTTAACATTGTTCTACAAAAGTCCAAGGAAACGTACATGGAAGCCTTCGACGATTTCGTCGTTTCGGTTTCGTGTTCGATTCCTTCCTTCCTTCCTTCTTCGATGTGGAGACCATTTCGCATTATAGCATATCATTTGTCCATAGTCATGTGTAAATATAGTCAAGTGCTTATATTTAAGTTTGGCGAAGCGCCATATAGGTACAAGTTTTATCTTATAGGGCGGAAGATTTGGTGTGCATCCTTCAGAATTTGCGCGTCATGTCCTGCTTATTTCTTCATAATTCGCTGTTCATGAGCCTTCGCTGAACAATTCTTAACACGTTTCCGCTAAACACTGCTAAGGTATATACATCGAAGCGCACTAAATGAATTTAGAAAAATTAAACAGAAAAAATCACCACTCCTTCTTAAGATGCGCGCCAAAACTCTTCGTGTTCGATTCGTTGCACTCAGCATTCTAGCTCTAGCTACCCTCGCTGTTTTCGGGTGTTAACACTGGAATCCTTCGTTACGCTGGGAATTTAATTTGGTGCCTAGACGTAAGACTTAATATAACAAAATACGTAAGCTTGCTCAGCTGGCGTCTATCGTCCCCTAAATGTGGCTCTATGACCGCAGTTATAAATAATGGAAATAAAAAAGAAATGTGATTTTATGTGGCATTGAAGACGTACCGTACCTAACAAAAAAAAAAGGAAATGAATATACATATCTGCAATTTAAATGAATTAATTCACAGTATACCTGCATCCATATAGATATTTGTGATTTTAGGCTAACTTGGAAAAATAGTTTTAAATACTTGTTGCAAGAGCGCGCTTTGATGTCTTTTGTACGTCGTAGCTACGGTCTTCTTACTAAAACATATTGGTCAAATTTGTGACACATTCTCTTCGTGTTTTTAGGGTTCCGTAGCCAAATGGCAAAAAACGGAACCCTTATATTCGTCATGTCTATCTGCCTGTCCGTCCGTTTGTCACACCCACTTTTTTCCGAAACTATAAGAACTATGCTGTTGAAACTTGGTTAGTAGATGGATTCTGTAAACTGCATTAAGATTTTCATACAAAAATAGAAAAAAAAAACAATAAATTTTTGGGATTCCCCATACTTAGAGCTGGAACTCAAAAATTTTTTTTCATCAAAGCCTTACGAGTGGGATATATATGGATAGGTCTTCAAAAATGATATTAAGGTTTCTACTATAATTTTTTTCTAAACTGAATAGTTTACGCGAGAGACACTTCCAAAACTTCCAGTGGTAAAATGTGTGTCGCCCCCCCTGTAACTTCTAGAATAAGAGAATGATAAAACAAAAAAAAAGTATATGATGTACATTACCATGCAAACTTCCGCCGAAAATTGGTTTAAACGAGATCTAAGTAGTTTTTTTAATACGTCATAAATCGTAAACCGCAATTTACCTTTCATTTAATAAACTCAAATATAAAAATAAAAAAAAAACATTTAATTTTTATAGATAATAGTATGAAACCCTTCGTGTGTGAGCCCGACTCACACTTGGCCGATTTTTTTTTAATATTTATCAAACTTTACCAAATATATGAAATAATTAAAAATAAACTATTCATTAACACAATTATGTCTTGAGCGCAGGCGCATTGGCGGTAAGCAAATACAACGCTATGTTTGCTAAAGTGCGCGTTCATACAGGATTTTTTTTCACAAGGCAAAGGTCAGGGTATTCATACAGCCAAATTATGTACACTATATTTTCGTTTGCGAATATAAAAAAAAACCGATTTTCAAATAAGATATTCAAAAATATACTATCTACTCAGTACTTCTAGAACGCACTTATGAATTATTATATTTTTCGATTTTTTGAAAATTAAAACCTTGCATACCCCTCTTAGGTGTACGGTCCTGGTTCTGGTATGGTACTGGACAGCGCATTTCCCAGACAGTTGTAAAGTAAAACGGGCGCAAACGTGTGTAAGAGATAAAGCGAATCTGCGGTTTCTTCTCTCTTTCTAACAAAATGGCCGATATGTTATTAATATAATATATATGCAATTTACGTGTTATTTTAAGGAATCTTGGCTATATACACAATTCCTGCATATGTCCAAACATCCACATTTAGATGAAATTCAGCCTAAAATTGGCGGAAAATGCATGTTTTACTAAATAAAACATTTACATAAATAGGTTGGTACATAATTTACAAATAAAAAAACAATAGAAACAACAATTTTTTTTGTTGCCAGTAAAAAAATGCCAACTTAAACTTATTCAATTAACAACGGATATTGCTTTTCGTATTTTCGTTACTTTCACATTTTTAATATAAGTAAAAAAATCTTTATGACAAAAATACCTAGCGCGAGTTTTTTTTAGCGACCGATTGTTCGATCATAAATGTATGGAAATGTATGTACTCAAACTATTAATAAAATCGTCTTCATACATTTGGGATCGATCGATCGGTCGCAAGAAAAATGGTACCCAGACCAGACCCAACTTTTACTAATTCAGTGTAGTCATGGCAGCAACTAGTTTTTTTAGTTTAGTGTATATAGGGGGCCGTTCAAGTATTACGTAAGCACTATAGGGGGGCAGGGGGGTCCTTGCTTTGCTTATTTTTGATGAAAAAAGGGAGGGGGGGGGTCTAGATGGTGATTACGTCAGCATTTAATGGTTGAAAAAAAAGTTACCCAATCGATAAATTATCGTTTTCATCATAATTAACCCCTTCCAAGTAATAGCGCAAGGAAAATTGTGATTTTTGTCAAAAAAATGTTAATTTTTTAAAGTTTTCTTAATTTTACCGAAAATCTGGTAGTATTACAAAAAAAATTATATATTACTGATATGAAGTATTTTAGTCGACAAATAAAACGATTTTTTTTTTTATTTTTGTACGATGAATACTAAAGGAGATATGACATAGCAAAAATGGTTGTTAAACGAAAAATGAAGAGACTGGATCGTTCTGGCGTAAATATCTGGAAAAATATTACTTCCAAAAAAAATAATTACTAATTTTGCAAGAAGACGAAATTGGGTAAATTTTGAGACCAAAATTTTAAAAGTTTGAAATAAACAGAAAAAAAGTTTTGGGCAAAATAAACGTTTTTTCTAATTTTTTTCAGGTCATTTTTTTTGCGCCATCTGGACAGGTGCTTGTAAAAAAAATCCTTTAACAAAAAGTCAGAACACATGTTCCCAAATATCTCCAGTCATTTTAGCCCTATCAAACAATTATTTTTTTTAAGTTTTGGACTGATAAAATTGGGTCAAATCTTGTTTTTTGTAAGACTTTTTAGTTTTTGACCAGTAGCGTGAAATTTATTCATTTTAAACAGCCAAATTTTGTAGCCTTTATTCCGCGTTATTTGTGCTTGAATTTCATTTGTAAGGGGATTTGGCCGTGTAAGATAGCATATTTTATGTTAATAACGGTCAATGTTTTTTTTTTCAGGTGAAATGTGTGAATGAAAAATGGTCAATCGAATTGAAATTTGGCATCACCTGACATTTCGGCGATAAACTTAGCTTTAATATGGAACATTGTAGATCTCGATATTATTAGCCAAAAAAAAGTTACGACCAAAAATTCAGTACAAAAAATCGCCAATTTTTATGAACGTTTTAAAAAGAAATTTTAATTACGTTTTCTAGCATTTTTTTTTAATTTTCCTTTTTACGACAAATATTTTTAATTATTTGGTACATACCTAATTGTAATAAATCTGCTTACGTAATACTTGAATGGCCCCTAGGGCAATCAACTTGCATTTATTTATTTAGTGTAGTTAGAATGGCTTAATGTTTAGTGCGCAATTAACAAAAAATCTAAGCTAAGCAAAAAATTACAACAACTCACAAAGTGAAAAAAAAAACGACTCAACTTTTGTGACAGTTTTTGGGTCTATTTTTTTTGGAAGCTGTCAATATTGCTATTAAAAAAAAATAGTTTCCTGTTTTTTTTTATCGTTTATGTTGCGTAATGGCGTTTTTGTATGGTGTAAATAATTTTATTATATATTTTTATTTAGCTGAAATTTGCCTTTTCCGCCGAATTTCATTTGTATATAGGGAGATGCTTCTCTATCGATTAAAATGTTTTTATGCAAAAATGACGGGTTACGTTATTATGTGTCGAATGTTCATTTTTTCTCAGAAGCGGTTGATTTATGGTTAGATTTAATGTTTTAGGCAGGTATTTTTCGTTGGTAATAAAGAGTCTGCGTACCGATTTTTAGCTTCCTACGTTTAAAACTGCGGAAAGTCCCATATAAAATTTCACCCCCTCTTTTAAAGGGTTGGAGGCAGATTTCCAAAAAAAAAATGATGGACGATTTTTTCTTTGTCACAAATAGTCCGCATACCAATTTTTATCTTACTCCCTTGAAAATTTCGGAATGCGCCATACAAACTTCCACCTTAGGAAAGTGGGGAGGTTAGAAAGAGACAAAATGTAGCCTATGTCACTCGCCATCCCTTCAACTATCTTCACTTAAAAAATCATGTCAATTCGTCGCGCCGTTTTGCCGTGAGAGACGGGCAAACAAACAGACAGACACACACACACACATACACTTTCCTATTTATAATATTAGTATGGATTACAGTAAAGGTGCATAAAACCAAATCAGGCAGATAAATTTTAATTAGGCACGCCTCTTGTACGCTGACCAATTTTTTTTGCGACAGCAAATTTTTTTTTATACCACTAAGGTGGCAAAGAAGCTTGCTGGGGCTTCTAGGTCATCGCACGCGAGTTGCCTACTATTCAAAAATCTAATAACTTCTTTCTTAAAGAGCTCTATACTGTAGTAATTCGAGACAACCAAGGCAGGGAGCTCATTCCTTAACCTAAGAGTTTGCGAGAGGAAGTTTCTCTGAAACCGCACTGTACGTTGGTTTAAGTTCTAAGATGTGAGGATCAATTTACTGCCGATAGCGAGCGGTGCGATGTTAGAAAGAAGCCGCTAGATTCAAGTAACTGTTAAGAGGATACGATTCCCGGCGCCTCGCAGCGTGTTTCATACAAACGAATTTCCTACCTGTTTTGGATATTTGCTGATCAAATACTGTGAAATTTTGTAGGCATGATCTCAAGCCGAATATCTATGTCTGTTTTCCAAACTCCTAAAAATGTTTCCATTAACTTTTAATCTTATTCGAGATAATTTGTATTAAAAACTAGAATCCTGCATAGCTTTTAAACTTAATAATTTAATAGAAAACTGGCACACTGCAGACCTAGATATTTAATCCTAGAGCACATCTTCAAAATTTCATGGTGTTTGATTTGTCAAAAATAAGTGGGAAATTCGTTTGTATAAAGCGCGCTGCGAGGCGCAGCGAGTCGTATTCTATTAAGTTTAATGAACTATGTTTTTGTTCAGCCAATGCATCTCACACTTTAGAACCGATATGGTGCTGTTTCAAAGAAACTTCCTCCCGCGAACGCTTTGGTGGTGGAATGAGCTCCCTGCCAAGGTTTTCTCTAAGGACTACAGTATGGGGTTTTTCAAGAAAGAAGGTATTAGATTTTTTAACGGTCGGCAACGCTCAAGTGATACCCCTGGTACACTCCGCAAGCGTACATATTCACCGGTAAGCCATCAGGCGGACCGTAAGCTTGTTTGCACCTTACCATAACATTGTCTTATTTGCTGACGACACCGCTTTTTTAAAGGTAAGAGACGACAGACATGTTATGTTGAATTAAATAATGCCATTTATAAGATTGTAAATTGGTTTAACGCTAATACTTTGTTATTTAATGAGAAAAAACCAAATGTGTTAAATTTACATTACCAAATGTCAGATCCAGTCATGTATTAATATTAATGGCGAGCAATTAGAACTTGTTAATTCAACAGTCTTTCTTGTCATAACGCTGGACTTCAAACTTCAATGGGGTCCACATATTCATAACGTAACCAAAAAACTTAGCTCTGCTATGTAAGCGATGTAGAAAATAAGAAAATTGATTGAAATAGTATATTTTAGCTATTTTCATAGTTTAATGACATAATATCTTATTATAGGTAACGCATACAATACAATATTTGTGTCACAAAAACATGCAATTCGTGCTATTTATAAATTAGGATCTAGGATATCTCTGAGGATAGGTTTAAGGAAGTAAATATTTAAAATTTAGCGTCGCAGTACGTATATGAAAATCTTTTACATGTACATAAAAATATTAATAAACTATGGAGCGGTCAATTAATATATACTCGATCCGGAAATCAACATAAGACTATAAGTGTAAAATAATATCTCAGCTAAAATACCTTCTTACGTTTTAAGGTTTACGTTATAAGCTCCTCGCAAGCATAGTCTTACAATTCGTTTTTAAAAACCATAATTCATTTAGACAATTTTCGAGTAATGAACTGAACATGATCGCGAAATCTGCACCGACTGATGTCAACGATGGACAAAGGCATATGCCCGGTGCAGCCCGCAAGAGGTCCTCACCGAGAGGGGTCAACGCGAGGGACCATCTACATGTCACTGTACAATTTATGTATCTTGTAATGTCGTGCAGGAGTAACGTAGAATTAAATTGTCTTCTTGGCATTTATTATGTGACTCACTTCGGTTTTAATATTTTTGTACAACTTTTACGTTTAGGGTTCACCATAGACAGTTGGACTACTCCTTCTCTCCTTCCCTCATTCATCTACTTCTTCTCAATTTTCATGCTCCCAAGTTAGGAAATGTCGAGTTTAAGTCTTCTCTGAATACTTCTCAGGCTTTGAAGCTGCTCGTGAATAAAATTCAGGTCATTAAGTTTGCATATGTACGCCTCACGAGCCAGTCCGGAGGCTATCCTTCCTGTTTCTTTAGTCTCTATTATTTACTATAAGATTTTCCTACTATCAATACATCGTCATCAAACATGCAGATGTTTGATGATTTTGTAGTTTGAATTGTGTTCTTCGGTTTATCTAATTGTGAGTGGACTGAAAAAAGTTACTACACAATTAGTCGAAACTGCATCTATCACCTTCGATGGGGTCTCGCCTTGTTGCAAAATGCTTCTATTTAGATCTCATAGTAGTTATTTATAATAATAGTGCGTTACGTTAGTTATTACAAACGAGTAGACGAATGTAAGCCCGAGATGAGTTTGTAAATACCAATTCCGCACGAATGGCATACAACGTTTTTCAACACATTTGCGAGAAAACAGTATAATTTATAGGTAATCTTTTTATATTTTAAACCTTTAAGTAAACAAAGATTTTAAAAACGTACCTTTAGTAATAAATATTTTTCATTTTTGTTACGTTAGCGGCAGAGAATACTTTACTTTTTTTGCTTGTATAGCTGTCTGACTGTCGTTTCAAAAATACGTGCAACTTTATGTAGGTACTTCGATAACTCTTTGCCATTGTTGGTGTTAAGAGTGCTTTTCAACATCGAATATATTGACTATATTGAGGACAGCTTATACTTCATAAGTAATTCGTTGAAATAAGCCATTAAAACATTTTCAGAGCATGATTAAGTATTTCTTCGAGTTTTTCATGATATAAAATTATTGTGAGCGATTAAATATCGCTCTTGCGATTTTGGCGGTAGGTATGAAAGACATCACAATCTTACATATGATTTCTATACAATTGTCTTTACGAATGTTTCAAAGAGGTGTTTAATTTTCATTTCTTTTACAATTCTTTTAACAATATGCATTTCAAATGTATCTGATTTCTACTTTATACAATTCAATTTGTCTAGAGCATACTCAAGTTAAAAAAAGGTTGTTTGACGCACCCATTGTCATTTTAAGATACGGTGTATATGTAGAGGAAAGACTAGGTCGAGGCGTCAATTCTTTAGTTGTTCGACACAGATCTGTGGTAAAGATAAGTCATGGAATTTCAATAAAAATAACAGAAATAAACCGTTAGCAACATATTAATAACATTTTAATGGTGTATTCTAAAAACCGAAACAATCGCTTGTACAGTACATAGCTCAATTTGTTATAATCTAAGATTACATAATCACTTTGCTTAAAAACTTAAACGACGTAAATTCGACGGACGGATGCATGCTGTGCTGTGCTAGGTCCAAGGATGAACAGATAGTCTGCGGTATTTTCATACTTATTATGGTTATACATAGTTTTGATTAAACAACTGCATGATTTTATATGTTTTTTATCCATTCAACATAATAATAGTACATTGTTCACCAAGGGGTGAAAGTGACTGATCATCCTAATTGATACATAGTGCTTTACACTACAAATGCGAGGATAATAAAATATAATTAATTAAAGTTTTAATTTACTCAACACATATTAATTCACTTTTATAAACATAGATGGCGCTGTACCGAATAATTACAAGCTATGGTTATGTTTTCTGTTGTTTACTTGCCAGCCTTCATACATCCCACTGCTGGGGTACGGCCTCCACCCCATAGGTGCAGGTGTCCCCCAGGGCTCCGTGCTTTCCCCTTTACTCTACTCCTTATTCACAAACGATATACCTCGTCCCTCGAACGTTAATGTGGCGCTCTTCGCGGACGATACGGCGCTCTACTGTTCTCACCGACACGTCCGTCGTATAAGCCTGGCCCTCCAGTCTGCCGCCAACGCCTTAGGCGATTGGTTTCGGAAGTGGAGAATCGAGGTTAACCCCGAGAAAAGTGCAGCAGTGCACTTCGCCCGGGGCCGAAAATCGGTAAAGGTCACAAGGCAACTCACCCCAGTCCACCTATATGGCCAACCCATTCCGTGGGTTAAAAAGGTCAAATATTTAGGGGTCACTTTAGACTCTCGTCTTAATTTCAGAGCCCACATTAAAAGAGTAAGAGATCGAGCAGCATTCGTTCTCGGTCGTCTTAAGCCAATGTTAAACAAGTACAGTAAAATGTCTCTTAGAAATAAGGTGACGCTTTACAAAACTTGTATTCGGCCCATACTCACATATGCGAGCGTAGCGTTTGGTCACACCAACACTACTTCCTTGCAAGTCTTACAAAATCGCTTTATGCGAGGCGCAGTCCGCGCCCCGTACTATATGCGTAACATCGATCTCCATAGTGATTTCGAGCTTCCGACCATAAAAGCCTTCATCAAAGATGCGTCTAAACGCTACTTTGAGTCGGCAGCCCTCCACCCCAATCCCCTAATTAGGCAATCTGCCAACTATGCCCCCATTAGAGGGGCCTTAGGACCGTTTAGATATCCGAGGCACGTCATAATTGACTCTGACGATGATATAACCAGCAGGCTCAAAGCTCAAGCGCCTTCAGCGCCCGCGTCCGCGAACACAGATCATAGAAATATATACAGAATACGTCGCCGCCGGCGGCGACGGAACATTAGACAGTTTAGTTTTAACACACACACACACACTCGAGCGCGCGGGTATACTAGGTTCACTAATATACCCGGGCGCTTCGACTAGTTAGATTTAAATAATAATAGGCGAGTGCTGAAGAGTTTCTTGCCGTTTCTTCTCTTCAGAACGCCTTTGCTATTTTCCGAAACGGCGGTAAAATTTAGTTAGATACAAATTTTAGTTTCTAAGAGCGGTTGCCCAAGCCGAGGTTCGTGTCTAGGACACCCTTGCGCAAAGCGCCCCAACTTTTCGCTGAAGAGTGCAAGCAGCACCGCAGCAAAAGTTAGTCCGCGTGTAGTTGTAAAGGCCATCTGCGGCCAACAACAGTAGCCAGTAGTTAGAAAAAAAAAAAAAAAAAAAAGGTACGGCCTACCCTCATAAGCAAGGGTGATTGGGATCCACACGCGGGCCCAGTGCGGATTGTGGACTTCACATACGTCATTTTTTTTTTCTTGACGTATGCAGGTTTCCTCAAGATGTTTTTCTACACCGAAAAGCCAGTGGTGTGAATAAATTAATCAATGTACTTGAGAAATTAAGAAATGACTAATTGGTACACGCCGTCCCCGGGGTTCGAACCTCCGCCACTTGGGACGTGAAGTGAAATTTAAACCCCTGGGCCACCACCGACTTTCTGTTGTTTATATATAGTGAATTATTTTTTTCAAATTGAAACTGGTTCGCTTTTATAATCACAGATGGCACTGTACCAAATAAAAAGAAACTATTTAATTGTTTCGTCAGCTTTTGAATAGAAAGTGCTTTTTTTATTATTACTTTCTTCGATCTAAACGGGCAAGCAAGTAATACTCTCTGCAAACACGTACTTTCAACCCTATTTTTGACTATGCATGAAGGTTATTTCAGAGCATGTGTAGTATAATAGTACATTGTTCACCAAGGGGTGAAAGTGACTGATTACCGACGAGGGTGTAGTTTGAGGCCCGAAGCGGAGCTGTACCGAATAATTACAAGCTATGGTTATGTTTTCTGTTATTTATAAATAGTGAGATATTTTTTTCGAAGTGAAATTGCTTTGCTTTTATAATCACAGATGACACTGTACCAAATAAAATAAGCTATTTAATTGTTTCGTCAGCTTTTAAATAGAAAGTGCTTTTTCATTTTCTTCCCTCTAAACGGGCAAGAAAGTAATAATCTCTGCCAACACGTACTTCAGCCCTATTTTTGACTATGCATGAAGGTTCTTTGAGCATGACTAGTGTAAATTATATTATTTGCTTGGTAAGAGGAGATTAAGTTGTATTTCTTTAATATTTTGGGAGAACGATGTTTAAAGTCTTTCTGCATTCCTTATATATAAACAAACAACTTCTAGGAACTTATGAAGTCCTAGTACCCCAATCTTACAAATACACACATCTTCATAGAATTAATAAATACACGATATGTATATATATCTTTATATATAAAAATTACGTGTCACGTTGTTTGTCCGCGATGGACTCCTAAATTACTGAACCGATTCAACACAACGTTCGACACAACGTTCTCCGGGTCAGCTATCTGTTATTTGATCCTAATTAAAAGATAGGATAGCTTACATCTCAATATATAGTCGAAATATCATTTTATTGCAAATTATTTGTCTATTATCTGTTAGCTCCAAACGATTCTTCAATAGATGGCGCTATGTTAAAAATACAAACGTTTCATATAAGCTTCAATTTAATAGTATAACCACCACGTGTCTGATAGCGATATCTGTTAACTGCATTGATAGATAGATGGTGCTATGTTAAATATATATTAAATATATATATACGACTGCACCGAATTGGATAATTCATGTTGTGTTAATTATTGTTAGGGCAAGGTTTATATAATAAGAATCAATTGGGAGTCGGACCCGCGCACTACTGGTAAACCTAATGTATTGAAATTTTGGTAAATGGTTGTGCACACCGCCGGAGAAGGTTTTTGAGAAATAAAAATTGGTCAAGCATACGCTGGGGCTTCTGAATTAGGACAACCCTTTCAAAATAGGTGGCGCGCCAGTTGTTTTAAAAAAGAGACACACCGTTCTCCGGGTCAGCTATCTGTTATTTGATCCACATTAAAAGATAGGATAGTTTTTATCTCGATCTGTCAAGTGCGAGCCGGACTCGGGCACTTTAGGTAAAAACCAACGTTCGCCAGGTTACAGAGAAACGGCAGCGAAACAACGTTCGCCGGACCGCTTTTACATATATATATATATACATAAAAATATTCTATATTAATGGTATAGCCATAAACATCGGGAACTTTAACAGTAATATTTCATCTATAACGCTGTGCAGACGATGTGTGCAGACGATGAACTATAACGCTGTGCAGATGATGAACGCATTTCTTTTTATTTTAAATAATATTTTGAAATTATTGTTACTACTAATAGTAAGCTACTTAAAAAAAACTAATTAACATATTTCAGTATATCATTCAAGTATATATCAAATACTATCACCATATTTGTTATCTAACACTGGGTTCAATGAACTGATTTCTATCAACTCTAGGGGCAAACCTCGCCCTTAAAAAAGTCCATTTTTGAAGTCGTTTTTAAAGAAATAAAAGAAAGAAATGTTTTTGGACCACACTACAGTCTACAGCGTGATTTCCTCGTGCGTCGTCAAAGCCCCGCCGAAGACCGCCCGGGGCTGCGTAGGTCGAGGGCGCAAGTTGCGATGCCGCGCGGGTGGGCGGGGCAGGGCGCGGCACGGCGGCGAGCTTACGGGTTTGACCTACTATACTAAAGGATGAAATGTTTATGTTTATTCGCGTTACAAAGTAAGCGGATATTAAAAGTTCTTACTTCATGTCACGCGTTAATATAATGTTTTGGATTGCAGTATTTTTAAATGTAGTTTATTTTAAGTGCAGGTAACATTTATTCATAAAACACTGTAATTTTTTTTATGTTTACTGACTTTTATATTAAAAAAGGAACTTTGATTACTTATGAATATGTAATAGAAAAATATGATATACATACTTAATCTAAGGGTTGAAAGAAAAAAACTGCAGTCTGACTGACTGACCGAAGACTGATCGAAGACGATTACAGTCAGGGGCGGATCCAGCCTAACGAAGGCCGAGGAAGAAATTAATTGTAATTTTTTTTCAATATATTATATTAATTTAAATATATTATATATATTACTATTATTACATATAAAAAATACTTTGGGTTACTTGGAATTGTATATTTAATTATTCAAAAACTGCACGAGCTGGGTCGATTGGGTAACTTACGTTTGCAGATTCAAAGTTCAAAAAATACCTTCAGATCTTATGATCAAATATGGATTAGGAATAGTGACACTGGGAAAAGTTTAAAACCTCGTGATTATCATTGAAGAGAAATTTAGTCATCTACGCACACATTGGTTTTCTGAGCATTCAGATAATAATTTAGACAAGGTGAGTTTTTAAAGCGATTAGTCAGCGGAAACACATTTAAATGTTTTTGGGCAATTGGTAAATTAGGTACCCAATAAGCCTTTTAAAGCCGAAAACATTTTTCTGTTGTAAGCTTACAAAAGTGAGAAATACTTAAATAGACTAAAAGAAAAGATCAATTATTTAGTTCCAACATATTCCTGTGGTAAACCGAGTCAACCACAGCGTATTCAGCTGATTGATTACGACCGACCTCATCAATTCCATTTGACTTTGAACAACGGGGGTATCCCGTGGGAACAACAGCTGCCGAGCCGCCGATGGGTTCACATTACAAGTACGGATTTACTGTGAATCATGTTAGATGGTTACAGCTTAAAACAGGTGGAAAGGATACTAAATTATTAGAATCATCAATGTCAAGTCAAGTTTTATAGTCTTCTTGAATTCCGTGCTCATAACATTTTGCATCACCTATTTTTACACTTCCTAAGCCTAATGGGAAATGTTGATTTATCATTAAGTAAAAAAATGCAATAGTTTATTTTACTTACTGGCTTCGCTGTGGCTCGCTTGCGAAGTGTTAAAAAGCCTATAATAATAACAATTTATAGACAAAAGCAACATTATGTTTAAATGTTACGTCACTTTACGTTACGTCACTTTACGTTACGTCACTTTACGTTACGTCACTTTACGTTACGTCACTTTACGTTACGTCACTTTACGTTACGTCACTTTACGTTACGTCACTTTACGATACGTCACTTTACCGACTAATTAAAAACAAAAAGCGACAAGTTTTCGCAATGATAAACAAACAACTTATTTTTAATTTAAAAATACCTACTGTTCTTTACTTTGTGATAATACGTCTGCCCCATGATTTTAAAAAAGTTAATTTTTAGATGTTTATTTAATACAACGCCATTTCATTTAAAATTTAAATCTAAATAACGTAAAACCACAACATAATTGACTAAGTTAAAAGTCAAATTCACACAAAGAGATCATCAAAAAGACTTCCTCGTTGTGTAAGTGTCGGTGGTACTCGTACCTACATATATATGTTTTATATTTAAAACAATTAACGAGAGCATCACGAGCCTTACTGAGAGGAAACAAAAGAAAAATCGAGTTACTTATTAAATAATTCAAAAAATGCACAGCCCAGATTTATAGTGTGCTGACATTAGTGTGTCCTGCTGTTAAATACAGCTATGATGGTCTTTGCGTAAATAATTATAAAAATAATAAATTTATTTACTAAGACTATGCACATATAGTTATACAATAAAATCTATCTATAATATTATTATAAACAAGTTATGGTTCAAAAAAGTATTAACCGTACAATCTTATTGCATAATAATTTCAAGAGCTAATGCTTAATATAGGCATAATAGTCATTTAGTATCAAAGACGTTAATTCATGAAAGCTACACCTAGATCCTTAACACCTATAAATGCATTAAAATATAGAATTTTGCACCGTCCCTTGGCTTTAATATCATTTTCAATTAATTTTGTTTGCAACAAGCAATCCAAGTGTTACCATGTCGGTCCACACAACTTCTTTTAAAAGCTTTAAGCATCCTCTGTTGACTGTAGCATTAAGCCTGCACATTTAATGGATTCGATTTTACCAAAATCGCAAAATAAATATGACGTTATAACACTATAGCCATATACCAACAACTTAAATCATGGTGGCTATATTGTAACAACAATAGCGTTATGCTAATATTAGAATACTTGACTAGTTTTATCCCTCTCGAAAATAAGATATTTAAAATATCTGTATTTTCAATATTAAAGGTTGCTAAAATGTATAATTGTATTAAAATAACTGTCTCCGAATGTTAAACGATATGGAACTCTAAATTCGTGTAAAAATATTACAGCAAATTTATTTTTCAATCATTTGATTTCATTTAATTTTTGTTTTTAAAGAACTATAACTATTTAAGATTGATAGGACGCATTCAATATACTAAGTAAATATGAACTTTGATTTAGAAGAGCCAAAGCTCAAAGTGGTTGTTAAGAAAAGCTAAGACACACATTATAATGTGGCAGTGTATAAACAAGCACTGTGTGTAACCGCTAATTACTCCATTTGAAGGAATAAAATCTGTATTTTAAACATAATAATAAGGATCTGAATATTTCTGAGTTAAAACGTAAATTAAATGCTGCCTCTAGGTTCAGTAAGAAAGCAACTGCCAGAGCAAAATTCCAATTCATCGGCAAAATAGGTGGGCGACTTGCGAGCTATCCTTCTGGGAGTCGTGCTTTCTGGTCGCTTACTAAAGCTGCCGAGGGGAACTTCTGCCAGTCGTCATTACCACCACTGCGTAAGACCAATGGTGACTTGGCCTACAGTGCAAAAGAGAAAGCCGATCTATTGGGCAGTCTCTTTGCCTCTAACTCGAATGTGAACGACGAAGGCGCTGTACCACCTACTTTACCGTGGTGCGGTAAGACCATGCCGGAGATGTTGCTTTCCCTAGACGTTCATAAGTCGAGCGGGCCAGACGGCATACCAGCAGTGGTGCTTAAGCAGTGTGCTCCTGAGTTATGTCCTGTACTCACGCGCCGATTCACGCTTGCCTACCACACTAGGCAATTTCCGACTTCATGGAAGACTGCGAATGTGCACCCGGTGCCCAAAAAGGGCGATAGATCAGATCCATCGAATTACAGGCCTATCGCTATAACCTCTCTCCTCTCCAAGGTGATGGAGCGTGTGATCAACACACAGCTTTTGAGATACCTAGAAAAACACGACCTGATCAGTAACCGTCAATATGGCTTTCGCCATGAAAATCAACTGGTGACCTTCTAGTGTATCTCACACACCGATGGGCACTAGCCATTGAGAGTCAGGGGGAGGCATTGGCATGTAGCCTAGACATAGCGAAGGCGTTCGATCGGGTCTGGCACCGGGGTCTTCTATCGAAGTTGCCATCTTACGGAGTGCCCGAGGATTTGTGCAAATGGGTGGCTAGCTTTTTGTCCGGCAGACGCATACGAGCCGTAGTTGACGGTAGTTGCTCTGATAGCATGGACATTAATGCTGGTGTCCCGCAAGGCTCTGTGCTGTCTCCTACGCTGTTTCTACTTCACATCAATGATATGTTGGACATCAACAACATACATTGCTATGCAGATGACAGTACTGGAGACACTTATTACACGGGCCGTGCAAGCATCCCACGTTCCGTTGTGGAGGAAAAGCGTGAAGAACTTGTGTCTCAAATCGAGATCGGTCTGTCCAAGGTCTCTGACTGGGGGCGGGAAAACTTGGTCCGATTCAACCCTTCAAAGACACAAGTCTGCGCGTTCACCACTAAGAAAACCCCATTCACTGTAGTCCCACAATTCCAGAACACTCCCCTCTCCATCTCCAAGAGCATTGGGATCCTTGGCGTTGACATCTCCAGCGATGTTCAGTTCCGAGATCATTTGCTAGACAAGGTAAAGCTGGCGTTCAAAAAACTTGGTGTACTCAACAGAGCGAAGCAGTACTTCACGTCGGAGCAAAGGTTGCTACTTTACAAGTCGCAAGTCCGGCCCAATATGGAGTACTGCTGCCATCTCTGGGCGGGTGCACCCGGATACCAGCTTGGCCCTTTTGACTCGGTTCAACGACGGGCTGTGAGAATTGTCGACGATCCCAAACTCACTTGCGGTATCGAGCCCTTAAGTCTGAGGAGAGACTTTGCCTCCCTGTGTGTGTTCTACCGCTTGTACAATGGATTGTCTTCTGAGGAATTGTTCAAAATGATGCCCACGGCTACTTTCTACCATCGCACCGCTCGCCATCGACAGGGAATTCATTCTCACACTTTAGAACCTAAATGGTCGCGTACAGTGCGGTTTCAGAGAAACTTCCTCCCGCGAACGCTTAAGTTGTGGAATGAGCTTCCTGCCAAGGTTTTCTCTAAGGACTACAGTATGGGGTTCTTCAAAAAAGAAGTTATTAGATTTCTGAAGGGTCGGCAACGCGCGAGTGATGCCCCTGGTGTTGCAAGCGTCCATAGGCTACGGTGACCGCTTACCATCAGGCGGATCGTAGGCTTGTATGCCACCTTAGTGATATAAAAAAAAAACATACAAAATCAATGACTTAATTAAAACTTCAAACACAGGCGCATATTTATCATCAGATATCAAACATTTGTTCAAGTCCTAAAGCTTTTATTCTCAAATCCTAACATAGAACTAGTTAAATCTCTGAGGGATAGGTTTAGGGAAGTAAAAATTTTAACTTTAGTGTCGCAGTACATATATGAAAATCTTTTATATGTACATAAAAATATCAATAGTTTTTGCAAGAAAAGTGACGTTCACAAAGTAAATACTAGAAGTAAAAATAAGCTGTTGGTGCATGATACACGTTTACACAAAATAAGTAACTCTTTTATGGAGCAATGTATACACTTTTACAACAAAGTTCCCAATAAAATTCAAAATCTATCAATAAGTAAATTTAAATCTTTTATCAAGCAGGTACTTTGTAAAAAGGCATACTACAATATTTCAGACTATGTAAATGATAAAAATCCTTGGGACTGATGATGCTCAATTACAGGATGCATAGGTAAACCAAATTAAAATGGAAATAACATTAAATTGTACGACTAAAAATCTTTTATTTAAAACATTATTTGTATTTTAGTTTATTTAAGTGTTTTTAAAAGAGTAACTATCGAGTTTCTTGCCGGATTCTTCTCGGTAGAAATCAACAACATTGTGATCCGGCGGGAAGGTGGGAGGGTTCAAAAAATAATATTTTATACCTTTGACGATTCAAAAGTGATTGTAAAAATCTTTATTTGAATAAACCATTTTGACTTTGACTTTGACTTTAAGTACGACTCAAATGAGAATCTCTTTTTATAAGTTATCAAAAACTATGAAATAAAAGAGTAAAAGTGGACTCTTAAACTTTTTCTTAAGTAGCTATATTCATTTTAGGAAAAAGTAGCACTCATATTTAAAAACTGTATTGAAGCTCACACTCACACACTCACAGCACACTCACACTCTCACAGCACACGACACGGATTCGAGCGTTTCGATTACATATTTAAAGTACTGTAATGAAAGATAATATTACCTCTACCTCTTTTAAAAGAAAGTTAATTTGTTAATGCGTTGTTAAGTCTAATAGGTAATTACCTATATATAACGATAATAATATACATATAGAAAAGATCAGATAAAATACTTATATGTTGATCGATTTCATGTTAAATTTTTGCGACGCTCTAAATATCTACATGTAAACTGTAATTGTCTTCCGGAGAGATACGAAGTATAATTAAGAATCAAACGAACTTATCTTTTGAAGTTTGATATCTAATTTTACGAGTGTCTTGACCGAAGACGATTACATTACCGCCCTCCCTTGAAGTTCCCGAAATCTGTCATAATTGGCTCGAACGCGAATGTAACTACGATTTTTTTATGTTGTTAGGTTGATTACCCTAAGAGTAGTTTATAACCAAGTTCGCAACTTGGAAAACTCTGTTCTATTCCCATGACTGCGGGTCGTGGTGCTCTATAACCTGCGAAGAACTGGTACTAGTTTAAGGTTTTTAAAAAAAATACCTTAAGGAAGCGTATTTTAGATATCTTTGTTCCATACTTTTGTAAAGCAAACTCAAATTGCTACAATTTAAGGCCAATTTCAGTACTCTAGCTTCATTTCGGAGACACAGCTAGTCAAAGATGGGCATTTTTTACAAAAAGTGAAAAATTATCGATATAGTCATTTGCCACGACTAGTCGTAGGGAAAATTTGTAGAAAATTAAATTAGCTTTTTAATTCCAAAGTGGTGCCTCAATCAATCAACTTATACCTATTCGTAGAGGGCCAAATAGAGGATAAAAACTTTACGCGAAGCCGCGGGAATTAGCTAGTTTTTTCATAAACTCAGACAAAGTAGTAAAATCATCTAAACAAATTATTTAATTTGTTTTGCTTTTCTACGTGAACTATCATTTTAGATATAACTTTTCATTTGAGCTTACTCATACCCAATTGGATCTCAGCTTTATCTGCTTACTTTGCCCATCGTCAGAAGACTTTGAAGGATCTTCTTCACCGTGATGTCGAGTAGAGCTTGAAGTGTAATCCTGGCCGATGAATCCGTATTGCTTCGGAGGGTAGCAATCAAGTTTAGTTTGTTGCAATTTATAGTAGGATGGATAAATATGCTTAGCATCTTCCCGAATGGCATCCTCTCGCAACGTTATGTATTGCCACTTTGTCAGTTTTCAAGTAAGAAGCAATCCAAATGCTTTTCTTTTCGGCTGCTTCAGGATTTTGCATCATATATTCGATCACAGATACAGAATATCCTCATATGCCAATTCACTGGAATATTTGCCTGTATTATCATCACATCTTCTCTTTTTCTTTTTGTTTCCCAGATCTTCAAATGGTTTTCGGGATCTATTTCTCATTGCTCCAGCTGACGATGATGTCGAAGGTTCTTGAGAGACTGAGTGTGCTCTTGGTATCAACAGTTGGTTCTTGATTAACTGAGCTTGCACACAGCTTGGACACTCAATATTTGCTTGCAGCCAATTTCCGTCTTCTGAAATTATGAAGGAACCGGTAGTATTTCTTCCATCTCTGTAAAGCAGCTGGCGTAGATCTCCATCAACACCCTTTGAGAGTTACTCGAACGCTTTGAGAGTTCCGCAGAAAGACAATAGCCTATGTGGGATACAATAACACCAAACCAAAAAAAAAGTCTTAATTTGTGATTAAACTTTCCATTATAAAATTTTAGGTATAGTTGCAGAGTAATAAACAGTAGTAGTAAATGTAATGTTAGCAGTTTTACAGTTGGGAGCAATCGGAATTATAAAGCAAAATTTGATCACTTTTTTTATCAAAACTTGATAATTAGTTAACTACCCATATTAGAGTTTTATAAGATGTGCTAATTAAAATTTAAATTCGTTAAAAACATTTGTTAGAACTATTAGCACAACTAATTAACAAATTAACTTACTTAAAACATGTCTGTCTGTACCTAGGATGACCTCATCTCTAAATTCTCTTTTCTCTAAATTATTTAAATGTTTACCACTCCCTTATCGCTGAACTAAAGTTTGAGAAATAAGAAAATATTGATGATATTGAAACAACTTAGCTTACTTAAAAAAATGTGAATATAGTCTATCTTTGGCATTGTTGCGCGATATTGCAAATCATTTATTTTAATCATCTATTCAGACCTATTAGAAGACTAAATCTTTGTAATTACTTAATCACTTGTTTTCAGACTCATTATAGAAGACTAAAAAATTTGTTATTTGGTATTTTGGTGGCATGAAAAGTTTTAAAATTCATTTTGTGTTGATCAAAACATAATTGTCTAAGTATGGGTGTACCATAAACCATAAACCTCTGCCTACTCCTTTGGGGATATAGGGGTGATGCTTTTTTATATAACATATTGTCAAAAGTTAACTTAACTTAAATACTAATAGGAAAAAAAGTTAAAATAAATATAAATATTTTGAAAAAAAAAGCATCGTTAACCGTTATGTGGAGTTTGGAAAAAAATCATAAATAATTAATACTTTAACCGACTGTAAAGATATTACGGTTTTCCTTGCCGTTTAAGATATAACTAGAATTTTCATAGCTGTGAAGCTAGTCATATAATTTTGTGGTAAAAAATTATAGTTACTACTTTTATGTGCAGAATTACTTTTTTGAAAATAGTAATAACTAACAAAAGCGATATCCGTCAAAAAATCCGGCACTTGCATATTGAAATCTCTATGTCTATAAAAGCCGATTTTCAGCCCACAGTGCCACGGGGTGTCAGTACGTATCACGTCATAACTCGCGCCGCCACCGCGCTGCGTCTCGTGACTGTCAGCAAGTACTATGTAAGGATTACAACAAAGGCGGCACGCACGCTGTATATATGTAAACCCCCTTACTTGTCTCTGCGGGTTTTTCTGCCCAAGCGATAAAGAAGTTTGAAAACAGTAAAAAACCAAACCTCGTGCAACAAAATAAGTCTAATTCTTTCTGTACCTAGGATGAGATTTGTCTATAAATTTGTCAAAACTTTACCACTCCTTAGTTTGAGAACTAAGAAAATATTGATGATAGTAGTTGAGATAACATAACATACTATAAAATAATAAACTATTTGTTTATATAAATTAACAATATTGTCTGAAAATTATCAAAAATGATGGCATATTTTTTTTTATACCACTAAGTTGGCGAATAAGCTTACGGCTCGCATGTTGGTAAGCAGTCACCGCAGCCTATGGACGCTTGCAACATCTGGGGCATTTCTCGAGCGTTGCCGACCCTTCAAAGATATAATAACTTTTTTCCATATATTACAGTTAGTTGACCGTTGTCAATGTTTACAATTATAATAATATTTAATATATACAAAAATATAATATAATATAAGCTACACTAAATAGTATCAATATGAGAATTGATTACAGATAATAAGAGTGATAATGTTAAGGCTTACTTACTAAGTTACGTATGTAGTTTAATAAAGAACGTTTAGACCGGGGTCATGGAAAGCTCCTAGTCAGCAATTTTTTTTAAATATATTGTACTGACGATTTGATAATGCATACCGTGTAGCACTCAATATTTGGCGAGCGCGTGATGGATGGGGAGTAGTGGAAATGGTTCTCAATCTGTGCGGAAATTGAAACTGAAATATATGCTAAAATATATTTCTAATGAATTTTAGGGACCAGCAATTTAAACTGTATAAAAAAAAGTTTACAAAAATCCTACTCGCTACAATCCCACACATTGTACGCAACTACGCAAAAGGTTCAAGTTTGCTACTCGGAGGTGAGACACGTCACATCTGAAAGTATATATACCAGTTACAGACAGACAGACACGCAAGTACGCGATCTTATTAGAATTTTTAATTGCTTCTTCAAAAAAATGACATAAACATAGTATTTTCTCTATCTTCTCTTGACATGCGATAGTTATCGTTCGCCAGGTGTTTGTTTTAATGTCAGCTATAAAATAGTTGTTTAGAGTTCTGCTCTTTCCGAGTAGACAAGAATGAACCTTTTTAACGCACTTGCTCATAAAGTTGAACAACTTGAAGGTTTAGGAACAACAAATTACGAAACACGTGCATGCATTCTACTTTATATAATCAAACTGGTGCGACTATGTTTTTTAAAGTCTGAAAAATAAAGGTTGCTGGCTTTTTTTCATTTTTATTTATGAAATGAACTTGTTTTCATATTTTTAAACATCTTTCTTGTATTACTTAAAAGAAAAACGAGGAGAAAAACTACCATAGAATTTGAAAAATTCAATTTCCTTTATAAAATCTTTTCTCATTGTGCTCATATAAACTTTACTACTATTTACTAACAATATACGGAACTCTCATTTCTTCGTCTTTCATTCACTTCAAACTTGTTCCGTATAAATAAAAGCTTTCGATGTATAAAAGGCTCGCGGGTATGAAAAAGCGTCATTTTGTACTCGAATATACAAATAACTATGTTGATTGAGGGAGCTAAGTGCAAAGTTTTGTTAAAGTCAAGTTTTTGGATATGTAAAAAATTCACGACATTAGAATATATAACGAAGTTAAATAGCAACTTATCACAGATAAGTAGGCTTAATAAGCTAAATAATAATTGTTAACCAACCTAAAACATGTACTGGAAGGTAAAGAGGAAAATTTCGTATTAAGTCCATTTAAAATTACTAAGATGGATTTGTTAGTATATAAAACAGTTAGTAAATAAATATACGTTTATAAAACAGAAATAACATAAAATTAAAGAAGGTCCGCATATTGTGACGGAAAAGTATGGAACCCTACGGTTCACGGGGCCCGACTCGTACTTGACCGGTTTTTTTACATTATTATCACAACTTGACGCAAAACTGACTGATCGGATATTGATAACACTTTCACGTTAAGGTAGGTAGTTAGGTAGGGGCCCACGTTAAGACAAACGGCTCATTAACGAATTTTAGAAAGTGGAATTTTTCATAAATATATTGACATAGGCGGTGTCGCCGGTATTCACTAGCGAGCACAAAATATATGTTATTTAGGAATATCATTACCTTTATGCAGATAATAACTAAATTTGTGCTGGGAGACGTTCTCCTTAACCTTAAAGACTCATGCGGTATTAGCCGTGGCTTCCTAGAGCAACAATCCACGTCATCATCAGTCCACGAGTCGGCCATTGATCACCACAGCACGTAATTTCATCAGCAAACCGGGTTCTTGTGAGCATAGTTGGATGCGATGCGTAGCTCGCGGTTTCCGTTAAACGATGCTAATTTGTGCAAAGCATACACATGGACAGACTAGACGAACAAAACAATTGGCCTAATATTTACCTACTCCAATAAATGTGAATCGTTTCATGAATTAACTTCAGTCATGATAGCGCAACACTTAAGTAACTCAGAATCATATGTTATGGAAACCATGCAGGACGTTTATAACACAACAACTCTGCGCCATATCAAATCCTTATTAAACCAGTCTATTACAAGCCGGAATAAAACTTGGTCTAAGTTTAATCTCTATTCATTTGGTGAAATCAAATAATTGACGCATTGTTCAATCATAGACTCGTGTAGAAGTTGAATAATTACATTATATAGAGTTTTACGTATGTCAATGGCCAGGCCTGATAACAAAATCCGAAGCCGAGAATAACAGTTGGTATTTTACATGCACTGAGTACGTACAACATCAAATGACCATACAAAAGTGAATATCTCATAACCATTGTTTCCGATCTATCCATACAAGATTAGCTTAGCACGGTATCGACTATAACTCTACTTTTTTTAATCTTCTGATGCGAGAAATATAATTAAAAAAACCTTTAATTTTGTTTTGTTTACAAGTTATAACGGTTATAACATAAAGGCAAAAAACACTTTGCCTCTGAGAGGCTTGCTAAGAAAACTACTTTCTCTCAAAATAATCTCTGGCAGTGCGCCCGCGCAGCAAAACCCCTTTCTTTTCTTTCACCGGCGCGACAGTGCAATACCGCGTGACTGTGGCCTCGGACGCGCCATGCTGCTCTGACAGTTCCACAGTTGACAGTGACAGTTTGACAGTGCCAGTATGAAAGTGTCCCGCGCAGGGGTGGCCCTGCTTCTCCTGGCTACTCTATCTCTCACCCTCAGCCAGGATGATTCGTTCGCGGCCAACTTTCTGTCAGGTGAGTCAGTCACTTTCTCTTTTAGATAGGTCTAGATTTTTGTTTTTGGGTCAACTAGTAAAACATAACACATGTAATTTGCGTAGAAAGTTTTTTCTTTGTAACTGTAAGTGTTTAGTTTCAGTTTATTAATAGTTAAAGATGCGGATTTTTTACATATATTGTGGTAAGAAATGTATCCTACGGGAAATCCATGAATGTGCGGTATTAAATATTATTTAGTATTATTATCAAGGTTGCAGTGAAAGTTTAATCTAAATCTGCCCAGTAAGTTTCTTACTGTTATTTGCAGTTATGGTGCATTGTCAAATGTTATAGTTTACTATTATTAAGCACATTTATTTTTGCACTAAAATTCTAACTTTACTACCAGTAATAAAAAAAAAATTGTTTCATAATATTGACGACTCAAAAGTGTTTGTTAATACTTAATTTGCATAATAAAAAATTGACTTTGACTTTGCAGCTATTATTAGTCAAATATAAGTAGTATTAAATATACCTAAGTATAGATAGGTAGGTACTAGAATGTTCAAGTTAGTTGATAGGTACTAAAATGTTAAAAAGAGTCAATTGAATACTTATATTGACGCGTTTATGATACGAAGTTTTATTAAAGAGAGTAGAAGAGTTGATACTCTGGTCACCGATCTTCGTTATCTACCGATTTCTAAATAGTGTTCAACAATTTATGAAAGTATTGTCTAACCGCGGACTGCGTATATACCAACTCGTTTATATGATTTCTGGATTTTGTCATAGAAGATCAAAATAGGGAAACATAGGATATGAGTATTTCAGTCACGCTTGGATAAAATAGTCCTTCACAGCCTCATACATATATAATGGAGTATTGGGACATGGCCTACCTTCACCAAGGGCGAGGGCGATTTGAGCCATAGTCTGTCACTCCAGTGAGGATTGTAGACTTCATGTACTTACGCCTTTTTAATGTATACATTGAGGAGGCCACCATCGACACTAGAAATAAACAGTAGCTTAAACTAAATCTCAGTATTATATTTATTGGATAATTACAGCTTTATGTGTATTGATTTGATTTAGGCCACTACGTACAATTAGTAGTTTGTATATGTATGTGTGTGTGTGTGTAGATCCATGGCTAGTTTTATAATATATTGGTTGTTTACGTTTACGTGCATTAAAAAATACTACACGGAAACTATACCAACATCCACGCGCATTTCACAAAAAAAGGGTTATATTCAGAGCGCGGCAAATGGCTACATACGCATATACAGTGTATATCATAAATATATATATCATAATATATACTCATACGTACATATGCATATATACATACACCCATAAATAATTTAAAATATAACAACATATAACTAAAGATAAAGAAATATAAATTTTGGAATATACATGGTGAGGGCGTGGGCGATGTAAAAGGCAAAATAACACGCCAATGTGCAGTATCTATATCCAGACATGCGTAAAAAGTAACTGCTCGGCAACAAATGCTGGCATTTCAATTACCGTCGCTTCGGAAAAACACCAAGAATTGATAAGAAACTTTCCAGGCGCAAACCTGTTACCAGTCTATAATGCAGGAAGCAAGTCACCTAACACACAATATCTACCCAAACTTGTAAACATTGGAAACGAGGACCGCCACAGGGACTTGGAATGGACAAAGTGATGAAAAAATATGCCGATGGTCACCAACGCAGACTTCACTGTCATGTGGGTGTTGAGCTGGATCGCAAATACTTAAGGAGAAGACGAAGAAGAAAACCCTTTTGAGTTAGTGTAATGAAGTGACAGAAAAATATAGTGTAAGTGCTTTAGAGAAGAACACAAAAACGAAGAGTCTGCACCTTAACAAAAAATAAGAAAGGTCAGTGGACATAGCTTTGCGTTATAGTTAAGGTTTAATTATAGTTAATTATAATATTAATCAAGTACTGTTTATGTGTTAAAAAAATAAAACATAAATAAAAATAAGAATCATTTGATTGATTTTGATGCAATTTCGTCATGCGGTATAAAGTGCGTTTCGCGACACGACCAGCTTTAAATTGAAATAAATACACAGGTGACGCCGCGTAAGAAATCTAGTAGTGTGTATAAATAAATAGTGATAATGTGTGTAGGTATGTACGTACGTAGACGTAGAGGTACTTGTATATGTGCCGCGGTACCGTACGTACGCGCCGAGCCGTTACGCTCAAGTGCACTAACTACTTTTTTGTTTAAAACAGACTGTTCCAACATCTTTATTTATGTAATATGATATATATTAGATTCGGTTATCGGCGTGATATTCTAACGACAGCTCCTTGCTATAGAGATTCGGTTAATTCGGGTATAAGCTATCTCCATTCCAAATTTCAGCCATATTGGTTTAAATGTTGTAATGTATAGAATACATACTTGTACAAACATGCAGACAAACTTTCTTATTTATTATATTGGTTACAACACAATTATCAATCGAACACTATCTTGGGATCAGCAAATGAAGGACGTTAGTAAGAAAATATTTGCTACAGCTAAATCTTTAAGCAGATTGTGCAACTTCCTACCAATTACCACTAAAATTGCTCTCGCGAAATCTCTTTTTCAGCCTATTCTTGATTATTCTGTTGCTGGTTATCTTGACCTTACCGAGGAGCAGCTTCATAAACTTGAGGGACTTTAAAACTTCTGCATTAGATTCATATTTGGTCTAAGTAAGTACGACCATATTTCCGAATTCAGATCATTGCTCAAGTGGCTACCAATTGGACTTCGCCGGAATACACATGTTCTCTTTCTTCCGTATAACGTCCTGTTGAATCCATACACACCAGTATACCTAAAGAAACGTTTCAATTTTACAGGAAATACTTTTCTTTGAGAGACTCCACGCTGGAAATTCCTTTGCATTGCTCTCAATGGTATAATGATTCTTTAAAGAAACTTCTGCATTAGATTCATATGTGGTCTAAGTAAGTACGACCATATTTTCGAATTCAGATCATTGCTCAAGTGGCTGCCAATTGGATTTCGCCGGAATACACATGTTCTCTTTCTTCCGTATAACGTCCTGTTCAATCCATACACACCAGTATACCTAAAGAAACGTTTCAATTTTACCGGAAATACTTCTCTTCGAGAGACTCCACGCTGGAAGAGATATGACCTTAAACGCCCCGTATCAGTTCCCAATATTTATGGCAACCCTAATTATTGCTCATTACTTAAAGAACTAAGATAACATCACTACCTACATTTGTTTATATATTTTTACTTATACGGAATAAACATTATCATTATAAGCAGATATATTTACTTACATTTATACATATCATTTATTTAATAACTATGTTTGGCTTTATTATTGCCTCTACCGAAAGGTTTTCTGAAAGAGATCGCTTTGCAACGATAAGACGATTAATTCTACTAAGATTTGTGTTTTTGTAACATTGTTGAACTAGGATTTTTTAAGTCACTAGGTGTTTGTTTGTTGTATGTATATATGCTTATTAAGACATAGTTCCTAAAGGTCGCGCTTACCATGGTCAAGCTCTAGTTAAGAAGACGGTAACTTAAACCTAATTATGTTAATTATATGGGTAATCTAACATTTATTCTAATTTTTCATCTATTATTATTTCGCCGTACATGTGTTAATTAAAAGTTAAATAAGTAATAAAAAATGCAAAGAGAATGTGTCCACACTTTGACCAATATGTTCCACAGTAAGCGAGACGTAGCGCGTCTACGACGTACAAAAGATATCAACGCGCGCTCTCGCAACAACTATATTTATTTAGAACTGTATTTTAAAAGTTAACCTAAAATCACTATAGATATAGTACTGATCACGATTAATTAATGCATTTAAACTGCAAATTTAATGGTTTGCTTTATCTACTTCTGTTTCGAAATGTTCTAAACAGTTCTAAATATAAAACGAAAAACTTCATCGAACTCTTTCTAATTATTAGTTGGACAGCATCTCGAGTCCTGTATTTGTCCTATGGACTACGCAATAGCCTCAGAAAATCGACCACACTTTATAAAGAGACAAAGGTAACCTGTGATGTCTTTTCTCTAAGACAAGACACCACAGTTTCTCTTCCTGTCTGTCACACTTCTGTCACGTTTTTTTTTCGCATATGGCTAGAAAATGTGTTGTCCAGTTCTTTATATCTTTGACAGCATCATGATGGAGATAAATAAAAAAGGCAAAGACAGACTACAAAATATTTACATGTATAGTCGCGGTCAGAAAATGTTTACCACCTTAAGGATCACAATTGCATGCACACATTTACACAAGTTCTAAATGTCTATTTCATAATAATTTGATTGACCATAGATTATCTTTTTTCTAATATGACAATCAATCGCTCTAGGACAGGGATGGCGAACCTTTATTAATGAATGTGCCATTTTCTATGAAAAAAACAATACTGTACCTATGACGTGCCTTCAAAAAATCTGGGTTACTTAATAATAATGGAGAAAAATTAAAGGAAATGCTGTTAACTTAAAGCTATTTAGATACTTGCAAATCGAAATGTTTGATATTTATATTCAAATTAAAAAAAAAAATAGTGTGATTTCTGCTGTTGCAAGTTAGGTGCTAAAAATCTCACATTAGGGCAGGCTCGTACTTTGTTACTAAGCAGTATGGAAGCTAAACTAGAGTTCATTTCTAAAAATGACTTGCAAGCATACGTAGGTGAAAATAGAAACTTCATTAATAATTGGCGTGCCCGAATTGCCATGGGTTCGCCATCTCTGCTCTAGGAGATGGACTGACTACTATCAAGTTTTAATATAGAAAAACCTTCTTTGAAAAAACTAATATTTTAGTTTTTTAAATAAGAATATGAAGAAATAATAAAATAGACACTTCGAAAATCTTTATTTAATATCTAGTATAACCTCCCTCTGCAGCCATGACGGCACGTAGTCTATCTCGCATAGATGCAACAAGACGCGTGCATAGATCAGTACCTCTGATATCATCCCATACTTGAGCACAATGTGATCTAAGAGCTTGAGGGTTTCTTTCATTTTGACAGTCCCAGCGTTGGACCATAAGCCCCCATAAATTTTCAATAGGGTTTAAATCAGCAGACCGAGCGGGCCATTGAATGGGACGAATGTCACGGTGCAGGTTGAACCACGCCATAGTAGCACGGGCTGTGTGTATCCGTGCATACGTAACTTAAACGTAAGTAATGTGTGGGAATTCCGTTACAGGATACACTACGCGCACAGTAGGCAGCATCACTTCTTCCAAAAGCGATACATAATTAATGGCCGTAGCCCTATTCTCTAACGACGCCAGTTCTCCGACGCCGTCAAGGCTCATCCACCCCCATAAGTTTACTGTAATGCGACCTGACTTGTTTTGAGGCACAATATGACCTTCATCATACCGAGTTCGATTGTAGCGCCATAAAGTTAATCTTCCGATTTGGCTGGATTTAAAAGTTTTTTCATCGTTAAATATAGTATTCGACCAATCAAAATCAACATCTAGATTTTGATTGGTCGAATACTATATTTACCGATGTGAGGTTTCAGCTCCACTTTAATAGCATGGTGTCGGTAGTGTAGTCCAACATTGAGCAAAGCTCGTCGGATCGTCCGAGCACTCACACCATATAAAGCAGCAAAATAACTAGTTGGTGTGAAACCATTCTCTTTGTAACGACGAATGATTTTTGTTATTTGCGCGGCGGTTAGTATCGGTCGTCGTCCTGAATTATTTCTATGATCTGTTATTTGCCCTTCTTTGCCGTGACGCCTAATCCAAAACCTCACAGTGAATCGCGATATATTGAGTTCTCGTGATATAGCACTAATACTATGTCCATCTTCGAAGGGAAATATTATTTCAGCCCTTTGCTCCAGGGTTAAACTTGCCATTTTATTTCGTTATGAAAAAATCTTTTGTAAAATTGTACTCTTGTCAAAACGACGTTCAAACAATATTTTTTGATAAATGTCATTTCAACAAATAAAGATATTAGTTCCATTATCAAAGAGTGATCAATAATTGTTGTTGTTTTTCTCGATGCGTCATTTTGCATAATAGCTTTTGAAACGTAATAAGTAACTTGATATGGCATTGTAGACTTAGTGAAAAAAGTGTGATATAGAATCTAATTTCAAAACTGGTTAACATTTTCTGTCCGCGACCGTACCTATTAAGAAATAGAAAAAAGGGCGTGGAAGGACCAACACATCAACTTCGATGCGCGCTTTCTCTAAAAAAAGGAGTTATTTTCAGTGTGCGGCAAAAGAAAAGGCAAATAAATACATGCACAAACACATTCCCGCAAAGAGTTTTTTTTATTTAATTTTTAAAAATATTTACGTCCAATAGTAACATGGAATTAAATATCTCTCAGAAAAGTACAATATTGTCTCCAATATCGAGCTTACTTTGGTATTACTTTGGATAGTCATATACATTCTTTATTAATAATAGTAAGTATTACACGTCATTTATATTATGTACATTACGTTTAAATTCGATGTAAGCATAGATATATATCTACTTCCATTACTAATTTAAAAATAATAAAACGGGATTAAACGCGTCATTTGGCAAAATACCTTTTTTCCGACGTTTCGGCTGGGTTACACCAGCCTTGGTCACGGGTAGACTGGCGGTGCGCGGCGTCGTCGGCTTCGAGTGGAGGCGTCCTGTTGAACTACCCTCACCTTGTCTTTATAATATCCATCCTCACGATTGAAGTTCTTATGCTTTTTTATTTCAATCGCTACGCGTACCAATCTAAGGTAAAATTGGCGATCGGTGGATAAAATCTTAGGCTGGTGGAGCTCAATTCAGTGGTTGGAATTTGAGTTAATTAAATGTTCTGCTATAGCTGATTTTGTCGTCTGGCAATTCTTTACAGCAGCAATATGTTCTTTGACCCTGTCCGCTATTGTGCGTTTTGTCTGCCCAATGTAAGAACTGCCGCAGCTACAGTCAATTTTGTAGACACCTGGTGTTTGGTACGGGATTACGTCCTTTGGCGAGCGCACCTGCTGTCCAATTTTTGAGTATGGAACATATACCCTATTAATGGAGAATTTAATTAAAAGCGATCCAATTTTATCTGTTTCTCCTTTGATATAGGGCATGAACGCTGGCTGTCTGCTCACCTCTGGATTCTTCGTACGTGTGTAACGGTGACCTGAACTTCTTCTACTCGTTTTGTACCCGTTTTTCTTAAGTGCCTCCTGAACGTGTGCCAGCTCAGTATCTAAATGTTCAGGGTAACAAATGTAATGAGCTCGGTTAGTCAAAGACGTCACAACTGATTGTAGGTGACGTGGGTGATGATGCGAGGAGGCGTTCAGGTATCTGTCCGTGTGTGTGGGCTTCCGAAATACAGTATGCCCCAGAGAGCCATCTTCACATTCAATTTAACATCTAACAATGCCAGTGAACGTTCACTTTCCATTTCATATGGAAAGTGAACGTTCACTTTATTTAAAGTTGACAGAAATAAAATTAATTTTGACGACGTAAGTAGTGCGCTTCAGGTTCTTCAGTGGTTTACGGCAAATAACTTACTTCTTAATGCGAAAAAAACTAAGTGTTTAAAATTTATGATGTCAAATGTCAGAAACATAAGTACAAAATTATCCGTTAACGGAGAAAAAATATAACTATTAGACTCAACAGTGTTTCTAGGTATTACATTAGACAATAGGCTGCAGTGGAACCCTCACATTTCAGTTCTTGCAGGAAAACTCAGTTCAGCTGCCTATGCAGTTAGGAAAGTTAGGCAGCTTACAGATGTTGACACTGCTCGCTTGGTCTACTTTAGCTATTTCCATTCCGTCATGTCTTATGCATTTTGCTTTGGGGTAAGGCAGCTGATATTGATTCAGTCTTTATTTTGCAAAAGAGAGCAGTACGGTTAATTTATAAATTAGGACCTCGAATTTCTCTTAGGGAACTATTTAGGAAAATTGGCATTTTAACTGTTCCTTGCCAATATATCTTTGCTTGTATAATGTATGGACGCTAAAATTGTCACCTATTTGCTAAAAATAGTGACCTCCACAGTGTTAATACAAGGAATAAGGATAAATTGGTAGTTCCAAAATGTCGTCTTCAGAAGGTACATAGCTCTTTCGCAATACAAAGAATATTTTTCTACAATAAAATTCCAGAACATGTGGTTAATTTACCCTCAAATAAATTTAAAATATATGTCAAAGATAATTTAATGAAAAAAAGCTATTACAAAGTTGATGAATACATAAATGATAAAAATGCTTGGAAAAATTAGAACTTAATTGATTTGTATTGGGGCATTTGAAATATTTTTTTAAAATTAAAACATTGTATATTATGTTATTACCTAGTGTAAGGCTATATTGTATTTTTATATGATGTATAAAAGATTAACTAGTGAGTTTATTGCCGGTGCTTCTCGGTAGTAAAGCACCTAAGTACGAACCTTCCAATCTTCTCCTCTTATATTTTGTTCGATTACTACACACATTGTAACTAGTACAATCGAAGTTTTATTGGAGTTGTTTGAGTGTGTCATGCTCTCTCAAAGTGTCTCTGCGGTGGTGGCGTGTGTGTCGAGTCGTTATGTTCCCGAAAACATGGTTGAGCGAAGCGATGGCTGATTCATGTGTCATACTCGTGAACGGGTGCCGCCTGTGGAGGCTGGTCTGCTCTTGCAAACTTCTTTGTATTCTTAGTAGTTAGTCTTACTTTTTTGTTTTGTTTATTAATACTGTAAGACATTGATTATTTCTTAGTGATGAATACATAAACTGTCTTTTGTTTATATTAGATACTTTTTTATGTTGTGCTTGTGCTTTATATTTCATGTTTTTTTATGTTTGTAATGGAAAGTGTCCTTTTATGATAGGGAGGGCATTTTCCAATATTTTAATTGGACGCTGTAAGAGAAAGGGAAAAAAGAAATGCCCTTGCTGAGTTTCTTGCCGGTTCTTCTCAGTACAAGGTCTCCCGCCCTATAGACTTACGAACCGATGGCGTAGTGACATTCATAAGTGCTCAATTATTGTAGCCTGAACTGAATAAGTTATATTGAATATGTAAAAAGTATTTTGTTATGAATGGAGTTAAGGTGATCTAGGTATTGTTCTACTTCCTGTCTGGTTTCTTTAATTAAGCAGAACACGTCATCAACATATGTCTTCCGAAGTCGAACGCTAAAAGGCCCTGAGCTCAAAGCTTTTTCCTCAAAATGTTCCATCCAGATGTTGGCTAACGTTGGTGCTACCGGACTACCCATAGCTACTCCATCAATCTAAAGGTAGTGCTGACATTAGTAAAGAAAATAGTTTCCTTCTAAACAGTGTTCAAGCAAAACTATATACCTTCTCCGTGCCCAATTTCATCTTAATCGGTACAGCGGTTTAAGCGTGAAGAGGGAACAGACAGACAGAGTTACTTTCGCATTTATAATATTAATATGGATTTACTTACATTACAAGATAAAAATACTAAAATACTTTTATAAAAGATTTAAATAATTTTCTTGCAAGTTTAAGCTCGTGTTTTTAAGACCAATAGGTATGTATTCATTTAAGACCATTTAAGACCAATAGGTATACACAGGTATGTATTCATTGTTTTCAGTTTTTGTTTTATACGTAAATAATGAAAAATACATGTATGATGGTATCGAACTTATCTCCGTAGATCTCCGACATCAATATACAACATTAGAAAGCTAAACAGTAACATATAAACGTAATAAACTACAAGTAATTACGTTTAAAATTAATTAGCACTATCAATATCAAAGAACCGGTAACACGGCGTTTCCACTATACCGGTCGCTGCGTGAGATTGCGTGGTTTGTAGGAAAGGGGGCGGGGCAGAGAAAGTCCTGCGCAGACACGTCGGCGCCGAAAATGGTGGTTCGGCCTCCCATATCATTGCTTTATTTTCGGGAGTAGAGCTTCTAGATGAAAACTTAAGCCTGACAATGTCCTGATTTCAATAGACGGTTTTAATTTATTTTACATGAAAGTTGAGTATTTTTCTAATTAGAAGGAAAATAGTCCAAACAAGTGGGTAGTGGCAGAAGAGCTTATCGCAGAACATTAAGTCCGCAACACAAAATAATAATAATAATAATTGTCCCGGGAAATGCAGTTTTTTTATACTATTATAGTTTTATTGTTTTGCTGCTTTACCACACGAAGATGAAGCTAAATAAAAAAAAATTGAGGTAGGCAGTTATCGTAATATGAAACACTGATATAAACTCGCAAAAATTACACCTTTTATATATTTCTAATCCATAGAACTAATATATACTCTGTAATCACTTTAATATTAAAATGAGATGAGATTCGATAAATGCTGGTGCGGACTCTTTGTACTACTGAAAGTCCTTAAACCTATTAATCTAATAGACATGGTTCTAGTTATCAATTAAAAATTAAATAAATAAAAAGTAAAAAAAAGTGCAGAGTTGCACAAGCCGGTCGGAAAGTGCTTTCTTACCGATTACGTAAATGAGTTAGACGAATGTTTGTTCATTTAGTTGTTACTTTCGTTTTTGATCGACTCCGATAGCGAGTCGCCGGCTGAGCCGCCGCGCGGAGTGGACACTCGATCGGCCGACAGAGTGGACATTCGGCCGACAGAGTGGACACTCGGCCGACATAGTGGACATTCGACCGACAGAGTGGACACTTGCTGTTAGGTGCGTGGGAGAAAAGCTGTTTTAGTTGCGAAGGTTACCTGATGCAGTTTCATATTATTCAGATAGTAAGTTTTGTTGGAATAACTATATAGATTATTATTAGTATGGGGTTCTTTAAGAGGAAAGTTATTGAATTTTTAAAGGGTCAAATACCTAATACTCTGTGTATCGTTTGATGGGGTTAAAAAGTTATTTCATTTTGACACAAAAATATTGTAAGGCCTTCAAATCTGTTGCATGTTTTAAACCACAATATTAGAGACTAAGAGCACAAAAAGGAGAAAATTTGCAGCCTATTTTCGGTTCTAAATGGGTTCTTTAATAGTTTAAATTATACTCTGTAGTGGAAATTAGAACCGTGGGTGTAAATTGTGCTTAGTAGTAAATAGTAGTAATTGAATGAAAAACGATTTCGTTCTTTCATCAGGTGATAAAGAAGTAGTAAAATAATGTTCGAGTGCAAAATCTATTTATTAATTATTGAAAATAAAATTCAAAAGTAACTTTGAGTGCGACTCGTGTGTAGTTAGAGAAGTCCAATCGTGTTTCTATTTATTATTAGGTAACTTTAATGTTTTATAGATTTTCACGCGCCTTTCATTAGATTAAGTTTATTATTAATAATAAATTAAAAAGTAAATATGATTATAACCTCACTTTTTTATTGGTTTTCAGAACAAGTGATTTTGGTTATTTAAATTTTATTATATTGTTTAATTACATCTGTTACAAGTACCACAGTTGTAGTTAGGTGTCAATAACATAATGTCCTATCCAAACTTTCACAATTTTAAAGACTCCATTTTGAAGACATGGTTTGCATCATACAGTTCTAATCCTCGCTTGTTTACGCCTCATTTAGCACCATGAGGCTTAAAAATCGCCTATTTGCATACTGTGAATGCAATTAAGTGAATGTTATAATAAAAAGTAATTTTTACAACTAAAAGCTTGTTAGAAGTTCAAAATAAATGATAATCGCTTATATTGGTTCTTTAAGTTGGCCTTTTGAAACTTATTTATGCGTTAGGGCGACTTATCAGTGCACAGTATAACTTAGAGTTACAGCAACTATAGGTTCTAAAAGAGCCGGAACAAAACCCAGTTTAGCACTACAGGCGGAAGGACAATCCTTTACACCACCTATTTGAAACTTTAAGTGCCATATTGGGATTTAATGTAACTTATTTCTAAAAGTTGCATATCAGTGATTTTAAAACCTTATTTGCTAACACTGGTGCTACATTTGTGGCAGATATAGCTTATTTACAGTTAATGGTAGCAATTTCCACTGTATGCCACCACAAGACATATAGGGGAAGCTAAATACATACATATGCAACTTCGAGTGAATTTAAGTACTCATTTGCATCTTCGAGACCACCTTAGAACTGAAAGATTTTTCTGACACTGATATACTACCTATTTAGAACTAAAAGCCGTAAGTTAAGCTGTAAAAATCACTAATGTGCTAGTTGGGAAGCTGTATCAGAGGACGAACTTCAAAATTTGATGACATAGTCAACCAATCGACTTATGCGAATATAGTTTTTGATAATCTAACCCTTTATAATCAACAAAAAAAAAAACACAATTGTCATAAGCAACTTACAAAAAGATGTGAAATTCTACCAAAAACATTTTCATGTAAAAAATTTGCCAAGACGAGATCGTATGAACGTACGGTTCTAATTTCCACTACAGAGTATAATTTAAACTATTAAGGAACCCATTTAGAACCGAAAATAGGCTGCAATTTTTCTCCTTTTTGTGCTCTTAGGGTGGCATATGGGTTGCCTCAGGTAATACTCGGTCCCTATATATAACTTAAATGCCACCTGTTGTGTTAATTGGGTTATTACGATTTTTCTATTACAACAACCGGGGCCTTCACCGTTGTGATTTCCCATCCCCATAGAAGTTTTCTTATGTAAATACTTGTCACTACATTTAAGTACATAAGTATAATAAGATTATTCTTATAACATTAGTATAATAATGTAGTAATATTCTGAAACTTGACGAAAGCCCTAAATACACTTTTAACCCCTAATATAAAGGTTTCAGGGATTTTTTTTTTAAAAACCTGATACACGTAATTTTTTTTTTGTAATAAGAAGTCTGTGGACTTGTATAATTTTTAGATCTTTATCATGAAAATAAGTTTGTATAAGAAAATCCATACAAACTTCCATCCCCTAATTTAAAGGGTGGGAAGTGATTTACTAATAATCCTAAAAAATGTATGTTACTATTTATAACATGGATATCAATTTTCAGACCTCTAGCATCAAAATTTCAGCTTTCTTGGGCTTCAAGTAGTACCCTAAGAATTTTGAGGATCACCAGTGAGTGAGTGACGAAATCGGGAGTTTTTAGGTATCAATAAAATCTAAAGTGTAAGAGTTATGCTATTGAAGCTTAATATGTTTAATAAGTCCACTATTGATACCATATCCTGAGAATTTTGTTTATCTGGTATAATCCAAACCCAAGTTATGAGGGTTCAAAAAAACGACGTAGCGCTTCGAGAAAAGGTAGGTAGTGCCCTTGCGCTTCGCTTGGCTTGTCTTGGCGGCGGCACTGCTGTGCCCCTAGAATCAGGGTAAAAACAATCTCCATTCCTGCCAAAATAATTTTAAAGTAGCGTAAAGGACGAGGTAACAACCATTCTGACTCACTCACACACTTATCTGTGCCACCAGTCTTCTCGTCTTCTCTTCTGTGCCAAAATCAAAGTGACCTTATTGCGTCATCGCAACGCTAATCGGTTTTACCCGCAAAAAAATCTAATATAGCGTACTCTCACTTTCTTTCGTTCTTCTCTGTGCCGAAAATCAGATCTATAATCCGTTGCTTCTTAAAAATATTAAAAAAAACTGGATAACTGGGTGACTGAGGGTTCCATAGGAACTCGTATTTAAATAGTTCGCTCACCACTGAACTCAGGTCTCGGACTTTTTACCCTTTCTTTTGTGTATATGTTTTAGGTTTACTCCCAAAATCAAATAATAACTTAGCTTTGTAGTTGAAAAAATGTTCTCTCTTATCGATACTCCACACTTACACAAACGTAAGTTTTTAATCGATGAAGTTATTTTTATGTGATATAACTACAACGCTAATTGAGCCCAGTCGCATTTATTTGTCGCCAACAATAAGCGAAGTTAAGCGTGGCCAGTACCCGGATGGGCGACTGCCTTGTGTCAATTTTTTCCGAGCTTCTCCGTGCTTTGAAGGGCAATGAAAATATATGCAAATAGCTTGAGTTTTTATTCCGTTTAGTTAAATAGATTTTAGAACAGCTCTAATGGACCGTAGATTAGTATTTAACATTAAATTCAACTTGATTCCTCTATCCATTCCTGAGATAAATGGTCTTGACAGACTGACAGGCAGACAGATGATTTTTTTGAGATATGAAACTCTAACTACACGCTCGCAGTTAACCTTTGGCATATCAACGGTGGAAAATCTATTTTCTAACCAGCTATTCCTGTGACGAAAATCAGGTCACCCTGCTGCAACGTAAAAGAACGTTGTTCAGCAAAAAAATATATTCCTTTAGGAACCCTTGATAAGAATAAAAAGTATCACATATCTTTATTCGTCCTGTCAACTATGTCAAAACGAAACCTTTTTGGAGTATAAAATCTTTAGTAAAATTCTACGTTGGTGTCATGATTTTATGATTGCAAAAATTGTTTCCTTGAAATTAAATATTCTTTTTACGTGGTTTCTGCGTATTGCATGCGTTGTGACGTCACGGTTCGTCATCGATGGCGGTCGCGTCTGTCCACGTTTGACGGACTTTCGCGCGGTCGTTGACCCCGCGCAGCGAGAAAGCATGCCCGTCTGACGCGGCTCGGCTCACTACTCACTATACCGTCTGACGCCGTTCGGCTCTACTCAGTACTCACTATACCGTCTGACGCGGCTCGGCTTTACTCTACTCACTATATCGTTTGACGCGGCTCGGCTCCGCTCATTATAATGTCTGACGCAGCTCGGCTCTACTCACTACTCACTATACCGTCTGACGCCGTTCGGCTCTACTCACTATTCACTATACCGTCTGACGCGGCTCGGCTCACTACTCACTATACCGTCTGACGCGGCTCGGCTCGCTACTCACTATACCGTCTGACGCGGCTCGGCTCTACTCTACTCACTATACCGTCTGACGCGGCTCGGCTCTACTCTACTCACTATATCGTCTGACGCGGCTCGGCTCGGCTCACTAGTCACTATACCGTCTGACGCGGCTCGGCTCTATTCACTACTCACTATACCGTCTGACGCGGCTCGGCTCTACTCTACTCACTATACCGTCTGATACACAACATACCAACATACACACAGATTGTTTAGATAATATTGACATTTGTTTTGTAATTTTTCAATAATTTGTAATGAATTACGGACGTCCGAATCGTGGCAAGAGGCAAGTGTGTTAAATGACTCCTACTATAAGCACATGGTGGTGCAATTAAAGAGTTCCGGGTTCGAAGTTAGTGTTCATCCACGATTGTATAAACCGAGCATTCACTCATTCTTGTACATATTGAGGAATCAGACACAATTGCACGAAGTTAGCGGAAAAATATGTGCTTGATGTGAAACTTTAACATTTTGCAAAATTTTTCTTCTTTATTAATGTTTGCTACTAAATTATCAAAAGCATGTTATAAAGTCAATTAAGTGAAATATTACATCCAACATAACATCACATTACTTACATGGTTTAAATATGTTAATTGTCACTAATTACTCCAATTAGTAATTATTGCCGGCAACTAACAAGTAAAAGTGATCGAAATAAAATTTAATTATTGAAATAATTATTTATTTTACTGAATGACTTTTATTGACAGTACAACCAACAAAAGTACTTAATTAGCAAACTAATAAATCTTTGATATACTGAACTAACCGAACCAAAACCAATCTTTACTCACGATCGCAATATAGACTGTCATAAAAATTGTTGGATATTTGGTCCATGTCACAAAAAATAACAGTTCATGTAACATCCAAATTGTCACATAAACACACACATTATAATTGATTTCAAAATTACATTTGCAGTTTGAGAACTAACCGTGACCTATGCGTGCGAGAACATTTTAAGTTTGTCCTTTAATTCGAGTTTTAAAACCCGAACTCTCGCGTCCCGTGATGAAGGAACTGTCTATATATAAGTTTGCAACGAATGGAGTTATGCTGTAGATAGGCATTTGACCATTATCTTCATTCCTTGTCAGAAACATCATTGCAGTAAGTATAGGACTTTTTCTAAAGTTGCCCAAACCGTCCCGTACTGTTCTATTTAAAAGAATGACATCTACAGGTATATGCATAAATTTTTATTAATATTTTACCAACCCTGTTGTTACGCGCGATCGGTTCGATGCAGCTAACTAACTGTCGCTAATTCACGGATTAGCGCTATAAAAAATCATAACAAACCGCGTTGCGTTCGTATTTGGACCAAGTTGTTTTCCTTTCATTTGTCGGTTCGTTTGTGGGTCAGTGGTGTGAGGTCACTCCGGAGGTCCACAACCAGTCCTCAGAGGAGGGACCTAACGGCACTCCACGCTTAGGCCATCGCATCATGGCCCGAGGAATGCCGCCATGCAAGTTCCTAAATCATTCAACAATACACTCAATTTGTTGAGTAACACAGTTCGATATCGAACGACAGATAGGCAGGGCAATAGCATATAATTTGTACGAATTAATTTGTTCCTCTTTTGTAAGTGGTGTGATTTATGGCGGGTCAAATTAGGTGGTTCGATAACGCTGGTTAAACGGGGCTTTAGATTGTGGTGCTACCGACCATTTTCTGTGTCACATACTTAGATTTGACATACGTTTCATTTGAAATAAGGAATAATAAACTAAAAATCTCAAACATAATTTGGTGTGCAGAGTAAAATGGTGGGTAAGAAATATAGTATGGAATGTGGTCTTTGATCTAATGGGATAAATGAGTACGTGATTAGACTAGGTTACCTTTTTTGACTTGATTTGACTTTGTATCCAATATTAATTCATGAATTACATATTGAAGCACTAACATTATTAAATTGTTTTTATGGAACTACGTTAAAGGGAAGTCAGCAGAAACTGTGCTTTTAAAAGTTTTGTTATGAAGCTGTATCCTAGCCGGAGCTGCTGCGGTAGTACGGTAGTTTCCTATTCGAGCCGGCGCCGGCGGAATGCGGCCGATAACGGGCGGTTTGACACAAGGACTTGGCTGTATACATACATACATACTACTTTATGTAGACTTTACAGACAGATCTATTGAAAAAAGAATTATCAATTTAAAAAAATACTTTACCTATCTTTATTGCAAATTTTTGGCAGTTCGGTATAATAGTATTAATATGGGGCTTGTTTGTTGATTTTTCCTGGTAACATTTGGGTTAACAATGCTGAATGTAAGCCATTCTAAATCGACACCTTCAAAGGATCTTCGGTCTTCTATATCCAGCACGCTTTTACCCGAAACCTTTAATATTAAAGTATTGATAATGCGAAAAAGTTGTTTTAAGGAAAATTGCTTATTCGCATAATCACGCTAGAGTCAGACTATCTAAAACCTCGGTCGGTAGTAAGCTTAAGTATGGTCATTTAAGAGGATATTTCAAAAATGTGCATAAAAAGAAATATGTAACCATTAATAAGATAATTTATGAACGTTTAGTACTGTTCCTAGGATAAAACTGCGAGTTGTAGATAGCACTTCTGCTAAAATTGGCCCTTTTTAGCCACTTGGTTCAGTGCGTGAGGATGGCATGAAACCTGACTGCATGGATCTCATTCCTTGGATGACCCATCTGTCGTGTACTTGTTATAATTGCACATCAGAAAAATAGTTTCGGGCAAATTTATTATTTTATTTCTACTAGATTGGTTTGTTAATTATCAGGAATTTGATAATTGTACAAAATATCTGCCCTCGATCGATGAAAAGAAGGAGTCTGTGTATATTCACTAATTGATAGCTTTTAATAAGTTCAAAATGATGATGAGAATGACAATGGTTTGAAAACTTTTTCTTAGGCTAAATGTGATTTTCTTTCTATTTCTGGTTTATAGAAAATTAAATTACTATTAGTACTGCTACCCGCATTGAGTTTCTGTTGACACCATATCGGTTCGAAAGTGGCTTTATCTGTGATATCTACAAGCAAAACAGTGCACGTGTGACAGACATGAATATGAAATAATATTTATATCTTTTATGTTATGCAGCCAGGATACAATACCTGTGTAATGCAGCTAGGACACTATATGTAATGCAGCTAGGAAACAGTATGTAATGCAGCTAGAACACAGTATGTAATGCAGCTAGGACACAGTATGTAATGTAGTTAGGACACAGTATGTAATGCAGCTAGGACACAGTATATAATGCAGCTAGAACACAGTATGTAATGCAGCTAGGACACAGTATGTAATGTAGTTAGGACACAGTATGTAATGCAGCTAGGACACTGTATATAATGCAGCTGGAATACTGTATGTAATGCAGCTAGAACACAGTATGTAATGCAGCTAGGACACTGTATGTAATGCAGCTAGAACACAGTATGTAATGCAGCTAGGACACAGTATGTAATGTAGCTAGAACACAGTATGTAATGCAGCTAGGACACAGTATGATAATATCAAGGTCAAATGTCAGTTAGTACTTAGTAGGTAGATAACTAAGATGTTTAAGATAGGGTTTAGGTTGGTCATAACCCACGCTGAGAATAATTTTAACATACTCGTACAGTAATAATCATTGCGACATACAGTAATAAAAATTGTAAATTTGTCAAAAAAAATATGTAAAGTCTACTAGTAAATTATTGAAAAACCATAAGTACCTATATGAAATAATACGCTTAACTTTCCATAGTAAAACTTTCATTTTAAACGTAATTTTTTAATTTTACAATTCACGTCGTATCGTAATTTTAACCAGAATATAGTTAAATATACAATTAACTGTGACAGTTTTTTTACAATTTACTAGCTTTTTGTTCCCGATTCCTTCTGTGGATGACAGTCATCTTTGGTCCACGCCTTAGTATTGTGCACATTTCCAGACTGGCATAATGTTACATACTCTATGACTTATGTAATTACCAGGTAATTGTTTCTAGGTCTGCTGGAAACCCTGGACACGCAGGTGGACGCAAAGAACTGCCCCGGAGTGTGCATACACTCGATAGCATCGCTCATCTGCTCGCAAGTGCTCGAAGAAGTCGAGTGCCCCAACAATTCCATGAAGTGCTGCGTCGACGAGCCCCTAGGTAAATATTGTGACAATAATAATAACCAGGAGCAAAAAGTAGAAGTTTAAAATTGTAAACTGTACTTTAGGGCTCTTAAATATAAGCACTTTTATGTATTAAAGAATACTTATCTGAAAAAATATAAGTAGGGTAAGTACATAAGTTCATAAGTATGAACTATATAAAACTAAGCAATATTTTTAAAAGATTGTGTAAAATTTAAATTTTTTTCAGGATATAAAGATAACCTACGTAGAATCGAAATGACTCAATTCGAATTTGAAAAAATTTGCCCTGATGTAAGATACAAATGCTCTGTACGCATGTTTTATATACACAAATTCTTTTTTATTATATATAAGCTATTATAATTTCGAAAAGGTAAAAATTGGCATCCACAGGCAAAGCTTTCCTTTTTTCAGATTTTCCCACTTCCTCCTCAAATTCTTGGTCAAAAGTCATCTTACACCTTGCAGTGGTTGGGTAGTTATTAAAATCGGAAAGTAATGAAACTACCTCAACTAAGTCTCTGATATATTTTATGGTTTTACTATGATTTCTGGGACGCGGGCCCCTAATATTTTTTTGAATTGTTCTTGTTCGTGGATTCTTGTTAAGATAACATCAAATCGCACACACAACGAAGCGCCTGCTGGTACCAGGCGCCGGCAGGTTTACGTCTTATTTTAAAATTTAAATAGAAATTTTGACATATTCCGATGTTACGATATTGGACTACTCAGTTACGGAATTGTAATATCGGACGTAACGTTCCGAGATTCCGGAGTTACGATATTCTGAGATTCCGATATTGATGCCCTACGGTCCAACTGTGGGTGAACTGCTGTAAGCTAATTGATAAAGGCTGACGTCAAAAACAAAATTAAATTTGTCTTCAAGAATTAAAATAAATGTGCTGTGTACACTGTGCTGTTCTGAGCGAGCTGATCGGGGTCCTCCGCGTGTGTTTATATTTATAATTTAAGGTTTTTGCACGGAGCCTCAAACGTTAAGTGTGAGGTTCAAATCTTAAAACGAACCCTATTTTTTTACATAAAAATTTAGCTAAAACACTTGATCGTCGTTTGCAGGCAACGACACTTTGATAACGACGCGGAAGCCGCTGACGACGCGCTATACGCCGACGCAGGCTGAGGCCGACGCTAGCGACGACGCCGACGACGAGAACTCCCAGGACGAGAGCGAAGACGACAGTTACGACATGACCACCAGACCGACGATCAACCATAAATACAAAGACAGTGGTAATTATTAGGTACACCGTATTAAATATTAGGATATAGTGTTTATCTTGTATGTATTGATGATAAAACTGGTTTTTCTTTTCCAAAAGCATTTTTTATTGCATTTCCGTGGCTCTATTGGTAGCAGAGACTGCCTGCAGATCCGAGGGTCGTGGGTAAGACCCCTGCACCAGACAAACATATTTATTTGATGAATATTTGCGTTTTTCTTGAGTCTGGGTGTTTTAAGGGTTTCGTACCACAAAAGAAAAAGCCGGATTCCTTATGGGATCACTTAGTTGTCCGTCTGTCTGTCGATCTGTCAAGGCTCTTTTCTCAGGAACGCGTGGAAGTATGAAGTTGAAATTAATATCAAATACTTAGGTTTACGCATGACTCTAAGTTAACGCAATGAATAATACGGCCATATCACCATAGCACTAAGGTGGCAAACAAGCTAACGGTCTGCCTGATTTTAAGCAATTACCGCAGCCTATAAACGCTTGCAACACTGGGGGCATCAGTCGCGCGTTGCCATCTCTTCAAAAATCTTATAACTTCTTTCTTGAAGAACCCTATACTGTAGTCCTTAGAGTAAACCTTGGCGGAGCTCATTCCACAACCTAAGCGTTCGCGGGGGAAGTTTCTATGAAACTGCAGTGTACATGACCATTTAGGTTCTAATGTGTGAGCATAAATTACCTGCCGATGGCGAGCGGGTTGACGGTAGAAAGTAGTATAAAAAATTACAAACTTGCAAACAAACTTGACCGATATGAAAAAGATATTTATTCATGTTTCCGACAGATTTAAAGTGTAAGTGTAATAAAAAGGCAAAGTTCGTAGTGTCTAGGACCGTGTATAAAAAGGGAATTTCGTTATTTTCTTCTGCGACAAAGGCAGAGTACATATCCTTTGACAAATGCTCATATACTTACCCCACTTATAGCCATAAGCTCGCTACAGGTAACATAGCGTGTCCGGGACACTGCGTGTTGTCCAAACATGTGGAGTATTGCGAGGCTTACCTGAAAACGGATGATTTGTGCACGGAGGGGCGGCACTGCTGCGTCACTCCGAAGGGCTACCAGGGCCGGCCTCCACCCGACCTTGTCGTGCCAAATCAGAAGAAGCAAACCAAGCGGCCAACCACGCAGGTCAGTAGCCTACCATTACCAGCAGTTAATCTAGTTGATTTAGTACTTTACTTACGAGTACTTTGTCCGAGGTAGCAAATACAGTTTCCGAAAGAAACGAAAGAGATGACACAAAAGTTAACTCCAGCCACAGTAGTTTTTTAAGGTATAATTACCTACAATGATCTAAGAAAACAAGGTTTTTTGTTCTAGAAAGTGACACATGCCTACGTCACTCACCAGCCATTTGTAAATTGATCGTCTTCTGAACTGACAATGCAGTTAGCTGTTGCAGCCATTACTGCTTCATCGGGCTTTTTGAGGCGAGACTCTGAAGCAGCCTCAACCCATATAGCGCCCAACGCTCAAGGGCTCCCCGCGGGGGGAGCCTCGGGTTGGGTTGTCGCTCTCGGGGGCATCCCTTCGACCAGCGTGAGCCTCGAACCCGAAGGTGAGTCACCGCCAGGAGGGGAGTTTCCCGTTCCGCGGGGGTGGTTGCGATTGAGTGGGGGCCTTACGGGCGCCGACGAACCTGGGGACGTCGGCGTCGTGTTAGAGGGGAGGCCCTATTAGGGAAGGTCGTAGGGACGAATCTCGCTATCCGGACAGCGACATCGTCATCTGGGGCCGTTACTACATGCCGAGGCCGCCTAACTATAGTTTTACGACCATGCCGAGGTCGGTCGGGGGGATGAGTTGATCGTCATCTTTGTCTAACGCGTCTGTGTTGTATATTCTGCTCCCGCTCGATGTTGGATTCTCTCGTAAAATATATTTAAAAAAAAAAAATGCTGCGCTAAATTTGTCTGTATCATTGTGTTCTCTATCTGTAAGCAACTTTTCAAAGCTAAAGTAAAAGTAAGCTAACCTAACCAAAAATCATGTTTTAGTTAACAACGACAGTTCCGCCAAAGTCCAACAAGCCGGGGGCGCTCCACAAGTGTCGTGGGGACTGCTACGGCATGTTGTTTGCGCTGATGTGTGATAACATCGACAAGGATGCGTACTGTCCCGACGACACCACCTGCTGCCTGAGCGAGACCAAACAGGTGGAGACCACCACCCGCAGACCTACAACCACCAGGCACACCACGCCGGTCAGTACCCGATAGCGACACAAATAGTTTGATATGTTATTTCAAACCCACCTGATGGTAGGTATTCTACGGAACCCATGAGTGCAGATACGGTGAGTCTATCTAGATTCACCATGCCAGGTTATAAAAAGCTAAAGTTACTACATAGGTCGCCTAATACCGCTTTCTATGCAAGTTATCATATGGGTCACTTGATGATACCTGCTCACTCCGAAAGTTACCTTGTAGGTCAACTGATGATACGTTCTCCCTTTGAGAGTTACCATATAGGTCAACTGATGATACGTTCTCCCTTTGAAAGTTACCACATAGGTTACCTGATGATACGTGCTCTCTCTGTCTATAACATTAGTTTTTTTTTTATTTAAGTATGTTCACCGATTTCTCTGTTGATTGTGGACCGATTTCAAAAATTATTTTTTATTTGAAAGAACATGCTCCTGAGGTGGTCCCATTGTCACCAATTCATGATCTGATGATGGAAACACAGAGAAATCGAAGGCATAGACCGTTTCTTAGGCTTTTTTAAGTTATTTTTTTATTATAGGTCCACTTAAAGTGATTTGGGTATTTTTAAGTGTACGGAAAAACAAGCCAATATGTAACTTAAAATAAAAAATATAAACTTTTTAACAAAAACTACAACCAACTTAAAAAAGATGCACTAGAAAGGTAAAAATAATTATTTCTGAAAACTTTTTTTATATTTTCTGTGCAACTTTTTAAAGTTGGCAGTAGTTTTTGTCAAAAAGTTTTTAAACAGGACCATTTAAGGTAGGGAAGAACCCCTGCTAACCTTAATTTATGGAGTAGCTAAAGTAGTTAAAGTAAAAACTTTTAGGCCAAATAATAAAATGAAATTCAAGGACTGGGCTACTGTCGGAATACACCGAAGTCGAACTAGGTTGTATGAGTTGTATGAAATGAAACAATATAACCACAGTCCCACATTCACCAACTATGTCAAAATGTATTCAAAAATATTTAAAAAAGTATGCAGGGTTGCAAAATCAATACATTTAAGTAATAAAATTAAAAATTCTGATAATAAAATAAAGGCCACATGGAATGTAATAAATAGTGAAACAGGAAAAATAAAACCGCGTGACAATCATTATTCACTTACTGTAAATTCAAAAATAATTGATTCAGATCTTGATGTCGCTAACTCTTTTGAGAAATATTTTACTGAAATGCCTACAATTACAACTAATGCATTAAATTCCTCTCCATTAGAATCAGAGTTACTTTTAAAATGTAATGTAAATAAATGCAAGGCTATATTTAAATTTGAGCATGTTACCTCTGAAGACATCATAAAGACATTTAAATTACTAACTCAGAAAAAAAACTTGTGACCTATGGGGTATATCAGTCAAAGTCCTTAGCAGAATTATTGATATTATAGCACCAATCTTAGCCATAATATTTAATAAGTGTGTTGACGAAGGGATATTCCCAGACTTAATGAAATATAGTAAAATAATACCACTTTTTAAAAGTGGAAGTAAAGATGATCCTAATAATTTTAGACCTATCTCTATACTGCCTGCCTTAAGCAAAATTTTTGAAAAAATTATGTTCAATCAGATGCTTAAACATTTTAACTTAAATGGATTACTTCATCCTCAACAGTTTGGTTTTACAAAAGGGCGTTCCACAACTGACGCAGGTGTTGCCCTTATACAGCATATATTTGCTGCTTGAGAACAGTCACAAAATGCTATTGGTATCTTCTGTGATCTATCAAAGGCATTCGACTGCGTGCAAGATGAAACTCTTATAAGGAAACTGAGTCATTATGGTATTGCAGATTTGGCTCTTGAGCTTATCCGCTAATTTGAGTAGTAGAATGCAGAAGGTTCAAATCAATGAAGTAAAATCCAATGGCTCTGAAGTAAAATTAGGAGTTCCTCAAGGTTCTATTTTAGGTCCTTTTCTATTTTTAATTTTCATAAATGACTTGCCTTTATTTGTGGAGAAGCTGTGCAAGATTGTACTATTTGCTGATGACACATCTCTTTTATTTAAAGTTGACAGAAAAAAAACTAATTTTGACGACGTAAGTAGTGCGCTTTCTCAGGTTCTTCAGTGGTTTACGGCAAATAATTTACTTCTTAATGCGAAAAAGACTAAGTGTTTAAAATTTATGATGCCAAATGTCAGAAACATAAGTACAAAATTATCCCTAAACGGAGAAGAAATAGAACTATTAGACTAAACAGTGTTTCTAGGTATTACATTAGACAATAGGCTGCAGTGGAACCCTCATATTTCAGTTCTTGCAGGAAAACTCAGTTCAGCTGCCTATGCAGTTAGGAAAGTTAGGCAGCTTACAGATGTTGACACTGCTCGCTTGGTCTACTTTAGCTATTTCCATTCCATCATGTCTTATGGCATTTTGCTTTGGGGTAAGGCAGCTGATATTGATACAGTCTTTATTTTGCAAAAGAGAGCAGTACGGTCAATTTATAAATTAGGACCTCGAATTTCTCTTAGGGAACTATTTAGGGAAATTGATATTTTAACTGTTCCTTGCCAATATATCTTTGTTTGTATAATGTATGTACGCCAAAATTGTCACTTATTTGCAAAAAATAGTGACCTCCACAGTGTTAATACAAGGAATAAGGATAAATTGGTAGTTCCAAAATGTCGTCTTCAGAAGGTACATAGCTCTTTCGCAATACAAAGTATATTTTTCTACAATAAAATTCCAGAACATGTGGTTAATTTACCCTCAAATAAATTTAAAATATATGTCAAAGATATTTTAATGAAAAAAAGCTATTACAAAGTTGATGAATACATAAATGATAAAAATGCTTGGAAAAAATAGAACTTAATTGATTTGTATTGGGGCATTTGATATATAATTTTTTTAAATTTAAAACATTGTATATTATGTTATTACCTAGTGTAAGGCTATTTTGTATTTTTATATGATGTATAAAAGATTAACTAGTGAGTTTATTGCCGTTGCTGCTCGGTAGTAAAGCATTGCGAACCTTCCAATCTTCTCCTCTTATATTTTGTTCCTTTACTACACACATTGTCACTAGTACAATCGAAGTTTTATTGGAGTTGCTTGAGTGTGTCATCCTCTCTCAAAGTGTCTCTGCGGTGGTGGCGTGTGTGTCGGGTCGTTACGTTCCCTAAGGCATGGTTGAGCGAAGCGATGGCTGATTCATGTGTCATACTCGTGAACGGGTGCCGCCTGTGGAGGCTGGTCTGCTCTTGCAAACTTCTTTGTATTCTTAGTATTTAGTCTTACTTTTTTGTTTTGTTTATTAATACTGTAAGACATTGATTATTTCTTAGTGATGAATACATAAACTGTCTTTTGTTTATATTAGATACTTTTTTATGTTGTGCTTGTGCTTTATATTTCATGTGTTTTTATGTTTGTAATGGAAAGTGTCCTTTTATGATAGGGAGGGCATTTTCCAATATTTTAATTGGACGCTGTAAAAGAAAGGGAGAAAAGAAATGCCCTTGCTGGGTTTCTTGCCGGTTCTTCTCAGTACAAGGTCTCCCGCCCTGTAGACTTGCGAACCGATGGCGTAGTGACATTCATAAGTGCTCAATTATTGTAGCCTAATCTGAATAAAATTATATTGAATATTGAATATTGACACATAGAAAAATATGGGTAGTTGAGGACTGAAAAACAAGAGTTCATCTTTGACGTGTCGTAGCTAGCCCAGGACCCACGAGATGGTAGATAGGGACAATAAGTCACTTGACTTGTTCTAAGTGTGTGAGCCTAATCCACTAAAGAGTACTACTCACTCCTCCAGGTGCCACTGCCACGCTGCCCCGGTTACTGCATGATGAACATAATGGTGGCTTTCTGCGAGCGCCCCGCCGCGCTGCTATACAACACCCAGTGCAAAATCAGCGGAACTGTCTGCTGCGATAACACGAGGTATCGTTTAGAAGAAATTTTTATTTGGTACTTGCACAAACATATATCAGTAGGGGGGAGGAGTTTTTATTAATAATAAACTTCTTCAAGAAGGAAGTAATTAGAGTTTTAAAGGGTTACCAATACTAGAGTAATGCCCCCGGATGGCTTATTGCAAATTCCCATAGCCTACGGTGACTGCTTGACATCAAGCGGTCATCTCCTTGCTGGCCACCTTAGTAGTAAAAAATATAAGGTAACATACACACAATAAGTTTCGCGTTAGAATTTCGCCTTAAACCAATGCGTTAAAGCGACGACGTTTCTAGTGATTATAATTATAACAGTCTATAACTTGAAAACTACTGAAACGATTTTGATGAAACTTGCATGTTCCGATAATTCCGAAGTTGAACGATACCTAATAAAAAAAGGGTTGCACTCCGGGAATGTCGGCAGAAGCGAAAATATACAACCTGGATATAACATTTAACATGTGTAATCCGCACTTTCATCTTTTCATCAACACAGTTTCCTCTTACTTTTTATTCGTCCTAAAGACGTTTTCACTTCAAAATTATAATAGGCGTGGCATTATGGTTTCGGTCTTCAGCCTGCGCGAGTTTATCATTTTTTACCCATACCAAAAAAGTGCATAACGCCGCTAAAGAAGTTTTCACTCCAAAAAATCAATACATATGAGCACTAGTTTCTGAGAAATACGTAGACAAACACATCCTACATACACTTATGAAATTTGGCACATCTGTATAAGCCAGGATTTATAAGCCTATATAGGCTAACATATATGAATGTTACTCAATTATAGCAATATAACATAAGTAATTATCAAATCCTCCTTTTTTTAATCTGTTAATAAAAATATAATGTTTTCCCTTAAAGCAACCATGGGCATATCAACCGCTTTAAGCATTTGCCTAAACCGATCACGGTATATGTAATACCGTCGAATATCATGATAGCATATGGACGGTTGGTGATACACAATCATGATACGCGGTCGCGACGCAACGCTTTTTTTTGTCTGATCATCAAAGTAGATATGGGTGCCAAGATCGAGAATCATGAGGATAAAACCGAGGCGTCCTCAACTATGATACAGAGCTTGATACGGGACGATGGTGATACGGCGATACCGATAAGGTGATCGCATCGGAAAATGATGCACATCTGGACAAGGCTTATGATGTTTTTGCAGGACTCCTCCACGTACCACGCCTCGCCCAACCACCACGACCACGACGACAACGCCGGCGCCGGCGGACCCTCGGCCTGACTGCCCCGGCTCCTGCATCGTTCCACTGCTCTCCTTCACTTGCTTCAGTTAGTATTTACTTATTTCGTTTTTTTGATCCAAAAAAGTTGAAGAGTTGGCCGTAGGTGTTCTGGGAGAATTGAAAGCTATTCATTTTACTTGCGCGTTTTAGTCTGGATTTTTGAAAATAAGGATCTTCGGCTGTGTTCATTTTTGATGTCTTGATTTTAAAATTGGGATATGAGTGTAAAATTATGGGTCTTCGTTCTATAAAAACCAAGATTTTCTTTTTAGTAGATTTCATTTCCGGTTCCTCGGCAAAGGTTCGCCATAAAGAGTTGAGATGTGTTAAGACAAATACATGTTCTCTAGTTGTCGATCGTACATTGAATGAATCTAAAAACTTCTCAAAAACTAGTTATTCTAACGTACTGACTAAACATAACGAGACATACTTTACGCGTGTGACCTAATTAGGTGGTCAACATGTGACCTAATTAGATGGTCAACGTGTGACCTGATGAGCTGGTCATGTTGTCAACGCATCCAATTAAAAAATCTGCCAAAACAGTCAAGTGTCTATGAAAAAGTAAAATAAATGGAAATGTAAGTGCCAAAGATCTTTCTGTTATAGATAATGCGGAGTTGACTAACGTGTTCAAATGCAAGAAGGCAGGCACCAAATGCTGCGCGCACAAGGCCGAGATCCAGAAGATGTTGGGAAAAAATGACCGGAATGACTCCTATCCCCTAGCCACAACAGCCCTGGTGCCCTACACTCAATACACCCCTTACACGACCCCCATTCCTCATACAGTTCCTACGCGTAAGTGTTTTTATTCTTAACGTCAAAATAGCACGCTTAAACGACTTCCATAAATTTGGTGTTGGGTTCGATCAACTAAATAAGTGTCATCGTATAAAATATAGTCGAGAATAAATATACGTAAATAGGCAAAAATGTGTTACTCACAAGCTAATGAATGGATAACCGCACTGACGCGGAAGAATTGGTCTACTGTCACTGCCCGTCAGGCGTCATCTTATCTAATCGAAGTTTTGTTGGAGTTGCTATGAGTGTGTCATGCTTTCTCAAAGTGTCTCTGCGGTGGTGGCGTGTGCGTCGGGTCGTTACGTTCCCTAAAACATGGTTGAGCGAAGCGATGGCTGATTCATGAGTCATACTCGTAAACGGGTGCCGCCTGTGGAGGCTGGTCTGCTCTTGCAAACTTCTTTGTATTCTTAGTATTTAGTCTTACTTTTTTGTTTTGTTTATTGATACTGTAAGACATTGATTATTTCTTAGTGATGTATACATAAACTGTCTTTTTATATATTAGATACTTTTTATGTTGTGCTTGTGCTTTATATTTCATGTTTTTTATGTTTGTAATGGAAAGTGTCCTTTTATGATATGGAGGGCATTTCCCAATATTTTAATTGGACGCTGTAAGAGAAAGGGAGAAAAGAAATGCCCTTGCTGAGTTTCTTGCCGGTTCTTCTCAGTACAAGGTCTCCCGCCCTATAGACTGACGAACCTATGGCGTAGTGACATTCATAAGTGCTCAATTATTGCAGCCTAAACTGAATAAATTATATTGAATTTGAATTTGAATTAATGATTTTTTACGGTCTAACCGTAAAACGATGATACATGGGTTTTTGTACTTTTTGTTATGAGCTTTGAGACTATACGCAGTGTTTTTTTCGTTTTGTATTAGAATGCCAAAAAATTGCAATACATAGGAGAAAATTGTTTATTGGCATCCGATGGCGAGGAGAAGAGAACACGTAGCAGAATGATCTGGCTTAGTTTTTAATATTTAATATATTTTTAAAGTAAGTTCACTATTTTTGAAAATTTTTAATTGATTTTACCAAGGTATCCAATAAGTATTTTTTTTCAGTGCCATACGAGCCGAGCTATGAGCCAACACTCCGGGTTCCGGAAAAGCATAACAAATATGTCTGCGGCGTCAAGGGTGAGCGCCTAATAATTTTTCATTTATGAATAAAACTCGAAAAGGTACCATTTGTTATGGGAATTTTCGATCAGAGTAAAAATATCCTATGTTAAATCTGGTTTTATGCCTATTCTTTTTTAATATGAACGAGGTACGAGTACAGTTATGGGCAAAAAGCACTTAATGTTAATAACTTGAATATTAAGTATTGTATCTATTAATATGTGTTAATAGCAGCCTTTGGTTCAGTTTTAAGCAATATTATAATGAAGCTAGACTTTGCCAGTGGCTCAGCCCGCCCTTAATTCGGTTATCGGCGTGGAACTCGTTAATTAACTCCAATTCATTAAATAATTAGTTATACCAATGAATTGCTATATCATGCTATAGGTGCAGCAATAGTTCGTTTAACTCTGTTATAGTTATTCCCGCAGGAACTTTTGAATTTTTAGGGATAAAAAGTAGCCTATGTGTTATTCCAGAACCTTACCTATATGTATGCCAAGTTTTATGCCGATCCGTCCAGTGGTTGAAGCGTGATTGAGTGACAAACATCCATCCAGACATACAAACTTTCACATAAATTGCAGCTAAATAATATGTACCGTTATTAAAATTGGCCAAAATGAAAGGTAACTTTGTGAATATTTTTTTTCGATAAAATTTATAGTATCATGTTTCTGCTATCAGTCCTTGGAATTGTAATGTAGTATTAAGACTTAATACCTTCCTACCTATCTACCTACCTACTTACCTCTACCTACTTCTAAACTAAGAGTGAGGAAACTAGCTTTAAATTTTGGAAGCTAATACAAAGCTAATAAAATTAAAATATAATTCTGAGACAATAAATTACTTTAAATTTAAATATCTATATGAAAGCATTTTTCCTTTCCAAAGATAAACAGTTTACATAATTCAATTTATAGCTAAAAAAAATTTAAAATTAATACTAAATAAAAGAAATATAATAAAAATAATCTAAACTAATCTGCAATAATATATTTATTTATACTTAAGTACTTACTTTTATATTTAACTACACTTGGGAAAAGAGATAAACTTAACCTTGGGTATCTTTTCTCTTGGACAAGACCATGCCAAGACAACACAGTTTTGCTTCGTCTCTGTCAAACTTTTGTAACATTTTTTTACATCTGGCTAGGAAATGTGCTGTCCTGTCTTCTATGTTCAACTGATACAAAAATAAAAATAAATGAAAAAAAAATCAATTTCGTATTTTGGGCCATAATAGTTCCCAAAATGCTGGCTGGTAATACTTAACCTTTGAGCGATGAAAGCCCTCTTAAGTCACCAAAAGCGAGGGCAAGTCTTTTTGACAAACCCTTCATGATTCTTCTTGTATCAGACAACAAAGGGCCCATAGTTTCCACTGCAAACGCCACAATTTTAAATTTCTACTATTGGTTTAGAATATCTTCGGCGTTTCCGTAATTGTGCCTCCTTAGCCTTGGAAGACGTGGCCTGCACGTAAGATGGAGCTAGACTGTCGACGTGCAATCCCATCCTTATGTACGTCCTAGGCGCCATAGCTGCAACCCTAGTATTGCACCATCAGGCCTCCTCCCATCGTCCCTTAGCATACAACAAGGTTCCAAAATTGCTAGGATACATGCCGTGACATAACCACGACGTGACGTGCGTATTACATTAAACCTGAAATGTAGTTTTGAAGACCTATCCTATCCATCGGAGTAGAAGAAGGTCTCAGCAATACGTAGCTCGACCATACCAGTATTATAGACACTTCAAACATCGATGGCTTGCAGGCACGGGTGGAGGCACTACGGCCCGCTCTGGTCGCGTGATGGGCGGTGAAGACGGCGCCCATGGGGAGTGGTGCTGGCAGGTGGCGCTAATCAACTCACTGAACCAGTACCTGTGCGGCGCGGCCCTCATCGGGACTCAGTGGGTCCTCACCGCTGCACACTGCATCACCAAGTAATCGACTTCCACTATCTCTTAAGGCAGCTGGACATGTCTCTATACTGTTCTTCTGAGTGTTTCAGTTTTGATACAGTATTTAGACACATGTCTGTTGAATACATATTCAACAGTATTTAAGTTTTGATACAGTATTTAGACATGTATTCAACAGTTTTTAAGTTTTGATACAGTATTTAGACATGTATTCAACAGTATTTAAGTTTTGGTATAGTATTTAGACATGTATTCAACAGTATTTAAGGTTTGATACAGTATTTAGACACTTCGAATCCCCGAAAATAGCACGATTGTTTTTCTATATGTGATGTCTTTGTTTCCGGTCACCATGGTACAAGAAATAGGGAGCGAGCAATATAATTGTTGCTTTAGTCGATTGTAGACAAAAGTCTATAACCAATATGTGTTGCTAGTAGACTTACGGTACATAAATGTGGTCTCAAACTGCTGGCCTCTTAAATAGTCTCAAAGTCGCTTAGCCATCTATAGAAATGGCTAAGCTTGGTGTTTTTCGAGCGATATATTATAAGGACGAAGCGAGGAATAAATAATTATAATTTTTCGGAGTTTGTTATTACTATTGTAGTTCATTTGTTGACAACTAACGAATAGGTTCTACAGTAGTCTCAGTTGTGCGCACAAGCTACAGTAGTCTCAGTTGTGCGCACAAGCTACAGTAGTCTCAGCTGTACGCACAATATACACAAATCTCAGTTGTGTGCACAATCAACAGTAGTCTCAGTTGTGTGCCCAGTCTACAGTAGTCTCAGTTGTGCGCCCAATCTACAGTAGTCTCAGTTGTGCGCACAAGCTACAGTAGTCTCAGTTGTGCGCACAATATACACAAGTCTCAGTTGTGTGCACAATCTACAGTAGTCTCAGTTGTGTGCACAGTCTACAGTAGTCTCAGTTGTGCGCACAATCTACAGTAGTCTCAGTTGTGTGCACAATCTATAGTAGTCTCAGTTGTGCGCACAATCTACAGTAGTCTCAGTTATGCGCACAATCTTCAGTAGTATCAGTTGTGTGCACAATCTACAGTAGTCTCAATTGTGCGGACAATCTACAGTAGTCTCAGTTGTGCGCACAATGTACAGTAGTCTCAGTTGTGCGCACAATCTACAGTAGACTCAGTTGTGTGCACAATCTACAGTAGACTCAGTTGTGCGCACAATACAGTAGTCTCAGTTGTGCGCCCAATCTACAGTAGTCTCAGTTTTGCGCACAAGCTACAGTAGTCTCAGTTGTGCGCACAATATACACAAGTCTCAGTTGTGTGCACAATCTACAGTAGTCTCAGTTGTGTGCCCAGTCTACAGTAGTCTCAGTTGTGCGCACAATCTACAGTAGTCTCAGTTGTGCGCACAATGTACAGTAGTCTCAGTTGTGCGCACAATCTACAGTAGTCTCAGTTGTGTGCCCAGCCTACAGTAGTCTCAGTTGTGCGCACAATCTACAGTAGTCTCAGTTGTGCGCACAATGTACAGTAGTCTCAGTTGTGCGCACAATCTACAGTAGTCTCAGTTGTGTGCACAATATACACAAGTCTCAGTTGTGTGCACAATCTACAGTAGTCTCAGTTGTGTGCCCAGTCTACAGTAGTCTCAGTTGTGCGCACAATATACACAAGTCTCAGTTGTGTGCACAATCTACAGCAGTCTCAGTTGTGTGCCCAGTCTACAGTAGTCTCAGATGTGCGCCCAATCTACAGCAGTCTAAGTTGTGCGCACAATCTTGTTCTTTCTGTCTGTACGTATTCTCTTGATATATCAAACCTAAGAGAAACATTGATTTTTCTGTTTCATTTAATTGCAGTCCAACCAAATATAAAATGAATAAAATTAATGAATAAAATAAATATACTTATTTTTGTCAGCAAACCCTTTTATTTGATACCCATAACCCGGTACAAATATAACTGTGATTCTGTGCGCAGCATCGTTCTTTCGGGTGACGCAATGTTCGTGCGCGTGGGTGACCACGATCTGACGCGCAAGCTGGGCTCCCCGGGGGCGCAGACTCTGCGCGTCGTCAACAAGTACATACATCACAACCACAACAGCCAAACCCTCGATAACGACATCGCCCTGCTTAAGTTGCAGGGAAAGGCGGAACTCAAAGAAGGTTAGTTATTTAACTAAGAGCCACTTGCGCTCCTCTGGGTTAGCGCCATATTTGTTAAATTATAGGTACTTATACCCAATACCTGCGCAAGATGCTGACCAGTCCTGCCTACGGGCGTTCCTGCCAATAGCATCCGAATGGCAGTCGCTTTTTTGCTCTAGGACAGGTCAGACGTCATGCCACCGGTAACATCAAAACGCGCAATAGTGGCAACAGCTGTGTAGGCACTGGTCGCCCATATTCTTATACAAGACTAGCTTCTGCCATAAATTTCGTTATCGGCGTAGGTTCTTACGGCAACTCCTCAATTATAGAAAAAAAACAAACAATCAAATCTTTCCTCTTTAATGGCATAATACATTCGTGTCTGTGAAACCATGGAAAAACCCATATAAAATCTCAACCCAATCGGTTTAGCCGTTTAGAAGTTATGTGAAAAAGATAAGTACGGAAGGATAATACTTACTACCCGTTGTCCTATTACCCATTTTCCCGAAGGAACAAAGCATTTTCCCACGGTTAAAAGTAGCCTATGTTCATCAGGGATAATGTCAGCTTCTAATGGTAAAAGAATTTTTTAAATCGGTCCAGTAGTTTCGGAGCCTATTCAATACAAACAAACAAACAATCAAATCTTTCCTCTTAATAATATTAGTATAGATAAGGTTTCATGAAAAATTATCGTGTTTGCTTTAGGGGTATGCTTGGTGTGCCTGCCACAGCGAGGGATCAACCAGCCGGCGGGCAAGCGCTGCACGGTCACAGGGTACGGGTATATGGGGGAGAGTAAGTTCTACTATTCTTGACATCAATTTTTTTAAAATCAAAAGCATATTATCACTTGCACGTTTGTTATTTCATACAATATTGGAAGCTCTGAAAAAATTATAGAGGTTTCTTCTATACCGTTTTAGGTGGTGTCAAGGGGACTATTAAGTCCCCATGACACTACCAACAAATAGTGTTGTCACTTACTCAATCGATGATTATCATATCTGTCACACTAGTTCCATTGAACAAAATACAAGTGTTATGTTTGGGTTTACGTAGTTAAATGAAAATTTAAGTTTGTAAAAATAAAAAAAAAGTTCACGAGCTTCATTTGTCATTCTTTGCCCGTGCACGTTGACAACAGCGTAGTTAGACTGGTAGTAACCAAGGGCAATGATTTTTGTCCCTGGTTCTTCTACAGCACGGACGCGAAGCAGGAATACTTTCATTCAATGACCGGTCACAATTTGTCTCTGTTGCACGCGCATAATTATGTGCCGTCGCGATTGCACAGTTGCAATGACCGACCGCTGCCATCAGAAATTACTACTATTTGACATTTAACCACTGAACACAGGCTAAAAAGTAAAAGGTCAATGTACGAAATTCTTTGTGCTTCGCGTCCGTGCTGAAGTAGGACTATAACAAGAAATTAATAGCTTTTTATCTCACTTGCTCATAAACAGTCATTACTCCCAAAGGCTTTTTCTTTGTAAATTTTATTTTACAGAAGTGACAGATTTCATCAAAATCTTCATTTCGGAAAACAGCTGTCAAACTAGAAACGGCTTTATCTTCGAAACTATGATCTATCATCATCAAAAGATACGGAGATAAAGCCGTTTCTAGTTTGACAGCTGTCATCCGTAATGAAGATCTTGATGAGAGCTATCACTTCTGTAACGAAACTACTAGTCTACGATCAAAAGTTACAGAGATAAAGCCGCTTCTTGTTTGACAGCTGTCATCTGAAATAAAGATCTTGATGAGATCTATCACTTCTGTAAAGAAACTACTAGTCTACGATCAAAAGTTACGAAGATAAAGCCGTTTCTAGTTTGACAGCTGTCATCCGAAATGAAGATATTGATGGGATCTATCACAACTGTAAATAAACTACTAGTCTACGATCAAAAGTTACGGAGATAAAGCAATTCTATAATTTGACAGCTGTCATCCGAAATGAATTTCTTGATGAGATTTATCACTTCTGTAAAGAAACTACTTGTTTTCGATTTAAAGGTCACGGAAAACAAGCCGTTTCTAGTTTAACTGCTGTCATCCGTAATGAAGATTTTGATGAGAGCTATCACTTCTGTAACGAAACTACTAGTCTACGATCAAAAGTTGCGAAGATAAAGCCGTTTCTAGTTTGACAGCTGTCATCCGAAATGAAGATATTGATGGGATCTATCACTTCTGTGCAGAAGCTATTAGTCTGCGATCAAAAGTTACAGAGATAAAGCCGTTTCTAGTTTGACAGCTGTCATCCGAAATGAAGATATTGATGGGATCTATCACAACTGTAAATAAACTACTAGTCTACGATCAAAAGTTACGGAGATAAAGCAATTCTATAATTTGACAGCTGTCATCCGAAATGAATTTCTTGATGAGATTTATCACTTCTGTAAAGAAACTACTTGTTTTCGATTTAAAGGTCACGGAAAACAAGCCGTTTCTAGTTTAACTGCTGTCATCCGTAATGAAGATCTTGATGAGAGCTATCACTTCTGTAACGAAACTACTAGTCTACGATCAAAAGTTGCGAAGATAAAGCCGTTTCTAGTTTGACAGCTGTCATCCGAAATGAAGATATTGATGGGATCTATCACTTCTGTGCAGAAGCTATTAGTCTACGATCAAAAGTTACAGAGATAAAGCCGTTTCTAGTTTGACAGCTGTCATCCGTAATGAAGATCTTGATGAGAGCTATCACTTCTGTAACGAAACTACTAGTCTACGATCAAAAGTTGCGGAGATAAAGCAATTCTATAATTTGACAGCTGTCATCCGAAATGAATTTCTTGATGAGATTTATCACTTCTGTAAAGAAACTACTTGTTTTCGATTTAAAGGTCACGGAAAACAAGCCGTTTCTAGTTTAACTGCTGTCATCCGTAATGAAGATCTTGATGAGAGCTATCACTTCTGTAACGAAACTACTAGTCTACGATCAAAAGTTGCGAAGATAAAGCCGTTTCTAGTTTGACAGCTGTCATCCGAAATGAAGATATTGATGGGATCTATCACTTCTGTGCAGAAGCTATTAGTCTACGATCAAAAGTTACAGAGATAAAGCCGTTTCTAGTTTGACAGCTGTCATCCGAAATGAAGATATTGATGGGATCTATCACAACTGTAAATAAACTACTAGTCTACGATCAAAAGTTACGGAGATAAAGCAATTCTATAATTTGACAGCTGTCATCCGAAATGAATTTCTTGATGAGATTTATCACTTCTGTAAAGAAACTACTTGTTTTCGATTTAAAGGTCACGGAAAACAAGCCGTTTCTAGTTTAACTGCTGTCATCCGTAATGAAGATCTTGATGAGAGCTATCACTTCTGTAACGAAACTACTAGTCTACGATCAAAAGTTGCGAAGATAAAGCCGTTTCTAGTTTGACAGCTGTCATCCGAAATGAAGATATTGATGGGATCTATCACTTCTGTGCAGAAGCTATTAGTCTACGATCAAAAGTTACGGAGATAAAGCCGTTTCTAGTTTGACAGCTGTCATCCGTAATGAAGATCTTGATGAGAGCTATCACTTCTGTAACGAAACTACTAGTCTACGATCAAAAGTTGCGAAGATAAAGCCGTTTCTAGTTTGACAGCTGTCATCCGAAATGAAGATATTGATGGGATCTATCACTTCTGTGCAGAAGCTATTAGTCTACGATCAAAAGTTACGGAGATAAAGCCGTTTCTAGTTTGACAGCTGTCATCCGTTATGAAGATCTTGATGAGAGCTATCACTTCTGTAACGAATTTACTAGTCTACGATCAAAAGTTGCGAAGATAAAGCCGTTTCTAGTTTGACAGCTGTCATCCGAAATGAAGATATTGATGGGATCTATCCAAGTTCGAGTCTGGCTCGCGCACCAAGGGTTCCGTGCAAACTTATTATATGTTGTTGTATATTATTAAAAATATTTTTATTATATGATGTTAAGAAAAGTAAGTAAAGATTTACGGTTTCCGCAATTTTTCCTTTATCTGTTCTATAAGACGTTGCTTCGTACCAAATTTCAAGATCTTGAGTTCACGGGAAGTATCCTGTAGGTTTTGATTCCCTTGCGAGTTTCGAAAATTTGCGGCATAAAAGGCCTTATGATTGCGTTGGCTTAGAAGTTTGATTTTTCACAGCTCCAAAGGACAGTAGACTTGAGTATTTGATATAAATTTTAGCTTGATACCTCCACGCGTTTCTGAGAAAAAGGGTCTTGACAGACAGACGGACAACAAAGTGATCCTATAAGGGTTCCGTATTTTTTTTGAAGTATGGAACCCAAAAAACACCAGAGACCTTTGGGGACTTTCAGTAAATACTATAAACTCAATAATTCATGTTATAGCGCAACCCTTACCCAAATTTTTAAATAGTTTTGTTGATACACAATACTGTTTCCTGATCAGAAGAAACTTAGCAAAGTTATACCTCTTTTTAAATCAGGTAGTTCAACAGATCCTTATAATTTTCGGCATATTTCAATACAACCTGTACTCAGTAAAGTTTTTGAAAAAATCATACTTTGTCAAATGTTAAGCCATTTCTGAATTAATGAACTACTTAGTAGCAAGGGCGGATCCAGAACAAAAGTTTAGGGAGGGCGATCATAACATCTAAAGGTATTTTCTGAACTTTGAATCTGCAAATTTATATGTAATAAATTTCTATAATTTTATATTCCTACGTTTTATTTTCATAATTATAAATGTTATTGGATTTATATATAATAAAAGTAATATATTTAAAAAAAATTACATTTAATGTCTTTCTCGGCCGTCCTTAGGGGGGGCGATCGCCCCAATCGCCCCCCGCTGGATCCGCCCCTGCTTAGTAGTAAAAAGTTTGGCTTTATGAAAGGCCGTTCCACAACCGATGCAGGAATAGCACTATTAAAAAATATATTTAACGCCTGGGAGGATTCGCATGATGCTCTTGGAGTGTTTTGTGATTCATCTAAGGCATTTGACTGTGTCCAACATGAAAATCGTATCAGGAAGCTACATCACTATGGTATTAGAGGCAAAGCTCTCGACCTTTTGACCTCGTTCATGTGTAACACAAAACAAAATAGATGTCAACGGTAAAAAATCTCCCAGCAATCTGATCCCAGCAGTCACTATAAGAGTCCCTCAGGGCTCAATTTTAGGTCCTTTTCTATTTCTTATTTTGTTAAAAATAAGAAAATCCAAAACTTTAATGGAGTCCTCATATTCATAACCTAGCCAATCCGAAATAAAGATCTTGATGAGATCTATCACTTCTTAAAAGAAACTACTAGTCTACAATAAATAGTTTCGGAGATATAGCCGTTTCTAGTTTGACGGCTGTCATCCGAAATGAAGATTTTAATAAAATCTATCACTTCTGTAAAATAAATTTACAAAGAAAATGCCCGTGGGAGTAATAAAAATTTTCTTGTTACATTCCTACTGGTAGAACCAGGGACAAAAAACATTGACCTTGGTTACCAGGTACTAGTCGAACTACGCAGTTGGACCACGGGCAAAGAATGACAAATGGAGGTCATAATCTTTTTTTTTATTTTTACGAACTTAAATTCTCATTTGAGTAAGAAAACCCGATCAAAACACTTGTATTTTATTCAATGAAACTAGTGTGACAGATATTTATCGATAGAGTTACTTACTCCCTAGGTTGCCTACTAACACTAGTTTGTCATGGGGACTAGAAAAACCAGTGGTGCGAGTCTGTGGTGTCACGGGCTCTTAACGGAATTGAATTTTATTACTCATTTTGCTTAGAAATGTTACTGTGTATTTTTCAGCGGGGCCAATTCCCCTTCGTGTGAGAGAGGCGGAGCTGCCGATAGTGAGTGACTCGGAGTGCCTCCGCAAGGTAAACGTCGTCACCGAGAAGGTTTTCATTCTCCCCGCCGGCACTTTCTGTGCGGGGGGAGAGGAGGGGCATGACGCCTGCCAGGTCAGTTACTCTCTGTCACCTATACCTAACTAAAATAATCATTTGTATAATTAACCTGTGCTACTGCTATAATTGGACCAAAAAATGAACTTTAATGTATATGTAACGATTCGAAATACTTTCACCGAAAATCTTTTACTGTATTGTGGAATTCCTACCAACCCTATTCGGGCAAAAAGTATTCTATATTACTCTGTCCCTACAGCTATAACAAAAATTAAGTCACCTCATTGTACCGCTATCGCTGTGCCGAAAATCAGGTCACTCTGTTGAGCTGTTACGACGTGAACAAATAGTGCTCCGTAGAAAGTTCTGTTATTGTAGGGGCTTTCTATGTAGTTGAAAAATATCCCTTCTCCTTCTCCGTCCCTACAGCTACAGAAAGAGTATAGTGGCCTAAAGCATCCGCATGAAAAAATCCATTTATGTGGGAAATCTGGATCGGAATTTAAATGTGGATTAATTGAAGAAGAAGAAGATAGGCACGCATAAATATATGTTCCGGGCGTGTTTTCCAGATTGAATCCTAGCGCAATGATGTAAACAGTTTCTTCCCCAATTATCTTGCATTGCATCCTTTACTGTTAATTATTGTCCAGGGTGACGGCGGCGGTCCCTTGGTGTGCCAAGATGACGGGTTTTATGAATTGGTGGGGCTCGTCTCGTGGGGCTTCGGCTGCGGCCGGCAGGACGTCCCCGGAGTCTACGTGAAAGTCTCTGACTTCATCGGTTGGATTAACCAGATCATATCCGTCAACCAATAGTGGGGCTACACTTGGATTAAAATTGTCAATAACCAATAACTTTGCTGCTATATAATGCGGCTACACTTCGATCACATCCACCAATCTTTAGCGGAGCTACACTTAAATTTTGCCGCCATCAAACGATAGCGGAGCTACAGTTGGATTATTTACGCAACCAACCTATGGCGGAGCTACACTCGGATCATAACCATCTACAAATTATAACGGCACTGCCGCCTCTTCATGTCCGGAAACAACCTATTACAAAGCTAGACTTGGATCACTTCAACCTACAAACTGTAGCAGTGTATCATTTGGTTCAAAGTCATTAATAAACTAATACATCATGGCTTTATACGTGCATATATCAGTGAACAATCTAAGCCGATACACACATACTAATGCAGCTTTCAATAAAGTATTAGTGAGTTATGTAGATTGATTCACTCCAAACCGTTGAAAAACAACTGTGTCGAAAAAAAAAACAGAACCAAGGTAGAATAGCTGAAGTTACAAGGCTTTACTTATTACAGATGATCTCTCATCATAATGATGGATATTGATGGTACTAGTCCATACACGTGCCAGATTAGCACCATGGCGTATTGTAATTTTTTACTAAATAGTAGATTCACCAACAAACCAACAACTTAAATCCGAATCGCTGGTTGTATTTCAAATACGTGAAATTAAATTCTTTTAAACGCTACGATCACACCAGAATTGTAAATCAAAAAAGGCAAAATTTGATTTTGTACAAGATAATTATGCTTGATATTGCTGCTTCACACGGCCAGTCTTAAATAGGCAATGTAGGTAATTCATAATTATTTCGGAATAAACGATTTTAGTGTTGAGAAACAATCAATGTACCTACAACCGACCGATTAAATTAAGTTTAAGTCCAAATTAGTTTGAGAAACCCGAGGGTTATTCCCTATAATTCCCCCTTCTATGATTGAGTTTCGTGCCGTCTCTTTCTGTATTGTACAACAATGTATTTATTATCCTGCTTTCAGTACTACCCAGATTAATACAACTTGAGCTTATGAACGCACATCAGTTTTAGTAAAATGTATGTTGTGTTGCCAATGTAAAATTAACTCGGTAGGGTTTATAAAAATCTGATCGAATGCGAAACGACTGAAATATTCGTAAAAGAACTTTGATTTTGTGAGGAAAATGTATGGATGTAGACTTAGATTATATTTTTCGAAATCAGCAAACTACCACGTCCTGTGTATTTAAGGTTTTAACTGAAGATTGTGAAATTTTTGTAGGTATAATGCTGGTCACGAATCTTTGGATCTGAAGTGAATGTAATAAGTTATTTATAGACATGCCGATATTTTTTTTGCAGTGTTTATACCTAGAATGATATATCAAAAGATATTTTGAACTAAATATGTAACTTACAACCAACTACGTACTTTTGGTATCTCGTATGAATAGGTTTTCTGATTGCAGAGAAAATGTTGGTTTTGGAAATATTTGAACTGCACAGGTAACGTTAACAATCCTAGACCATAGACATATATATATTTAGTTATACACCTACAAATACAAATTAAAAGAGAAGCTGCATATAGGGCCTCTATGACTTTATCTAGTTACACCTGTGCGCAGGCATCACACAGTGGGTCAAAAACATGTTATAAAAGATTTAGAAGACTCATAGGATTTTTGATAAAGATGGCTTATTTTAACATTTAAAAAGATAAAGAAAGTACACCGGTTAATAAATGTGTAGGTACTTAATGTCATATTTTTTTAAAACTAATTTTTCACCTGGGGAAAATTCTTTACAAGGAAACCCTTTTATACAAAAGCAAAAACAGACAAGTCAGACAAATTTGAATATTTGATCTGACAGTCGATGTTATTACTAAACTTCTTACTTTACTGCATTACTAACCGTTAATTCATTTGCAGCACGTGTGTGACTTAATTACGATCATACTATTATTGTGTTTATCTCACTATACCTTATGCATTTCTTTTATACCACCTAGGTGGCAAACAGACGGCCCGCCTGATGTTCAGTGGTCACCATAGCTTATGGACGTTTGCAATGTCAGGCATAATAATCGTACTCCATACTGTAGTCTCTAAGGAAAACCTTAACAGGGATTTTATTGTACAACCCAAGCGTTTGCGGAACGAAGCACCTCTGTGATTTGGTTCCTTACACTTAAGGCGTGGAGCTTCTCGTGTATCGTGAAGCATCTTAAACTGTCGTTCCTGGCTGTTGTCATATGACAGCAGTCGTAAGCCAAGTCAATGGTTTTATGAGCTGCCACTCGAGTGGCCACTAGCTCGACAACGGTTTTTCAATTTGCACTGGGCCAGAACGGTGGACAATGGCCTAAACCTCCTTTTCACAATAGAAAACCAATCACTCGACGCTTGCAGCAGTGGTCATTTGGGCTAACTGCCAAGTCGTCTGAGTAACTAACTATTATATTGGTACCCGGAATTTATCCCATACAAATTATTTCAACCTACACTGGGTTTTTTTGAGCATCCCTTTTATTAATATATCACTCACTTCAATATTTAAATAAAATAGTACTTCTACTTCTTTTTTACGCCTCTTTTTAATCGCTTTCGATCTACTGTGCGTATGTAGAGTTTATTAGACAAGGTTAGAGAGGTCCCATTTGCAGATCTCTCGTTTCATTGCTATTTCGCATTCACCAAGGACCACCTCTGTCTGTTACTCGCGTGGTCAATTCTAAACGTTAGACTCGTGAGCAGCTGTACCTACGCGAGGGACCAAACAATAGGTATTTTAAGTGTATTTATTTCTTTGCAATGGTATTTAGTTAAGGTGTAAATATGACCTAAATTATTAAGGTAATTTATTTTTATGCTTAGGTATTTAAAACGTTAATTTATTTCAAAGATTAGTAACGACATACAGAATTAGTAACGACATACAGAATTATTACCCATAGGAATAGGAATGAGCCTCTCTAAAATATGTCATAATTTTCTCGACGTTGATTTACGACGCAAGCTATGATTATACAATCTGTGAAAAAGCACTAGATGTTATATTATATATTACCTACTTTGTAAATTTTAATGCAACGAGTATTAAATTTATTTAATTCTGGCAAAAATATGTCGTTTGTTACTTTTCTACTCACTGTTCCAGACTTATAAACACATTAATATTAATATTAAATAGCTAAATATTAACTATAACAAGGTCGTCTTACTTTCTAGTTTATCTTAAGAAATAATATGTAGTTTTAGTACCAAACCAAACAGTTTAATATTATTTTTATATACATATGGTATCCATATCCGTATACAATTAGATTTTAGTTATTATACTAAAGGCTATGGTTTATTATATTTTTATCCGTGCTCGAGCCATATTATTTAACATCGCGCGTTGACATAGTGCATGTTGCAACTCTTTTTGAAGTAACTCAGTACATATACAGGTAGAGCACATTATGTATAACTAAATTCTAAAAATGTTTATGTCATTTGATATTAAAAGACATGCAACAAATATTTCTCAAATTTGTTTACAAACTGTTTACCTACCACCTTTTCCTATGAATCAAGAAACGCCCACTTATAGTTTTCCCTGTTTAAAAATTACAATAAAGTATCCCATTAACCCTCTAATCATAATAATTAAGTCTTAATCTTGCAGTTTCTCTAAGGGGATACTGGTGAGTATTCACCTTTACGAAATTCAGCTTACCCGCATCACGGATCTGTTGTTATCATTTGATAACTTTTTAATACTAATTTTAACATTTTATTGAAACTTTGAATGTGTCTGTCTGTTTTAATGTTAAGCTTCGATAACAATTTTGAATGTTTTAAAACACAAGAACTGATATCTAGTAAACTTAAACAATTTATGCTACTAAAATAAAAAAAACAACGCATTGAAATGTATCACACACTGTCTCTCAGTCTAAACTCGACGATATAAAGAAAATACTAACATACTGATCTATCAATATACTGTGGCAGAGACATGTAAAAAGTCAGTAAAACTCTTAATAATGCAGACTTACTTCATGTTTGCTGATTAATTTGTTGTTTTATAATGGTAACATGGGTAAAAATGTTTAAACGTAATCAGTAAACATGAATACTGATATATATTTTTGAATAGGTACCTATAAAATTAAATATTAGGTTGAGAATAAGTCAGTCCTAAGTAAATAGTAGCTAGCTCTAAGTAAATATTTAGGACGTCACAACCGTAAGGTGTTCCAATTTATAATAAATTGAGATTTACAATTGAAATGGCTTTTATTTATGTACATAATAATACCTCATTGTATTAACTTAGTTTCTCCACCCTTTGCTACTTAAAGACGTAATCCAGTCATATATGGAGGGTAACCATTTTTCTTTAAGTTATACCTAACTAACTTTTCCGGAATATAAAGGGTATTTCGCATTTATAATAAATATTATAAATGCGAAAGTAGCTGTTTGTTTCCTCTTTACGCTCTAACCCAGGTAGGGGCAACCTTTGACATGTTGAGGGTCAAACTTTAGCGGCAAATACGTTCCCGGGCCGCGTTTAAAAGTACTTAGTGCATTTTAAAGTAGTGATAATATATTTTGCGATAGATATTAGACATAAAATAATACGACAATGTTATTATAGTACAATTTATTAAAATAAAAAAATGAAATTTAAAAAAAAATGGTAGGTACATTATAATCAAATCTCTAAATTTGCAATTGTTACAAACTACGAAAGTTAAATATACGAAATCAATGAGACACTTGAGCTTCACTTTGGGAAACTTATCCATAGATATTTGGAGTAATTCCACTGATACAAAGACGTAAAGTATTTTCCAAATTATCGGCAGTCAGTCTTGTACGATGTGTTGGTTTTTTTAACTTTCATCAATGAACGGTTCTTGTTCGCATTTATAAGTACTGCCAAACGCACAAATCAATCTTCTTGCGAATTTTCTAACCTGCAGAAAATTATCTTTTTCTGGGTATTTTTTGTAGAAATTGCACAACACTACGTCTTCAAATTTGGATTTTAGGAGTGAGTTTTCTTGAATCTCGATCGACTCCATTTGTAAGTGTATTAGAGCATTTTTGATATTACATTCTGTAACAGTAGCAAATAAACTGAAACAGTCTTCCATGTTTTTGAAGTCGCTAAATCTGTTCAAAAATTTTTCCGACAGCAACTTGAGTTCTTCAGCATATTGAGCATAAGCAATATTTTCATACGCATGGAGCGTGTTGAAATGGTAACTGTTACCAGACAGTATCTGTCTATATATCTGAAACGCTTTCAAATGGCTGTACAAATTTACCAACTGTCCTTGTTTTTGAAGTTTCAAATTTAAATCATTCAAATAACATGTCAGATCGACCAGAAATGCTAAGTCACATATCCATTTTGGGTCACTTAATTCAGATAGTGGTTTATTTTTTATTTTCATAAAGTCTGCTATCTCATTTCTAAGCTCGTAAAACCGTTCCAACATTTTCTTTTGTTCAGCCATCTGACTTCACAATAATATGTTACGTCGTTATATTCAGCTGATATTTCATATATCATCCAAAAACGCCTTAAACTGACGATTGTTAAGCCCTCGGGATCGAATAAAGCTAATGGTTTTTACTATCACATTCATAACATTCTGGAGTCGAATGGACTTAGAACAAGTTCTGTTGGTGGATAATCCGATGAAGGACTATCAAATCATCTCTTTGCACATTTAATTCTGTTGCTTTTTCATTCAAAATTCCGATAAAACCTTTACGTAAGCCGGCCATAGAAGGTGCACCATCAGTGCATACTCCAATTCATTTTGACCATAGCAAGCCAAAACTTTTGAAACCTTTTGAACTTTAATAAAAATATCCTCTCCTGTAGTGGTTCCTTTTAGCGGCTGTAAAGCAAGCAATTTCTCAGTAACAGTAAACTCCTTATCAACACCTCGAATAAATAAAGCCAGTTGAGCTGTGTCAGACAAATCGGCGCTCTCGTCTAATGCTATGGAAAATGATTCAAAACCAGCCATACGGTCAGTCAATGTTGTTTTTGTACCATTAGCCATAATTTCTATACGTCGAACAACAGTTCGTCTTGACAAACTAAATTTTTCAAATTCATTTTTCTTTTCAGGACACAAAATACCGCAAACTTCTAACATACACTCCTTGATAAATTCTCCTTCGGCAAATGGTTTTAATGCCGTTGCAAATTTTGAGCGAACTATAAAACTAGCTTTCACATTATCAAGTTGTGTTCTTTGTTTATGAAACATTTGTTGCTGTTTTTCCAAATTTGCGGTAAGCTTCTGGATTTTGTCTGTTCTTAATTGTCCTGTCAGTGAGAGCAGCGTAGCACGATTATTTGAGTACTGCCTCTTTATATTGAAGTCTTTCATTACTGAAATGGATTCATTACACAGCAAACAAATAGGCTTACCGTTGTGCAAGATAAAAAAGAATTCTTCAGTCCATTTTTCTTGAAACTGGCGACCCTCTGTGAGATACAGAAATCTGTTAGATTTTCGTTTCTTTCCACCAGACATCATTTTTGTTTACTTTTCGTTCAATAAACTTAATAACAAACTAGAATGAGTTATAAAAAATAGTGGAATGCACACAAAGTCACAAAGCAAGTTGACGGCTCGAGCAGTTCGTTAGGATATCGCTTGTCCAATTGTCCAAGTTATCACCTCGGTAGCTCAAATAGAACTGAACTAACGTTCTTTTTTTTTTTTTTTTTTTCTGAACTGACTATGCAGTTGGCTGTTGCAGCCATTACTGCTTCACCGGGCTTTTTGGGGCGAGACTCTGAAGGAGCCTCAGCCCATATAGCGCCCAACGCCCAAGAACTCCCCGCGGGGGTAGCCTCGGCTTGGGTTGTCGCTCTCGGGGGTGTCCCTTCGACCGGCGTGAGTCTCGAACCCGAAGGTGAGTCACCGCCAGGAGGGGAGTTCCCCGTTACGCGGGTACGGTTGCGATTGAGTGGGGGCGAGAAGCGCCCCGGCACTCTTTGATACCTCGTATATCCTTGTGGGCGCCGACGAACCCGGGGACGTCGGCGTCGTGTTTGGAGGGAGGCCCTATTCGGGGAGGTCGTAGAGACTAATCTATCCGGACAGCGAGATCGTCATCTGGGGCCGTTAGTACGTGCCAAGACCGCCTAACTATAGTTTTACGACCGTGCCCAGGTCGATCGGGATGATGATACGTTGTGGATTGCACAAATAATCGATTCGGGTGATTTTGCGTACGCTCGAAAAAGCGGACTGCCAAGTCTTTGAAATATTGGGGAATCGTGGGGAGTTCGAAGTCTCTGTGAAGGTCCGCATTGCGAACGTACCAAGAGGCCCCAGAGGCCGCTATGAGAAAGTGGTTTTGGAGGGTCTGAAGTTTGTGGAGATTGCGCTTGGATAACGCAGACTACGCTAGCATAAGCTAGTATGGGGCGGATACAAGTTGTGTAAAGATTCAGCTTATTTCTAAGCGACATCTTACTGTACTTGCCTATCATGGGATAAAGACGACCGAGGACAAAAGCGGCTCGGTCTCTGACTATTTTGGTGTGAGTGTGGAAGCTCAAACGACTATCCATGGTCACACCGAGATATTTGGTCTTATTTTGTCAGGGAATGGCACGACCGAAGAGAGAGAGGGGAGGTGGCCGCGGAGGGCAGCCTAAGGTAAAGAGGACGGCAGAGCTTTTGTCGGGATTCACCTCGATCCTCCATTTCCGAAACCATTCGCCTAGGGCGGTGATAGCGGGTTGGAGTCTCTTAGTGATTCGACTCACTTGCCTATCGGTGGTATAGACAGCGGTATCGTCCGCAAAGAGAGCTAGTTGGGTACCTATCGTTTTAGGGATGTCGTTAGTGTACAGAAGGTACAAGATGGGGGCGAGCACGGACCCTTGCGGGACTCCTGCTTCTATGGGACGGGGGGAAGAGAGAGTGCCTTCAACTTTGTAGCGAAAGCTACGATTCGACAAATAGTCTCGTATGATGAGCACGAGATGATCTGGCAACTGAAAGTTGTACAGTTTAAAAATTAAACCGTTGTGCCAGACTTTGTCGAAAGCTTTCGCTACATCGAAGAAGACAGCGCCCGTGTGGAGGGTCTTACCTAATGCTGGTTGGAAGCCAGTGAGAATATGTTCCGTTATGCGGAGGACTTGATGGACGCATGAGTGTTTGGCACGGAAGCCGAACTGCTCGTCTATTAAAATGCCTCTGGAGACTATAGCGTTCCGTAGGCGAGCGAGGAGGAGGCGTTCATAGAGTTTACCAAGGGCCTTTAGTAAACTTATAGGGCGATAGGAGGACTAACGTTCGGGCCATCCACCCGCTTATATAGGCAAAATGAAGGAATAATCTGGTATAAACTAGTTTAGAATAATGGAGAAGCAATAAATCAGAGAATTTGATCGAGCAAGCCGAGTGGCGGCGCTTATCAAAGAGTGTCACTGTCACTCCCGTGAGTATAAGTACCTAATGTAATACTTTTTTCCATGGGATTTAAAAATGTTTCGCGGGCCGGATCATAACTTACAGCGGGCCAGATCCGGCCGGTTGTTGCCCATACCTGACTCTAACCGCTGTACCGATCAACATAAAATTTGGCATGGAGATAGTTTGAATTCCGGGAAATGACATAAACTACTTGAAAACGTCAAATAATAGTCGTTTTTTTTCATAATTGAGGCGTTGCTGTTGTAGGTAGAGTGGGCCTACCTGTCCTATCTACGCCGTCTTACTGGTGTCTTGGGCAGAGGTAATAGGCACACATGGTAATATCGTGAGCTGACGGGACATTACTAGAATCACGCACTGATGCGGACTGGAAACGCCGCATACCTTCCAGTGGTCGCGGACCCTTTGTTTCCTCAGTAACACCTTTTTGAACGCTTGCGCTGTTCTAGTCCGCAGTTTTAAGCACTCTACGAAACCCCGCTATTGAACACTTTTGAATTGTCAATACAATGTAAACAATGTTAATGTTTGCCCCAAAAGAGCTAGCAAGAAGTTATATTGCAAGTAATAATACAATACTTTGATAATTAGCTAAGGAGTATACAATATGTACCGACACACTTATCAGGTAATAAAAAAAAAATAAGTTAGTAAGCTACTAAAAATAAAGTCATTTTTTTTTTGTTTTTATGTAGCATAGGGGGCGCATCATGTGAAGCATCAAATATCGTCAATCGAATGAAGGAATTCAGAATTTCAGAGAATTCCGATATTTAATGTACTAGTGGCATTAGCACCACCATAATTATATTTTTGCACAATCATATGTACATACATATACTTCAAAATATGCATACTATCCATGAATATAATATAATAATAAATATTATAAATGCGAAAGTAAATCTGTCTGTAACCTTTTCACGCTGAAACCGCTGTACCGATCAAGATGAAATTTGGCATACAGATAGTTTTGAGTCCCGGAAAAGGACATAAGCTACTTGAAAAGGTCAAGTATTATCCATTCCCCCATCACACATACCCATATGCATACACATACTCACAGACGTTGTATATCATGAAGTAGCCCAGCTTCTACAAGACAGTCCGGCAACAAATGCACACCATTTAACGTACTGTCACTTCGGAAACAAGCCTAAGGTAAGAAGAAGTGACAAGAAACTTCTCGGGTGTAAACCTGTTACTATCAATCACGCAGAAACCAGGCCACCAAATACTCAAAATCTATGCAAATATGTGTAAACACACATACATGTACACGTCTATGTGACTCGTTTCTCGAGTCCTTGTAGTGAAACGCTGGCTGGTTAGACGCTCGAACGGAACGGAACTACACTTAAGTAACGTATCACTGAACATAACTTTTATGTCATGACTGAACATGACTTTTAAGTCTTAAATTAGGTACAATTTTTTTTTGTTTTATTATATTTCTTAAAATCCTAAAATATTTCTTTTTCTTATAAAATATATTAATCCTACTTATATTATAAATGTGAAAGTTTGTATGTCTGGATGGATGTTTGAATCACGCTTTAAGCACTGGACGCATCGGAATGAAATTTGGTAAACATATAGGTTAGCTCCTGGAATAGCATTTAGGCTACTTTTTATCTTCAATAATTCAAAAGTTCCCGCGGGAATAACTATAACAGAGTTTAAAGAACAATAGATGTAGCTATAGCTTGCTATTGCAAACTTCATTAGTATAATTAAGGAGTTGCACGCCGTTAACCGAATTCAGGGCGGGCGGGGCCGCTAGCAAAGTCTAGTCTTGAATAAAATTAAAGCTGTAAGAAAGAAATTGCAGGTAAAACCATCTAAAAGTATATTACAACCAGCAACTAAATTTTATCACTGATATTGGTATTACCTTTTGCCATTATTAGTATTAAGTCACGATTAAATATAAAAACACTGATTCTTAATTTCAACTTGGTACTGGTCAATCTGAAAATAACACTGACCTCTAATGAGGTCTGAGGTCAGTGGAAAATAAGGAAAAATATTTTGTTTTATGAAAAAGGCACAGTAACTGAAACTACTTAGTGCGTGGGATAAAGAATCATTATTTTCGTTTATTTTACTAACTAAAAAAAATCAAGAATATCTAAATATTTTTAAATAGGTATCAAAGTTTCGAGACAGTAAATACGGTCTGACTCGACATCTGTGTCTCCATGTTGATACCGATTCTACTATTTCCAGAACTGAAAATGAGTCTTCTACATTGAAGTAATTTCGACAGTAAATGTTTTTAAAAACATCAAACAACAATACCAAAGCAGAAGACAACATGTGTGCATAAACAAAACATGTTTTGTGTAGATATTTTTGTGTAATATTTCGGAAAAAACACGAGCAGGACACCTGGCTTTATAATGTTCTGTGATCATTAACAATGAATTTGACAGTTTGACAGATTTACATCAAAACCCCACCTCCAGACGTGGGCCTAAAGCAAGCTTATATCGCTTGTCGGCAATATATAAGCTTCTTGGAAATGTAGTTTCAGTTTTCGGTGACAAAAATATCGTAAACGAACACATGATAGTTTGTTACAGATGATACTAACATTTTGATATCTATGCAAAACGAACGGATGACAGAGTAAACGAAAATAATGATTCTGCATCCCAAAACTACTAGCCAAAACAAACGCGCCCGTTGATAGTAAATGTTTTTAAATACATCAAATAACAATACGAAAGCACGAGAGCAAAATGTTAAATGTAGTGATCAAAGAGAATATAATATACTACGTCTAGTGATTATATTCTCTTTGCAGAGACAACACGAGCATTAAACAAAACATGTTTTGTGTAACGTTTCGGAAAAACACGAGCTTTTTTTTGATAGTGTATGACTTCGTTTTGCAACCAATAATTTTGTTAGTAACGTTTCAAATCTTCACGAACCAAGTGTTTATATTTTCTTTGATACGAAAGATACCAAAAATTTAAAAAGTATCAAACGTGGGAACTTTCATCCTAAAGCGAACACACTCAAAGGCTGTTACTCAACGCCGCGCCTGCAGCAGGGAGATCCAGCGTGTAGAAGTGGGGATGACCCTGAATTGCTGTATATAGGGAAGTAGGGGCAAAGGAAAGCTATTCGAAAAATAATATTATTACATATGGTTATATACTATGTTTCGTTGTAACTTTAGAGTTACGTGATATACGAGACGAAGTCGTGAGTTAGTGGTCCATAAAATAAAAAAAACAATTCACATATATATTTTTATTCACTATGTTTGTAATGTATTCAAAATTATAAGTCTACATTAGCCATCTAAGAGTATACAATAGAAATCATTTAAAAGCACGTCGATTATTATTTATCAGAAACAGTGATAAATATGCATTACTCCAATATTTATTCGCCATACAAAACATACCTTATTTCTAAGAGTGTTTGTGCATTCAGCCGTAGTCGGCTACTCGCCAACTACAAGCGCTCTAAATCACACATTTTTAGGAAACTAAAGTTACAGATAAAAATTACAGTTTTGACTAAAAACGAAATTGCAATCGTCAAATGATATATTTATGCGATATTTTATCTAAAAACTCATTGATGAATATTCATAGACATCACCTATCCGTTACTTCCATAATTACTTTGGAAATAAAATATCTTAAACAATGTAAGTTTAAATATATTTAACATTGATACAAAAACTACATATTAAAAAAAGGAAATTATAGTCCGAATTAAATTACATTCACTTCCAAGTTATTTTTCTGTAAATAAAATATTGTTTTATTTTCAAAACTAACTTTTTACCGCGGGTCCGGTCCGCGCACGCCACAACTATTCGGTAATCGTAATAGGATTCCCACGGCAAATCCTTCCTTCCTCGTGCAACTCGGCTTTTAGGCATATCAAGATAAACCAGATTTTAAGTTTCGGTAACTCCAGCTTTAGTGAAAACCGCACCCAAATATTTCTTATTTACAGACATCGGTCAATTACAATGGTTCATAAAGTGCTAATTAGTTAAATGTTAATATATGTAGGTTTACCTAAATCAATTTGAAAGACTGTAGTCAGGATAGCATCGAAACAACTATAAAAACTTCCGGATAACTGTGTGTTTTACGCATGTGGTAACAACCAACCCAATTGCTTAGCTCACCGACACAAACAACCAAGATCGATAAAATTGCGAATACCCTGACTTTACCCAAATTTAGTATTTATAAAAAGTTAAAGTTCTAATCTGACTCACATATGTGCATACAAGTACAATTTCTAAAAACAAATATTTAGCCAATTAGTTTCTGAGTGCGAGTTCGTATGTACATTTTTATTAAAGTACCACTTAACCGAAGTTGACGAAACACGGAGTGACCTCGGCTGTACACGTTGGCCTTAACGCTATTAGAACGTGTGGCTTGACACAAACTGTTTTGGCCCTAACACTCCCGCAAGAGTTGAGTTGGCCAGCATGTACCTACTGTCCCATAGCGTGGATAACCAACACAATATCAACGTTAGGCCATTTATTAACTCTTAAATAATTATAATACTCACACAGAGAAAGTGACCAATCAATTTTTATACTTCTAAATTTACTATTTGTAAAAAATGCATTTTCTAATGTTCTGACACAAGCTTCGCAAACACAACATTTAATTCTGCATGTATACCATTTATTTGAATGGTAATTCTGTACCTAATATGAGACAAAATAACATCAAAAACGTTATAGTGTATGTAACTAAATTCAGTTTCTGTCACCGAGGGGTTTCTTGTGTGAGGTCGGCGCGCGGAGCCGAGAAGGTTTCTTACAATTCATAGAACGATCCACTGCGTTCTCTTTGCCTTGTTGCTGCAAACAAAAAACAAGAATAAAACTATATTTTACATGATTGCAGCCTTCATCTTACAATGGCTGTAGTAAGCCTTTCCCGACAAACATGCAATTGCTTGTAGTAAATTTTGAAATAAAAACTAATTAAAATTTTAACACGCTTGCTCATAAAGCAGCCTTTAACTGCACCGCTTTCACCTTCTTAATATTATGCCAGTGAATAAGTTCTTATTTTTGGAACAATAAAACCAACATATTTGTTAAAAACATATCAAAACTATTCGATTCCATTTAATATTAACTTTTACATCATTTTAACACTAAAAGTATTTTCTGTCCTTCAAGTGTGTTATAAACATTTGTATGTCAAGTCGAAGTCAAAATTTATTTATTCTAATTAGGATTTTACAATCACTTTTGAATCGTCTAAGTTATGAAATACTAATTTTTACAGTAAAGTAAACTCGTGAGCTCTGCTAGATGCACACACGGCTGAATTACGCCCTCGCCTTCGACTCGGGTTGCGAGCCACATCATGATGTACTATCATGATGTAATTTCATACGACTATCATTCGCTGATAGTTATTTTATTTAATTTATTTTATAAGTTAAGGACTTACATTACGTAATTTGTACAAGTCGTAACACCAGATTAAGTAATTTATAATAATGATTTTTTTTAAATAACTTCAAATACTTTGCTGTAAAAACAATCTATTAGTGTAATCGTTGATTCAGGAAGTACCCACCTTGCTCCTGATATAAATCTCTGTTTCGGAGGTTGACTTCAGCAGACACTTGTCGGGGGGCGAGGGCGCCGGGAACGCAACCGCCGAGTCTTCCGACACAGACGACTCAGAGTCGCTTGCCTGACGACCTTCTGAGTCAGACTCTATCACCACACAATCCTGGAAACACCAACTCATCATGGTAGTACTGTATATTATAATTTCATTTGGGATTGAAAACGGTTGAATGCAATCATACCATCATACATGTCACCCTGTTGCACCGATTGCAATCTACACAATAGTGGTTCGCAGGTTCACTTGCACATAAACTCGATTGGGATAACAGTATTCCATTAGGCCGTTCCATTTGGCTACTTTTTAGCAGAAATTATTAGCAGTTTGCGTTTCATGCTTTTGGTAACAAAATCATACCAAAATCTAATGTTAACTTTTAGCGTTTCGTCTGAGCGGTTTTGCTACGAAATGTTGCTACCTAAAACCCATGTCGGGAGGAGGGTATTTTGCGCTACTTTTTGACAGCTGTCAAATGTGAAAGAGAATCCTTTGAGAAAAATATTTATAAAGTTGTTTTTTCTAGAGAAAAGTTTATTTTTGCATTATGAACTATATATCTTTATTATCTAAAAAAAAATCAAAATAAAACAAACATATACACACGGAACTGACAAAAAATGACGCGAAACGCGTTTCGTTTGGACAATAATAGCGCCGCTGAATATATCAGATGCGCTCAGACGGAACGGGTTATTTTTCATCTCCTCCGTTGTGTACCTCACGATAGCATTGACGGATCTATGACCATAAGAACTCTCCAACAGAATAAAAAGTTTACCATGTCTTTAATGTGGGAAACGTAGTTATTGCTACGTTTTTAACGCTAAGCAATAACTTACCTCATCGTGGCTGTTTTGCCGCATGGCGCGGAATCTGGCGAGGATCCTCTCGTGCGGAGATGTGGCAGCCAGCATGCGTGGGTAGCGGTACTCCTGACGAATTGGGGTCTTACCTGCAAGTACAAAAACAATATCAAAAGTATATTTTTACAACCTTCAATAAAATGTTCCATTACATACTCGAAACTAGTTTCGATTATACAACTTTTACAATTTATCAGCTCTGTTTATTTTTTATTATACATTTATGTTATGATCTTTTGATGTTTATTTACTTTTTTAACCTGCACAAAAAATATGCATAATATCAAAAGAGAGACCTATATACTTTTTGAGCACTAAAAAAAGTGAAAATTTTAGATGAGGACCTCCAAAAAGTATACAGATCAAAAGTCAGCAAACAAAATGAAAGTGGCTATCTGATGTACATTTTAATTAATACATTAACTATCCATGCAAAAACCACAATATTCTACCTAGTATACCAGCTGCTGTTATATAACTTACCACTTGGTGAATACACTTTGTATTCTTGCATGAGGAACCGTCCTTCCAACTCGGCTTGTCTGTCTACTTCCTTATTTAGCCCGGAGTGGTATCTCTCCACTTCAGCTTGTAGTGCTTCCAACGTCCCTGACTGCGATGCCAGGTGAGATTGAGCAGATGAAACCAGGGAGCTGGTGCTAGTTGATATGTCTGTCAACTCAGATGTCATTTCTGCAGTGTTTGTCTGTTGAGTAAAATAAAATGTGGCGTGAAATACTACAGTGTTAGTATCTATATTGCAAAGACATTACAGAAATATCATTCAATTATAAATTTCGCAAATTCAAATATGAGGACCGAGTGGCGCAGTGGTGGGGCTGCTGGTTAAAGTCCCGGGTGCGATTCCCGGTAAGGGGCAACCATAAACTTTGAGTTCTGTAATCTGTCCTATGGACTGCACAATAGCCTCACAAAATTGGCCACACTTTAGAAAGAGACAAAGTGAAACTGTGGATTTTTTTTCTTTTTCTATCAAAGTCCGCCATTTTGTTTATTCATGTAATAAACATGTTAGAAAGAGACATGATACACCACAGTTTCGCTTTGCTTCTGTCACAAGTTGGCGCCCTTTTTTTTTACATCTGGCTAGGAAATGCGCTGTCCATTTCTCTATGTCTATGGGACAACCAATATTGTTACAATTTGTTAATCGTAAAGTTGTCTCGACTCTGGGTGTTTTCGGCACAGCAATAGGCTCACCACCTATCACGTTTGTCGAAAGACCGTCGGTGAAACGAGATATCACGGACATATGTTCGTATTATCTCTGAGCACGTGTCCGAGGATAAGTGCCATGAGGGTTATCAATAAATATATATAAGAATACAAGCAAGTTACATTAAACTTTAAGCCCAGCCTATAGATATCAAATTTCTATGTACATCGGACGCTCAGCGAGCTGCCCGTACAGCCTCAGCGTGACTGAAAACATTTAAGTGGTACTGAATACGATACACAGAGTTTGAACCGCGGATCTTGGACTTGGTATTTCAAGGTTATATAATGCCGACTCACACTTGACGTTTTAAAGTAGGTAAGTAGTGCTTTCTACTAACTATCTCCATGCCAAATTTCATCTTAATCGATTCAGCGGTTTAAGAGTGAAGAGGTAACAGACAGAGTTACTTTCGCATTTATAATATAGTATATTTGTCAAAGTAAGTAAACGTGTGATGTCAATTTGGGTAAAAACAAACTTCAATCACATGTAAATGATTTGTTTATTTGTTTGTTGGATTAAACTTATTTGTTTCATATCAAACCAAACAATAAAGTATACAAATGTCAAAGTTGTGACGTCAATACTTTTGTAGTCTATTAGCCGATTAAAATAAAAAACAATCGGTAATCGAAAACAAACGCGTGCGCGGTGAGAGACCAATAGGAGAATACGAGAGTGCGATCGAAACAGATGAACTTGAAACCCCAACATCCGTGTTTGGAACTGTACTTGTAATAAACTGTAGATAATTTTATGTCTGTGGATTCTCAGCATCACACAACTTTTAGTCATTTTTGCTAAAACTTAAACTGGTATAGTGATAGGTTATATCCTTGATTAAATTTTCTATCATAAATTAAATGATACAATAAATTACCTCCATATTGTGTACGAATGTGTGTGCAGCACGCTGACTGCCGTCCACAACAATGCTGAGCATAGTCCTCATGTTCTCCACAAACTGCTTGCTCGTCTGTTTGTCATTCTGCACTACGGAGCTCACTTCAACCTGCCAAAAGTTTTTAAATTAATGAAAACATTCATTTATTTTAGTATTTTTCTATTTTTCATAGCACTTATACATATATACATGTTTCTGTCGGTGTTTGTTTGTCGAAGATTTGACTTTTAATTTAGTTAAAGTACTAAGGTCCTTCTGTAGCTTCATTTTTGATTAAGTCAGTTCTCTACATAAGTATTGATAAATTAATTACATCACTTGTAAATAATTTTAAGCAGAGATAATAAAAGCAAATTTACTGTGAATACAACATTTTATTTGAATTACCATATCTTCGAACTTCATTAAGCTGTAATGTTCCTGATCCCCTACAACTCACTAATTATACAGGATAATCACTACATTGCCGCCCAGTCCCTTCAGCTATTCCTATGTCAAAAATCATATCACCCTGGTAAAAGTAATAGGAACACAAACCAACTGACTAGTGTTTATATGTAAGGGTTAGGACTATTTACCTGTATACTGTCCTTGGCCTTGAGTAGAGCCTCTATTAGTTCCTTGGTGGTGTGCTCCACCACCTGCACTATGTTCATGTTGAACACTTCCAAGTCTGTACTTATTGCGCTGCTTCCTAAAATCAAAATGTTATTTTTTACTTAAGTCAGTGTTTTTTTGCACTGGATATTTTTCTTTTAAACCTATTTTTTTTACATAACTTTATAGTGATCAATTTTACTATAACACATGGAACTTATTGAAGTGCCTAATAATTATCTTATTTCATTGGGAACTATTTTTATATGAATAAGGTAAATACACTATGTTTTTTTTTATAGTAAGCTAATTACACTGAGGTCGAAGTTCTGAACAATAAATTATAGGGTAGAAAAAAAACCTTTTTTTTATTTGTCTAGAATTGGCAAAGGGATATAAATCACTGTCCCTGGTCTTTCATATTACCATTGATTACTATAAAGCTGTTACTTGTAAGTTATGGGACATATATAAACCATCTTAGTCCAGATATGTGCACTGCTAGCATAAGCTGTCACGCAGGACTACACTTAAGTTATTCAGAGTTCGGAAATAAAAACCATTTACATGTATTTCAACAAACTCGCCTATTATAAATGCAAATAATACGCAGGTAGATTATCAAATTTTTATATATATATAACTAATTCTAAAGTAATTAATAACAAGCATAATAATAACAACAAAAATAGTTGGTATTATTGGATTGTCGCCGAAATATATGCAAATTGGTGATTTATTGTTTTATTATGTTTATTAATGCCCAATTAGTATTTGTTTGTGTGCTGACTGATTTCCAACCGAGTTCTGATTTCCAATTTAGAAGTAATAAATAAGGCGTTCCTCATTCTTATTAGTAATAAAAATATATATAGGAAAACAAAACAATTACCGTCATCAAATTCCTTATTATACTTGTCTAAATAATTCAAACACACTTCCTTTCCTTTCTCGCAATCACCTAAGCTCTCCTCCGCCATTTTTATTTCTTCGGTATTAGCCTTAATTTGACTCTCTTGCCATTCTATATATTTTTTTAATCTATTTTCTAAAAGCATTTTTTCTTCCTCAATTTCCTCGTATTTTTTCTTCAGTCTCTCTTCTAAAACTCTCTTCTCTTTCTCTACATGCCGCGATAACCGTTCCTCTAAGAGTCTTCTCTCTTCTTCCATCCACTCGTTGAGACGTATCTCTGTCTCTTTTCTTTCATTTTCAATATCACACAGTTGTTTTGATAAACGTTTCTCAATTAGCAATTTTTCTTCTTCGATTTCCTGTTAAGTAGAATTTTTAATTAATATTACAAAATTATTTTACTGTGCATAAAAGGTAAGTTACAACATTCTGAGATTCCACTGTCTAGATATAAACATTTATTTCAATTCACCAAATTTAGACAAAAGATGTCCAAATATGCCAACACATTGTAATGAAATAAAAATTCCGCGGGAGGAAGTTTTTCTGAAACCGCACTGTACGCGACCATTTCTCCAGTACAGTCATATGCATAGCAATGCATGTTGTTGATGTCCAACAATCTATATTATTTAGATAAAAATTATAATGAAATTGATAACTTACAGCAAGGCACGTTTGTATTTTATTATTTCTTCTTTCAGCATTAGTTTTCCTCGTATCTCTGTGACGTTGGGCGGTTAGTGAGCGATTATTTTCAGCGGTTTGGACGCGCGTTCCGAACATCGCGTGCGCACGCTGGACTGACGCCAGTCGAGCCGACATACCTGTGTACTGAAAATGATTTTTCTTAAGTACAATGAAAACCTTGTCAATAATTGAACCTTTCTATTTTTTTAGAGTGATGTTTTTTTTACACTTCCTGATCATGCTAGGTTTTTTAATATGACCTTGGCATTTGGTAAACCCAACTAGCAAGGGTCTGTTTACAGAATACAGGAATATAGGGAAATGAAGCAAATCTGTATAGCTCAGGTCTAAGTCAAAGCCAAAAAGTAATTTTTAATCATTTCTTTTTTTTACAAACATTTTGAATTGCTGAAATTATTATTAGTCCAGTAGTGAAAGAATTTGGGTTTTGACATTGTTAAAGTTTTCTCGTTTTAGATATGTTATCAGATACATGTTTTTGAGTCATCCTCTCAAAAGTTATAATAAGAAATTTTAAATAATTACTTTGGTTAGAATTTATATTTATATATTAAGCAAAAAATCAGCGATTATAGAATTAAGGTAGAAAAAAAATACGGCATCTCGTATGCAATATTAATATCTTAATACTATAACGTTTTTACTTAAGCTAAAAAAAAATAATATCATCAAAGATTGGCAAAGTCACATACAGGAATTTCAAGAATTTTTTTTTTTATTTTTTTTCACGCAAAGCGATGCCTAACTGTGCATAAATTTTTTTAATAAAATGGTTCATGTGAGCACCAGCCTTTCAGTTCCTACTGAATTAATCTACCTTATGTATTTTCTCCCACTTGGATCTACATATTCACTCCATACTACAATATTTGGCAAAGGAATGTATACTGGACATAACAATTTTTTTTTTTCAATTCATCTGACATTCGGTTTCCATGAACATGGAACTTGATTTTCAGACCACTGTGCGACCACTGTACGACCACTGTGCGACCACTGTGCGACCACTGTGTGACCACTGTGCGACCACTGTACGACCACTGTACGACCACTGTGCGACCACTGTGCGAGGTGCAGGTTGGCTTCGCCGCCATTAGAATAAGTTCAGTAGACCTTGCTTAAACTACCTATTACTTTAGTAATAAACAACATTCTTCATTTGCTTTAAAAGTCAATAATCACTTATGTTGTTTGCTGTTAGATTAAGTACTAAGTACATTTATTGCCAATGACTTTTAAATATAAAATAGGAAATACAAGATTAAGATTTTGGCAAGTTTTTAAACAGAAGTAAATTATTGGTAGGTTAGGTAATAAATGTTTGTATAAACTTAAATATTAACTTAACACCTGATTGGAGAAAAATATTTTTTATTATTACGATCGCGTATGCAGTGGGGCAGGGGTGCGGGGGCACGCGGCTCGGCGCTCGCACGACGCGCCACCTTGCACACAGACTAGCCGACTGGACGCGTTTTAAATGTTCTTTTTATAATTAAGCTATGTCGTTGACATAATGAAGTGGACTCTTACGGACTTTATTTCAACAAGAGTCTTACTGCGACAAAAAACGTAACTGATTAAGGTAAGCTGAATTCTTAGCTTTCTAATGTTTTATTAGTAATTTTATATAAATCCTTAGAGCCTATTTTTATGAATTTCAGAAACTCAAATTCAATATCGGCAGAATTAAAATTTGTGTCTACTAGTTTTGCAAGTGTCTAAAGTATCTAAAAACTATTTGATATAAAGCTACCTATGTGTAGTGACACTTAAGATTTAAATATTGAACTTAACTTTTATATTCACGTATTTCTAATGAAATAGTGAAAATATCTAAATTATGCCTAATGCAACTGGTAAAAAGTTCTTAAAAAAAGTTATCAAAACATATCCCTTACGAAATATTTCACTTTAGTATTAACAAAACTTTAATGGTTAAAATCCAGTCCCACCATCAGTCTATATATGCAAATTTTTCTTGTATTTTTCTATTATACAGCATGTCTGTAGTTGAGGCATTCAACTGTATGCGGCAGTGACTTTATTAATAATCGACTAAGTCAAACTCACCCATTGGTGAACAAATCTGGCAACATTTCCTTTAACATCGACTCCCTGAGCTTGCTCGACACAACTCGAGACCGTCTCCACAAAGTTCCTGAGAGCTGTCTCAACAGCAACACTGTGGTGGTCAACAGACAACTTTAGCTCAGAGTGGTGATCAACAGCCATTTGAGTCAGCTCATTATGAGAGAGACTTGTTTGGGATTTGATCTGGGAAGAAAATTTTCATTATTACTTACCAATATACATATGTGAAAATAAAAAAAAACATAGGTTAAATTCTAGAATTAGAAAAAGGTTACGGTCACAAGATATATATTGTGTGTGTTTGTAACATTTCCAAGCAGAATGGAACCTAGGACATACTACTGACAGCTGTGTGGCATCGTTTTACCTGAGCGATCGCGTCTACCAATCTTTTCACCATGTTGTCCAGCTTGCTCACATTTAGCTGCTGTATCTCCATGCTGCCACTTGTATGACTTTCTGGTGACAAAATATATAACATATATATAACTTCTCTAAGGACTACAGTATGGGGTACAAATTACTTGAATTTTTTACTGACTTTTTTGAGATTCCAAGTATGTTTTTTTTATTATTTAAATATGTTTCTATCTATACAGAAAGAGAACTGGACAGTGCATCTCCTAGCCAGCTTTGAAAAAAAATAGTAGCAAAAGTGTGATAGAGACGGAGCGAAGCGCTCGTTCTAAACGGTTTTATTAACCACCAACAAAAACGGTGGAAATTGTTAGAAAGAGAAAAGAGACCGCAGAGACGCTTTATCTGTTTCTTAAGTGAAATTTCTGAGGCTATTGTGTAGTTCTTAGGACCAGAACTTTACAGACAACTTAATATTACAGAACTCATTCTATGGTTCCTATATACAGGGTGGAAACGCTAAGAGATATTACTCGATTATTTCTTAATAATTCGCGATATCGAAATGCTGGTTATTGATCCCTAAAGTGTTTCACGAAATCTAAATGGATCTATTCGAAAATTTGGTGTTTTCAGCTTCCATACTAAATTATCGCGTCATGGCACTCGTCGTATGTCGTATGATACCTAATACTTTAGCAATTTAAAATAATAAATAAATATTTTCCGTACATAATTTTAAATAAGAAAGCAATTTACGAGCTTATAATTATAATTTCATTTCATGTCTCAATAGATTTCTGATAATGTTCGTAGTGGCGTCCTCCTTTTTCTGTGCATTTTCTCGCTATATCTACCTCTCTCTATAAACTTTTCGTAACATCGCTGAAGTAGTTAACGCTATAGCATGTCTTATTCGAATTTGAAGTTGATCTCAGTTGTTAAGTCATGCACTGTAGACCTGGTCTTTCAAAAAACTTCGAAGGAAAAAATCGTAAGGTATTAGGTTATTTTCTAAACCATTATTGATTCTATTGATCCATTGGAAGGACCTTGTGAAGAACTTTGAGGATCGATCATCAGTATTTCGATATCGTGTATTATTTAGAAATAATAAAGTGAGATTTTCACCCTGTATATAGTGAAATAACAACATTTAATTATTTTCTTCGTTCGAAGTCGGTGTTGGCCGAAAATTTCACTTCACGTCCCAAGTGGCGGAGGTTCGAACCCCGGGGTCGGCGTGTACCAATGAGTCTTTTCTTAATTTCTCAAGTACACTGATTTATTTATTCACACCACTGGCTTTTCGGTGAAGGAAAACATCGTGAGAAAACCTGCATACTTTAAAAAAAAAAAAAGACGTATGTGAAGTCCTCAATCCGCACTGGGTCCGCGTGTGGACTTATGACCCAAATCACCCTCGTTGAGGGTAGGCCGTGCCCCAGCAGTGGGGACGTATGAAGGCTGGCAATGAATTATTTTCTATCTTCTCTCTTTAAAAATAAAGAAATTAACTAAGCGTGCAACATCTTTATATGTCCGTCTATCAACGAGTATTAAGAGTTTATAGTCCACGTTTCATTGGTGCTTCCGAAGGCACATTGAACCGTTGGCTGTTGCACGCACGTTAGAGGCCTCACTAACGGGCAGCTAAAAACTGCCGGTCAAGTGGCCAATAGTTCGACAATATTTGTCAATCCTCTCTGGGTTAGCGTGGTTGACTATAGCCTAAGCTTCCTTCCTCCGCAGCAACACCTATACCTCTGTAATGGGTACAAACAACATACCTAAATGATCATTGATTCCCTTGAGCGCTGCTGTAACTCCTCTGGCGAAGTTCCCAGCGCCGACGGTGATGTGGTGTCGCTGCTCCGCCGACTGCTCGCGGTAGGCCTTCGTCACCTCAAGGTTACTGGACTCGACTGTTCTGTACGATAATAAAATAAAAAGTTTATTACACAAAGACAAGTCAGTATTATAAACATCAAAACATGTCGACTATGATTTATTAATAAAATATTTATCCGATTAAAAAACAGTTGACACAGACACAGTCAGTACTCAAGGAAGACTTTTATCAAACTTACGTGTCCCTATTTTTAGGTGTGTATGAAATAGAGAAATAAAGGAAGCAAGACATGTTTATGTATGAGAGGGTGTGTGTGTGTATGTGCATATGTAAGAGGGAGAAAGAAGCGGATGGGGCGAAATAGATAATTATAAGTGATGGGTGTATGTATGAGATTGTGATGTGTGTACCTCCGTCGGTCCACATTGTCGTGCAACGTGGCGACATGGCTGGCGGCGACGTCGGCTGCGGCCAACAGCTTCTTCGCTTGAGAACTCAGCTTCTGCTCTGTCGCTTGCTGCGCGGATACCAGCTGCTTTTGCTCCTCGTAGTGAAGCTTCGTTGTACGTAGAAGCTGGGGACAAATTTAATAGTCTAGCTATTTAGTTCCACTAAATCTACTTGTCTTGTACAGTGAGGTCGCTAAAGTTCCAATAATTTGATGTAGTAATTTTACTATAACCAATCAGTGCGAGGTGACGGTCGCAAATAATTCTTATTGCCTGCCTGGAAATCATTGATCTCGACTGTACATTATAGAGTTCTTTTAAGCATATTGTTTATAAGGAAAATTTTCGCAAAGTCCTCCTACTTAAAAATTACTATTACTACATTAAATACTACGTGTAACATAAGTATGAAATAATAATGCCGAAGATAATTCTGTTCCTTATACTGAACAACTCTCCCCAAGTAACATAGGTCGCAATCTCAAAAAAAATTTACCCTTTTATACTAAGTTCGATCAGCTGATGAGACTTCAATATTTTTTTTCTAGATTTCGACCCATGTTCCATTATTTTGCACCTATGTTATTCTGCATATACATAAGTTAAATGTATAAGTATGTACACTAAAACCTAATCAGAAGAATAAGAGTTTTAAAAGTGAGATATATCAAAGTAAGTTGCATAGATTTTGTCAAAATCATTAAAATATTTATGTATTGATATGACGCAGAGAAAATTCCCAATGTGTTTTCCAGTTAATTGAAAACAGGATTTTTATAATTGGGTACTTTTATAAACTCACATTTTTCGTGTTACCCAACTGCTCCTTAGTAGAATTCAACAAACTTTTGGTAGTCTTTAGCTCTGTGTCCTTTTCACCCAACACTTGATTCAGATCACTAAATATCGACTCCATCCTGTCTCTCTCTTCTTCCATTGCTCGTTTCTTTAGGAGAAGATCCTGGATCTCTTTCTTCTGCTCCTCCTCTTTGAGAGTCATCTCCATGTATGTTTCATTGGCTAAGTATACACCTGTAGATTTGGAAAAGTAATAAGCTCGGGTAAGTCATTCTATAACATAAATTGCTGAATAAACTTTGTATTAAACTTAATAATTAAATAAAAATCACATCATGTATTTTGATGATATATTCTTAAACAATAGAAGGATAAAAATTCTTGGCCAAATTTTTACATTAAAATCAATCTATACACCATTTTTTTTATCTGGCTTCTTGTGATTAAAGCCAACCCAGCCAAAAAATAGAACTTACCATTCTTATCCCTGGCAGCTTGAAGATCTCTCTTTAATCTGTCAATTTCTTCAGCATATTCTTTTAATATAGCTTTCTTGGTCATCTTTTGGTTGACTTCTGGCTTGTTCTGGATGTTCTTTGCTCTGTTGGCGTACTCCAGCGTGCTCATGGTTTCTTCCAGGTCTTTATGCCCAGGTGATATTGTGGCTATGATTGAGGTTTTCGTCCGACCTCCGAGGGATTCTTGCAATATGCGAGTCAGTTTGGATTCTCTGATGATTTAAAGATAAATTATGACAATGACTAGGTAAATTTTTAACTAGATAGTTAGTTTATTTTTTACTGAAGAAGGTTTGAAACTTAAAGGTTTTTATCGAACCTTCTAAGATAAATAAAAAAAGCTTGTATAAACAAACTCTGTCATAAAACTTTTGGAATAATATTTGTCACAAGAGAAAAAAAAAACGTTTCAAATAGTAAAACTAGGATCAGCGTTTTTTTCCTTATCAATATGTCTACTTCACTTTTAGTTTTTATGGCAAGAAAAAGTAGCCATATTTATTTTGTCACTAAGATACTGCGCAAGTTTTTATTTGCTATTTTAGACTGTGGAGATTTAATAATGCTTAACTTAAATTTATAAGTAGAGAGTAGTAATTTGGTAACCTGTACGGTATATGAGGATGTCTTTCAACCAGCGCTGTGATGACCCTCCCAAGCGTCAGGAGCGACTGGTTTATATTGACGCATTCCCTCGCCCGCTCCTTCTTGGCAGGGTTGTCGGACCCAGCCTTGCTAATATTTTCCGACCCCGCGAGGTCAACAAGGTTTAACTTCCCGATTTTCACCAGTTCCTCGCCTTCGGGACTGTTCTCTTTCATGTGGATTACTATAGTGAATACTGTGTGGGAACGGCTGTGGAAGATTTAAAGACTTTAACAACCATAATAATGAATGGTTGTATATTTAGTGGTGATGGTTAAATCAGGAAAATCCTTAACAATGAATAAAAGATTTAATTATACAATAATTTATTATTTTTAATTTTAAATAAGAAAAAGAAAAATACATAATTTTTTTTTTAATTATTTTGATACCATAAATACTGTGATAACTCTGTAGCAGTCCCTTGGATTAATTAATCCTTTGTCAGTTATAGTATGTTAAACTTAAGCTTTGTTTAATTTAAGTTTTAATCTAATTGCGACAATTGTTGTATTTACTAGTTGGCCCACCTGGGGCACATAGGCAACCTTTAAAATTGATTGGGCAGTTTTATTTTAGAACGACTCTTTTTAATGAAAACAACTCCGCATAAGTTAGATATTGCAGGAACTGATTGGTTTGCCTTGTATTATACACAGTATTTCTGTAAAAACAAAAATGAGTGATCTATAATAATATGAAAACTGGGATTCAGAATAAACAGTGTCGTAGTCTTTGCATAGTTGGACTGCTGTCAGTCACTGCTTAGATTTTGAAATAAATTTATGAATGCCTATAATTTATTGTCAGACATGCAAGTGTTTCTATAAGTATATAACTAAATACTATCCAAATATCTAAAACCAAAACAGTAAGTTAAATAAGCCGACAGTACAAAGGGTGCTAGAAAAATATAGATGTTTATACATACATATATATACTATATTCCTACATTTACAACATTAATTTGAGAGGTGATATGTTCTTTGGCGAGTGTGTAGATTTTTTTTTATATAACTAACAATGAGAATGGCCATGACAATCTAGATGATTTGCATATTTGAATATGCTTCCTCTACTTACATGGCAGTAACCAACCCAAAAACAAACCAATGAAATGGTTATTTATTTATAATAGAAAATGTAGCTTTTTTAATTTTGATGGGGAGGAAACATAAACAAATTCCTACAACACAATAGTTATTCAACTTACACAGATTGTTGTATGGATTTGCCATTGGGATGGTTGCTGCAATACCAAGTTTAGTTATGTTTAACAAGTTATTTATATTTAACTGTTAAAATGGAATGTTCTTCTATCTTCATTTTTATTTACACTTTCTCTACGCCTATACCTAATAATAGCAAGCTAAAATGGCAATTGGGAGGTCATATCACTTGTCTAACCAATAACCAACAAGATGTAGCATACGACAACCTCCGTTAAAGTGGACGGACAACCTGGTCCGAGAGGCTGGAGACTAATGGATGCAGGCCATCATGGAGACACAAGGAGGAGGCTTATGTTCAATAGTGGATGTTTTCTAGGTAATACAACAATGATATATAATAATTAATATGCAGCTATTGCCAGTAAGTTCCTTGCTTTCCATGTTTAACCTGTTGCACTTAATAAAATCCTTAATAACATTATTGTTAATCTATTGCTATTAAAAAAAGGGAGATTGGGTGTGTGAATACACACCGTATTTGATTATTAACCTGTGAAAATTAATGCATAATTACTGACCTGGACTGAGCATTCATTAGTGTGGAAGCGACTCTCTTCCTTTCTTGTCCCTGTGCCATTATTTTGTAAACTTCATTCTTATTGTATACCTGTACAATTAGAAAATATTTTGAGTTTCATAAAAAAAATCTCAATTTCTATAAAAGCTAATCTAATCAGTAAGATGTTAACTACAAACCGTAATTTCTTCTAATCCATTTACAATATTTGATCCTTTCCTAGTGACATCCTCATAGATCCTCAGCTTGGAGTTGTCTTCTGAGGAGGAAAGCAGATCAAACAGCTCCTCATTGTACAGTTCCAAGTAAGACACTCGTACTGTGTACTCTGTGTTGGATATACGTAGCTCGTCAAACAGCTGGCTTAAGGCGCGAGGAATTATGCCAGCCAGGGGATCCTGGATAAATAATAGATTATTATTTCATTTTTAGCTTTTTCAACAATAAAATGCTGTGTAGGCATAAGTTTTTCAATCCTCAAAATGAATTTTCAAAATAAAACTTCTACTTCTAAATTATTCCTATTACATGCTTGTTTTCTCTGCCCTAATTATTTTTTTAGAAAAAAAACTACCTAAGATTTTCCTATCACAAATTAGCTAGGTAGAGGAACCGTCTTTTCCTGATAATAATACTGTAGAGGTCCAACCCACAGAAATTAACTTAACAAAATTAACTTTAAACAGAACTAATTAACAGTACACAGGGGGCTTATCAGGCAGTCTTTAATACAGGTGCAAGTTGAAACACCCATTCACAAACCAGCTTTAAGAGTTCTGAGCACTAACATTCTGCCATGTCGTCTCATCTCCAGAGTGTTCTCCCACCATGGTGTGAGTCTTGCCTGTCCCAGTCTGACCATAAGCAAACACGGTACAGTTATATCCTGCCAACACTTCTTCAATCAATGGACTGACCACATGCTGGTAAACTTCCACCTGGAAATTTGGAAAGAATATACTATGTTTTAAAATATAAATTGAATGCTGAATGCATAGGTTCCAAGTCATTTTTATGTTTTTTTTTTTTATTAATTTTATTTTATATTCTTCTTTTATTTATCCATCTCCAAATAGTCTAAATATGGAAAACCATTATAGATATTTAGTTTATACTTGATCCAGTGGAACACATTTACCTGTCTAGCATGTGGACCAAACACTTGGTCAAAAGTGAATTTTTTTTGATGTGAGGACTGTATCACCACTTCCCGATTATTAGGAACGGTCACCACCCCCAAGGACCTTATGTCTTTCTCACGCTGATTCAGTGGCCTGTATAAACCAAAATAAGTCCATATATTACATAATATATATAAATAAATATATGATACATCTATTTACCTATGAATCACTTAGCAAATGTATGAATTTTAAGGTTTGTTATGCTTTTTAGTATCATGTTTCAATAAAAGTTGATTGCGTCAGCTATTTGTTTTATCCCTGCTTAAGCGGGATAGGCTTTTCTTTGACAATTAAAATAACTACAAAATAACAAAAGTAGACTTGGATCCGAGCTGAAGCATTAGGCCAATAACCAGACAAACCAGTCATTCTCAGACATTCTATGCCTGATATATTAGGTCCTTACATATGAAATTGATGTTTTATAGATCCGGCCACTTTGATCTCAAAAAGCCGGCCTTTGGTTAAGAATTCCAAATTCAAATTTATTTCAATTTTAAGCCTATCTATTTGTGATTCAAATGTAATAATTAATTTGTTTTCACGTCATTAAATTTTGCTTTGACATCATTCTGTGCTCAATATGGAAAACATAAAATATCGCATTATACGAATACGAATTCCATTAAATACGAATTTGAGGGATTAATAATGGGTATGGAGAAGCCACTGTAAAACAAAACACATAGTATGTTTTTGGTTTCAACACTTTCATTCTGGAAATTTTGAAATTTAAAACCTCGTAGATGGCCAGAGACCCCTAGTTGTCAATGAGGAATTGAAAGTGATTGTGGTATTGGATCCATCTCAAACCACATCAGAGTTAGCTGCAGGTTCGGTGTGAGTGATAAAACCATTTTGAATCATTACAACAAATTGGAAAAGTAAAAAAGCTTGAAAAATGGGTACAGCATGAATTAAGTGAAGCAAACTAAGAAACACGAGTCAACTGCCGTGTCACATTACTCAACCGTCACAAGGAGGGGATTTCTAATCGTATAAGGACACAACCTCCTTGTGATGAAAAATGTATCCTATAATAATAATCGGCAACGCTCATCACAGTGGTTAAATCCAGGAGAACTGGCTAAATCCTGCCCCAAGCGAAAGTTGACACAAAAAAAGGTACTGTTTAGTGTCTGCTGGACCAGCGTAGGTGTCATCCACTGCAGCTTCCTAAGATCTGGTCAGACAATTAGGATCAACGCTGTAGTAGTTGACCATGCATCAGTGGTTGACCAATTTTAAGTCAGGTGCATATATTAAGCTTATTCTGTGTCGTGTGCTCTGATTGGCTGAAAAGTATTGTTTTGACAGTAGCAAGGTACGAATCAATCACGTTTTCAATTGGCAACCATAACATTCAACCTTCATTTTTGACTTTTTTCTGATTGGCGCCAAAATCAGTCGCCATTTTTTCTTATCAGTAGTAAGGAGCTGAAGCTAGGGTAAGTTTTTAAATCTTTTGTTATCTGCTATTTTTATGTGTTTTAAGAGGTAAATTGTTTAGTTTATGTTTTTGATAATATTGCAATAAATCCTTATAGAATTTCATAAATTTTGAAGGTGGACAACTATTAAAGCGTGAAATGGACCGCTTTTTAGTAATGAACCAATTTGGTCAACTACTGAAATTTAATGATTTTTCTATTTTTATATTAATACATAGTGTGTTTCATTAACGAATTCAATGTGTGTATTTATTTCATTGCTAGCTTCTCAGTAACCAGTAATTGACCATACTGGTTAACAACTAACTCACAATGGATATAACTGCTCCAATAGTTAACCAAATAAGTTTTTTAATATTTTATTGTTCTTTTGCCTGGTTGTTTGATTATTGTTGTGGGATAGTTAAAATAAAGGCTTTCATATACCTTCAGATGCAAAATGCCACCCAAAAGACAATTTTTTAAATACAGCAAAGAGTGCTTATTGGCTGCGTTGCAAGAAATATATGATGGCTCTAAAATAAGAGAAACTGCCAGAAAATATGCAATACCCCACTCCACGCTTATTAATAAAATAAAATTGCAAAGTCAAGTGGCCAGAAAAATGGGACCTCCTACTATTCTTACACCTGATGAAGAAAAGTTATTGTGTGAATGGATCATAGCTATGGCGAAAAAAGGCTTTCCAATTAACAAGCAGAATTTAACACACACAGTCCATGACATCATCTGTAAGAACAACAGGAAAAGTGTATTTAAAGATTATTTGCCAGGACGAACATGGTTTCAAACATAAGCCAAAGTCATGCTGAAAATATAGACCTAGCTCGAAGCAGAGTCACAGAACCAGCGATCAGAAAATGGCACTCTGATTTGCGTAATCAATTAGAGCCTGAAAATGCTTTGGATATATTAGATGATCCAAACAGAATAATTAATTGTGATGAAGCTGGATTTCAGACTAATCCATCCTGTGGTTGTACCAAAGTTTGGGTCCTAAAGGCATGAAAAACCTGTATGGCATTTCCGAAAACTCAAAAGAAAATATTACTGTTTTGGGAACATTTTCCTCCGCAGGAAAAGTTTTACCACCAGTTGTCCTATTTCCTTATGAAAGGATACCTAGAGAAATCACAGCAAATGTTAACAAGGATGTTAATAAAGACTTTTAAATATTGTAGTTTTCTAGTAATAAAACTGATAATACTTAAAATACTAGTTATTTTTAGCATGATCAACTACTAGATCATAATTTATTTGGTCCAACACTAAATTCCTCTGGTCAACTATTAACACACAGGTATAATTTCTACTTCTTTTATTTTTAAAAAATACATTACAGTGATTAATAAAACATTTACAAAGTTATCATATTATACAATAAAGGGGAAGTGTAACTTAAAAAAAACTAAACATGTATTCCTATTAATAATAAAGTAATAATCATTTTCCTTATGAAATCCGCCTTACTCAATTACTAGAGCGCTGACCCTACGGCAGATCTGTATTGGAATTTGGATAATTTCTAAGTTGGAAAAAAATTCAATTTATATAAGGCAGTCCAAAACAACTTCATCAAAGATTTTGTTGATTCTCGCTCCTGCAATTTTTTCAGCAAAGGAATCAATGAACTCCCTATAAAATGGTAAAAGTACATAGATTACAATGGTACCTACTTAGATTGATTATATAAAAAAAATAATCAAAAAAATTAGTTTTGCGTTTTTCATATAAAACATCAATTTCATATGTAAGGACCCAATATAAGTATAGGAGTCAAGCTGAGTTTCTTTGATTTGATGATTTAGGATGTGAACAACTGACATGGAGTGTGGATGTAGGTATATGTCAAAAATTATCAAACTGTAGGACACCCCATACTACCAAATGGACTAAAACCCTGAAAGAGACACCTGTTACACCAGCCACAACTTAACCACTTGGATGCTTGGACCTACTCCTTTTTATTTTTAAAATGAAAAAAAAACCAACACTATATATGGTATAGGTTTACTCGCATTTGGACCAATATATACAAATCTCAAAAACACATTAGTACCAATTCGCATCAGAACCAATAAGCTTTACGCATAAGGACTATTACGCAATTGGATAAATACACAAATAGACTAATGAGCTCTAATCCTGTTTCCAGGGGCCTAGCAACAACCTCTTATAGTGATGCAGTTTAGATGGGCTCCTAGTACCTAATTTTTGAATTTTACTCCTTAAGAAACGATTGGTATGAAAAAAATAAGGGTAGTGTAATTGAGCTTTATAAAAGAGTAACACTGCGCCTTCCTAATGCTTTCCCAACCTATCTTATATATTATTATTATCTTAGAGAAAGAGAGGTAGCTTCTTTATAGAAGTGATAGATCTCATTAAGATCTTTATTCCAGATGACAGCTGTCAAACCAAAAAAGGCTATATCAGGTAAAATATTGATTGTAGGCTAGTAGTTTCTTGACAGTAGTGATAGACCTCTTTAAGATCTTTATTTCGGATGACAGCTGTCAAATTAGAAAGGGTCATGTCTCCATAACTATTGATCTTAGACTAGCAGTTTCCTTACAGAAATAATAGATCACATCAAAATTTTTATTTTGGATGACAGATTGCAAATTAGGAACGGCTATATCTTGTTATATATTGATCCTAGACTAGTGTTTACAAAAGTGATAGACCTCATCATCTTTATTCCGGATGACAGTCATACTAGAAAAGGTTAATGATTTTTGTTTTGTTTCCTTTTTCATCATCATCATCATCATATCACTGCTGGACATAGGCCTCACCTAACTTTCTCCACGGCATGCAACTCTGTGCCGCCTGAAACCAACGGCTCCCCGCTACCTTTAGGAGGTCATCTGTCCATCTAGCAGGGGGGCTGTTCCACGCTGCGGTTTCCGGTTCGTGGCCACCACTCGAGAACCTTCTTACCCCATCGGTTCTTCAAGCTATGTGCCCTGCCCATTGCCACTTCAGCTTTGCGATTCAGTGAGCTATGTCGGCGACTTAGCATCACTCGATCACGTAGGGAACTCTAAGCATAGCTCTTTCCAACGCCCGCTGAGCGACCTTGAGCTTTCGTATGAGGCCCATAGGTCCATAGTTAGCGGCCACATCTCAGTGTCATAAGTCATCACTGGCAACACACACTGGTTTAAGACTTTTGACTTCAAGCACTGGGGTATTTGGGAGGAGAACATAGTACGCAGTTTTCCGAACCGAGTTGGATTTGGCAATTAACCTCTTTCTCGAAATTGGACCTACCAAATCAAACAGTTTGTCCCAGGTATACGTATTCGTCAACAACTTCGAGTGTAGAGTTCCCAACAGTTATTGGAGTGGGTGCTACATGGCCATTCGACATGATTTTCGTCTTGTCCATGTTCATCTTGAGGCCCACTTGTTGGGAAGCTCTACTAAGGCTTTCAAGCATTGTGCTAAGGTCCTCCATTGATCCTGCCATGACCACAATATCATCAGCAAGCCCAAGGTGGGTAATGTACTTGCCATTAAATTGATGCCAAAACCGTCCCAGTCCAGAAGTTTAAAGACATCTTCCAACGCATTTGTGAATAGTTTTGGAGATATGACATCTCCCTGTCTCACACCTCTCTGCAGTTGAAACGGTTTCGAGTTCTGATCCTGGAGACGGACTGACATAGTGGCATTATCATACAAGCATTTTATCACCTCAAAATACCGATGATCAATACGGCATCTCTGTAGAGTCTGTAGCACTGCCCATGTTTCCACCAAATCGAAGGCTTTTTCACAGTCCACAAACACTAAGCAAAGGGGCTGATTATACTCTTCTGACTTCTGTATAATCTGACGTAGCGTATGCATGTGGTCTACGGTACTATAGCCTGTTCAGAAACCGGCTTGTTCGGGAGGCTGGAAGTCGTCAAACTTGCGAGTGTTTCCTTTTTAGTCTAACTTAATTAAATTTATCACACATAATTAAAGGTGCATTATATTGATGGCATTAAGAGCTATGACATCACATAGGCATTGAAATCGTTCTGTTTACCAAATGTAAACAAATAATATGGCTCTTCACTATTTGACAGCGCATCCACTACTCTAGCTTCCGAGCCAGAAGATCCAGAAGTGACGTCACAGCACATTCATTTTTGGTCAACAGAATGATTGAATGTGCACAAAGAGAGCATTGAGCGCATTCAATGCGTATAATGCTTGTCAACAAAACGCCCCTAATATCACCTCGAATATTACTAATGACAGTGGTGAATGCAAATATCAGGCGCCAACGACTATGTAAAAAAGGTAATGAAAATACTTGTATGGCTGTTTTGCGATCCTGAAGGTTACACAAAATCAGAAAATGGCATATCAAACGTGGCATAGGAAAGATAAAAGGGAAAAGTTTGCCAGAAGAGACAAAACGCAGAAGAGGGGCAAGTGATCAATTTGGGCAAAAATGTAGTTTGAGTAATAGATAGGATTAACTTGAATAATGTTCGAATGCAAAATAACAACATGTACTTATAATAATATTCGAGATAATATCAACTGAAAATTAAACGGCGAGATTAGGTACCTGAGTCTAACAAACACTTGAATGTTCTGGTTTTTGTCCTTTCTAGAGGCTTTTTCTGATGTCATCTTGATAAACTACACATAAATAGCCGCACAATAATAGAACTATTTACACTAATGTTTTTAAGTCAATTTTACTGAGTAAAATTCATAAAATCAACAATCGCAAAAAGCCGTTGCTGCAATTCAAAATTTCAACAATTTTTTGTTTCTTTTTAGTGTTGCTAGCTGTCCTCTTTATTTTTTTATTGGTGGATATTTTAGATACTGCTTCTTTACAGATGTGTTTCTCCAGGGTAATGTAATAATTTATTACAGTACTAAAATTGCCATATTTAGATCCGCGTGTTGGTCGTGGTCCACCTGCTAAGTTACCTAGATGAACCATGGGCCCTTTTTTTGACTGTAGTCCATCGTCGAGAATGAGTATAAGAAATGTGTATGACTTATATTGCTCATGGTCAAACTATTTTTTATTTTTATGTAGAGAACAAAAATTATAAAAGGTATATGGACCGTGATCCCACTGCATAATTCTTTTGTTTAAAATCATAAAATGAACTACCTGTATGTTTGTTTGGGTGTTGCATAGTAATTTAATGTATTTAATTATACTGAAGTAAATATGTAACGTCATATTCGATCTATTTACCGCGTTTTAATGAGGACGCTTTCTTGATTATTTGTCTGTCCGGTACTTTTTGATCGATTTTTACCAACTTCCTGGGGAGCTAGCGACTTACAACCCGATGACAATGCTATATTCAACAGTTTATTTTAGGTTCCATAGAGGGTTAAAGATATTTCAATAAAATAGATATCTCCGAAAATATTGATCGTAGGCTAGTAGTTTTTTCACAAAAGTGATAGATCTCATCAAAATCTTCAGCTGACAAACTGTTATGGACTATATATCCGAAAATATGGGTCGCAGACTAGTAGTATCTTTATAGAAGTAATAGATTTCATCATAATCTTTATTACGGATGACAGCCGTCAAACTATAAAGGGCTAAATCACCAAGCCTATTGATAAATTTGTAAACAGTTTCAAAGATAAAACCCTTTCTATTTTGACAGCTGTGTGTTAGGAACTTAAAATTCGGCATGTGAGTTCTTTACTTGAAGTAGCTTGGCTCTACTCAGAAAGGTTTTGGTATAAAAATTGTTATTTGGCCTTAAGGCTGAAAATTGTAAAATCATCACCTCTACTACTAGTAGAGGTCAGTGGTTTAGATCCTTGTAGCAAGATGTCAAAATAAAATTATTACAAAATTGTAGTCTCTTTCTTCAGTTTAGCCATTTCAAATCCTAAATGACGCGGCTGCTAAGCCTTTATACATTGTGCGTCGTTATGTGCTTATACTCTGCAATTCACCATTCAGGTCATTTACTTAACAGGTCTTTACAAAATACTGTAAAAATTAGACACTAAATTATAAGGTCAATTTTTAAAGCTTCCTGCCATACAAATTTATCATGCATCAATATTCGTCGGCCACGACTATAGGCATACTATTAAAACCCTTTGTAATAGATTGCGATGTTAACATACTATTATTATGACATAGAACGAATAAAAGCACCTGTTAACATATAAGTTCATCTAGATTTGAGGGCAATAATTATCAAATAACAATTTAGCATCACAATTGAATAGAGAAGTGGCCACCCTCATACTTGTTTATGTCATTTTATGTAGAAGGAATACAAATAGATGAATTACAATCTGTTGTAATGAACTTTTGAATAGGATTCCTCTCTGCAATGATATTATTACGCTATCAAACATCGACGCTGGTGAACGTAATTTAATTCCTTAAACTAATATGTTGATTTTGAAAATATAAATTGTACTATGGCATGTACCGTTATATAATAAAGGCTAAGCTAAGCCGGAATAAGGCTCTAGAACAGTGTGCACAATGGCGATAGCCATCTCAGAAATGTCGTGACTAAGTGCACGCTTGGCTACGGATATTATTATTGGTAGTAGTATTTGAGCTATGTTGGTAACTTTAATTTTTAACTTAAATTTAAAAATTAAAGATGCATTTGTATTTAACAGGCCATCAATTAGACACCACGTATCTGTACCATAAATCATCACTAGCAGGTCCCACTACTGGTTATAGATTAGGATCTTTAGGCTGAGGTTCCATGCTAAGTTTTTATGGACCAGAAGATGTTACGTAATATGCTGACCCACTTGCCTTAGGTATGGTCAACATTCTTCAGTAACTTTGAGTGTAGTGTTCCCAGCTAGCTGTTGCCATCTATTCATATCAGCTGTTAATAAACAAATAAAAGTCGTTTATTATAGGATTATCTAAAACGCGAAAGACTAATAAGTACTAAAAAAATCGGCTAAGTGCGAGTCGGACTCGCGCACGAAGGGTTCCTTACCATTATCTATAAAAATGGCAAAAAAATCACGTTTGTTGTATGGGAGCCCCCCTTAAATATTTGTTTTATTTTAATTTATTTATTCATTTTTAAAGTGACTATATAACTAAATATTCTGTGTATATTTTAAGCGTCTACCTGTTGCCGTTCTATATCGAGCAAAATCGAGCAAAAAAATCACGTTTGTTGTATGGGAGCCCCCTTAAATATTTATTATATTCTGTTTATAGCGGCAACAGAAATACATCTTTTGTGAAAATTTCAACGGTTTAGTTATCATTGTTCATGAGTTACAGCATGGTGACAGATGGGCGGACGGACAGCGGAGCCTTAGTAATAGGTTTTCGAAAATTACCCTTCGGGTACGGAACCCTAAAAAAGAGAAAAAAAAAGGATTTTTAAGTGTGTTAAGACAAAAAACCGGAGAAGGAACACTACTTAGGAATTCATGTTATAGCACAACCCTTAACCATAATTTTTAATAGTTGTGTTGATAGTGGTGTGTTTCCTGATGAGATGAAACTAAGCAAAGTTATACCTCTTTATAAATCAGGTAGTTCAACAGACCCTAATAATTTTCGGCCTATTTCAATACTACCTGTACTCAGTAAAGTTTTTCAAAAAATTATACTGTGTCAAATGTTAAGCCATTTCTGTATTAATGACCTACTTAGTAGTAAACAGTTTGGCTTTATGAAAGGCCGTTCCACCGATGCAGGAGTGGCACTATTAAAAAATATATAAAACGTCTGGGAGGATTCGCATGATGCTCTTGGAGTGTTTTGTGATTTATCTAAGGCATTTGACTGTGTCCAACATGAAAATCTCATCAGGAAGCTACATCACTATATATATAGTATTAGAGGCAAAGCTCTCGACCTTTTGACCTCCTACATGAGTAGGAGAGTACAGAAAATAGATGTCAACGGTGAAATATCTCCGGGATCAGCAGTCACTATGGGAGTCCCTCAGGCCTCAATTTTAGGTCCTTTTCTATTTCTTATTTACATTAACGATCTCCCATATCATGTAAATGTAAAAAACCATGACATTGTCTTATTTGGTGATTACTTTTTAAAGTTAAGAGACGACAGACATGTTATGATGAATTAAATAATGCCCTTTCTAGAATTGTTAATTGGTTTAACGTTAATAATTTGTTACTTAATGAAAAAAAAACCAAATGTGTTAAATTTACATTACCAAATGTTAGTCAGTTACAGACATGCATTAATGTTAATGGCGAGCAATTAGAACTTGTTAATTCAACAGTCTTTCTTGGGATAATGCTGGACTTCAAACTTCAATGGGGTCCTCATATTCATAACCTAGCCAAAAAACTTAGCTCTGCTGTGTAGGCAATCAAGAAAATAAGACAATTGACCGATGTCGACACTGCAAAAATAGTATGTCTTAGCTATTTCCATAGTTTAATGACATATGGTATCCTATTGTGGGGTAGCGCTGCTGATGTAAATACAATATTTTTGTTACAAAAAAGGGCAATTCGTGCTATTTATAAATTAGGATCTAGGATATCTCTGAGGGATAGGTTTAGGAGGTAAATATTTTAACTTTAGCGTCGCAGTACATTTATGAAAATCTTTTATATGTACATAAATTTCAATAGTTTCAGCAAGAAAAGTGACGTTCACAAAGTAAATACTAAAAGTAAAAATAAGCTGTTGGTGCATGGTACACGTCTACACAAAATAAGTAACTCTGTTATGGGGCAATGTATACACTTTTACAACAAAGTTCCCAATAATATTCAAAATCTATCAATAAGTAAATTTAAATCTTTTATCAAACTAGTACTTTGTAAAAAAGCATACTACAATATTTCAGACTATGTTAATGATAAAAATCCTTGGGACTGAAGATGCTCAATTACAGGATGCATAGGTAAACCAAATTTAAATAGAAATAATATAAATTTGGCTTCGGTATCGATTGTAGATCACACCCCAAGTATTCCTCTAAAAAAATATTCAATGTAGTTTTGACTTTCCTACCATTTTATTATGTGTATAGATAAGTAATTTTGGGTCAAAAATATAATACTGCCAAAGATTGGAATCTTGGATTGAAATTGGATTTGGAATATGATTTTGAATTTCAGACTTATTGTATTTATCGAGTTAAAACCGTTTTTAACGTCTACCTTTAAAATCATATAATCTTTTTAAATAAATTTTAAAATGAACGATGAATAAGCAAAGTGCATGTACGGCCGCCTCGTATCTTTAATTCCAAAATAATCCTAATTGACTTAGTTAGAACTTTTTGATAAGTTTTTGACGAATGTATTTGCAACAGACTTCAGAAGCAACCCTATCCTCTAATGCAACCTTCAGAAATGGGCATTAAATAAATAAAAAAGATGAAAATTACCGTTTTTGCCGTATCTTCGAAACTACTAAGCTTATCTTTTTAAAATACTTATACAGGAAATAGTTCTTTGCTTATAGATTACAAAGAAAATCTAGACAAGAAAGTCTATGATCTTAACAGGACTTACGGTAACCACTCTACGCCAGTCTAACTCGCACTTGTCCGGTTTTTTTGTGTGTCTTTTTTCTAGATTCGTTGCAGTGCACCACTCTAACTGATAAGATACTGAAACGGGCTACCGTTAAATATAAAAAAAGAAAAACAGTCATCTTAGGGTTCTGTAGCCCAATAGCAGAAATGGAAATCTTATTGTTTCTTTATGTCCTTTCGTCCGTCCGTCTTTATACGTAGCCTTATACTTACCCAACTAGCACACAAGTGAAAATAGCAGCTTTCCTTAAAACTTCAACGTCTAAAGGGTCTTATACCAATAAGGGAGTCAAAATTAGGCACGAGTTCTATAACAGCTAATATTACAGGTCATGACCGCAGCTGAAACCTAAGATATTTTTGTGATATCATATGGCACCACTAACTACATAATAATTAGGTTTGTATATCTTTCACAACTTTCAGCTGCATAATGGTTTCGCATGGCGTTTTAGGCGATCCGTGACTGTAATTTAGTTATAATAGGGTCGTATTTGGCATTTTTAGTTACATTACGGTTCCGCGTGGCATACTCTGCTTCGTGTGCTGCATAGGATAGGAAATTGTGACTACTTAACTCCTAAACTAACTTATGGATGTAAGGTAAAACTAGCTCCTTAGCTCGTTCGTCAAATTCATATTAGTATTCATTTTTCTATGGAGTTTGCGTCATGATAAATTTTTTTTATTAAGCCGGAGAACGATATACACTGGCCACACTTATTATTTACCTATTGGTTTTTATTATAATAATTTATCAAATTTGGACATTGTATGAAAATTAGAACCTAAGGCTGCAATAATATTGACACCATTTTCTGACACAATTTCTTTATTGGTTTATATATTTCTATATAAAAGTTGTTGTAAGGCGTTACAAATGCTGTAATGCAGCTCTACTGGATCTATTTTATCTTTTAGCTTCGAGCAATATTTAGGCTTTGTTTCATTGAAATCTGATAAGTTATTGTCATTTAAAGTTATTCAAGTAATTGAAATTCGTAAAAATCACTAAAAGGGGCGATACCAAAGCTTACCTGCAGTACAAATTCACCTGTGATGTAAGAAAATTGTTTAAATTCGTTAATATTGTAGCTACAAAATAAGTCCATTCTTCAGTTATGTAAATGAACAACAGATGGCGACACAAGTTATTTTAAAACCAGCTATTGTTGCGTTTTTTCATTAATACGGGCCCGATTCATATAGGCTGAAAATTGGTTGATAACATTAGATAATTGATATGTAATATATGGGAAGTTGATAATTTGGTTAAAGTTTAATTAAAGCAGATCTTGATTTTTATGACCTGTCTATGAGAATACGACTCTCTTAATCTCGCTTTGTGGAGGTCCCAGGATGAAGCTACCAGGTATTATACCAAACCGGACACTCAAGTTCCTCCGTTGCTGTGTGACATATATTGATATTAGGATTCCTATACATGAACGTACCGACGACGTTCATTTAGAAAACAACCAAAAAACATATAGTTAAAGCAATGTTGCGTAGTTGCAGTATCTAAAAGGCAGCCCTTCCCCTATCTACATATTTTGTCTCTCCGCATCGCTCTCGTATCACACTATCTTATCTTCTCATTTAGTGCAACGTGCCCACATACACTTCTCAATGACCTCATTTCTACAGCATTAATTCTACTCTCATGCTTACCCAACATTTTCATACATCAGTGATGGATCCAACAACTATTTTTATTTATTTCCTTTTTCCTAACAAATTGTTACTGTGTGCCTAGTGTGAATTTTTAACGCTGCTATCGCGTTCGCGTCAACAAAATACATGTATGGAAATAAAGGAGCGCCTCTAGCGGACGCGTTTCGAGACGGTTTTTACTTATAGGACTTTGAATGAATACGCGAACGCGATAGTAGAGTTACAAATACGCAAAATCTCACACCAGGCACACTGTTCCTTGTAACGTCACTACTGTCGTTTCGCGGATCACCTAGCATAGACGAGGTACTTGATTAGTAATTTATTTTTCTTTAATCAAAATCTTGGTAAAAGCTGAAATAACCTATGGACAATGGAATGCGTTCTGAGAAATTGTTCGAAAACACCAGCACGGCTTCTTTCTACATCGACATCGCATCGCTCGTCATCGACAGGGAATCAATTCTCACGCTTTAGAACCGAAATGGTCGTGTACAGAGAAACTTTCTCCCGCGAACGCTAGGGTTGTGGAATGAGCTCCCTGCCAAGGTTTCTTCTAAGGACTACAGTATGTGGTACATCAAGAAATAAGTTATACAATTTTAGTTGTTGCAAGCGTCCATAAGCTGCGGTGACCGCTTACCATAAGGCGGACCGTAAGCTAGTTTGACACTTTATTGGAATTAAAAAAAAAACAGATTAGCCACTTGCTGATTTCCGGTCAGGTTCAGTACTTCGTCCCCCTTTACCTATATAGTTTTCTAGCTATCGCTTTTGCCTCTGTTTGTCTTGTTTTGTCTGCATTTTCCAGTTTAGGAAACATTTCCTATTGGAGTTTTTTCCCAAAAAACTCAACGGTACCTAATTCAGACTAGAAAGAATCACAGATCAGTTATTAAGTAAAACCAAAACTTTTTAAATCTGCCACATTATAGACATACACTACCTATTATTTTCAATAACTCTCTATAATATTAGAATTCACAATTTTCGGGTAGGCAGGTGCCCAACCGTCGGCGCGGGTATTTAGTTTTGTGTAGATGATTTTGGGGGGGTTACGACCCGACGTTTTCAAGTAGCCTTTGTCCTTTCCCGAGACTAAAACTATCACCATTACAAATTTCACCTTATTTGGTACAGCGGTTTAAGCGTGAAGAGGTAACAGACAAACAGTTAAACTGACAGACAGAATTACTTTCGCAATCATAATATTAGTATAGATAATATTAATATAGATAATATTAGTATGAATAATAGTGATATTAGTATGGATACCTGCAATAAATCGGTATTTAATATCCTACTAATATTATAAATGTGAAAGTTTGTTTGTTTGTATGGATGGATGGATGTTTGTTACTCTTTCACACTTCAATCACTGTACGGATCGGGATGAAACTTGGCATACCTACATATAGGTTAGGTCCCGGAATAGCATATAGGCTTGGCTTGGCTTTTTGTCCGGAAATTCCTGCGGGAAGAACTATAACCCAGCTTAAACGAACTATAGCTATAGCTACAGCTTGATATAGCAAACTTCATTAGTGAAATCAAGGAGTAAATCACCGAATTTAGGGCGGACGGAGCCGCTGGCGAAGTCTAGTTTTGAAATAAAGGAGCATAAGAAATAATAGAGGATGTAAAGTGGATATTTTTTTACTATCCCATCGACTGGGCTATTACTGGCAAGAGAATTGAAAATCATTGGTAAGGATAGATTTCTTTGTCAATTGTTTTTCGGATATATGGCACGGTTTAAGGGTTCAGCAGCTTAATGGAACCTTAATGGTTTGTCTCTTATATGAAAAATAAAATTGCTTACGGGGTGTTGTCAACGATGGTTTGGAGTACCGGGTACGGAAATCCATTCTAAGCACAGCTTGACATCTTTTTGACCAGTTTTTTCTTATAAGATTTTGTTATAAAAGACACTGCCTATTCTACCTTTATTACTTGGATCGGTAAATTGAGCAGTACTGACGCACTGCAAAGCGGCCCGATGCAAATTGCAAACTACACGTGGAAAAAGTTTTGACATCGTAAAAACTTAAAGGAACTCATAGTAGGTATTTGATCGCGGTCTCCAGTTATTGTGCTGGGTTAACAGTTTTTGCAAAGATTCCCGCAGTCGCGCCACGGTGACTTTTTATCGCGTCTCAGAGTCTGGGAATCGAGTCGCAGCAACTCTCTTCGACGCGCAAAAAGCAAACGAGGTCCGCCATAACGTCGAGGCAAAAAGGTTGCGACATATGGATAGAATTAATGCGGCGACTCTTTAATTTTCTTCAAGAAAGCGCGGGAGGAAATGGTGTAATGAGTGTTGCAAGTCGTAAAAACTGTCTGTATAATGACGTCGCTCGTTTTAAAATCCAGTTGCGTTTTTCTCATTACAAGAACTTGGTTTCTTACACCATTCTTATTGCCGTGGAGAACTTACAACAAAATTAAGATCTTAGAATGGAATTTAATTGTACATTCTAGTTGGTATTTATACACGAGGTATGTGAGTATGAGGTCGATATATCTTTAGTCTGTGAGATCCAAAAAAGGATAGAAACCGGAATGGAAGAATAAGAAAGGATAAAAAACAGTTATTTGGTATGCAAGGCTGAAAAGTTGCTTTTTGGCGTGAGTGCCTATATTAACTACTGAGCAAGCGAAGTGGTTCAAAAATTGAATCCTGAGAAAAGCGAGGGAATCAAAAAAAATTCAGCCGTGCGAAACATAGAATTTTTCATCTCACTACAGCGCGGAAAATATATACAAGATACAAAAAAACAATATTTAGTGTTTAATTACTTATAAATGGAACAAGTATACTTATTTTAAATAGTTAAATTAAGTATTAATAACATGGTAACATTATAAGTCTGAAATAAGTGGAACGCCTTTTGTATGACAACAAATAACTATTGTTTTTGTAGAATTTTAGAAAAAAACCTTCTGCGCGCGAGCGGATAAAGTAGGCTTTTCCACGCAGATTTAATAGATTTTAAACGACAAAGTCAGCCTTTTCGAGCCAGTGAGATGAAAAATATTTTAACTGTTACTTTTTTCAATTTTAAATAATAGGTACTTTTGTTCAAACAAACTATTGTCAATGATGTATTATTGCACGTATCTTTGAAGTTTCTAATTGGAAAATAATAGAAACATTTGTCGCAACAGTTGATTTTGAGTTAAACTATTCAGTTATTTGTTATGCAAGGCTGGAAAGTTGCGTTTTGGCGTGAGTGCCTATATTGAATACCGAGCCAGCGAAGGATTCAAAGATTGCACCCACGAGCGAAGCCAGTGGTTGAAAAATTGAATTCTGAGGAAAGCGAGGGATTCTAAGACACGAAACCCAAAAAAAATCCAGTTGTGCAAAACACACAATTTTTCATCTCACTACAGCGAGGAAAATATATACAAGATACAAGAAAAACAAAAATTAGTGTTTATTACGTATGAATAGAACAAGTATACTTATGTTAAATAGTTTAATTAAGTATTGATAACATGATAACAACATTATAAGTGTCTGAAATAGGTTAAGCGTCTTTTGTATGTCTGCATTTAGCAAACAAATCGCTTGTTCAGAGGTACTTACCTATTTTTCGCGGGTAAACTTAGATATTTTACGTGACTCATGTTTTTTAATTATTAACTTTAAGTTTATTCAGTAAAAGTAATATGTTTATAGTAAGAACAATCAAAATGATGTACCTATCTACTACGTAATTCCAAATAAATGTTTTTCTCTTTTTTTTAAGGTGAGCCAGTGAGATGAAAAATATATATCTGGAAAATAAAAATTGGAAAGTTAGTGGTTTCCTATATTATATTATATTTATATTCTTTACTATTGTATGTAATGTACAGAACCACTATCGCACGTGCCGTAATCGCATTATTTACTAGTTTGTAATCAAAGTTATGCAGTGGTGGGTGCGGTGGTGGTTAAAAGTGGGGAATCGCAAAAGCGTCGAACAAGTATACGGATAAAAACTTTTTAACAAAAAAAAAACAACCGGCTTCAAAAAGATGAATGTGAAAGTGATATGTTATAAACTGTTAGGTACATAGACACCAACTTCAAACTGTAATTCAAATCAGATTTTTGGAAATAATTAATTATTTTTACCCTTTTTAGTGGATCTTTTTAAAGCCGGTTGTTTTTTTTTTGTTCCAAAACATCGATACTCGTAACAAAATTTTGTACAATCATCAACATAAAAGGCATTTCACCTGTTCCAAATTAACACCTTTGTATTTTTTGACCAAAAGTTTAAGTTTTAAATTCAGTACCTTTCATTCATATGGGACCACCTCGGAAGTATACCATTTTTAAATAAAAAAAAGAATTTTGAAAATTCATCTATATATGGAAAGAGTTATACCTGCACATAAGTACATAAATGAGAACCTCCTACTTTTTTGAAGTCGGTTAAAAAGTCCAAGCGGCGACTGCAAAAAAGGAATTTTTAGAATCGCTACAGTTCATCGTGCCAATAAAGCGGCGGCTCAGTTGGTAGTGGTATTACCTACCTTTTCGAGGGGCGGAATCACATCCCCGCACAGGACAAACATTTTGTATACTTTTCATCCCGAATGAAAGTTCCCACGTGAAAAGATTTTTTTCTGTATTCGTACTATAGTAGCAATGATAAAGAAGGTGGTTATGACTTTTTTCAGCACTGTTACTCAGTCAGTCTAATATACCTATTATAAGGGTCACTAATCGCTGAAAAGCAAAGCACAGAATATGGTGAGGAGTATACTTATGTTGAATAGTTTAATTAATTGGAAATAAAGTAATTTAAATCTTTTACAGAAGCTGGCTTTCTAGGTGAACAAGTTTGTTGCGGGATGAACGTCTTTAACTGCTTGAATGCTACTTTTCTGGTAAATAAAATAAACTTGTTCACATGTTCACTTCAAGAATGATTTTAATTTATATTATATATAGCCAAAAAAGATGATTAGAAGGTCCTGTAGGACCTGCAAAGATTTTCTAAACAAATTAGACCTTTTCAATGTAAAATCCAAAAACTGACTCACGCTAAGACAAAAAGCGTCGTTATTCCTATTGCAAAATATTTTTCAATTGGAAAATTAGGCCAAAAAGAAGTATAAATTAAAAATTAAGCATTGTAGAGGTTAGCACTTACCTCTACAAAGGTTCTATGCTACAAATTTAGGTTTAAGGTGGTGACATACGAGGCAGATATTATCAAAAATATATATTACATTACACCGCAGCGACGCTGTATATCTGCCAATATCGCTCTCCATATAAATCAATGACCGTGCATAATGAATGAAATTTAGGATGATTTTTAGCAGTTGTTTTGTTATTAATAACGATTCTACGACTTATTAAATTATAATTTTTATTCAATATTTTGCCTGCCCCATTTGCCCTAAATTTGGTTGATCAGCGTGAGATTTCTATAACAACTTCTAGATTATATAGAAAAAGTTGAAGAAAATTTTAAGTGTCTTGTTCATATGATCTTTAAAGTTTTTACTAAGGAGTCCTTACACGTAAAAATGCAATATTTTAGGACATTATTGGAACATACGACACGGCCGTAGCTAAGGGGGGCATTGGGGGGCAAGTCCCTACCTTAAAAATACCATAACCTAAGGTATAATATATATAAAGTGTTTCCCCGTAATATAAATTAATAAAAAAAATATTATTGCTTACTACTAGCGACATTTCCGCGCTCCTACTTAATTACGAGCAGGTAAATAATAAAAGATTAAGAAAGAAATTACTGAAGTTTTACATGAAGACATCGCTGCCCTACCTTAGATTCAACTCTAGCTACGGCCCTGACATACGAGTATATATAAACCTATATAGCAACTGAGAGATATAACGTGCCAAAGACTGAACTGAAGCGATCAATGTGCTTGTTAAATAAAGGCACAGAAAATATTATTTTATAAAGAGAACTAGCGCATACCAGCGGAATCTAAGTTTGTAATAAATTTGTCGTAAATCATGATTTTCCCCTTGCACTCAAGACGTCCCTGGAAAACTGAATGATCGGTTTAGATCGGCATATTATGACCCGTGTGTGGAACTTCACAGATGCTGTAAATATTGATATGCAACGCTCGCAGGCTAAAATGTATATTATATGCCTCGTATGTGACAATCTTCAGTCTAAATAAAAATTTATTTATAAATCTAGCAGCCTATTACTACAGTATATAAGATACAGGATAAACGATCATCGCTGTCATCTACATAAAGAAATCTAAACTTGTATCATGTACCTATCTCATTCACATTTTGTTTTATCTGAAAAATATTATAAATCCGAAAGTTTTGATGTTTGCATGTTTGTTCCTCAATCACGCTTCAACCACTGGACGGATCGGGATGAAAGTTGGCACATTGGTTAGGCCCTGGAATAGGACATAGGCTACTATTTATCCCCGAAAAAAAAAGTTTCCGCAAGAATAATTGTAACCGGATTCCACTCGAACGAACTATAGCTGCAGATATAGCTTGCTATAACAAACTTTTTACCATTAGCAAAATCTAGCAGATGGAAGAAATTTATATGTATTTTAGTTATTGCGTGTTGAACTAAATATTAAAATACTTAATATTTAAACATCATTAACAACGTTTTGCATCTAAAGGTTACCAATTTTTTGAGACAAATTAGAGACATAATAAGCTTGTCTGTTTGTCTGTCCGTGCGACCGTTAAGAGGGCGATATAAGCCAGAAAGCTAATTTCTGTAATTCTACGTGGTGTATGTAAATGTACCATAGATCATTAGATTATGTAATTGCTATGAGATATATATGTTATATACTTCTTTTTATACCGTAATGATGACTTGCAACTTTAATGTATGGAATTTAACGTTATTACCATTTTGTAGTCACATTTTTTGGACTTTTTGCTACAACTTAGAGACAATGCACTAAATAACAAGCTACTCTAATTATTTGACCAACTTTCATTACAAGCAAATGCAAAACACGCTTTAAAAATTTGCACAAATATTGATACAATGGTCACTTCCAGATTTTTTATTGCATTAAATACAATTAATTAAAATAATTCAGTGAGGTAATGCACTAGAAAAAAGAAAGTTTTATAACATATATTTTTTTCAATCCTTTAGATGCTATAGTTTAGTCACAAAATTTGCTCAAAAGCGGCGTATTTTCGCGGTCTAGCCTATACCGCAGTCCAAAGTAGATAGAAGCCTAAAATTTTCACAAAATATGTGTTACTTTGGCGGATATCCTAAAAATAATAAAAAAAACAAATAGTAAAATATTGATCCAGTAATCCACACAAGAAATATGTTTTTGTGGTTTTTGCTTTCCAGTAAAAGCTTTTACATTTAATACATTGGTACAAGCTTCAAATTTAAATCAACAAATAATAAAAACCGGTCAAGTCCTTTTATGTCGGTAAGGAACTTTCGGTGCGTGAGTCCGACTCGCGCAGCCCGTTTTTTTGCAGGGCACTATTCTTCACGTCATTGCATACAATTAACTTCATTTTCGGCAGAGATAGCTGTAGGGGACCAAGGAGCTAGGACGATGTGCAGAAGAGAGTGTCGCAGTGGTAGCGTGCGGCTGCCATGTCTAAGATCCGGTGTTCGATTCCCAGTACGGGACAACGGGGCCAAACATTATTGTTACAATATGTGAATATGCCTATAAAGTTTGTGTGACGGAATACCATTGGTGAAATGTGAATGTTACGGGCATACGTTCGCAAAATCCCTGACCACCCTTTCGAGGAATAGTGTCGCGATGGATTTTTTTATTAACTTTTTATAATTCTTGCTTTAGCATCGTCTGATGCCCCTGGGATCAATATAGTATTACTGCGGATCCTCGCAGACGCAGATGGAACTAACGGAACGAACCGCACTATGACCCTGCAATAAACGGGGTGAAATTATTATCATTTTTTACCTTTGGCTCGGAACTCACATACGTATACAGGGGGAGCCTAGATTGTACTAAGATTGAAACAAAAACTTCTTCTTTCAGGCGACTTTGCTTATCCTTAAGTAGCCGAGTGAAGTCGCGGGCAACAGCTACTATACAATATAGGTTTCATATAAAGGCTAATAATGACACGGTATGAAGGTTTTGCTGGTACTTGAGACCACTCAGCGGCAGGAGGCTGGGTTGGAGATCGTGAGAACATATCCATTGGAGAGTGCCGTACGTTACCGTGTGGCCACGAAAAACTAGTCTATAGCATAATCTAAAAAATATGATTTATTTATTCGGAAGGCCAAAGGTAGTCTTAATAAGTAACTAAGTAATACATAATAAATAACGACCAGTACGGCCTCATAATTAGTATCTGCTTATAAACACTCGTATATTTGTATCAAATAAGTATGTCTTCGTTTGTTTGTTTGTCTCTTATGAGTTGTTGTTGTGCGCAGGACTTGGTTAGCTTCTGCATTAGTTCATACATTTAACAATTCAAATTCATATTGAAGAAGTTATAGAATGTAAACAAAATAAAGTTAGGTAGATTATATACTAACTGCTCTAATTCGCTTTCGGCTGCCATAGAACATTGAAGACGTAGAGTGTTAGTGTAGTGTTTGCTCTATGCCCGTTGCTCAACGTTGGCGTTGGAGAGCTCTAGGTGCAAGTCGGCACATCACACAAACACTTAAGACACATATGCATATAAATACAGACAGATACTATACGTCTTCAATTGTCTCAACTCCTACACGCAAGCTTGGAAACAGTCGTACCATTTTGAAATATAGTACCGTCAATTCAAAAATAATCTAAGTGTGCTAAAAATTTCCGCTGGGAGTAAGTAAAAAAAAATCTTCAGTTTTCCGAAGGAAAAAGATAAAAATTAAGGCATTTCAAGATACAATTTTTCGTTATTTGATTTAGTGAAAGAAAGTTTTATTAAAAAAAATAGCCACTTAGGGGTCTAAATACACTGTGGCAAATTTATGAAATAAAATTTTTTAAAAATATCGATTCTGATCAGCTATTATAGGTTAATTATATTTAACTAGAAAACTAAAAGTTAAGCTTTAAATTAATGGCCAGTGCTTTTTATTCAATTACAAATTCAAGATTTTTTATAAAAATCTGCAAACTATTTTCTTTGTCATCAATTTAATGGCTTCAGTTTTTCTACCGTTTATCCATCGATTAAGGTAGAGTAGGTTTTTCTCGAGTCGGTGAAAGGTTGTAGGGCTTGTAGTGGCAGCGGCGAGCGGCGAGCCAGTAGCGCCAGTAGCGCCCTCTACTGTGGGAAAATAACGCACTTTTTGTGTCGCTTACCGGAAAAACTACATACTTACATCAAATTGATTTTATAAGCGACTTAATTGGATAGAAAACTGTAAAATTATATTGTAAAGTATCTAATTAACGATTTTTCTTTTCCATTTTATTATTAACAATTTAAAACAACGTGAGGGACTATACACTGGCAGCACTGAACCTTAAAGCATTGAATACATTCTTTAATATTTTTTTAAATTAAAAGTCGGACTCGCGCACGAAGGGTGCAGTACTATTATCTATAAAAACGGCAAAAAAATCACGTTTGTTGTATGAGAGATTTTATTTAAATTTAATTATTTATTTTTACAGTGACTATATAACTAAATATTCTGTTAGTATTTTAAGCGTCTACCTGTTGCCGTTATAAATATCGACCAAAATCGAGCAAAAAAATCACGTTTGTTGTATGGGAGCCCCCTTAAATATTTATTTTATTCTGTTTTTTTAGTATTTGTTGTTATAGCGGCAACAGAAATACATCTTATGTGAAAATTTCAACTGTCTAACTAACTATTACGGTTCATAAGATAAAGCCTGGTGACAGACGGACGGACGCACGGACGGACGGACGGACGGACGGACTGACAGCAGAGTCTTAGTAATAGGGTTCCGCTAATTACCCTTTGGGTACGAAACCCTAAAAAAAGGAAAAACAAGAATCCTATTGGAAAGTTTTCATTGTCCATCTATATGTACGAACATATAGACCTAGGTATGTCACCGTCGATTGTCTTATGTCTTAGCCACAATTTAAAAAAAGAAAAAAATATCAATTTGCACCTAACTAACTTCTACACGGGAGCTACTGGGAACACACAAACATGCTAAGATACATACAAATACTGCTAAAATCATAACTCTGTGTAGTCGGGTAAAAATATACCATTTACTGGTATAAATGAGGCAAGGTAACATTTATAGTATAAGTACATTGGACACAACAAGAATCCTTTTGGTCAGACTTTATTATTATTATCACAAATTGATGTTATTTTTCGTTAATTTGCTAATTTGTTTATACCGTTACTGATAAACACTATTTTCTTATTCCAAGAAAACGCTATGTAATTGCTGTTTATTTAAAACTCGTGCATAATTTTTTTTTTAATTAATTTGTTCTGCAACATATTTCATTGGCGTAAAGGCTTTATCTTCTTATATTCTATTATTTTTCCATAAATTTTAAGTAATTAATTAATATATACCATCGCGACACTTACCCGCGAAGGAGTAATCTGAGATATTACGCACGTATTATCTCGTAACATCCACGTTTCACCGATGGTATTCCGTCCCTTAAACGATAGGCTGTGAGGGCCGCCGCCCCCGTGCCGCGAACAAACCATAGTCAACACTATTTAACAATTAACAAAATTTAACAATAAAGGTTGCCCTTTACCGGAATCGAAGCCGGGACCTTTGACGTGGCAGTCCAACGTTCTATAGGGAGTTGGTTTTATATTCGTTTTTCTCCTAAAGTTACTTTTTACACACGGGAGATTTTGCAACAGCGATATTTACCTACGTTGAATTATTACCATCAAAATTTATATAGGTACTTACTTACATGCCCATATATACCTACTTATTACAATATATTATATTACAACATTCGAATTTAATAAGACGCACATAAAAATAATTAAAATGTATCTTGAAAACTATGTATCAAATTTATTTACTTCAAGAGCCTTGTTATACAGAGACCGTAAGCAAGATGCAACAAAAAACCAGCCATTTTTGTATAAACTCTATTGTTAATTCAAGTCGTTTCCCTGCCTTTGAATGCCCTTAGAAAATGGAGCAAAAACTCAACGTCTATCGATTCGTGCCCAAATCAAATTAAAAATGATAATCAGCTGCCAAAGATGCTAAAGCCTAATTCGAGGGAGATCGAGCATTTTATAGCTTTCGAGGAACCATAAAAAATAAAAAATATATATATTAAATGGTTATCTTGGGTACGGTTAACCGTTCGTGGGATGAGTCGCAAAAACTAATAGAGTTCTGCGCAAAATATCCTGTTGTTTGAAAATTCGGTTTAATTTAATAAAATTAGGGATACCGTAATGCTTTAATAAAGTACAAGGTAATAGGTAGGTAGATACCTAAAATTATCAACATCAACATATGTAATTATTTATTGTTGTAAATGTTTAATTAACTTTGTCAAGATTTCATTATGGAAATTTATTTTCGAATTCAGTTATTTATGTTCTGGGATAGTGTTGTGTCTTCATCAAAGATTAGGTAGGTATATCGCAAGCGATAAAGAACCACTGAACCTTCAGGAATTTATATTGGGGGGTGTAACTTTAAACCAGTAAAAAAAAGGAAACTTTTAAAAATAATATTATCATTGTTGTGTCTGCTGCGACAAAAAATTAATTCTGTATGACCAATGTCGCTTACATTGTCGCTCATCCAGTAGATTTAACATATATTTAATGTAAACATTCCCCTGATTAAGAAATTGATTTTTTGGTTTGTTTGGTAGTCTAAGCCCATATTTTTTTATCAATGCTTCTTACCATACGGCACATTTGTTACTGTAGGTGAATATTGTGAAGAACACAATCAGTATGTTCGTTTTGTGATAAAATAAACTTATAAATGATAACGCCAGTTTTGCCATCGACACCTGTTGCAAATCCAAACGTTGATTACAAAATTAGTGCAATATGTGCAAAACGAAAGGTTTCACAGACTGCGATAATCACACACACAAACTTCTGTAAATAATAAATACGTATTGTCAGTTTATCAGATTTACACCAAATCCCCACATCCAAACAAACGGCTAAGTTTTTTTTTCGGTGGCAAAACTGTCAAAGAAACAAAACATTTTTTTTCTAAATTAACGAAAGTTCTGACAAAATATATCCCAGAACGAAGGCGGCAATGTTTTCTGAATGAAGATCGTAGCTCGCCAGCTATCTTTTCGCTCTCTCTATCGCTTATCCGCAGGCTTCTGCATCCTTTCTGGTTCTATGCTTCTGCAAGACAACGGGATATACCTACGTAGCTAAACAGACCGTTAGTGATCTAAGCTGTTACTAATACATAAGAATAATACTAAAACTAGCTTTTGTTTGGCTCATTGTTTGGCTCATGGCTGAGGCTAGAAGCTCTCGTCATTCACACAATCAGAACTTGCACTAAGTGACTTCTATTTTACCAGAATTAGTACAACTTCTTGGTTGGAAAAAATATCCAATGCCTGAGAACCAAGGTCTTTTGGACTTTTGGTCGCAAACCAAAAATAACGTGTTTCACCATTTTTTGGACTAATATCCACTGAATTGTAAATTGACTAGGGGCAGAAACTTTGTATGGGAGTTCCGCTGCTTATTTACGAGCACCTGATGGTTATGGAGCACGCCTGAAGAATACAGTATAAAGATTTATTACAGGGCTTTATATATATTATATTTATCACAAACAATATATTTAAATTAAATGTTTGTTTACATAAATTCGTATTTTATTTTATTTGACAACCCTTTACTGACATATATGGATGTCGGAACTTTGTTGTAGTCATAGACTTATAGATGGTCATAGACATTAGATCTCAACACTCCCCCTCACTACCAGTCCCATTTGAGAAAGTAATTGTCTCAATTTTGGTGCTGGGAGTGCCTTTGTAAAAATGTCTGCTGGCATCTCATCGGTTGGTTTATACTTCAGCAGCACCATTCCTTTTTCTATGACATCTCTTATGAAATGAATTCTCAAGTCAATGTGTTTTGTTTTTCTTCTAACAATTTTGTTATTGGCTATTGTTTGAGCTGCTTGATTATCATTCCATATGATCATCTTAGTTTGAGGAATTGGCAGGTGTTTACACAGTTTCAAAATATGTAAGGCTTCTTTAGAACATTCTGTTAAAGCAGTGTACTCAGCCTCTGCTGTTGAAGGTGCAACAGATCTCTGTTTTCGAGTCTCCCAACTTATAAGAGTTCCTCCATAAATAAAACAATATCCAGATAAGGATTTGCGATCAATTTCACAGCTGGCCCAATCTGCATCTGTAAAGCCTTCTATTAATTATTTTTCTTCTCAAAAGTCATAGTTTGGTTTTGAGTACCTTTTAAATATCTAATTACTCTTTTTGCTTGTTGCCAATGTTCATTTCCATAGCTATTGTTAAATTGGCTTAAATAGGATACAGGAAACATGATATCCGGTCTAGTAGCTATAGCTTAATACATTAACGAACCTACTAGATTCCAATATGGCAGATTCTTTTCTTCATCTGATATCTTAATGTTCTTTTCTAATTTGAATGAACCATGAATCATTGGTGTGGTACATGACTTGCAATCTTCAAATCGATTTTTTTTAAGCATTTTATTTATGTACTCTTTTTGGCTTGCACATATTTTTCCTTCTTTCGTGTCGAAGTGTATTCCAAGACAGTTATTACTTTCTTTTAAATCCTTCATTTCAAAATTTCTTTTTAGAATATCTTTAATCCACTTTATGTCTTCTGGTCACAGGTGCATATGTTTCATTGTAATCAATGCCGTATATTTGGTTGAATCCTCTTGCCACTAATCTGGCTTTCTTTCGTTCAACTTTTCCGTTTTTACCAATTTTTTCTTTGAGTATCATTTTACATGAAACTATATTGTCCTTTGAATTCTTTTCAATAATTTCCCAAGTATTGTTTTTTAAATGAGCCTTTATCTCTTCCCTGATGGCTTCTTGCCATTTATCACTAGTCTCGTCATATTCGTTTTCGCAAATAAATGACATGTCGTAGTCATTAGACCATACTGGAAGTCTTCGTTCTCTGATTGGTCTAGAGTTTTCTCGGGGAATCAAATTGTTGATATCAATCGTTTCATGAATTTCAGTGTGAATATCTACATTTTCAGATTCTTCAATTTCGTTGATATCGCTTTGTCTACGGATAAATTCACTAGGGTCTTGCTCATTATTGCTCATTAACTCATGAGCATTGCTCAGTACCATTATCGGATTGTAATTTTTTTTTTATTTCCAGTAAAATTTTTGACTTCAGCTTTATATTGTTTGAATTTTTCTAAAACTTGGTTCTTGTTTCTAATAAAATATACTTTTGTGTATCGGCTGTAGTCATCAATGAATGTAATGAAATATTTATTTCCGGCGTTACTTTCTATGGGCATTGGTCCACTGACGTCCGAGTGGATTATCTCTAATTATTCAGTATTCGGTTCCTTCGATCCTTTAACTGAAACGGAAGTCGATTCATTTTTCTTTTTACACATACATCACATTCTGATAATTTTTCATCATCATTGAAGTTGACACCTTTTAAGGTTCTTTGCTGCAATGTAAATTTCGGGCCATTTTCGTTGATGTGTGCTAATTTCATATGCCATTGGTCTATTTCCTTTAGCTTAAATGATTTTTCAGTCATGAAGTTTCTTATGTCTATGTAATAGAGGTTATTTTCTTTATTTGCTACTAAAATCGTTGTTCCAAATTTATTTTTAAAATTTGCTCTATTATTTTTAAAATAGACTGCATCCATTATCTGTTAATTTAGAAACAGATACTAAATTAGTTGACAGCTTGGGTACATACAAGGCATTCATCAAGTACATCTTAATGCCATTTTGATAAAATGAAATCGTACCTTTTCCGGCTATATTTGTAAAGTTGTCATTGGAGGCTTACTTCAACTTGTCTGTTTGTTCATCGTAGTTTAATTCATTATATAAGTTTTTATCAAAACACATATGAGATGTGCATCCGCTGTCAAGGCACCATCTGTTTTGTTTTGTTTCAGAAGTGCTTAAGCATTCTTTAACTGATAAACTCTGTTGATGGTTTGTCGCAGTTTTGGGCTTAAACCAACAATCTTCTGATTTATGAAACTTTTTCTTGCAATATTTACATTTTGGTGTACTTTTATCATTAAAAGAGATCCTTTTAATTTAAATTTACTTTTGTTTTTACGAGTAAATAAAGAAGTATCGTTTTCTTCAACGTGAATATTGTTTCTTGCTTCACTCTCTTCAATTATTTAGATTTTAAGTTCTTCTGGAGAGGGTAATTTGTCACGTGTCTCAATTGCAATCTGAAAATTTTCAAAGTTATGTGGCAAGCTGTATAAAATGATTATGGACAAAAGGTCGTTGTTTATATCTATGTCCATTTGTTTTAACTTGTCGACAATATCCATAAAGTTATTTAGATATTCCCTGACATCCCTTTCAGGTGACAGCTTCATTAAAATCATAAATAAACAGACAGACAAAACTTTTTTTTTTGGTATAAAAGTACCTTATAAACATTCATATGCATTTAGTAATAAATTTATTTTTTGGAATTAAAAACAGACACTTAGCCAATTTTTTTAATTTTTTTTTTTATATTAGGCCAATAAGTATCTCTAATATATTCATAGTCCTTCGTTGGTGGAACAACGCCAAGGGCAGAACAAGATCTTTGATACGGATCCAAGCTAATTTCTTATCCTGCTTTGCTTTGTTAATGTATCCGAAAATGAACCAAATATAAAATGTTTTTCCTCTTTTATTGCCCGCAATATCGTTTATTTAGCATCCATTTTTATTTATCCAGTTAAATAGATTAATCAAGAAATGGCGGAAATATTTCATTTCTTTTTTGACGAAAGTCAAAGAGTACAACCATGCCATATACTACCATGTCATTTCTCACATTAGGTTATCAATAAATTAAAACTGTATATATAAATATAGGTATATGAAGTTTTATTTTGTTGTATGTTTGATTATTAAAAAAAAAACAAAATCGCTAATTTAAAAACAAAACAATTTTATTCATTACAAGTATAGTAACCAACCACTTCCATCCACATACATACACTAGTAAATTTTACTAGTGTAGAGCTACTAGTTAGAAGTGTAGACAAATGTTTTCAGAAACAAAATTTACTAGAACTAGTAATACTTGGACTGGTAACTAGTAGCTAGTAGACTAGTAAACTAGTATTCTTTCAGAAATAGGGCCCTGGCGAGCCTAATATATAAGTAAAACTAAATCAAATTGGTTTTATAGGAAAGGTTCATGATAAAAACGGATTTTTCATTTTATATGTATTTAGTAAGATCGACCATTTGTAAGAAAAATCTTAAATTAAAAAGCCGTGGAGTGTCGGCCCCGGCGTCAAACCGGTACCCTTTCAAACCCTTCACATAAACTTACCAACACTCGCATAAACCACCCATACATTAGCAAAAATTTCGTCAGTCGAACGAGGCTTTTATGTTTTTTATGTACGAGACGAGGGCAAGGAAAGCGGTCGTGGGGCCACGTGGAGGGGTCGCGTGGGGTGCTGGGCGGGGCATGCAGCTGCAGCGTAGGGCTCCGGTGCCGGCCCTGCTCAGTCGAGACGTGTGCCTCACCTCGCTCACTTCACGATTATTAATTTTAATAGAGTGGCGCCAAACCGAGTCACTTTCCGATACGACTAGTATCTTATTGGAAAAAAAAATAAAAAAAATTGGAATTACAATGTGCCATTGTCGTGTTTCGTGGTATACAAACTTTTTTAAGTAAATTGCAAAGTTTTGAACTTTTCGAAATTGGCGGGTGTCGGGTTAATGTGTGTAAGCGAGAGGGGTGACATGGAGAGCCCGGGCGAGGAAGCGGTACGGAATGCCCCCTCCGCACCGCACGCCCCCATAGCCCCGCAGCCGAATGGGTCCAATAAGATCATCGGACGTAATGTGAATGGGACAAGTAAGTCACCACATGCAATTTTATCATCCTATCAATCGTTTAATTATCCAGTGACCAAAGATAGTTGTTAATTACACAGCACCTGGTACTTTTATCAGTTACTAGTGGTCCCATAAAATTTTAAAATTGCGAATATCTATCTGTATGTAGTACGTAATTTGTATTAGTACATATCTGTATGTAGTACGTAATTTGTATTAGTACATATCTGTATGTAGTACGTAATTTGTATTAGTACATATCTGTATGTAGTACGTAATTTGTATTAGTACATATCTGTATGTAGTACGTAATTTGTATTTGTACCAATTCAAACTCAAACTTAAACTTCTTTTATTCAAGAAGACTTTTAAACAGCACTTTTGAATCTTTAGTTTAATTATTAATTTTATAAACTTAACCATCGCTTTGGAATGATTTACTACCGAGAAGAACCAGCAAGAAACTCAGGAGTTAATCTTTTATATTTTTTCAAGTTTATATTAAAATACAATATAGCCTTACACTAGGTAATAATATAACATACAATGTTTAAATTTTAAATATTAAAAATGCACCAATACAAATTAATTAAGTTCTAATACTAATACCAATGTATACTTTGGTATTTTCTGTTATTTGTTAGTGCCTTTCTACTATGAAGTAACTCTACACCACAAACACTTTTAAAAATTCAAATAAATTTTGTTAAGTAAGTACTTATTTTAAAATTATGGGAGGCAGAGGCAGTTTGGTAATCTTCATTAAAATTATGGGAGGCAGTGGCAGAGGCAGTTTGGTAATCTTTAGGCAGAATGAAGCCTTGTGACAACAGTTGAGATAACACATAGTTGTAGGAAAAAATCTTAAGTCCGTTACATACGTAGCTATCATATCAATGACTATTTATACATATATATTAAGCGGAATGGAGGAATAATTTTTTTTTGTATTGTGTGTGTTCGTAAATCGTGGTTCGGGACCCACGATGCGCTAGTCCAACTTGCACTTGACCGATGTTAATAACACGCATGTAAATTTACGTAATTTACGAAAAAAGATGAATCAAAAAGTGTTCCGCTTTTAAATTTTATTTGTTTTAATTTTAATTGCAATTTAAAATGGCAATGGCTTCGGCCCGTCTCACACTTGGCCGATTTTTATTATTCGTTGTTATACTTTAGAGTTCACACTATTTTTACTACAAGTTTTAAGTTAATTTAATTTTAGTATAAGTCATCTTTGGTAGTACCTACTGTTTTTACAATAGAGCAAAAAAATGAAAATGTGTATCTTGTATAAGAACCCCCTTAAATTTTAACTTTTTATTGTTTGTTAGATAATCTCCCATTATAACACATATTCTGCGAAAAATTCAGAAGACAGAGCCTTTTAAGGGTCGGACAGACAGAAGGACAGACAGACAGCATATGCTTATTAATAGGGCTCCGTGGGTACTCTTTACGTCTAAAGATATCATAAAAAAGAGGCAATTTTTTGGACTTTTGCAGGGCCCCAGTTATTTAAAGGATTTGCATGGTATCAAAAAAGCAAAACATACATACATAGTAATTGTGTAGGTTTTTCTATCATAAATGAAAAAAATATAGCTCAAATTTTTACTACCTTTGTGTGGAAAATTAGCGACATGTATAGTTTAATATTGAAAATATATCAATATATAAATATATAAACTACACATGTTACGATATACTTTCTATAACAATCTTTAAATTACCACACACGCAGCCGTAATTTATATTTTTATATTAAGGCATATTAAGGTACCTACCAAAATCGATATTTTATCATTTTAACCGTGTCGTGTGTGGTGTGTGGTGCCCAGCTATAATATTCATATTAAAGCGCAATATCCTACTATAATATAATGAAAATCCAATTGATTTAGCATTTCTGCAATTTCTGTTACAATACAAAATCAAAGTAACAATAGTGATGACAAAATCTTTTGGGAAACCCTAAGTGAGTTAAAAAACTCAATATCGGTCATAAAACGAATTACTAGGGGTGCTAGTATATCTGTAGCACAAAAACTGTCTCAAAACATACGTGCTGTTACATCTGGGAACACAGTGCAAGCATGGGAAGAGTTACTAACTATAGCGTTCCGAACTCTAAGAACATTTTTGAAATTCCACAAAAATCTCGTTTTACTAATAAATAGGTACCTAGTTGCAGAATCTAAACTTACGGATGAAGATATACAAGGTGCTGTATTTATTTGCTACTTACATTATAGACACGGTAAATGCATTTAAAAGTAAACATCCACCTTCAACAGCTGATTTCTGTCTCCCTGATCCACCTCAACCAAATGATTTGATCCCTCAAGACACTTCAAATGAGATATTAAGAGCTGTAATGTCCTTGCGCAATGGCTCCGCAGGTGGAATATATAGTCTATGACCTCAACATATCAAAGACTTAATGAGTGATACTTGTGGTAAAGCCGGCAGTTCTCTGTTGGAGAATATAACAAATATAACGATTTTTATATGGAACTAATTTGTGTGCACTTATTAAGAAACTTCGAAACATCCAAATTAAGTAGAAAATTTAGACTCTGGTATCAAAAAAATACTTACTTAAATATTAAATATAAACTTTGATGATAGAACTTGGCTTCAAGCTTCTCTTCCCATTCATTTAGTAGGTCTGGGTATCCAAAAGACAAGTAGTATTTTATTACCAGCTTTTTTGGTATTCATGGTATTCTACCATTAGTAAGTAAAATTCTTTCCAAATCTTTGGAAGTTTTCGATGTGTCGCACTTTACTGAAGCTCGTAACGATTGGGCAATAGCCTGTCCAAGTACTCCACCAGTCACCTTAACTCAGCTGTGTGACGGTCCGCTCTATGAACTGATACGGAATAATCTAGTTGAAAAGTCATCAAGTTCTTCAGAGCGTGCTCGCCTCCTAGCTGTAGCCAAAGAGAATATTATCACTACGTTTTTGCTGTAGCTGGGTGGGAATCAGGTCTTTGGTTGAGTGCATTACCAACTTATAGAATTGGACCACTTATGGAGAGCGCCACATTTCATATAGCCGTTTGCTATAGGTTAGGGGCGCTTTATACAGTTCCTAATAGCTGCCAGTGTGGTAACATTTGATGGTCTTGGTCACGATGCACTGTCATGCCAGAGAAGCGCAGGCCGTATACCCCGTCATGCAGTCATTAATGACATTATCCGCCGGGCACTCGTTAGCTCAGGATTGCCAGCAATTCTGGGTCCAACGGCGCGTACACGGAACGATGTAAAAAGGCCTGACGGGATGACGTTGATACCTTGGAGAATGGGACGACCTCTAGTATGGGATGCTACTTGTATGGATACTTGGGCACTGTCTCATCATCCAACTACCAATAATAACGTAGGATCTGGGGCTGATTTGGCGGAATATAAAGATAATAATATAAACGATAATAATGTTTTATTTGCAAGACTATGGGTTACATATTGGTCTTATATTTTATACATTAGTTCGATCATATCCCACCTTTACATTTACATTCAGGTGTGCAAAATTTATTATTAAGTTTAAAAATGAGGTTAGAGGACAAATTCAAATGACACAATTAATAAAATATCCAACTCATTTAAAATAATTATAAAATAATAATTTCAATTAAATAATCAATAAATAAAACAATCAATGGAATTAAATAAATAATCAAAAAATAATCAGAAAAATGTATCAAAATAATCAAAAACAAATCAATGGAATCAAATAAATAGTCAATTATCACAAAAAAAAACATATCAAAATAATTCAAAATAACAATAAATCAATGTAATTTCAATGATCAATTTACAAATTAATAGTCTTATTATTTCATAGTCTTATGCTTATCTGCTAAAAATTCTGCGATCGAATAATACAACTTATTTAATAAGAAGTTAAATAATTAAATTTTTATGGCTCTAAGGGGCAGTTTTTTTAGATCTTCTGAAACATGATTGAATATTTGTGTGGCCATACAAAAAGAGTTTTTTGATATAATGTAAGAAAGGCTTAAATATGCAATGCTTGGTAATTTCAACATATTTGAGGCTTTTGGAGTAGAGACCATGGGTTCATGGGGCCCACAATCCCAGCGTTTTTTTAAAGATTTGTCAAAACGCTTGGTCTCCATTTCACAAGACCGAAGAGCTGGCGAATATCTTGGTTAACGTATTGCCATACACCGTGGCAATGCCGCCAGCCTTTTAGCTACGTTGCCGACTGGCAACAACTTAGATAAGGTTTCTTATATTTAGTTACTTTTTAATTTTTATTTGTTTATTTATAGGTACATATATAAAAAAAAAAATTAGTAATTTAGTCATAATTTTGTTAAATAAAAAGCGTGTAAGTTTTTAACTAATAATTTTTTTACATCCTACTAATTATATAAATGTAAAAGTATGTCTGGATGGATGTTTGTTACTTTATAACTCGTCAACAACTGAACGGATCGTTATGAAAATTGGCACACATATTCGTTACTACCCAGATTAACCTAAAGACTACTTTTATGCCGATAAAAAGTTCCCGCGGGAGTAACTATAACTGAGCATAAACGACCTACAGCTACAGCCATAGCAAACTTCAGTAGTCTAATTAAGGACTTCCTTGCCGATAACCGAATTTAGAGCCGTAGGAGCCGCTGCGAAATCTGTGTCTGATGGAATTTAACATAAATCCCAGCATCCACAATCCACATGTGATATTTAACATAACCTTTCCAAATTTATTGCAATTCTGTACCTATAACTACACATTCGGAATTGCTTTTTCGTTTATTTTATTTTGCTAGAGATATTTTTTAAAAAGTTGTATTTATGAGGTAAATTTTTATCGTAACCTTACTTACTATGCGCTTCCGGTCATTCTCTTAGCATAATATATAAATAGATGAACCCCCCCCCCCCACAAACCCTTCTCCTGGATACACCTCTAGTTAAAGAAAAAAACATTTTTTACAATAATTATATAATTAAAAACCTAATTACCTATCCAAACATGTTGCGATCGCTTGAATCTAATTTCTAATTCTTTTACTTTCTACTATAGGTAAAAGGCAGCACGTAGTATAATTCTATCAATATCTTTTCTTGAATCTCCTAAAGCCCAAGCGAGCTAAGCCGCGGTCACCCACTAGTTAAAATAACATTGTAAGAGAACAAAACTAGCTGCATATCAAAGTCAATTCAACTTTTTACTAACTTTATATTTACTTTAAACACTGTTAATGTTTTTGCCTTACAATTTCTGATGAGACTGCATTAACGCATTACGCAAAAAGGTATAAAGAAAAGCTTCACGTGGTGGGAATCGAACCCTCTACTTCGAGGTAATTTCCGTTTTTGTATAGCTATTGCTTCGTGCTCCGTCTCCTCGCTTTGTATGTCTCCCACTTGTTTTTGTCGCACTGAGTCTTAATACTTGTAGACAAAGACTAAGTAGTCGTGATCATTGAACAATGAGCACTGAAAATATGTTTTAGAATCGGCGTTATAATTAATAAAAAAGGTTCATAACTTAAAATAATCGAAAGGTCCCTTATTAAGGATATGCAAGGAATCTATTTTTTTTAATACTACTAACGTGGCAAAAGGGCAGACGGGCCGCCTGATGGTAAGCGGTCCCCGTAGCCTATGGACGCTTGTAATACCAGAAATCCAATAACTTCCTTCTTGAAGAACTCCATACTGTAGTCCTTAGAGAAAACCTGTTTTTTTTCAGCAGGCATTTCTGTAAATCTTTAATTTGTATGAGCTTTAAAAACATGATAAAATAGAGTAGGTTTTCATTTCATTTTATTTTAGACTAGCTGACCCAGCGAACGTTGTTTCTTTTTAAATAAAACAGCTGCCGCACCAACCTATTGTGAAAGGGTTGTACTAATTCAGAAACCTTCACAGGCGTGTGCATAACAAATTACTAAAATTTTATTATAATCAGTTTACCCTTATTGCACAAGTCCGACTTGCACTTGACCCTGTCTGACTCACACTTGACCCTTTTTTCTTTTTCAAAAACCTTCCCCGGTGTGTGCAAAACAGCTTACCAAAGTTTCATTACAATCGATTTACTCTTATTGCGCTAGTATGACTCGCAGTTGACCCTGTCTCACTCGCACTTGACCCTTTTTTTCGTTGTCAGAAACATTCTACGGCGTGGGTATAACAACTTGATAGTACTAAAAATATATACATATATGTATAAACTTATATGGCTACCAGTATAATATTATTATTATTTATTTTCGTTTCATATTGATGGTTTACCCTTATTGCGCGAGTCCGACTCGTACTTGACCCTTTCGGAAAATCCTTCCTTATCGGATGCCTGCGTCATGCAAAGAACACACCCTACAAGTTACAGGTCTCTACGATGAGCGGTTTAGGCTGCGTGTTAATCCGTCAGTCAGTCATTCAAGACAAAGCAATTTATGTGTAGGTACAAGTATATAGGTAGAAAAAGAAAACTGTCACAAAAAATGAAACATTAACAAAGTGCATAACCTCTGTAAGCTTAAAAACCTTCATATGAGGTACTAATTAAAATGTAGTGATTATATTCTCTTTGGTACGAATATGGTTCGGTGACTTTCGAGACATTCCAATTTAAAGGAGTATTTGCTTATGTTTTTGAGTGAGTTCAACCTTTTTTGAATAAAATCGGATTGAGTTGTCAAAATAAAAGTAATTTAAATCAAAAGCACTAAGGAGTATTGATATCAACTTCTATGCAAATCACCGCTAAAATAACTTTCTACCCCTTTTTAACCCCGTTAGGGGATGAAATTCAATAAAATACGAAACACGTCTTCTATCAATTCTGTTAAATAAGGTTTATGCAAAATTTGAAGTAGATTGGACCAAGGAATCACGTTGTCCCATACAAACTTTGTCCCCCTTTTCACCCCCTTAGGGATAGAATTTCGGAAAATCCTTTCTTATCGGATGCCTACGTCATACAAAGAACACACCCTCTAAGTTTTAGGTCTCTACGATCAGCGGTTTAAGCTGTGCGTTGATCCAGCAGTCATTCAGGACAAAGCATTTTATATGTATAGATATGATCTGTCAAGTGTAAAGATACTGCTTTCTCTATAAACAACTCGACATAGAGTTGTTAATAGAATAATATGATGGGATCTTTGCAATCAGAGTTTGAAATTTTCGCGATCGAGCAGACAAATGTTGAATTTTTAATAGACATTATTAACTAGGCTATAATTGCGACTAAAGTAGTTGCTTTGACATCGAAAACATGTCTAATGATATATCAATCCCTTTGACTTTAATAATTGGGTTATGCTGAGCACTGTGTTTGTATCAACAAATTAAATCGAAAATTAGCTGGTTCCAAATTTATGGAATCCTTTCCTATTGGAATCATCTGAATCACAAAGATGAGAAACAGCAAATTGTTGTTTCTATTACGAGAGTGGACTACTACTTATTCTTTTACACAAGCTTTAATTGTAGTCAATGTTACGATTAAATTAATGCTTAAAAGAAGTTTTGTTTTGCTTAAAGCAAATTAGCATTGTCCAAATGTGAATTTGTTTTTAAGATCTTTGTAATATTTTGTGTGTAGTTTTGTTGTGTGATATGTTTTTTTGTGCTTTCTTTCGTAACTTAATTACAAATCAGAACCTACTTTTTTATTATCAATAGTTAAGTATCAAGATACAATGATCGCTGTTCACGTGTGCGGAATAAAAACCAGTCGGTTACCGCGGGGAGGTAGAAAAACGTGGAAATTGCGGAAAAACTTGGCTCACATTGTCTCCCGTTGTAAAAACTTTTTATTTGTTTCAATTTTGTGTTCTATGAGTACTTACTATATGTTTCTTACTAACTAGTTCGTATTGTGTATTATGTAAACTAGCTTTTGTCCGCGACTTGACTCGCATATATTTCTGAACTTTAGGGCCCGCGTGTTTGGCCTAGACCTTATTAGGCAGGTAGTTTTAGAGTATTATACCAAAATGGTTACCAATAGTTCGTCTGTTTGTCTGTCTGTAAGGATGTATGTCCGTTATGTAGATATACGTAAGATCAAGGTTCACGCAGGTGCTTTTTAAGGTTTGGTAATTAAGGCACGGACCTACCTAACATGCGCCGCCAAAAGATATTCTAGATTTCCTCTTTGTACAAAACATATTTTAAAAATATTACAAATCGATTATTAAGAACTAGTTTTATATAAGCTATTTTTTGAATGTTTCAAATAAAAGAAAAAATGATAATAATAATAATAATACAATGTAAACAACACTTTTAAACATTTTATATTATTTTTATTTGGTTTACCTATATGTATATGTATATGGATATGTATATGTATATGTATATGTATATGTATATGTATATGTATATGTATATGTATATGTATATGTATATGTATATGTATATGTATATGTATATGTATATGTATATGTATATGTATATGTATATGTATATGTATATGTATATGTATATGTATATGTATATGTATATGTATATGTATATGTATATGTATATGTATATGTATATGTATATGTATATGTATATGTATATGTATATGTATATGTATATGTATATGTATATGTATATCTATATGTATATGTATATGTATATGTATATGTATATGTATATGTATATGTATATGTATATGTATATGTATATGTATATGTATATGTATATGTATATGTATATGTATATGTATATGTATATGTATATGTATATGTATATGTATATGTATATGTATATGTATATGTATATGTATATGTATATGTATATGTATATGTATATGTATATGTATATGTATATGTATACGTTTACGTATATGTATATGTATATGTATATGTATATGTATATGTATATGCGTCCTGTAATTGAGCATCTTCATTTTTATCATTTACATAGTCCGAAATATTGTAGAATTCTTTTTTACAAACTAGTTGTTTGATAATAGATTTAAATTTACTTATTGACCTTGAATATTATTTGGAACTTTGTTGTTAAAGTGTATACATTGCCCATAAGAGAGTCACTAATGACTCTAAATCAGACGTGTATCATGCACCAAGAGCTTAGTTTCAGTTCCTTGGAACCCTGAATGTGAGTTTACAGTCGTCACTTGATATATAACTAGGTGAAAAAAAGCAAGTAGATGATATGTCTTGAAGTATACCAATTTACCCAGTGTTCAAAAGTGTTTGATCAAATTCTCAACGAATTCTCTTTCATTACTTCAGTACCATACGGGACTTCGTCAAACAATACGTTCCGTTCCACACATTAAATTCAAATAACGAACACTGGTTACGCAGAGATGCGTTCGAAACACAACGAAATGTGGTTCTTTTTTATTTATTTTTTGCTGTTCCTTTCGTATTCATAACTCTTTCTTAGCGTATTTCACAATGCGGCAGTGAATATGCTAAACGTACCTTATCGTCTGGTACTTTGTTTTTTTTTATTTTGACTGTGATTTTTGTTGGCCGAATGGGACTGTTGTTTTTTGATATAAATCGGAGTGACGCATCTGCCATTTTTGATATCAACCCGCTCCGTTGCCACTGTAAAAGGACAAAGAGAAACCGAAAGCAATAGAAAAGATCCATTTTTTGTTATATCTATGTTTAAGTTATTTTTTTAATTCCGGTGTCCTTGGCCTGAAATCTGATTCAGTATTCGGTTTCAATTAAAAAGCTCTAAAAGTAGTATAAAAGAGTTAGTATCATTCATTAATGTTTTTCTCCAGTGAAATGAAGTTTTTGTGTAATAGATAAATTTTTTTGCAAGCCCGGCCCCATATGGAGTGCTGCTGCCTTCCATCTCTGAGCGGGTGCGCCCGGATACTAGCTTGGCCTTTTTGCTTTGGTTCAACGATGGGCTGTGAGAATCGTTGACGATCTCAAACTCACATGCCGTATCAAACCCTTAAGTCTGAGGAGATAAAGTTTGCCTTCCGGGATGTGTTCTGAGGAATTGTTTGAAATGATGCCAACAGCTACTTTCTACGATCGCACCGCTCGCCATCGGCAGGGACCTTAGAACGTTAATGGTCACGTACAGTGCGGCTTCAGAGAAACTTCCTTCGGTGAATACCGTTAGTACCGGTAATAAGAAAGAAGTTATTGGGTTTTTAAAGGGTCGGCAACGCGCGAGTAATACCACCAGGGGTTACAAACGTCCATAGGCCACGGTGACCGCTTACCATCAGGCGGACCGTGTTCTTGTTGCCACCTTAGTGGTATAAAAAAATGGTGGAATAGCCAAGGTTTTCTGTTATGACTACAATATGGGGTTCTTCAAGAAAGAAGAGATTAGAGGTTGCAATGCCGCTTACCACCAGACAGACCGTTAGCTTGTTTGCCACCTTAGTGACATTAAAAAAAATAAGCTCGAAAGTACATTCTTATTAAGTTCTTACAAAGTTTTAGCGTTTAGTTACTGGTGGGCCTTAATTCAGGAGTTTCAGAACAACGGAACCGACTGGTAATGAAAATCGGTTACCTACATATCCAACACCTTTCCAATGTCACGAGCGTACGTATAGAATGGCAAACACACAAAAACCTCTTAATTTTTTTTAATGTAACTTGCCTTGTTGTCAAAAATTAGGATATCTATTGAAAATACAACAATATCTACTACAATATAACTACGGAATCTTTAAGGCTCAAATTCTAATTGGTTTTTTTTACTCGGACCTTCTTCAACTTAGAGTGCCTATCACGATTTTACAAAAGGTAAGTGGATTCGAAGACGAAAACTGGGATGAGTTTTTCATTCGCCCCCCCTGCCGACACTGGCGGCGCTGCACCACGGTTTTGTCGATAATGTCTGCTGAATTTTCATGAGAGACATATTTATCGTGTCGGGTGACGCCATTACGTCCGCGCGGCTCCGAGCTCGCGCCTCTTCCATATTCCCTTTATTTAATATGACAAAAACTGACGGCGACAGACTCGGTGTATGCTTTTATCGTATCTTGGCGTTTTTTGCCGTTGTTAATTCCTCAGATAATGGCCGCAGTCAAATGACCGGACGGCCGTAAGAAACTGGTGGAATTTCAGCGATGCCAGCGCAGACTTTTAAAAATATTTTTTTGTTGGAACGGGTTCCGACGATGATGGAAGTTTGCGATGTTTTTTGTGAGACCCAGATGAAAACCGTAATGGCATTTCATCGTGCATAAGAGTGGTAGAAATCATTAATTATTTATAATAAACGGCTAGCGCCGAAATGCGTCGGCCATTTTTATTTTGGTTCAAAACTTGCATCTTCAGTTTTTATGACGTGTCGTTGCTATTTTCGCGAGGTTTGTTTTTTGCCTCGAGACATCTATGTCAGTCTCTGGACTCAGACATGTCTACAAGTAACACGGCTGATGGTTATTCATGTAATAAAAACCTCTATAATGAGTCTTTGGCAGTGGCTGTAGGTATATTACGACTGTTGTTTTCAACAACTTCACTACTGGTCCGGTTTGTAGATTTTAGTGCTGTGAATGCCTGTCCTTTTGTTGACCGCTCTTTTTCAAAACGAAGTTGCCAAGTGCAAGGAATTTGAGTGTTTTCTCCATTTAGACATGTTTATTAACGTTCAACTATTCTCTGGAGGCGATTTAATAAATCAATAGTCAAAATTTTACAATTATTACCAGGTAAGTAGAGCAGGGTTCTTATTAAAAAAAAACATTGAAAACTACAGGATTTTTACAGTACAGTACCTACTCCTGGTTTATACCTAATGTTGGATTTCCTGATCATCACAGTTTCATGTTATACAAAATCAAATTCCTTAGATAGATCACAAAATATACCAAAGGCATCTACGAATGCTCCCTAACATCAAATACCTATGTGCTGAATAATTTTAACACTGTATCGATAGTTGAGCAAGCCCTCTAAATACGCTAACGAAATAAAAATAAAATACATAAAATTCATTCATTTTAGGAAACACAAAAACACTCATATTTACGCGGTATCAGCTTTAAAAATTTCTTTTTTATAAAAAAGTATCATAAATTTAATCATCAAAAATCAATATAAATATAAAGATACAATCACAATTGTAAATCTATACTAATATAATGCAAAGAGTTTGTTGTTTGTTAGTTTTTATTTGAACTGGAAGTTCGAATTTTAAAATTCTTTTTGCAATTGATAGCCCCATGCTTAAGGATGGTTATAGGATATTAAACATCACGCTACAAACCTTAGGAGCCGAGCAAAACGAAGGAAATACAGAGATAGCGATGCAACTCAGAGGATGGGAGGAAATATAAGGGAAGATCAACCTCTGCCAGGTCAGCTGTGAAAGGTGAAAATATAAAATCATGTCCAAATAAAAGTTATACAACAATAACAAAATAAATGTTTAAAAATGACAATTAAAATTAAATTAGGTTACTAACATCAATCATAAGATCTTGTAAAAAAAAGCGTGGCATTATGGTATCCGTCTTGCAAATTTTTATGGCGTGGCATTATGGTTTCCGTCTGACGAATTTTTTGATCAGCTTGACGCGAGTTTATCATTTTTTACCCATCACAAATAATAATGTTTGTTTATTTACTATTTTGACGTAGTATATTTGACATCTCAATCTGTCATAAATAAATCTGCCGCGAGTTCCGTCTTACGAATTTTCGATCAGGACACGTGACCTGACGCGAGTTTAACCAAAAAAAGTGCACAACGCCGCTTAAGAAGTATTCACTTCAAAAATTCTAAAGCACCTGCGTGCAAAATTTTGTTTACGAATGTTTTCGTCGGAAAGATTAAAAAATCTACAACGATGTTACGCCGGACGGACGTGTACGAACGGAAGGGTAGTACAAAACTATCTATACTACAGTTTTTTACTATTTGACTCTAAAACCCTAAAAAGGCTACAGGAAAAGGCAAAGTCACATCCTACAGTGGTACTCTGTATATTGAACAGGTAAACATTGACCGAAACAAAGAAATATTAACCCTTTTCTGCTTGTCCTGATTTTTAAAGAATGGTCAGCCAAGATAATGATCGGCAGCTGTCCAGCAGCTGTTTATTTGACAGACAAAAATACTAAAAAACCACAGTAATTTCAATAACTCTTGTTACTTATTACAACGACTTAAAGTTGAGATTCTGTTTGTATTGTCAAAATTATATTTTACACAGGAAGGGTCTTTGACCTTTGATGATATATTCATAGATTTTCGATTGATATTCTAGTAGCTGTCTGATTTTAAGACAGGTGGTTTCGTTAAAATGATATAAGAAACTTCACATGAATATGTCAAAGTAATGATAATGTTTGACCAGTGAAACAAAAGCGGGTAAAAAAATAAGATTAGGGGATATAATTGAATTTATGTTTAAATTGTTATATAAACCTATATCCATCCATAGTTAAATATCTAAAATAATTATAAGATTAACTTAGCTTTAACGAAATAATATTATGTAAGTAAATATTTATTTTTTGTGACTTAACTTAGCCCATGTTAGATTAACTTTCAATTTCTCTTTTAATTAATTAACGATTGTAACACATGTTTTGACTAGGTTGTTTGTCACGCTTTCCCTTGCCCCAGGAATAAGCATTGGAACATTAGTCAACATCTCGGCAACCCTCTACCACCTGTTGGAGAGTTAGAAATAAAAAGTAAAGGCGTCAGTTGTTTGATTTCCCGCCTTTTTATATCATTGCTGGCCACAAAAGATTTGTTTTATTTCTTTTTAATTATCAATTTGAATTATTGCGGATGGGATTGAGTTCCGTCGATTTTAAAGGGTTAACTGATTATAGTGGATAACGTATCGGAAGTAACATATGTTTTTTAACTTAGGTTTTTTTTAACGTTTCTAAATATGGACAAAATATTTAAGAAGAGAATTGTCAACGATTCTTAACTCACAAGTAGTATCGAACCTTTAAGTCTGAGGAGAATCTCCTATAATGGGTTGTGTTCTGAGCTCTTAGAATTGTTTGAAATGATGCCCTCACGAAATTATTTTCTATCATATAACACAGCTTGCCGACAACGATAGGAAATTTATCCTCACTAAATCACCTAAATGGTTATGTAAACGCACTGTGTGGTTTATGGGGGGTTACCGAAGTGCTTCCTCCCGTGATTTTCTCTAGGGACTATAATATGGGGCTAGACGGCTCTTTTCAAAAATCTATCGAGTGGGGCTATCAATATAAAGGGATTCATGTGTCAGATCTAAAACTATTTCACATTGAAAAAAAAAATGACATTAAAATATTTTCAAAATGCTTTCTTGAAGTTAGCTATGAGAGTAATACCTATAATTTAAGATGTATTTTATAGAAAATTACTTAGCCGCCTTTTACCAGGAGGACCCCAAACTTGGTATGTTTTGAAAATTCTTTTTGGATTTTTATAAAACACTAGCTGCTGCCCGCGACGTCGTCAGCGTGAACGCTATACTATAACACTACTTTTTGTGAACGAAACCATAGCGCGATCTAATTCGACGCCAACGCCATCTAGTTAGCAAAAAGGAAAAATTTTTTAATGGTGAAATATTATAACACATCTAAGTTATGACTTTACACGATTTTTTAACATAAAATAAATGGCTTTGTGTGAGTAGAATAATTAATAATTAAGAAGGAAGTCAAATATGCGTCGTTAGATTACACGTTGTTGCAGAATGCGTTGAAGAAATAAAGGTTCACTGCTCGTTCCCCGTAGGTGATAGCGTGATAATATGTAGCCTATATGTTGACCCGACTTCTTAATAATATTCGTGCCAAATTTGAAGTAAATCCATGCAGTACTTTTTGAGTTTATCCCGAACATACATACAGACAAACAGACAAAAATTCTAATAAAAACTATATCTAGAGTATATATATTATACTATAAAGAGCGATTGGATTTTAAATGGTCGGGTAATGCCTTTGGTGTTACAAGGTTGTTTGCTATCTTGGTGGTATTAAAATTAAAAAAAAAATATTGACTTCTCATACGTTTATAAGTAGGTACGTAAGGAAAACTCGAGTTAAAAATGTTAAGTAAACAACCATATAAGTCCTCCACAATTTTACTGTAGGAATATATTTTCTTACACATCTACAAAAAAGTCGGATAATCTTAAACAAGATCTAATTTGGTCGTCTTAAAACTTTAGATAACCCATCACTTATTTTCATGTTTAAATCTAACTTTATTTTTTTGGTCTTAACAGCCTGTCCACTTGCGCCCTCATTTCAATATTTTTTATTCGACCTCCACGCAGTCCTCACTTTTTCTTTATGACTGGCTGTTTGATGTTCTCACGGAAGAAACTGAATGGACTGAACTTTTTTAAAGAAAAAAAAAACACGGAAGGGTTGCCAGTATTAAAATTATTAGTTTGTTTTCGCTGGCCGTAAGGTGTTCCGATGTGTGGGAATAAAATGACCCCTTTTACGATTTTTTAACTTCCGGGAAGATGTTTTAAACGGTTTTAATGATGAGGGATGTGGGCAAATAAGAATTACTTTTTTAGTTACTGACTGGACCACGAGTTTCTGGTTTCTATAGTGAAGGGGTGCAAAGAATAATTACCAATTCTTCAAAGTTAAAGGGTGCTCATATGTCTTGATTAAAGAATCAAGACTAATTTTGAATAAATCTCGCTCTTAAAAACTTTACAAAAAAATTGTAACATAATATTTTTTCTGTTATTAGCGAAATTAATGACAACATACTTATTTTTTATTTTATTGGTTAATTTTATTACAGAAAGTGAGTACTGTACCTACCTAAATTGCAGATTTCCACGAAAACATTACTGCCCTAACCATAAAATTGTACTTTGTTTACCTACATGATTAGCTAATGTAGGACTATTTTTTTTCGGAGGGAACGTTAACTAGTCGGTCTGTCAATTTTCATATAAGAAAGAGCATTAGTTAAGCTAAGTCAGAGACATTATGGGCGGATCAAATTTTTTGCAAAGTCAAGCGACCACCAGCTCGGCAGCATCCACCAATTCGCACTCGACGCAGGCAATATAATAGCAAACAGACGGTTTTTTCCGTAATAAAATAAAGTTAAAAAACTATAATTATCAGATAGAACAATCCGACAATAAAATCAGTCGATACCGTATCAGGAATGAAATAGTTGGCCAATAGGCGCTTGTGCTAATTTACAACGTTCATACCAGCCAATCAGCGCTCGCAATTAACGAAACGTAGGTAAGTATAGTTATTCGCGATAATCCTAAAATAAACTCGGATTTTGGTAATAATCCTAAAAATAACTCGGAATATTACAAAACTCGTTGTTATTTTCTAATCATCCGGTCGTTTGCAAATGTCCTAGGATTTTCGCAGTAATCCGTTTTTTTGCCATTATCCTATGAAGGATATATTCCTTCTGAGTCCCACAAAAATTTCTGCGCCACAAAATCAGGTTACCCCGTTGCTTTGTTGCAGCTTGAATAAATATTGTTTTTTTACGACTACAACTTACAAATATTGATATTCCAAACTAAAAACTTTTTCAAATCAAAACAAATTATGGCCTATGATACTAAGGAACAGTGTAGCTTTAGAATTAGTTAAGGATTTTTTGAAAACGGTTTCGTTGCAAAGATTACCGCTACATACATATGTCCACAAACAAATTGACAAAAATTTACCTCTTTATAATATTAGTAGGTGTAGATAATAGCGCATTTTGAGTATTGAGTACTTAGATATAAATATTCCACATATTTATATCTAAGTATAGATATTTAATGTAATAAAGTTTTTATGGTAAAATTGCATTGGAAGACTATTTTGAACATAATAATTGATAAATTTTGAAATTTTGATCTTAGTAATGTGCGTTTCATACGATACAAACTAACATAGCTGTTTTTTAATAGATAAGGTACTCGCGTTGATAGATTTTAAGTACCATCTTGACAAAAAAAGTACCTATATCTGTCTATGCAAATTTTCTGACGTGTTCATATCCTTTGTAGACTAGTTTAAGACTAAATTTCGATTTATATTGCGTATACATTCAGACATCAATCATTAAAACAAACACAGTCACTGGTAACCTGCGCCTGCGCCGCGCCCGCCGCGCCCGTCGCCGTCGCCGAGTTGAAGGGTTGACCCAACGCAGTGCCACGCTGACTGACAGATGGTTGTCTCGATTGTACTAGGGTTGCTAGTTAATTTGAATATTTTTATATTTCTAGTTTCTACGATAGATAACAAGTAAAAAACTAAGTTCAATATATAGGAGGAAGATATCCATCTATATCTATGAATTAAATGTGAAAAGTAAATCTTTTTCTTATTTTCTGGTCGGGTTAAAACAACTTTACACCAAGGTGCAATCAGCTGATGTGAGCTGTTTTTCAAGATCCTAAAACCAATTGATTGATTGCAGTGTAGTCACACATATTTCTTTACACATATATAAAAATTAGTTAGGTAGGTACTTTACATTGGTAAAACCTTTCTGTTTAGTCATGATTGTTTCTAGCTATGACAGTTGAACATTTTCTTACATACCTGTGCATTTTTCACTGTTAATTGTTTCACATTTTTAAATTAATCTATCTGGATTGCGACACCACTGAGTATATTCTGCGTATATTTATTTGTTGCGTAATGCCAGAATATTCTCCTAAAACACCCGACAACAGATATTGACATATATGTTTCCTTGACTAGATTATTTTGTAGTGTCTATGAGTAAAAAAAATATTGCCAACCCTAACACGTTAGAACCAACCCCTCCTCGCTGGCTGTGGTTAAAACCTCTATTAATTTTGACTCCAATTTTTAATTCTATTCGAAAAAAAGTGGGTGAGGTGAGGTGCTAACGAAGTTCCCGGAGGCTTCCGAAGGTATCAATTAGACATCCACGCCGTAATAAGAACATGTGTAAAGCTGTATAAGTGGCGCCATAAGGCAAAAAAGTGTTGGTTTTTCAATTTACGTATGGTTTGTATATTAAAAGCTTTTTTTAATACATGTTTTGTAATGAAAGTAAACATAGGTAAGTATAATTGCTTTAGCAGTTCTGTTGTTCGTCACCACTAGCGCACCATTCTCTCACCATAGAGAATGGACGCTCAGGCGCATAGTCCACCGCGTAGGCCAGCGCATTAAAATCGAGATCTCGTAATCTCGGATGATATTTTCGAGATTATAATACCGGTATTTCAAGAGCTTAATACCGAAAATTGGTTGTTACACAAAAAATAATTCTGGTCGCTGTTATAAGTGATTATACTTAGGAATCAGGATGTTTTAATTATTATGTTTTTTACCCCATGATCTTTATTAATTAGCAGAAATTAAAGTTTTACTTTCCACATCTATTTAGACAACATTTAGATAGTGAAATTGTTTGGTAGCTTATTAATCATGGCATTGCTGGCAGTTGTACCTCAGTCTCAGTGAATTATTATTATAAGTTAATTAATTTATCTAAATTAGTGAAGTCATAATGGCATAAACATAATGCCAGTAAGTTCAGGTCATGGACAATAGAGACTGGACTGGTAGGTTGTGTTTAAAACTATCAAAGGGTTGACTTAAACTATAGTTTAAATAATTAATAAATTGTATGCTAGGACCAATAACACTATAATATGAGTTAACTGTAAGTAACGATTAAACAAAAACTATTAATCTCAACATTAGCACTGTGTTGCACGTACTCGCATTGTTTTTACTAATTTTTATCTAAATTTGACGACCTGAGTTCCGGTCGTTTATTTTCGTTTTCATGTGGGTAGTTTTTGTTTTGGTGATTGCCTACTCGATGTTTTGTTGCCTTTTTTAATTTAAAGGTATTAAAAAAAAAAACAAAAATTGACTACTAGAGAGTCTAATAGACAATTTTTGTTAATATTGTCTCTTATTAACTGAAATGTTGATATCATTGTCAAATGTAGGTTACTTAAATTTGTTTTTTTTTAATGGAAACACTGCGTTTTTTATTTATTATTCTCAAAAATATTTAATTAACATATTTTTATTATTTGACTAAAAAATGTCTTCATATCGAGATTAAAACCGGTTTCAAGATTGCATGCCGTAGACTGCATTGCATGGCACAGTGCGGATTTTCTTTCCTTTGCCTTTGGTTGTCTATAAACAACAAAAAAAAAACACAATTGTCAAAAGCAACTTACAAATGAAGTGAAATCCCACCAAAACATTTTTTATGTAAAATGCTGCCAAGAACACTATCGCACTGTCAAAAAGTTATCAGATTTCATGTAGAGCCAAGCTTCTAACTCTACAAGGCCTTACTTTACAAACTCTACACCTTAGTCAAAATATGTAACTTGGCCGTTTCGTTACTACAAGTTTTACTATATATTTAGGGCATTATTTGGTGGCCATAAAATATACTAAATCCCTCGAAAAAAAAAACAACGGGTTGCACTCCGGGAGTGCCGGCAGAAGTGAAAACATACTCGCTATTTACTTCCCATCACTTCTTATCCATATTTATTTATTCAAAATAATAACTTTTGTTTATTTACTTTTTCGACGTTGTATATTTGACAGCTCAATCTGTCATAGAATTAAAATCCCATATCCAACCTCCCTGTACTACTCATAATCGCCATATACTAAAAATAAAAACTAACCTAATGTAAATAAAGTCACGTGTCCTAACGCGAGTGACATCTTACGAATTTTCGATCAGGACACGTGACCTGACGCGAGTTTAACAGTTTTTACCCATCACAAAAAAAGTGCACAGCGCCGCTAAAGAAGTTTTCACTTCAAAAAACCATGGGAATGGGGAAAAAACTGGCCTAGTGCATGTCGCAACACACACAGGGTGGGGTTTTGTACTCATTTACCTTTCCCACCATAACTCTAAAAGTTATCATCACATGATAGCCTTATTTAATTTTCATTGAGAGTTATCACCATGGTTCACCTCGGCTACAAGTTTATAGATCAAATAATTACAATACACACCCACCCACCCAACCACACACACACACACTAAAGGTGTTAGCGAATCTAAGTAATTGAACAGGTAGGTATTTAGTTATTTAATTAAACATTAAATCAGAAAATTGATGAAATCCCTATATTGTAGAAGTCTGAGAGTATCATTGTTAATATTTTAATCAGAATAACTGCTGAGTTTCTTACCGGTGGTGAAGTCATAAATAATTAGGAAATTTGACGAATCGAAAGTGTTTTTAAAAAAACCTACTTGAATAAGAAGCTATTTGATTTGATTTAATTAATAATTTGTAGGAAGAAAAAATTAAATGGAAATTTATATGGAGAAGGAGGTCTTGCTACTTTGATTTAAGTAACAGGTACGGACTCCATTAATCTTGGCCCGAAATTCTCTTCAATGATTTTGTTATTGCATATACAGTGTACCTAATAATTACCCACCTAACATTTCTTTACGTACTTCCTATTAGATAAATATTCCATCTGTGGATATCCTGTTATACCTTTATTATATCTGAGTAACCCTTCGCCTGCGTCTGAAATTTGTAATTAAGTACAAAACACATGCATCTCTGATTAATTGCTATAAAAACCTTAACTCACTCACCTGCCGCCGCACAAATCTCACTTTCGATCGGTAGAAAAAACTATTATTATAAGTTTTTTCTAGACTCTCATATGTAAATCGACTAGTCATTGTCTTTTGTACAATTTTTTGTCGAAAGTGATTTGGTCGGAGTCGGCGGAAGTGTTGTGGGATTGGATTTTTTTTGATCTTTCCGTGGGCTATCATCAACGCTTTAAAACAAAGAAATTACGCTATAAATATATTTTATTACGGTTCCATAGACAAACAAATGTTTTATTGTCATAATGTATGTCTGATCGTGCAGACCGGATATGTGTCTCTGTACCGGTCTGTACGCCTGAGCTCTATGACTATTTATTTTATTCATAAACAGCACAGGCACAGTACCTACTTACAGGTAATACAAAATAGCAATTAACTAATATGTTTGTGAAAGTGTGTTTGTCTGTTTTTTTGTTATTGCTTATCGTTGCTACGGAGCAACAAATTAAGCTGATCCTTGGCACAGAGACTGTTAAAGGAACGGAGAAAGGCATAGGATATCTTTTTACATTTACCTTAATTCTAAAAAATGGTCCACAGGAATAACTACAGATGTTCCACAGGAATAACTACAAATCTTTCTCAGGAATAACTACAAATAAATCACGCTGAACTATGGCTACAGCTAGCTAACTACAACAGACTTTCTTAATACAATCAAGGACTTGTGGTACGAGCAGATAGATATACCACACTAAAAACAGAATTAAGCGCGAGCGGAACCGCAGGCAAAAGTAAGTAAATGTTTAAAGCTGGTTTAAGTGCGGTAATCTGGGAATCATGACTCTATAAGTCCGATTCGTTTTTTTGCGTTAAATAGCAGATAATTAGGTGACTTTATTTAGCAAGTTTTTTGGACGCCAGCTTCACTAAGGTGGCAAACAAGTACACGGTCCGCCTGATGGTAAGCGGTCACCGTGGCCTATGGACTGCCTTGCAACACCAGAAGTATCATTCGCGCGTTGCCGACCCTTCAAAAATCCAATAACTTCTTTCTTGAAGAACTTCATACTGTAGTCCTTAGCGAAAACCTTGTCATGGAGTTCATTCCACAACCCAAGCGTTCGCGGGACGAAGATTCTCTGAAACCGCACTGTACGCGACCATTTCGGTTCTAAAGTGTGAGAATGAATTCTCTACCGATGGCAATGGTAGAAAGTAGCCGTGGGCATCATTTCAAACAATTCTTCAGAACACATCCCATTGTACAAGCGGTAGAACACACACAGGGAGGCAAAGTCTCTCCTCAGACTTAAGGGTTCGATACGGCAAGTGAGTTTGGGATCGTCGACAATTCTCACAACCCGTCGTTGAACCGAGTCAAAAGGTCCAAGCTGGTATCCGGGTGCACCTGCCCAGAGATGGCAGCAGTACTCCATATGGGGCCGAACTTGCGACTTGTAAAGCAGCAACATATGCCTCGACGTGAAGTGCTGCCTCGCTCTGTTGAGTACACCTAGTTTTTGTCTTGCAAACGATCACAGAACTGAATATCGCTGGTGGTGGAGAATTGTGAAGGGTGTGTCCTGGAATTGTGGGACCTTGGTGAATGGGGTTTTCGTAGGGTTGAATCGGACCAAGTTTTCCCGTTACCAGTGGACACCTTGGACAAACACAATTTCTCGGCGCTGTTCCTCTATAACAGAACGAGGTATGTTTGCACAGCCCGTGTAATAAGCGTCTCCAGTACTGTCATCTGCATAGCAATGTATATTGTTGATGGACAACATGTCATTGATATGCAGTAGAAACGGCACAAAGCCTTGCGGGGCACCAGAATTAATTTCCATGCTATCAGAGCAACTACCGTCAACTAAGGCTCGTATGCGTCTGCCGGACAAAATGCTTGCCTCCCATTTGCACAATCCCTCAGACAGTCTGTTAGATGGCAACTTCAATAGAAGACGCCAGTGCCAAACCCGAATAAACGCCTTCACTATATCCAGGATACATGCCACCGCCTCCACCTGATTCTCAATGGTTGTTGCCCATTGGTGTGTGAGATACACAAGAAGATCACCGGTCAATCGACCGTGGTGAAATCCATATTGACGGTCGCTGACTAGGTCATATTTTTCGAGGTATATTTTAGAAGCTCTGTTGTAATCTCACGCTCCATATGCATGTATTGGCCACGCACTTAGTTGGTACATGCTTACTGCAATGGCCATGGTTTGCCGGTTTTTAAACAGTTCTTCTTAGACATCGATACATGAGTACGAAGTACTATTTAGTTAACCATATTAAATCACAAAAGAAGAATGATGACTTGAAATGATACTTGATGCTTGTTAAATTTCGCACGAAAGCTACAATAACCTGCATCCTTAAGCCGTCGAAGGTAACAATCATTAACAATGTCATTAATATTCATGAACGTACAATATTACGCATATCAATCACACACAAGTCGGTAACTACACTTAATGAGATGCGCGAACACATCCCGCAGATTGTGTTCTGCACTCGCTCTGTCATTAGCGTGGCTGTAACGTTAGCGCCTCCTTAACGTTAAGGACGACACGTTTTGTGATCACAGACGCACGCATTCAAGTTACGGGTTTAACACAATGGAGTGTTTTTGTTTATGGGCTAAAGAAATTATTGTAATAAGCTTAAGATTAAGTTTTATTCAAATGATTCACACAAAACGAAAAAAAGGGTGTTTGTTTTTTTGTGAATTCTTTTTTGGATCTTTTATTTCGACAGGCTAATTACAATCGTATTGCATTTAGTGTGGGAAGTAAAGTTTCGCTCACGGGTGAAGCCTATTGGTTTGATGCAGGTGTGTTTAAATATTGTTACAGGTAAGTAAAGTAAATAAGGTAAGATAAGGTAAGCAAGGTATGAAAAGATAAGGCAAATACAAGTCAACCATAATTCAAAATCGATATGGGACTTATTATTAAATGGTGTTTGGGAACATGAAAGGAAAGCGTTCTTTGACGTTCCCATAGTACATTCTGACGTTCCCATTGTACATTCTGACGTTCCCATAGTACATTCTGACGTTCCCATAGTACATTCTGACGCTTCCTCTTACAGCAACCTCAGTTGAAAAAGAAAAGCACAAAGGAATAGTAGAGAAAAATATTTAAAATATGATCTTGCTGTTAGAGACTTAAGAACGTCAATCACCCCACTAATTATTTATACTACTATATTTATACAATTAAGGTGACAAACAAGCTCACGGTCCACCTGGTGGTATGTGGTCACCGTGGCCTATGGATGCTTGTAACACCAGGCGTTCAAAAATCCAATATCTTTTTCTTGAAGAATCCCATACTGTAGTCCTTAGAAAAAACCTTGGCAGGGTGCTCATTCCACAACCCAAGCTTTCGCGGGAGAAAATTTCTCTGAAACCGCACTGTACGCGGTCATTTCGGTTCTAGAGTGTGAGAATGAATTCCCTGGCGATGGTAGAAAATAGCCGTGGGCATTATTTCGAACTATTCCTCAGAACACATCACATCTCATCTCATGTGACGGAGTCCTAGGCATAGAATATAACAGTTTCTTAAAAAAACTGCTTCTAAACTAAACGAGAAATGGGGAAAAGCTTACATCCAAATAATTTACTGGCTGAGAATAAAAGTACAAATATCTTTGATATTCTCAAATGAGCAGTCTCGATAAGGATAAGGATAAGAGGCACAAGTACGCCCATAAGAACCTTGGGTTGTAAAAACGGAGCCGAAATACTTTGAAGAAGGCAATATAGAGCATCAATTTAAACATATATAACTGTATGTATATGTATTTATTTAAGTCTTTTTTATAATAACTTATTTAATATTTAAACACAGTTATATTATACGACTATGTTATGAAAGTATGAAAAGGTAATAGTACAGTAAGGTAAGTATCATATATACGTTTTTTTCTGGAATGATTTCAATAGTACCTACTTAACATTTCTTGTTAACAAACAACCAAACACAGCGCTATAGTTGAGAAGATTCAATTGAAAAAACGGCTAAGTGTGAGTCTGACTTGCACACCACCAAAGTATTCACGTGTTTTTTTGTTTTAGAGTTAACACTACAATAACTAATATATTCAATATTACCATTTATACGGTAGGACAAAACCTGTCAAGTGCGAGTCAAACTCATTTCATATTTTTCGTTAAATAAATTTAAAACTGTTTATTTGAAAATTGTAAGATATGTATATTCAAGACTCTCACAAAAAGTTTTATAGTTTTTTGACAACGATATATGTACAGTACAAACACGGTACAGTTTGCAAAACCTTTTTTTAATTTACAACATTTCTATATAGGTCCCAAAACCAACCAATAATCAAAACTCATTTATTTCCGTAACCCAACTACGGACGATATTTGGGTTACCAAAATTCATATGTCTACCAAACTATACCTAAACTAATCGGGTAAGTAGATTCAAGGCAAACTAGCAGTGACAGACGGAATAACACGCGAGTGATCCTTCAAGAGTTCCACCGTTTTTTTTATTATATACCCTAAGAATTGAAAAAATACGAAAATCAAAATATACCTATTTTAAGACATTTATCATAATTAAATATTGTTAACATTTACGATACTATTTTATGTCCCAATTCGCAAACCATTACCAGAAACATTAACTTCATAATCCTACATTTACTAATACTTACTTTGCTGTATAATGGCGCATATTTTAAAAAGCAGTTTTTGGAGAAAAAAATTGATTTCTTTTATACCATCAAGGTGGCAAACAAGTGTATGGTCTGCCTGGTGTAAGGCGGCCACTACAGCGTATGGACATTACTCGCGAGGTGCCAACCCTTTAAAAAATGATTCATTTCCTTCTTGAAGAACTCTATATTGAAGTCCCTAGAGTACCACAACTTAATCGTCCGCGGGAGGACGTTTCTCTCAAATCACACTGAACGTGACCATTTAGATGTGAGGATGAATTCCCTGGCAATGGCGAGCGGTGCGATGGAAGAAAGTAGCAGTGAGCATAATTTCCCGATATACAAGCGGAAGAAGACACGGGGAGGCAAACACCCTCCTCAGACTTAAGGATTCGATACGGCTTGTGAGTTCAGGTTCGTAAACGATTCTGTCAACTATTCGTCGAACCGAGTCAAAAAAGCCAAGCTGGTATCCGGGTGCACCCGCCCAGTGATGGCAGCAGTACTCCAGGGGTTGGACTTGCGACTTACAAAGCAACAAACTTAGCCCCGAAGTTCTTCGCTCTGTTAAGTACACCAAGTTTTTTGGATGCTAGCTTCACCTTGCCTACCTAATGATCTAGAAAACTGAACGTCGCTAGAGAAGTCAATACCAAGGATCCCAATGCTCTTGAACATGGTCAGGGGCGTATTCTGGAATCGTGGGATTTCAGAGAACGGGGTTGTCTAAGCGGTGAACGCGCATACTTACTTGTGTCTTTGTCTGGTTGAATCAGACCATGTTTTCCCGTCCGCAATCGGAGAGCTTTTGATTCGATCAGGGATCGATTTTTAGCCACAAGTTCATCGGAGTTTTTTTCCACATCGAATTCACTCCATCCGCTTCAATAATTTTTGGTTTCAAAGATTTTTTTAAAAAAGTTCTAAGTTTAATATGATGACTTTGACAATCTACTTAAACCTTAAAAGACTTTTTGACAGAATATTCAGCTACATGTTTTATTCGCCTTGAAGTCGATTGCCACAGCCCCTAAAGCAGACAGACATACTGACAGAATATTTAGCTACAGTTTCTTCTCCTTAATGTTGCCTACTAAATGTTGTGGAGGCTAACAGAACCTTTTTACCTATCTTTACTACTTTTTGGCAATCGATGAAAGGCGAATTCAAGGCAAAGTAAACACGTTCTGTCAATAAGTCTACTATTACTACCACATACTATTTTACTTTTTAGTAGATTTAAAGACGGATAAATGTTTTCATTATTTAATAGTTTTTTAACGTTATGAAATAAGCTAGTTGCAGCTTACAACTTACACTTTGCCCTTTTGTTAGTTTTGCAAGTTTGTCATCACAAGCTTATGTAACAATATTTTTTGTCACTTATGCATTTTTATTTACTCATTTACATGTTAGAATGTTCTTTCTTCCCCTCGCCGTTGCCGCTTTCAACTCGGAAACATTTAATGCTGTTGTATCACGGAAACTGTATTTTTAAAAACAAGCAAATGTTATTACAGCGTTGAGTTTTCTTTTAGAATACGTTACTGCCTAACCTGTACACTGTACACTATAACACTGTATAAGAATACGTAGCTTTGCTTTTCCTTTTAGAAAATTTTTATTTTTAAGTAGCTGTGTATTTTAACTTTTGTGTGTAGTTTGTAATATTTTCCTACTTGTCAGTCACTCAGTCAAGTTTTGGCATTCAACTTTAAGGAGACAAGTTAATAATAGGGTTTCCATCAAATGGACAGATAAACTGTTACACGGTAATAGTAAAAGAATCTAATTCAAATATGCTCGGGGATGCAGAGAAGATTTAAAGGGGGGAAGGGTACGAAAAGGGTTCAATCTGTCTTAAATAGTTAAAGGCAAATGATCAAGACAAATGAGCACAGCAGCGAAAGCGAAAGTAGAAACGGCGGTGCGCGACCAAATCAAAAACATACAACCATTTCTTCTAACGTTAACTCAAACTCAAATCAAACTTTATTCAAGTAGATTTCTAAGAACACTTTTGAATCGTCAATACAATGTAAACAATGTTATTTTCTGCCAAAAAGAGCTGGCAAGAAGTTCCATTTAAAGTAGTAATACAATACTTTGATAATTAGCTAAAGAGTGTGCAATATGTACCAATACAATAGGTAATAAAAAATATGTAAGTAAGCTACTAAAACAAAGTCAAACATGTCAATTTTTTTTTGTTTTTATGTAGCATAGGGGGCGCACCTAGTGAAGCGTCAAGTATCGTTAATCGAGTGAAGGAATTTAGATATTTAAGAGAATTCCGATATTTAATAGTACTACTAGTGGCATTAGCGCCATCATAATTATATTTTTGCACAATCATATGTTCATACATATATTTGCATATATTTAAAATTATCCATACATAATAATAAATATTATAAATGCGAAAGTAAATCTGTCTGTTACCTTTTCACGGTGAAACTTGGCATGCAGATAGTTTTGACTCCCGGAAAAGGACATAAGCTACTTGAAAACGTAAAGTATTATTCGTTTAGTAATTGAGGAGTTGCCGTTGAAATCCTACACCGATGACCGAATACTAAGAACACAAAGAAGTTTGCAAATAATCTACTACTACTTACTAAATAATCTTTAGCCTGTCTATTAGGTCAGGTAATAACGTATGTACCTACATGTACAATCGCTACCGCCGTCAAACACACGTTGCGTTGGCTGAAGGGTCGGACCCTTATTGGTTCTACAAAGAAAAGGTATAAGTATATTCTTTAGTGGTACAGAAATGTAAGTTTTAAAACGTAAAGAGCCATTGTAAGTAATCTTGACTTAAAACAAAAAAAATGTAAAAACTAAGCGTGTGCTATAATAATAGGTATAAGTGTAAGTGTACGTGTGAGTGTAAGTGTGAGTGTGAGTGTGAGTGTGAGTGTGAGTGTGAGTGTGAGTGTGAGTGTGAGTACACAACAACAACGTCTCAACTTAATGATGTTTTCTTCAAAATAAGAGAAATAAATATATGTTCTTCAGTGCTTTTAATAAGAGTATAATGTTTTTTGCAAGAATTAGACTACTATCAGTATGCTTTTCAGAGTTGCTTGGTAAAACTTGCGAAGTAAATCTATTCAAAAAAACTTTGTGCTGCAGAAGAGGGCTGTTCGAGCAATTTACATCTATCTATCCCATAGACACTCTTTAACAGATAAATTTAAGAAAATCTAGGTTTTAACCTTACCGTCTCAGTATATATTAGATAATTTAATTTATTTTCATAAAAATATTGATTATTTAAAAAGAATAGCGATATTCATAATCATTACGAATAAAACTTGCTTTTGTCTAGTGCGCTATCTTACTCACAGATTATATAATACTATACTAGTGAATGATTTTTATTTATTTTATTTTATGCAATTAAAAATCTGGAAGTGACCATTGTTTCAACACTTGTGCAAAAAAGCGTTTTTTGCATTTGCTTGTAATGAAAGTTGGTAAAATAATGAGCTTGTAATTTAGTGCATTGACTCTCAAGTTGTAGCAAAAAGTCACTATGGTATAAATTACTTAAGAAGTATTTATACACTTTATTATATAATTTATTATACTTATACATATGTTATCATATGTATCACATTTCCTTAACAATCCATTTGCACCCCATTACCTAAAAAAGCTGTTATATTTTTTATATAATTCGTCACAAAGTATGTCACTTATGTCAAAGGTAGAACGAACACTCACCATACGGTCTCACTTCACCACTTTTTATGGAAAATGGTTTGCTGTAAAAGCAGCATTACTGTGCAACAATTTACCATCGGATATTCGTTTGTCATCGTCTATTATAATTTTTAAAGCCAAACTAAAATCCTTTTTTCTCGAATCATTTCCAACTAAATGATATGATCACAACTCTCTTACTACCAATTTGTACTCATATTTGTATGTATATGATATTATATGTTGTTATATATATTTAAAAAAAAATTATATATGTATGTTTATTTAGTTACTTTATTCTTCGTATTATGTAGGTATTATTATTTTCTTTTTACTTTACTTTTATTTTGACTCTACCTACATAAATTTAAATAAATAAGCTTTCGGAAACTCCCTAAGGTTGGCTGGAAGAAATCGCAGTGCATACAATTTTATAGGTTAATACATTATAGTAATAGTTTTTATATGTGCTTTATGTGTTAAATATAAATAGTAATTTATTTGAAATTGTCTAATGATATAAAGTGAATTTACATACGCAACGTTAGAATTACAGAATTTAGCTTTCTGGCCTATATCGCCCTCTTAATAAATAACTAAATTAAATCCTAGAACACAACAATAAAATTTCAGCAGATCCAAAAAAAACTCTTTCCAAAATGTGACTACAGTAGGAAACACTAGCTCTGAATGTGATTTAGCTAACACTAGCTCTAATAGTGATTTAGGCAACATTAGCTCTAAATGTGATTTAGGTAACACGCTCTAAATGTGATTTAGGCAACACTAGCTTTAGGTAAATGAGATTTTGGTAACACTAGCTCTAAATTTGATTTAGGTAACACTAGCTCTAAATGTGCTTTAGGTAACACTAGCTCTAAATGTGATTTAGGTAACACTAGCTCTAAATGTGTTTTAGGTAACACTAGCTCTAAATGTGATTTAGGTAACACGCTCTAAATGTGATTTAGGCAACACTAGCTCTAAATGTGTTTTAGGTAACACTAGCTCTAAATGTGATTTAGGTAACACGCTCTAAATGTGATTTAGGCAACACTAGCTCTTAATGAGATTTAGGTAACACTAGCTCTAAATCAAAGGAATTAGGTATGTAGCTCATCGCATCAAAAAGATTGCGTGTCCATAACATGGGCTGGATAATAAAATCAAATAATGATTTTGAAAGAACCCGTTTCGGAAGGCATCTTATACGGTTCAGTCACTAAATTAAGTTATAATTTAGTGACTGAACCGTATAAGATGCCTTCCGAAACGGGTTCTTTAACTTACGAGAAGGTACGTTATAGAGAATCTGTTTTTAAAATGAAAGAAAGTGTGACGCGTAGAATAAGGCCAAACAAAACCAAACCCTTCTTTGCTCAATAGCATTAAGTTTTTTTAAAAGTAAAAATAAATAAAATAATATTAACATCATTTAAGGTGGCCAGTGTTTACGTTTCAAAGGATTATGCTAATGCATTTTTTGGAAATCGTTCGGTTTGTAAGAAAACTTTTTAAAGAAGTAATTCATATGCATCGTTCCTGATGCACGGTTAGAGTAGATACCTGATGCACGGTGAGAGTAGATACCTGATGCACGGTGAGAGTAGATACCTGATGCACGGTGAGAGTAGATACCTGATGCACGGTGAGAGTAGATACCTATTTTAAGCAACTAATGCAATAATGAGCACTGATGTAGTCGTTTTAAGAATGATGCTAATTAAAAGTGCGGTTTCAGAGTAACTTCCTCCCGCGAACGCATAAGTTGTGGAATGAGCTCTTGAATGAGCCATGGAATGAGCCAAGGTTTTCTGCAAGGACTACAGTATTGAGTTCTTCAAGAAAGAAGTTATTAGATTTCTGAAGGGTCGGCAACGCGGAAGTAATTAAGTAAATTACAAAATACTCCTTGTGTTGTAAGCGTCCATAGGCTACGGTGACCGCTTACCATCAGGCGAACCGTAAGCTTGTTTGCCACCTTAGTGGTATAAAAAATAAAAAACCTAAAATAATTCAATCAATATGGTTTGTGTCTGACCGTGGTGCAAGTGTTTTGTACTAAGAAAAACTTACCCATTAAACTTTTAGAAAACAAATGTCCAAAAGTTAATAGTGTAATATTTTTTAGATCCAGCTCATGAAGCCCTTTAATTTGATACTCAACACAATACATTTCTTTAAGAAAATTCAAATTCTGTCCAAATAATTTATGACGTCATAACTCCCCTTCTAAGGGGAATATTTTCAAGAACTACGCCTCGAAATGATTGTTTTAACATAAATAAAGTACCTGTGTACCAAACGGTTATCCTCTACGTCGATTTTCGGTTTTCCAGCAAACCGACCACTACCTAGTTACCCACATCTCGCTATGCTTCTGATTGCGTATGTCGCCTGTTTTATTTTGAGCGAGAATTAGAAGTTAAGTTTTAAAATAAGACAAAAAACCCAACTGCAGAAACATTAAAAATATATGCAGACGGGACTCATTTTAAGGTAACAACTGTAGTGTGAGCAATCAGTAGGTAGGTACACTATTCGAACTTGCATTGAAATGAGTGCCGTCTGCCTATAGTTAAATATTTAGTATGTTTTAATTTCTGTTTAGCTCTTAATGTTTCTGCAGTCGGGTTTTTTTTATTATTTTTTTTATTTATAGCTTTTTAGTGTTATTTTTTTTCCAATTTTTGCTTGAAATCACCTTTTAGATTTCTTTATTTTGATACCCCACTCGGTAGGTTTTGAAAAGAATAGATTTTTCATGCCACGCAAACGGTTATAATATAATTAGCCGTTTGGTCGTTACGAGGGAACATAGAGTCGGACATATGTACCTACAAGTCAAACACATAACCCTCCTTTTATGCTTTGCTGCAGTCGTGTTTTAATAGATATGGTAATAGCTAACTGTGTATGCGATCAAGAAAATAAGACAATTGACCGATGTCGACACTGCAAAAATAGTATATTTTAGCTATTTCCATAGTTTAATGACATATGGTATCCTATTGTGGGGTAGCGCTGCTGATGTAAATACAATATTTTTGTTACAAAAAAGGGCAATTCGTGCTATGTATAAATTAGGATCTAGGATATCTCTGAGGGATAGGTTTAGGGAAGTAAAAATTTTAACTTTAGTGTCGCAGTACATATATGAAAATCTTTTATATGTACATAAAAATATCAATAGTTTCAGCAAGAAAAGTGACGTTCACAAAGTAAATACTAGAAGTAAAAATAAGGTGTTGGTGCATGATACACGTCTACACAAAATAAGTAACTCTTTTATGGGGCAATGTATACACTTTTACAACAAAGTTCCCAATAAAATTCAAAATCTATCAATAAGTAAATTTAAATCTTTTATCAAGCAGGTACTTTGTAAAAAGGCATACTACAATATTTCAGACTATGTAAATGATAAAAATCCTTGGGACTGATGATGCTCAATTACAGGATGCATAGGTAAACCAAATTAAAATGGAAATAACATTAAATTGTACCACTAAAAATCTTTTATTTAAAACATTAATTGTATTTTAGTTTATTTAAGTGTTTTTAAAAGAGTAACTATCGAGTTTCTTGCCGGATTCTTCTCGGTAGAAATCAACAACATTGTGAACCGGCGGGAAGGTGGGAGGGTTCAAAAAATAATATTTTATAACTTTGACGATTCAAAAGTGATTGTAAAATCCTTATTTGAATGAACCATTTTGACTTTGACTTTGACTAACTATACCTCCTATACCTAGGTGCATTTAACAATAAAAAAGGCAAGTGCCAAGGCAAGGGACATAAAGCCAAACAAATTCTGCATACAACGCGATGCGACAATAATTTAAACGCAGTACCTATGGGCGAAAACATGAAACATGAATAACTCTAATATTGTTATTAGTATTGGAAAATATTACACGAAAAAGCTAAATTATATGTAGCGTTATAGAAATAGATTAAACGATGGCAAGAACTAGAGGTAACTGTGTGGTTTTTAGGGTTCCGTATTCAAAGGGTGCCAATGGAGCCCTATTACTAAGCCTACGCTCTCCGTCTGTCTGTCTGTCTATCCTTACTTAACTTAAATAAGTAAAAAATTAAGGTCCCCATTCAAGAAACACATTTTCGTTGTTTTTTTTCTATCGTTAAAACAGTAATACATAGAAACTTGCAGTGAAAAATAGTGTGAACTCTTAACTATAAGACCAAATAATGTCCCAATCCCAACTGTAAAATTACGGTTACAGCGCCATCTAGTTATTATTAAGCGAAACAGTAACACATTTGTTAGTTGGAAACGATATTCAAAGTAAAGCAACGTCGCGCTTGGTCAGTTATTGGATGGATGACGGCTTATCGGCACACTTTTTGTTTTTGATTTGTGTTGTACGTAAATGGAAGTACAAAACCCAAGGTGAGCTAGTCCGACTCGCACTTGACCGATTTTAATTACACGCATATAAATTTATTTTTTTAATTACTCACTTAAAATTCAATTCTACTAAGGGCAATTAACCTTTATATCCTCTCATAAATAGTTTCTTAAGTTATCAAAGTTGGTAAACTTATATTGAGTTTATCTGTAGTATATATATCTGTAGTTTACAACTATTATTTGCTGAAAATCGCGTTTTAAGATTTTCTAACAAACTTAAATACTTATATTTTAAGAATCGTCTAATGATAAATTATTCCATTAACATAATATATATATATTATACATAATAGAAGAGTAGTAAAAAAAATATTTTTTTGATCCCAGTTGAAGGGTAGAGTTTTTACCTGGGTTGAGGGGTGGAGTCAAATCTACCCCAATGTTTTTTATAACCATAAAAACCAGTAGTGCATAGAATGTGGCATTTTGAGGGTGTCAACATTTTTTGTCGACAAGCAACACAGATCGATATTTTTCCCGCGCACAACTAACATTGGCGCGTTCTGTTCAACCCGTTTTGTTTAACAAAAGCACGACCCCTTCTATGTAAACGTAAACCTTATTCACTATTTTTTTGACAAGTAACGGTCGGGACGATTCCTTTTGGTAATAACTAGGGTTCGGATCATAATGAAAAGGGGTTGTTTTTTGTGAACGCTTCTTTGCATGCGATTTCGAAGGGTTTTAAAATTGCTGTTTGCATGCATCACGCATGCACGCATATCTCAACAACATTCAACTATTTTATCTAAATTGTATCATAGTTTTTAAAGTTATTTTGATAGATTTGTGATGTGAAAATTATAATCTGTTTTTATACCTACATACGTAGGGCTGTAATTATCAAATTGAATTATGACTATTCCATATACATACTTAAATTTTTTTATACCACTAAGGTAGCAAACAAGCTTACGGTCCGCCTGATGGTAAGCGGTCACCGTAGCCTATATAATATATACATAACACATTTATTAACAAAATTAAAAGATTAATTAGTGGCATCTATACTATAGTGCTATTACCTATACGGCGTTAGTAGGAAGATTTCGAATTGTTATGGGTACTTACATATGTACGACAAAACTGTTTCTTTTTTCTTTATAGTTTAAATTAATTGTATATTAATGTGGATAAAAAAAAATCATTAAATAAACTTGGTAATCTTATCACAGCTAGTTGGTTAGAGCTTCTTACACTCACGCAGAGGACTAAGGTTCGATCATTTAAATATGCATTTAGTCTTCGACTTTATGACGCAATATATTGTCATAAGATCCGAATGCCTGATGAATTTGGAATATGGAAAATACACTTGTTAGAAAAACGAAAGCCCTTTATTATAAAGCATAAAAATCTCCTCGTACATTCTGATTTTCTTATTGTATATTGTCTATTTTTTTCATTTTGCAACTATCTTTTGCCAGCGGTTTTCAATGAGCTAAATCCGGTTGTCGGGATAGGATTCCTACGGCAAAGTACTTAGATTAAAACCACCGCGCGCGCTTTACGTAGGTAGGTACTTTGCTTTGTACCTAATTTGGTCGTAGTAAGGAAGTTTACCATAGCAAGCTAAAGCTCTTGCTATAGTTTGTTACGTGGAATTCGGTTATAATTGTTCCTGTAAAGACATCCGAATTTTCCGAGATAAAAAGTAGCATTGATACTTTTCTGTATCCTGTGCCAATTTACAGCTCAATTGAATCCTCCATTCCAACGTGGAGGAAAGACAAACAAATAAACTTACTTTCGCATTTACAATATAAATATGAATAAATTAAATAAATATGATTGTTATTTGTTGCAGTGGTGGTGACGTCAGCGCCGGCCAACGAGGCGGAGCTGCAACTGTACCGCGTGATGCAGCGCGCCAGCCTGCTCGCCTACTACGACACGCTGCTGGAAATGGGTCAGTGTGTATTGTTTCATATAACTTTATAAATGGAAAATAGGTATCAATATACAAAATCTTCTGAGGAAACGTACCCATAATAATATTCTAGCTTGGCAATATCGTCTTACTATATGACGATAGCGTTTTATTTTATGCCCTTTTTCACCTCTTCAATTCTTTTAGTTGCTTATTAACTGACCTCCGTTTTTCTATTATTTAAAATACAATAGTTACCATATATGAATCAACCATAACAATTTGCTTGCCTATTCATAGAGGGCGCAAATGGTCGTAATGTCATATTCTTCTAGATGCTCCTGTATCCGTTCTGCAGCAGTTCCTTGGAGAACCTACGAACATATTTTCTTTGCTTGTTTCGCATCATTGCTACCACTGCCGTTTTTTACACCCAGTTTCACAATTTAATAACCGATCGAAAACCCAATAAACCTTAATTTTTAATAATGCTATTTTCAAGAACAGTTCAGATTAGATAGCTGAACTGCTCTTGTCTCTTTCTTTCTCTCTGTGAACTCTTTCATATAATATTAGTAAACATACAATAATGAAATCAGTCAACACTTAAATTCTACTGACTTTACTTGGTTAAAGTTTTGATTAACCTATTGTACCTACCTACGTGTAAAAAAATAAACATTTATTCATAAAATAGTTGATTCCCCTGGTATTAACATATTCCAACTTGAAACGCGATCAAAGAAGTAGAAACTCGGTTCGTTAACTTTTTTAACTTGTGCTTCGAGTCTTACAGACTATAGTTCTACATTCTGTATGTAGAATAGTTGACGTGCAATAAAATTTTGTAGTAAAAGAGAGTCACATGGTGAAAAAAATCCATCTGTAGGAACATACGTAAAAAAATATTCTCATCGTTCATTATAGTTAGACATTCAATTAAAAAAACTTATCTCCATAAACAAAAAAAAACGCAGACGAAGTTTGATGCAAATTTCATTATTTTTTTGCTCTGGTAATTACCCCGGCAAGGAAGGGTTTGGCCAGACGCTTATCCTTTTGTTTTTTTTTCTCGTAGCCCTTTCGCAAAATGGTCACGTAAAGACATTTGCATATTCGCCTAAATTAAAAGCGCAGTGTGTGCTTATATTTTTTTTGTCGAATCACACGTTTTTGTCGAGAACAATGTAGCTCAATGATCTTGCTTAGCGAGATACTTGCATATGCATGCGAAGAACTAAATTTCTTTGATATTATTTTAGGGTTTCGGCTCCAACATATTAAAACGGAGACTTATTGTTGTAGCAAGCTGTCGAGCCGCTTGTCTTTGCATCCGTTTGTCTGTCCGTCTATATATTTTGTAGTTTGGGTATAAAAACTTATAGATAGAAATTAAGTTATTATTCAACTACGGCGAATCAAAAGTTTATTATTTTGACCCCTACAAACTACCACTGTGCAAGCAGCTTGCTTCCATCACTAGATGCAGCTTTTGCCTAAAACATCGCCATAATGACTCCGAAAACGAGGGTGATTTAAATATTGTCCGGTATTTAGAATTCAAGGTAGGTAAATCGATCACCTAAATAGGTGAAGTGAAATACTGATGGTGACAGTATTTTTTATATTTTGCAGGTGGTGATGATGTTCAGCAACTGTGTGACGCTGGTGAAGAGGAATTCTTAGAAATTATGGCCCTAGTTGGAATGGCCTCCAAGCCACTCCATGTAAGGAGACTGCAGAAAGCCCTCCAGGAATGGGTAAACAATCCTGCACTTTTCCAAATCCCTATCGTCCCTAACATTTGTCCTACAGAAAACCCTTTCATGCAATGTAACCAAAGACTTTTGAATATGCCTCCTGCCCATTCCACCGTTTTACCCAGAAGTGTAGTATCACCGGATAGTAACCGACCTATGTATAGTCCGTCACCAGGAGCTCCGGAAAATAGTTGTGGTTCAAATGTATCAGGTCCAAATGCCAGTCCTATTCATAATCCAAGTAGTACGTTTACAAAAATCATTTTACCGTCTTCTCCTGCTCCTACTACGCCCATAACTTCCTCAACCACTAGGTCTTTTTCTCCCCAAAGTGCCTGTCCGCCAGCCTCTGCCGGGTCAAGTCCAAGCTCAGTGACATCACCAGTTCAGCTCACACCAGTTCTTTTAGATGTTCATGTCCAAAAATTATCAGCACAAGCGGAAAAGTTAAGCAAACATTTGCCTCAATTAGAGCCAAAGCCGCAGAACACGAAAAAGAAGATGTGTAAAGATTTAGAGCTTGTGATGATGATGCCGGAGTCGGATCCGAGGAGGATGGAAGAAATACGGAAGTACGCAGCAATCTACGGCAGGTTTGACTGCAAGAGGAAACCTGAAAAACCTTTAACTCTACACGAGGTAAGAACGATTCAATTTATACTTCTTGTAAGTACATTCATCATTTGTTAATTACATAAGTACATCATTAAATTATTTATCAACATATTAACAAGTCACGAAACTAAGTTTTACTTCACTAGCTCACAAATTTTAACTCTTGGGATTTAATATATTGTTCTGGTTTTTATTCAAGCCGTAGGGATTGATTGTGATTAAATCTAGAATCGAAACATAACAAAAACAAAAACTAAAAAAATTAAGAAAACTTCTACCACTGCGAACAAATTATTTGGAAAAAGAACTGGCCACCACGACAAAAAAAAAGAAGAAAAAATGGGACAAATACTGAGAATCTCCGCGCTGTTTCATGTTAATTTCAAACTTCATATAAATAACGAGTAAAGATGACGAGTGATTTGACTCCAGAGTTTATTAAATCTAAATTCTTCCAAAACTAGTTAATGGTAGGCTTTTTATTGTTTCACAGAAGGTGTAAAAAGCAGAGTATTTCTTCAAGGATAATTTGTTTTAGTCGTGGGAGAACTTGAATTACTCGTTGCACTCAGTATTCTAGTCTTACCTCGCCATGCACCCTGGAATCCTTAGTTACGCTCGGAATTCAATGATTCAATTTGACGCCCGTGACGAAAGACACTGCTTCATCCCTTTGGTAAATAATCTACTATTATTTTGGTAGTTGTTTAAAAAACCATACGTCTGTGTGCAATTCCAGGTCATGGTGAATGAGGCTGCGGCGCAAATCTGCCGCTGCGTGCCTGCTCTGTTGACGCGCCGCGACGAGCTCTTCCCCCTGGCGCGCCAGCTCGTGCGCCGCGCAGGGCTGCACTACTCCAAACATGGGTGAGTTGGCAACCTTTATGTGCTAATTTACATTTTCATGCTACACCATACGCTGGGGTCCAGTTTGGGCAGAACAACTCTAAGTGCGTACCTATATTTATTTATTTATTTATTAAATTATTTACATTATTATACCTTACAGTTACATATGAACCAATTTGTACAACAATGACAAGTGCAGACACACAATACCTTAAACTAAACCTACAGAGACTGTGACTTCAGTGCACATTTAAAAAACATCCATTCTGATGAGTTGAATAAATCTAATTCCGTGTTTTGGCCGAGAATATTGTTTATAGCTCGCAGAGCTCGAGAAATCGGAGCTTCGCGCAGTACATTAGACGGTGCGCGCGGGTCCGTGAAAAGCCGGTGGCTTCGCGCTCTACCGTATTTTTCAGGTACATAAAAGTTTACCTGCTCCAATAAACTTGGTAGAATTTTTTTTCCTCTTATCAACCTATAAATGTACACTACTAATGCCATGAGACGTCTTGATTGTAACGTATTATATCCTACCATACCATTAACAAATAAGGAAGGATATAAATACGGATAATAACCGTATTGTTTCTTAAATAAACACCGCAGAAACATTTTCTGAACTCTTTCCACCATAAGAATATAAGTACTCTCATGGGGATTCCAGACGATTGCGTTAAATTCTAACTGATTCCTAACATATGTGTTGTACAAAACAGTTAATGTATGAGGATCATTAAAGTCTCTTGCTTGTCGCATCACCCAACCTAAGTTTTTTCTTGCCGCTACACAAGTCTAAGATGTGGTCATTAAACTTCAACTTATCGTTAAATAACAAGCCAAGGTCCTTTACAGTTCCGTGCAAGCGAGTAATTTGTGTTCCTGCTAAGGTGTATTCATGCTCAATTTTATTTGTCCGACGTGTGAAAGACATAACCGCACATTTATCCACATTCAATTCGAGCATATTCTCCTCACTCCAATCGTTTATCTGATTGATATTCTCCTGAAAATGTAAACAATCACTATCTGTCTCTATTTTCATGAACAACTTTACGTCATCCGCAAACATAAGAACAAGGCTATCAGAGACTACAGTAGGAAGATCATTTATGAATATCAAAAACTGCAATGGACCCAAATTACTGCCCTGTTTACGTGCATCTATACTACTGCTTACATACGTAACAAATGTCAGTAGGTTACTTGCAGTAGATCTTCCGGGAAGGAACCCATGTTGCGCATCTGAAAACCATGGTGACATTTGGGTTCTAATCTCGACATATACTATACTTTCAAAAACTTTTCCAAAAGGACTTTGTACTGCTACTGGTCTGTAATTATTATATATATTTTTATCACCAGATTTGAAAATAGGGATCACTCGCGAGACTTTCCACTGTTGCGGGTATTCTCTTGTTTCCAAAATTAAATTATACAGATATAACAATGGAGCTAACAACGCCTCACTGCAATCTTTAACCACGAAAGGAGGTATTTCATCCGGTCCGCACGAAAACTTCGGCTTCAAACTTCGAATTGCGGTACGAAGTTGTTTCAGACAAATAGAGTCGACAGATACCCTACACCCTGTGCCTTTTCCACTTTCTTCTCTTAATACATTGCCTACGTCAAGCTCTGGAACAGTGTCCATAAACACATTTTTAAAATGTTGAGCGAATTTGTGTGCTACTTCAGAGTCTGGTAAGGAAAAATCACTACTCTTTAGGTTTTTTTTGTTGGTTTTAATATAGTTCCAAAAACTACTACTGTCTTTTCTTATTAAACATTCCATCTTTACTACGTATGTATTGAAAGCCTCCTTAATCTTATTTTTTAGAGACCGTCTCAGTTTGGAAAACTCAAAATAATATTGTTCCGATTTACTCCTTTTATACCACTTCCAATATTTATATTTTTGTTTAATGTCGCGAATTATTTCAGCTGTAAACCACATCGGATATTGATACCGGTGGTTACAGCTGGATCGCATTTTTATGGGTACGCAATCGCCTATACAGTCATAATTTTTTTTATAAAAATATGAAACAGCTAAATCTATGTTCTTAAAACTATAAAGGTCTATCCAATCAATATCTAATATATTTTCATATAACCTGGAAAAATCGGCCTTTCTAAAATTCCACCCTTCGCTAAAGTGCCCATTCAGGTTTATGTTCGAGTCCCAATTTTTACCCTCAAGTTTCATGCCTACGCACAGTGCCGGGTGATGCCCGCTTTCTGCCGCAATTCCCTCGCTCGCCCTACTCACTATCACATGATTCTCAGATCCATCGCTTAGAACTAAATCTAAAACACGGCCTGAGGCATTGGTGATGTTATTGTGCTGTATTAACTCACAAAAGGCTGTAAAGTATTCAAAACAGTCCTTTACCTCTTTAGAAGCTGAATAAAGATTAAAATCTCCTAAAATGATTATGTTTAACTTATACAATAATAATACTTTTTCTATAATTTGAAAATATCCAAAATAATATTCATCCCCAACCCTAGGTGGTAAGTATACTACAGAGCATAAAAATTTGCAATTATTGTATGTAATTACAGCACATACAAACTCTATGTTCATAGGAACATCGTTGACATCCAATGTTACAGCTTTTACGCTCATGTAGCTCGGCACCGCTAATAATACCCCCCCTCCTCTTCTTCCTTCACCGCGATCACGCCTTAAAACTTTATATCCAGGCGGGAATATTTCATTATCATACACACTCTCGTCTAGCCATGATTCTGTTAAAGCTATGATGCATTTTTCTCTCTCCAGTATTGAAAGAAAAACCATATTTGTTTTCCCTTTTACCCCTCCTACATTTTGGTACAAAATGGATACATTTGTGTACATACGTTCCTGACGACACTGGGACATACTTCCTTTTTTAACGAAAATTCCGAAAATTCCGCCACGTCCAGCTTTCGTTCCAGCTGGCCAAGTCGTTACACCCAAAAAGTACTCGACGTCTTCTTCGCGCACGCCTACCTTAAATGATGAATATCGAGTGCTTTTTATGTTTAATCTTGTTACCTCATAATCTGCATATGGCTTTTTTCTGTTTAAAAAGTCCCGTACTTGCTCCTCAGTTGTATGGGTTTTCAAGCCCCATACATGCACGTAGGATAAAATATCCACCGCTTTTAAAACGTCATCCTCCTCGCCTGTAGCCTTTAACGGGGCTGGGCCTTTTCTGAAAGACTAATGACGCTTTTCTACAGTGATCCATTCCCTGTCTTTTTCTTTGTCATCGCCAGTTTCCACCTTCTCCGACGCAAGTGGCATTACACTTTGCGGTGCCATCTCCCGCACCGGTGGCGCCACCTCGCTTTTGTCAACAGTACTTTGGCTAACTACATCCTTAGCCAACACTTGAGCACCTCCTCGTCGTCTACGAGATCTGCTGCTAGATGTCGTTGCTGCATTCAACTCACCAGATGGCTCTGTTGACAGCGCCCGCATCGATGCTGTTCCGCACTCCTCAATGTTCAAAGTTTGGTTTTTTGTGTTTGTTATCTTCGGAACTACCTGCTTTTGTAAACATTTAGCACAACACCATTCCTGTTTTAATATTGTCAACTCGTCAATTTTCTTAGATTGGTTCTTCACTATTTCACTCAACGCATTAATTTTTAGTTCTAAATTGAGGATTGTACCAATGACTTTATCTTCAAACTCCATAATAAGAAAAAAAACAATAATTATCCCCAAAAAACAATAAAAAAGGCGCCAGTAGTGATGGGCGCGTCTACCTTGCACGAGTAACCTATTGTGCTATATGTTCAGGCTAGTCTCAAAGCTGCCGATAAACCGATCGAGGGAGGACTGAAGACTATAGGCAAATATATCGCCGCGATCCCTTATTTTTAGACATGCACCTACCTAATTTTTTGGGTACCAATCTTTTTTTTCCAATAGAAATTATCTATACCAATATTATAAATGCGAAAGTGTTTGTTTGTTTGTTCCTTCCTTTACGTCACAATGGAGCTAAATTTGACTTGGGGTAGCTGAAAAATGACCTGGCTACTGTTTATACCAGAATTAAAAAGTTGCCGCAAGAATAACTATAAGCAGGAATATATATATATATATATATATATATATTTATAGCACTAAGGTGGTAAACAAGCCTACGGTCTGCTTGATGGTAAGCAGTAAACAGCTAAGGAAAATTTCCTTACTATAATCAATACCATATCGTAGGAATACCATACCGATAATGGCTTGGCGCTGGTTGGAAAATTGAATTGAAGTTAAGATACAATATTACTTACAGGCTCCCCCCCACAGCGTCGACGACAGAAGACCGCGAGCGCGAAGGAGAGGAAACTCCGAGCAAGCGCGCGCGGCAGGTCGCGACCACCACTCATGTAGACCTCACCGTATAGCTCGTATAGCTTGACCACTCTAACAGACTAATGGCTAATATCTTTAGAAAGTAGCTCAACCTTAAACATTATTTTGTTTTAACCAAAATAATTCTCTGATAAACTAACGTCTCCTTCGATTTTATTCGATCCAAACTAAAAGCTTTATGTACTAAGAATCCTTTTTTTTAGATTTCCTACAAATACTAACATTAAACAGTTTGCATAACAAGCTATGATTTTTTTAGGCATTTTTAATGTTTCAGTTTTTCAAGTTTTAATTATTGAAACTTTATGATTTTTATAGTTAAAAACAAAGTTTTTTTACGATTACAATTGATACTTTTATTACTAAAAGTAAAGTGCCGAAAAAATATTTAAGCAAGTTCACATATATTTAAAAATTCATAAAACACAAATCCTTGTTAATCCTTGCAAAGTTTTCTTAAATAGGTACTGATTTAGCAACTTTAATTATACAATTTGGTTTTTATAATCTTCAGCTGAGCATTGTAAATTTAATAAAATTTGAAATTAACTTTTTTACATCTACATTTAAGTTTAAGGTAAGCATGGTCAACATTGTCAAACGCTTCAACTTAATCTACTAAAAATGCACTGTAGTTATCCCGCTTTAAATTAGCAATTAGCGGGTTTAGAATCGGTAAGTGAGCATTTGGTAAGTTATAAAAATATAATTTTGCATGTTATACATTTTACTTAAAAAAAATTCTAATAGTTTTTTCTTAGCTTCTATTAGGAGAAGGTATTTAGAGTGCAACAAACCTTTCTAACCTGGTGTTTGGTCGCTAGTGTCTTGTAAGTTGACACCATTTTAATACGGCGACTGTAGTTTTGATTTTTGACCATTGGGTCAGAAAAGTTTTCTGCACTGTAACTAGCTCCTGTATTTGATCTTTCACACCAGTATATTAGTTTCACCTGTCCCGGTGCCAAGTTAAATTTGAATTCTGGCTCGATATACGATTGAGCTTAAAATTTTGTACACATGTAAATCATATGGAAATGCAATAGATAAAAAAAGTTATAGAGTTGGACTGATGATGGGGTCGGAAGGTTACCATAGGAACTCTGTAATAAAACAATGCAACCCTACCGAGCTTAGGCTCGTTTCATTCGTCGTGATAAGTTATCTGGTCTTAGATGATATTCAGGGTCTGATGATGAAGTCAAAGGTGGCCACACAGAGTTTGTAATGTGACGTTGCAACACCTGGGGCTTCACTCGCGCGTTGTCGACCCTTAAAATATCTAATAACTTCTTTCTTGAAGAACCCCGTACTGTAGTCCTAAGAGAAAACCTTGGCAGGGAGCTCATCGCAACCCTAGCGTTCAAGGGAGAAAGTTTCTCTAAAACCGCACTGTAAGTGACCATTTAGCTTCTAAAGTGTGAGGATGAATCTCGGAATGAATTAATAAAACTACGGAGCTTTCTCCCTCGGGTAAGAAAAAGCTTTATTTTGTACTCGATACCAATTACATTATTTTGTACTCGATACCAATTACATTATTTTGTACTCGATACCAATTACATTATTTTGTACTCGATACCAATTACATTATTTTGTACTCGATACCAATTACATTATTTTGTACTCGATACCAATTACATTATTTTGTACTCGATACCAATTACATTATTTTGTACTCGATACCAATTACATTATTTTGTACTCGATACCAATTACATTATTTTTGACTCCAGCTTTTATTTGTTTACATATTCTTTATTGCTGTACCTGTTGTTGTATATTGTTAAAAAACAACTAAAAATTCAAAAAACAACTTTCGATTAGAAAGAACCCATTTTCTACATTTTATTCTTTGACCGACATTAAAGTTCCTCCTTTCTTGTCAAGCTCAGTCTTATTCCAGAATAAAAGCGTGTTACATTTGACAGCAGAGAGAAAAAAAAAAGTGTAGCACTTTTATTCTGGTAATAGAATAAGCTTGACAAATAACGAAGGTACTTATCTGCAAAGATTAAATTTGTAATCGAAATATCATTTTTTTTTCAAATATAAATCTTATTTTTTTAAAAAATGCGTTCATTGATATTAACCCCCCGTGTACCAGGTGACTAAAAATATCGTCCCATACTAGGTGGGGTCTGACATACCCTAATATATAAATGTGATAAAATTAGCATATATTTGTTTTTGGTGGAATTAAATGTTTGTTATTTATAAATACATATTAATATTTAGGTTTAAGTAAAACTCTGAGTAGAAAGTATGTATTAAAACATTTTTGTAACAAAAAAAGACTTCTGTAATCTTTGTAACTTAACAATGATTTTGTTATGTAGATACTTATTTTAAATTGCGCTTTTAATTTAATAAACTGTAATATATTTTCTTGTAATAAAACGTAAATTAAACATAGGAATGATATATTTTAATTGAGAACATCGCCGTTCAATTTACCACTGGTTTGACCAAAAAAAAAACATATGCTGCATACATATCGGAGCGTAACATTTTTAAGACATCAGAAGTAGAGTCTGATTCAGAAATAAAATGTTGCAAACATTGAAAAAGTGACTTCTTACCTCACGCAACTGTTTTTTACACCAGGGAAATGGCAATAATAATATTTTCTGATCATCATCGAACGTTTCTCCCGTCTGGTTATTTTAGCCATTTCGTTGTCGTATCTTTGCCAGCATAATACTTTTTCTAGACTAGCATAGCTCTGGAAGTGGTACATCATCGTTTCAGCATCAACACCGCTGATTGTATCACTCTAAAACACTCAGTTCAGACTCATTTACAGATCCTGGGCACATCCAGATTCTAACTAAAAGTCGTCTCCTTCGGCTAAAAGTGCTTCTAATATTTCAGATTCCTTGAGATGAGACATTCTGCAAATAAAATATAAACTGCAATAATTTTTTATAACTAAACATATATAAATTAAAACAAAAAACTTCAAATAAAACTCATACCTTTTTACCAGCACACCGTACGAGGTAGGGTCTGGGGTGTGTGATACTCACCACGCACTTTAAGGCCGCGTAGCTCACTTGGTGGTCGCCGCCGGACCGACTTAGCAACACTGATCAGAGCAGCTTTCACAGTTTTAAAAATATTGCGTTTTTTAAGGACTGGGGTATGTCACACCCCACCTGGTACACGAAGGGTTAAATAGTCAAATTGTCCTGTTATGTCATTTCCCCAACTTTTATAGCAGTCATGATTGTCAATAGAGTAAAAAAAACCTCTATTGATTAAGTAATTGAAGTATCTGCTTAAACAATGCTTATTACATAGAAAATAGCTAATAGTAAACTTTTCACAGGATGGGGAAGAAGGTAACGGCGTTCGCGCTAGTCCTGATGCAGCCAGGAACAACTCAAATCATGGGTAATTACTGTAATTTTTTTACCCAATATGTCGATTTTAGACATGTTTTAGCAAATTAGCAAAAATCACTGTGTCTGTTTAATTTTTTTTAACAATCACTATGTTAGCGTTTTAAGTTTTTAAGCAATGTATTTTTACTGCATTAATTAGTATTTACTCTTTGATAGCTAATAGTTTTCAATACAATACATATTATGGGTAATTTATCTTATTTCGATTATTTTCAAGATGGCCATTTTCCAAGTAAGTAGTTTCTTAAGGAATTAATGTCAAACTTTGATTTTTTGTTATATCTATATTTTTCTATTTATCTTTATAGCTGTTTTTGGAAAATAAACAAAGTAGGCTCCATGGTTAAAGAAAGACAAAATATTCTAAATTACAAAAGTTAGATACAGCTTTCCTACTATTTTGGACACTAAAACTCATTTATTAATTGGGTACTACTTAGATAGATATTAAGTGATTCTGTCTTTATATTGGTTTTCGAAAGTTTGTGTAAAAAAAACATATAATTTTCTACACACACTTAGATGGTGGGGCGTGAAGGCAGAAAGCGACGACGCTGACTCCAGGTGTTCCTACTCCAGCGCCAGCACTCCTCCCCCGGTGAGAACCTTTTACGACTGACAAAAGTTACATATTATTTTAACACATCTTTTCCATAAAAAATCATAATTATTTTTAATTAGACTTAATATCAGATTACGATAATTTGATGCCTTCGATGATTTGTATTCCTACTAGGGTTGCCAGGTAGCTGCCGTACTGTTCCGTGTCTAGTAATTAGGGTTGCCAGGTAGCTGCCGTCATGTTCCGTGTCTAGTAATTAGGGTTGCCAGGTAGCTGCCGTCCTGTTCCGTGTCTAGTAATTAGGGTTGTCAGGTAGCTATCGTCCTGTTCCGTGTCTAGTAATTAGGGTTGCCAGGTAGCTATCGTCCTGTTCCGAGTCTAGTAATTAGGGTTGCCAGGTAGCTGCCGTCCTGTTTCGTGTCTAGAGATTAGGGTTACTAGGTAGCTGCCGTACTGTTCCGTGTCTAGTTATTAGGGTTACCAGGTAGCTGCCGTCCTGTTCCGTGTCTAGTAATCAGGGTTGCCAGGCAGCAGCCGTCCTGTTCCGTGTCTAGTAATTAGGGTTGCCAGGTAGCTGCCGTCCTGTTCCGTGTCTAGTAATTAGGGTTGCCAGGTAGGTATCGTCCTGTTGAGTGTCTATTAATTAGGGTTGCCAGGTAGCTGTCGTCCTGTTCCATGTCTAGTAATTAGACGCCATTCCCCCGGTTATTCTTTTAATAAATAAGAAACAGAACAAAAATAATATTACCAAATGCAGACAGATTTGTCGATGTTAACTACCAAAGTTCATGAAACAACCAAACTAACGAAGTCTATTGGAACCCTAAAAATATTCAGAAAATAACAAGCCTACATTTAAAATGTCCATGTCAGCCTGGATGAGAAATATCCAGGACATGATGAGCCTGGATTTGGTAACCCTAACTCCTGCTTTTTTGGTCTGAGTGGAGAAATGGAGAATGGATATGAGATCGATCGTCTATGTTTTCGTAGCAATAAATATATTATGTAATTAAACATTTGTTTTTTATAACTAGGTCGAGTCTGAGGAGGCTCGTCCGCAGGTGGTCGCGGCGCGGGGGGACAACATCATCGCGGTCGCCAACCCTGCACTCCCGCCACACCCTCGTGCACTCCCCCTCTCCCTGCCGCACCCTGCGAGGAACCACTCCAACTGAACACTCCAAACTTCGACCTCGATAACACCTGAGATTGCGACCATATATGGGATACCTACTTCTTGAACAAACAGTAGTACAGATCAAGACTATCACTGCATTGTGACTTCTGAACTGAAGGAACTGGTGTTAAACTGGCAACAATGAGGACAATAAGCTTCTTTGTGATAAACAAATTAAAGCTTTGAGTAAATTACAGTTATACACGAGTATAATAATTGAGTTAATTATGTTAATTGAGTTAATTATGTTAATACGATAATTGAGTTGTTAGTTGAAGAAGTAAACGGAATGGAAGTTGTTTTTTATAATCTATTTAAGTTTACCTTCTGGTTTACTCTCCCTAATTAAAAACAGATGATTCAATTCCCATAATATAGCAGTGATCGGAAAACTTTGTGCCTTATCACGGGCTTCAACTGTTTTTTAAAAGTCAAGGTCTCAAACTAAAAAGGGGGTAAACTAATAATGCTGTGAACCCGAGGTTTACTATAATATTAGTAAATGAACAAAACCATGTGTAATAATGCTACGGCATGGCATGTTGATTAAACTGCTGCACCTACATCTAGTCAAAAAAAAAAAAAAAATTACTCGACATACTAAAAACCACAGACATTAAATGTTTTCGCTACTCTTCTAAAATCTTATATATTGTACATGCATATTTCTTCTTGCGTCTCAAACTTGGTGGAGTTTAAAAATTAAATGATTTTTTTGGATATCTTCGAAAAAAGCCAAAATTATCCAGATAATACTGGCCGGATTACACTAATACCAGAGTATATCAACTTCTCTTTCGAACATCATGTTTAGTTAAGGCTAACAAATTTAGCGCTATCTCGCTCTGTTAGCCTTGACCAAACATGATAGGGTCCATCCATTTAATACGTCACGCAAATTTCCGTAACTTAAGATCCCCCCCTCCCTTCTTGTCACGCTTTTTTTCCAATGTTAGTATGAAAATTTTGCCTTCGTCACTCTGCATGAACCACCCTCTCCCCTCAGCGCGTGAAGTATTAAATGGATGGCCCACAATCAATAGGAAAATGACTTGATATACTCTGTTAATAGTGTCAATACATTCTTTTTATTTACCTAATAGGCGGGCAGCATTTGAATAAATTTATTATTATCTGACCACACAACAGGGAGCTTATTGGGAACAGTCTCGAGCTATTCTGACTCTGGAATTTGAGAGACAAATGTATGCAAGTAATACATTCGCGCGTTTCGAGAGGTTAGTCAGACTTCCATACATTTTTGTCTCGAATTCCAGAGTTCAAATAGCTATTTCACTTGCATTTCATGACTAAATATGCTTTATGCGAAAATGATAAATACCAATTTATGATAATAACGCGTTAGAATCAGCAAAATGTTTATAGTTGTGTATATTTAGTGCCACGAAGTTTGTATAGAAAAAAAAAACAGATTCACCTTAATATAGCCTATCACATCACATGTCTGTCATTGGTCTATCTATTTGTTTTTTGTTAGCTGAAAGCAATCAAAACTAGAAAGGTAGTTGTGATTGTTTTTATTAATATCATTTTTACAAATTTCCTTTATTTTATATTCCTTATACGTTTTTGTGTATCTATTACTAATGTACGTATGTAAATAGTTATAGTTGTAAGTATTATTGTAATTGTCCCTGAGCTGATGTTAAAGTTAAAAACTTATCAGTAAATATTGCAATAATTTATAAAAATATTTGTGCAACAAATAATCTAAGATAAGATTGAGTTATGAAAGGCATTGTACTTATTACTTTATTTATATATCGAATACATATCTATATAACTCGTTACATATACTAAAATAATAACTAATAAGAATGATATTTAAATAAAGATACGGTATCTACCTTCATATTGTTCGAAATCTAAATTTGATCCGCTGTTACCTACAAGTACCAACGTTAGACGAATGCAACATATAATATGGAACGTGTAAAACAGAGGGAGATAGCTATATTAAGCAAGTGACATGTGACCGAATCAAATAACGATTTGTGTATTATGTGTGTTAACTTAAGAGAATACGATTCGCGGCGCCTCGCAGCGTGCGCCATACAAACGAATTTTCCACTTATTTTTGATATTTACTGACCAAACATTGTGAAACTTTGTAGACATGATCTTAAGTAGAATATCTATGCCGATGGTTTTCCAAAATCCTGAAAAATGTTATTAGCAACTCAAATTAATTGACACCATTTGTATGAAAAATTTGAATCCTTATTATCTATTAACGTATACAATTGAGTAGAAAACTGGCACACTGCAGACTATATATTTATCCCTAGAACATATCTTCAAAATTATGTAATGTTTGATTAGTAAATGTCAAAAAAAGGTGAAATTTTTGTGTATGAAGCACGCTGCGAGTCACCGCGAATCGTATTCTCTTAACTTCGCCGCCTTAGTTTTTGGGTACTAGTACGATATCTACCTCTTTTAATACATACACTATCATCGACTAATAAACAGAACGTGGACTTAATTATTAGGTATAGGCTACTTATTAATTTATTCCATGTTATCCACATTTATAAACCATAATAAAATATAATATAACGTAAACGTGTATATTTGCTCAGACACAAACGTGTGTATTTGCTCAGACAAAAACGTGTATATTTGCTCAGACACAAACGTGTATATTTTCTCAGACACAAACGTCTGCACAAACAAATTTCAAGCAATTAGCGTGATCAACAAGAAGCTTGCTATCGGTGTAAAAAAAAATACCACATTTTACTTTTTTACGATTAAATAAAAAAAAAATCTTTACAGTTTTACAATACCACTATACAATTATCACATACACATATCACTAACAATTAAAAGTATTTAAACCACATTTTTAAGTGCATAAAATATTTAAAAAAAATATCTTACATGTTTTTAATGTGATTATTTATAACTCATCACTTGTCTCAAACTTTGAGAGCACGTCTCTTACATGTGCATGTGCAAAAGTTTGAGAGCACGTCTCTTGCATGTGCATGTGTAAAAGTTTGAGAGCACGTCTCTTACATGTGCATGTGTAAAAGTTAGAGAGCACGTTTCTTACATGTGCATGAGTAAAAGTTTCAAATTCCCACTACACTGACGGGAGCTACTCTTCAAAGGTAGTGCAATGAAACCTGAAAAAAAACATGTGTCATAGCCCCATGTCACATACGCCTCTTTGACTCTGTTTGATAAAGTCAGTTTCAAAATGTATAATTGATAAACTATGATAGCCCTGTACACGTAGACATACACATACGTAAGGGTGTGCATATGTGTGAAGTACGTATGTGTGTATGTGTAAATGCATAAGTCTCTCTCAATGTGTGTATGTGAATGCGTGTGTGCACAAATCAATTACCTACCAAGCCTGTCTCGAAATTTTTTGCACATTTATATATTTATCTATTTACATCCATTAATATATTTATCAATAGTGAAGTTTCTACTTGATACCACTTATCCACTATAAGAGCGATGAGGGACCTATCTCTGGGCGACAAACGACGTATGCACTCCATTGCTAAATTCACGTTTTTTTTCCTTTAATTAATAACATGAAGTGTACATATACATATAAGTAAAACATTCCACCAAATAAAATTTACTAACTTGCTATTTATGTTTAAAAATGTAAATAAAAAAAGTGTAAAACCTAATCATGTAAGTAATGTAAACAATTGTTTTAATAGAATTATAACAATAAAAGTGAGTAAGATCTTGAAATCGTATTTCTGTACTTTATAAAAACCTGTTTTAATCCTAAACTTGAAAATTTTTATTATTAACGATTTGTAAATTAATATTATACCGCTCCAGAAAACTGTGATCGAATCTACAGTTAACTGTGAACAAATAAAAATTATATCGCTACAGATAATTGTGAACAAACAAAAATTATATCGCTACAGATAACTGTGATCAAATAAATATTATATCGCTACAGATAACTGTGAACAAATAAAAATTATATCGCTACAGATAACTGTGATCAAATAAATTTTATATCCCTACAGATAAATGTGATAATTGTGATTTTAATGTGTACGTACCTATCCCCGCGATTTTACTTTCCGCGACCAATACAAACGTTTAAACACGCGTGAAAATTTCAGGTTTCTAATCCAGTTAGTGGGTCTGCGCATTCATAGAAAGGCTGAATTGAAGCAACACATAAATACACATACCTTGCAGGGATATCTTATATGTAAGATTCATTAGCGCGGCAACAAATCATGCGGGTAAAACCGCTGAATACAGCTAGTCTCTTATAAATATGATCTTAAACTTAATAACATACGAGTTTATCTCAAAACCACAGAGTACAGAAACTTGTATAATCAATATGATACGCGAAAACTTATTCCCAGGGCATATCAAAGAATTAAAATAAAAAACAAAGACCCTATCTCTATTGTACGTGTGGTCTTGCGCATAATTTGAATAAAACTTAATCTCAAGCTTATTATAATAATTGCTTTAGCGCATAAACAAAAACACTCCATTGTGTTAAACCCGTAACTTGAATGCGTGCGTCTGTGATCACAAAACGTGTCGTCCTTAACGTTAAGGAGGCGCTAACGTTACAACCACGCTAATGACAGAGCGAGTGCAGAACACAATCTGCGGGATGTGTTCGCGCATCTCATTAAGTGTAGTTACCGACTTGTGTGTGATTGATATGCGTAATATATTGTTTGCGTTCATGAATATTAGGGCCTGGGTACGCAGGTGTCATTCGAACAACTCACAATTTTTTCAGTATGATTTGAAACGTGAGAATTTTTGCTTTGCTTGTCTTAATTTTTTTGTAAACCATTTATGTAATTAAAATTTTATCAACACATTACATTGATATTAATTTTAGTGTTAAAACTTAAATAAATTACAGTATCAAATAAAAAAAATACACCGCTTTCAAAACCCACAAAAAAGTAAAAATAAATATTACACAAAGATATCACATAATATTTTTTGCATTTGACTTCAAGGAGAACAAAAATGTTTCACGTGCGAAAGTTATATTTTTAGTGGGTTTTTGAAGGCGGTGCTTTTTTTTTTTGCTTGTTTGCCACCTTAGTGGTATAAATTCGGTTCATGATCGGAAAAGATACTGGGTAACATACACACAATGAGTTCTGCTAAGCCGCCGTTAAAGCAATGCATTTTTTTAGTGATTGATGTAAACTTTACAGTCAATTTCTTGAAAAAACTGAACCAATTTTGATGAAACTTGCATTGTAAAACGGTACCTAAATTAATAAAATAAAAGACTTAATAAAAACCGATCACTAGCGTGTGAGAAATATCATGACAAACATGCATACATGCATACAAACATGCATACACTTATGAAATTTGGCACATCTATTCAGAAACTTATGAATAAGACGAGTGTAGATATTTAAATATTGCGCAACTCTATCAATATTATTTAAATACGGATCAATTTGATAACCTTCTTTTTATGGAAGTCAGTTGAAAATTATATTTGGTAACAAATTTATTCCAAAAGATTGTACTAGTCGGTTTACAAGGAATATTAGTAAAAAAAACTGTAAGTAGGTATATTTCGTTACAGCTCTACCATCGATAGATCTCTCTGGTAGCGGCAGGTGACTATGACCGGTGAATGACTGTGATTATTTCTATTAGATAGTTAATTGAGGTTGCATCTGTTGAGTAATTGGAACGCAGCTAAAGTGAAAGGGTGAGTCAATTAAATAAATTATTTAGACTACGTTAAATAAATTGGGACATCAGATCGACGGAATTCTAACTTTTACAAAAACAATAAACAACAAAGTAAGTTAGTTAAAGATTAACTAATTTTTCTTAATAAATTATGAAAAAAGTCAAAATTTATAATAATAAAAACTAAGCATTATTTTCTTTTCACAAAGGGTTTGCACTATTTTTTTTTTTGTGTGAACGGAATTTCGTAAAGCACTGACATGAACAGTAAGGATTGTTGCAGGTCAAGACTTGGCTCGAGATCGATCGATCTTTCTTTTTCGAAAGTAATCATTGTAGAAGGGTCATTTTATTCCCACAAATCCTTACGCTTAGTGAAAACAAATCGAATATTCTAAACACTAGGGAACCCTTTCCTATTTTTTCTTCCGAAAAAAGTCAAATATAAGGCCACCTTCGTGAGAACTTCGAAGAGTAATCGTTATTTAAAACTGTAAGGGTGGCGTGAAGGTGAAGTAAAAAATATAAAACGAGAGCGTCAGTCAACTATCGCTGAGGAACATACTTTTCGTCCCATATATTCATAAAGAGTCAAAGGGTTCCTTGATAAGTGCCAGCAAAGTGGGTCATTCCGGCGCAATTAATAACAGTGACAAAGTGATTTTTGAATTTTGTTACTGTTACAATTTTAATTTGAAGGTTTGAACGCAATTCGCTTCAATAAAGTCCTGGCCGGTAATAATAAAAGCTCTCCTGCTGACCCATTAAAAAAAAAACTGGTTGCCTGTAAAGTCGGTATACGGGCGAAAGTTTTACGTGACAACTTGTGCCTTTCACTTTTTATGTCTGTCTCTCTCGCTCTTAGGCGGGCTAACCATGCCGCGTGCCTCTCACTCGCTCTCATTGTGAGCGCATAACGTGAGCGGAGCGTAACGCAGTTTCTTGAAGTGTCACCCGGCAAACCAATTTATAAGACGTTGTCACGTCAAAATATGCGGAACTTTTCGTTCGTTTTTTAATAATTTTTATCAAAGCATTACAGACAATTTCAATTGATTCACACAACTTGAATTAGATATGAGTTCTAGCAGTGAAGGTGAAATGTTAACACCAAAAATCTAAAATTAAACCCAGAAACTGTCATAAACAGTTTACTACCAAACAAATCGAGAGGAAAATATCTAAAAGCCTATGAAAATTTTATTGTAAATTGGGTATGTCAGTATAAATATGTGTCACTTCTAAAAGCAACTCTTATTTATGTTTTTCATAGACGGGGATTAAAAGCAGAGTATGCGACACGGTACCAATATGATTTAACCTTGAGCGATGTACTTTGAATCCCTCGCTACGCATATGATTCTACTCTAGAACCTCACTACGCTCGAGATTCTACTCTAGAGTCCTTAGCTTCACTCTAGATTCAAACAATCTCTCTCGCCCTCAATTCATTATTTTCATCCCTTGTGACACAATCTACTTTTTACTAACACTTATAATACTTTTACTGTTTAATATGGAAGAAGAACTAACATTTAATACTTTTGAAGTTAAAAAACAATTAGACGCAGAACTCGCGTTGATGTCTTTTTTATAAAGCTACGAATTTTGCACATTTCGTAGCTTTACGTAGTTATGGCGTAGACTTGGAAATTATTATCTTAATATCAAATTGGAATACTTATAATATACAAAAATAAATGTTGCTCACTTGGTTAAGTTTAATATACCTAATATAATAATACTAGCTGGTTCCCGTAATACAAACATCCTGTACCCAATTTAACCCGCCCAGGGAATTATTTTGCGAAAATTCTGAAAGACGTCATCTTTATTCATAACTGAAGTCTATATCCCATTTTTCATCTTATCCTCTTAAATTATATCGTTTAACTGAAGTTACTCAACAACAAACATATTCTAGAACTGTTAAAAAAAACAAATGATTTAGGAACAGGCGCAGCAAAAACGGGTTTTGTCAGCCGATTAAATATTCTATTGCTTTTTTTTTCGGCGACCCCTTTGTGATATGATCACGTCTCGTATAAGTGATTCACTGTATTTTACGAATTTTGTTTAAATCAAAACTTGAGTGTATGTTGTATGTTGGCACTATTTTAATGAATTACACTTGTTTTTGGGAAGAACACTTCTCTACGCTTGTCTTACGAGATTCATTTGCATATTGATGTAAACAGGTAGTTTTAGCTGGTTTTTTTAAGGCTTGAGAATTTTACTCACCATTTCCAAAAATATCTCGTTACAAAGTAATGGTTTTTCCTCGAACAATATTGCTGACGTATTTTTAGCGCAGTCTTTTGTAGGGGTTGTCGTTGGATAGGCCATAAAATGTATTTAAAAGTCTAAGTTATCTACTTAATTAAATAGTGAAGAAATGCGCTACAATTTGTAAGTTCGTTTGTTACACACTGTATGAATAAAATCTATTTTTCGGCTGAGGTCAGGGTATGTCAGGTTTGTCTGTTACGTCTCCACACTTAAACCGCTGAACCGATTTAAATGAAATTTGGAATGAAGATAGTTTAAGTCCTGGGAAACGACATAGGCTGCTTAAAAACGTTAAGTGTGAGTCTTTTTTTTACTATAATTGAGTAGTTGCTGTTAATATCCTACACCGATAACCGAATTTAGGGCGGGTGGAACCGCGAACAAAAGCTAGAGATAAATAACTCCAGCAATTAGACTAAACGAATATATTACTTTCACAGTTGTGACGCCACACATTGAATCAATTAATGCAATCAAAGGGCCACGCCACATACATTTTTACCAAGTTCTTGTAACGTTTCAAAATTAAATACTGAAGGAGTCGACTTTAACAAAAAAAACATAGTTACAAAAAACTTTGATAAAACTACATTTTGATAAAACTAATAATTCGTTGGAGAATGAGATAAATCTGGCAGGTGACTGTTACTTTTTCTAATAATTAATCAAGACAGCACCTGTCTGGTAATTACCTACGAACACAGTCAAAGGGTTTTTAAATACAATAAAGAAATTAGGATGCATTATTAAATGGAAATGTGTTTTTTAAATTTTTTTTGTTACAATTAAGTAGCTTTCTGTCGAATAAACTTTTTATTTAAACGTTTTCTTAAGAAAAACTTAAAACAAACAAAGTTAATTTTTACTTTTAATTTAATAATAGGTACAAGAGGAACTATATTTCACAAATGAGTCCTGCTAATTAATAAAGATGGCGGACAAAAATCTCTGTTTTTGTTTGAATTATGATGGTCTCCATCGGCAGAGAATTCACCCTCACACCTTAGATTAGAACCTTAACGCAACTTAAGGTTTCTCTAGGGACTCCAATATGAAGTTCTTTAAGAAAAGATTAACTAGATTTTAAAAAAGCCGGGAGCGCGCGGGTGATGCTCCCTGGTGTAGCAAACGTCGGCGATCGCTTGGCATCAGACAGAGGGTGAATTTGTCTGCCACCTCAATGATGTAATTATTTCCATATTTCTCGGGTCTTACACGCGAACAACCATCCATCTTTTTGGTTCATCACAGCTTGTACAACCTAGTCGAAACGTCGAGAACCAAAACGGTAAAGTGTTTGTTTGCATGTAAGACCCGAAAATATGTAAAGTGGGAAAAAATATGTCTGAGATCACGCCCCAATGCTCTATCTTTACACCGCTTGTCATCGGCAGGAAATTCGCCATCACTTAACATCACGCAGCAGAGACGCTTAACATTACGCAGGCCTTAAGCTCTTCTATCATCATGATGAATAATATTTAGCCAATATTTTTAAGAAAATATTGTTAATAGATATGCATGGAGATGGCATGACATAAATGTAACAATACGTCCGCAGGCTCAGCAAACTTTTTTATTCACTTTGGTTTTTTCTATGGGTAGTTTATTGCAATTAATCAAAATCAGTGGTGCTGCTCCCAAGAAGCCTATGTCTATGCCACAAGTGTAGCCTATAACATAGGCTAGTCAAATATATTAACATAGGCTAGTCAAGTGCGCTCGCCCCGTATCGCCGCGTACCGCATCTCACGATTGCTCTGTGTAAACGACTTCGATGGGCGACTGTATAAATTAAATTAATGTTAAGGTAGTGCTTAATACCATAAGAATCCATACTAATATTATAAATGCGGAAGTAACTGTGTCTGTTTGTTACCTCTTAACGCTTAAACCGCTGTAACGATTAAGATGAAATTTGGCATGGAGATAGTTTGAGTCCCGGGAAAGGATATAGGCTACCTGAAAACATTAGGTGTTACAATTAAAATCCTATACTGGGGTTGGTATTACTGGGTCAGAAAAGCTTGTTGCACTATACTTATGTACGGAAGGAATTTCTTTTAGTTAACTTGTGCTATTTATACATTTGCTAAAAGTTCAAACGTTTTTTGTCCCGATATTTCTTTTACCTGAGTTGAGGGGTGGAGCTATAATTTGTACACCCCATTTTTTTCTTTATATAAAAAACAGTGCATTGGCCGAGACATTCTGAGGGTGGCAATTTTTTTTTATCGAGAGGCAACTTGGAATAATATTTTTCCCGCTAGCACATGAACGGTAACCCGTTTCGTTTCACAAAAGCAGGGGTCCCGCTTTTGTTAAAATAAATCTACATAAAAATGTACTTTTTTTAGCAACAACACAAAATAAGTAATAGGTAACAGTTAAAAGGATTACTTTACCGAAATGAAAACGGCAGTTTGTTTCCTGCAGCACATGTTGTCATGCAATTTTAGAGCATCGGATTTTGCCCGGATACTTCATACACAGATTATATAATACTATACTAGTACTTCATATATCCTACTCCCTTGCAGCCTAGTTGGTAGTGTGGCCGGCTGCTATGCAGAGGGTGTGGGTTCACGCCCTGGACAAACATTTATGTGATAAAAATTAGTATTTGTCTGAGTATGGGTGTATTTATGTATGTATTTACAAAAAAAGTAGGTATATAAGTATTTGTATCCGTTGTCTGGTTTTCATAATTAAGCTTTACTTAGTTTGGGACCAGATGGCGCTGTGTGATATGTCAAAAAATTATTATTATTATTGTAAGTTACACTTATAAAAATGTGTCAAACCACAATAGACAAGTAGGTATCAATAACCGACAAGTAGGTATCAATAACCGACAAGTAGGTATCAATAACCAACAAGAAGATATCAGTGAAATATATATTTTCTAAGTAGATTTTCAAGAACACTTTTAAATCTTCAGAATTAAAGTAAGTAACTAGTTACTTTACAATACTGGTTTCTACTAATAACCCTTTTTCAAAAATATAACAAAGGTTATTTTTTGTTATAGCACCTACCTACATAAAACATTGTTGAAATACTTTATAACTACAGTATACAAATCTAACTTTATCAAACTGACTGAGTTTCATGCTAGGGTCTAAGCTGAATGCTGAGTGGAGAGAGTGATCCAAAGGTCATAGTTGCGCACTTTATTTTTTACCATTGACTACAAGAAAATAATAGTTCTTTGAGGCTATTATCAGATCCTGGACACCACCTAGGTGGTGGTGGATACCTTACTTCAAGTCAAGGACAAGTGTCAAGATAAACCGGATTGCGGAATGAGTTTCTTGCCAAGGTTTTCTCTAATTACTACAGTATGGGGTTCTTCAAGAAAGAAGTTATTAGATATTTGAAGGGTCGGCAACACGCGAGTGATACCCCTGGTGCTGCAAGCGTTCATAGTAGTGAAATAGTAGACAATAAAGGGACAGTTACCATATTATTTCATGATTACCGAGGTTATATTTGTATGGATTTCCAAGATAATGCGAAGATAGCAAAAAATAATTACATTTGTTTTGGACAAAAATATGTAACGTATAAATTTAATCCAACAGTTATTTATTACCTACTTATTTTTTATAAAAACCCACACTTAAGCATATATCATAATGATTTAAATAGTATGGGAAGCCTAAAATAACAATTTAGTCGGTATTCTATCCGTAGGAACTCAAGAAAAAAATGTTTCTCATCGTTCCGTAGCCACGAAACTAAAAAATACATCTTCATAATCGAAAAAAAAACGCACTGAGAGCGTCGTCTAATGTCTAATGCAAATTTCTTTTTTTTTTACTAGCAATTACCGCAACAAGCAAGGGTTTGGCCAGACGCTGATCCTTTTGTTTTTTTTTCTCGTAGCCCTTTCGCAAAATGGTCACGTAAAATATTTGCATATTTGCCTAAATTAAAAGCGGAGTGTGTGTCGGTATTTTTTTGCCGAATCACACGTTTTTGCCGGGACCGGTTGAACTAACCTTGTGTTGTGAGTGCATATTAATGTAAAAGAGTAGGATTAGTCAAATCATTCCTTTTGTTTAGGTTTGGGAATCTCTTAAGAATATAAGATTAGGTTTTTTGGAGCCACAAAAAACCTAATCTAATATTCTTAAGAGATTCCCAAACGCGTAACTATTTGTTTCTAAAATAATTTTACATTTTAAATAAACGATGCCAGCTGATATCCGTGGTGGGTTGACTAAAGCAACTGTTGTGTTGCCTCGCAGAAGAGTAAATTCAGTTAATTGAATCATAAACTTAATCCATAAATTTGAATTTATAAAAGTCCGTCATTTAAAACATTCGGTCAAATGCAATCAACCTAAAGTTCTTTTCTTAGTTCAGAAGTTTTCAAACGTAAACTTTTGAAGTCAGTTCAAAAGCCGAACTTTGAAATTGATCCACAGTGCTTTGTGTTCACATGTCGCATCTAATCAGCACTTCCATACTTATACATATATATATCTACAGGTTAACTTCTACCTAGAGTAGTATTTAAATTGGATGACGATTATTAGTAGGTATACCTAGTAAGTTGCGTGTGTGAGTTGTAAATGTGATTAATTTAATGTGTTAAACCTTGTTAAGTAGTTATTTTTATTAATTAAAAATAATAACTAAACTCTATGATATTTAAAAAAATTAACATAAAAAGTTAGAATTTTCCTAATACTGCCTACTGAAATAGTTTTTACAAGGCTAATTCTTATATCAACTAGTTAACTTAAATAGAATAACAACTATAGTACCTACGTAGGCATAAATATGTACGATGGTTATTTGTTATGTTAAGCTGCAGGTTTTATTTAGCGTGAGTGCTTTATATATCGAAGTACCTGGAAGGCCAAGCTCTGCTCGTTTTTTTAACAACGCCATCTATTATCAAGCAGCTTTAGTGTTGCTTAAAAACGACATCTATTGTCAAGTAGCTTTAGTGTAGCTGTGTCGGTGATAATTATAGTATAAGTACTCGCCAATAGATGTCAGGAAGTCATATTTTTCAGTTTATCATTTCCTGAAAACATGGATAAAAATGAAACCTAGCTAGATCGATTTATCGCCCCCGAAACCCCCCGCATACTAAATCTCATGAAAATCGGTGAGCCGTTAATTGAGTTATTGTGCAAGTGTATTGTTGCACCTCAGCAGCATGACGACACGTACACCTATGTGGCCAGGATTGTGAATAATCGAATCCGCCCAAGACCTTACGATGCAAAATTATTGGGAAAAGGTTACGTTTAGTAGTAGACATAAACAGTGATAACGAAAATGAAGCATTCAATTAATATTGTATTTAGCTATTAAAATGTTTAAGTCTGCTCCTTAGAGAAGGAGGTTTAGGCCATAGTCCAGTACGCTGGCCTAGTGTGGTTTAACGAACGTTGTCGCGCTAGTAGCCATTCCACTTTCCGCGTTTTCCAGCCTACCTCTGACTTACATATAATGACCGACGTTTTCACTAGCGCTCCGAAGCACAGAGAGCTCGGAAAAATTTCACCTATCCAATGATTGACCACATCCGTCATTTGTTTCTGATAGACGTATATGACTGCGCCATGAGCTATGCACACAATAAATCCACCTGTCTTTAAATCAAACAACCAATAAAATATCAATTGTATTTAATAAATACACCAGGAAAGGTCATAGACCTTCTGTGGTTAAACTAAATTATAATGACAATAAATCAAACAAATATCATCCATATTGGCTTGTAATAAGAGTTAGACAAAGTGAAACTTTAGTAAAGTATAATTGTAGTTTGACGGTGAGTTGTTATTTGTGGAACACGGTACCATCTGTCTTAAGTCTTACAGCTGTCGATCATTATCGCGGGTGACCATTGTTTAAATCAGGGCGAACGGGAAGGGGTTAACATTTTTTTTCTTTTCGACAGTTTACCTGATTTTAAAGAAAAAAAAACAAATAAAAAACGGCCAAGTAAGAGTAGAGGTGTCGCCGTTGTTCCAACTTACACTTAGCCGGTATTTTTAACGATGAAAGGAACAGAAAGTGTAAACTTGTGATTAATTAACGATTATCACACATGTTTCCACCAAACTTGATATTTGTCACGCTTTCTTTTTCTTTTCTAGAAATAAGCGTAGTGTAAATTTTTATAACGTTATTTTAACACCCTGGTGCCACCTGTTAAAGAGTTTTAAAAATATAGGCGTCAGTTGTTCTTTGCCGCCATTTTGTTGCATTGCTGGCAGCAAAAATAGATAAAAGCTACAAGGGTGTGTTATATTTCTTTTTAATTGTTACTTTACTTTTATTTATTTATTTTACCATCGAAAATAACAATTGCTTTATAAAATTAATCATCATTAGATTTTAAATTCAACCTCCAATTCACCCTCCACCTCCTACCACTTACCTATCTATAACGTTAATACATCGTTAAATTGATAGAATTGTTTTCGTAAGAAGGTAGTGAGGTAGGTTCCATATTGACTCACATACAATTTTTTCTCCCTTCATAATTTTGTTCTTCATATATTTTTTTTCATACATTAGTAATTCTCTTTTCGTTTCTCATAACAATCATTATTCCGAAAATGTTTACTCATAATGACATCACTGAAACTGTATGTTTACTAATAATATTTATTTACGAAAAAATTATAATTCCCATACTTAACAGTTCCTATACTAAACAGTATACATAATAATTAGGCCGACAAAGTGGTAAACAAGAAGCTTATATGTTGATGACACCAATATAAGCTTCTTGCTGGTAAAATAAAATTAAAAAAAATATATAATAAAAACCGGCCAAGTGTGAGGCGGGCCATAGCCATTTACCATCTTAAATAACCGTTACAGTGCCATATAGCTATTATTGGGCGAAACAGTAACATTTTTTTGGAAACTATATTTAAAGTTAAGCAACTTCAGGCTTGGTTATAATTAAATAGGAGACCGCTTGGCGGCGAACTTCTTGTTTTCGTTATTGTTTGTAAATTACGTTAATGGTAACCATCGGTACGCCAGTCCGACTTACATTTGGCCGGTTCTTAACTCCTAAATCGCCTAACAGAGGCGCTAGAGTCAACTTATCACTACTCGCACCGGGATCGCTGCTACATAATTCGAAATTAGTATTTTACAGCGATTATCGCAAAATATGAGGCTCTCGCGCTACGATCGCAAGATTACATAATTATTATTTGTTGTTCCACATCTGTGGTGTATTATTTTGGAATTAACGCGAGAGGTATTTGCAAGAACGCCTAAATTATATTAATCTCATTGTTATTTTATCGTAACAACATCATTAAACATAAAAATCTGATTATAATGCAATACTAGGACATAGACCATTTATTCCTTTACAAAATATTTATGAAATAAATGTATGTATAAGTGTGTTAGTATTATGGAATTTCGGATCAAACCACAAATTAAACAGATTACTAGCATTTGCCTGCGGTTTCAACCGTCCTACATTTGGTTATAGGTGTAGGATTTCAACGGCAACTCCTCAATTATAGAAAAAAACCGACTCACACTTGACATTTTCAAGTAGCCTATGTCCTTTCTCAGGATCCCTGCCTATTAGAAGGAGATAAGTGAGACTCCGACTGCAGCGCCATCTACCAGGTCCATTTGTAAATTCAAACCTTGCAGGGAAATACTCGAACGTACACAAAAAATATCATTAAAATCGTACCTGCTGTTTAGGAGAAGAGCAGTGCTACCTACCGCATCCAATTGTGTTGACATTAAATATTCAGACAAAATTTCACCCAAATCGTTCCAGCCGTTTAGGAAGAGTTAGGTGACAAACCCACGTATAGAAGATTTATACGTAGCAAAAAAACCGACTTACTCTTGACCTATGTCCTTTCCCGGGACTCAGACATCTTAATCCGTACAGTGGTTTAAGCGTGAAGAGGTAACAGACAGACAGAGAGAGTAACTTGAAAATTTATAAAATTAGTATGGATGTCCAACGGAAAACAAACAATGCAACGGAGCAAGATAGCTTTATGCAAAAACTTTGTAAAACTTTGCGCTATCTCACGTCTTACTACGTCACCAGACACGGCAGTTCAGACAATAGTAAAACCACAGACCTAGGATTTTTACGCGGGTAAAACAGTTATAAAAAGTTCACCCAAATGTAGTTCACGGTATCATTTTCAGCAATTCAATTTTAGACCCTCTGATTGAACTTTTTTTTTTATTGGGGTTTATAAACAATTACATTCAAAAATTATAACATAAAATAGCAACATCTCAACAAACAAGCATAAATGTAACCTACACCATAAACCACAGATAAATAATAACAGAATAAAGTAAGCAGATATTAACAGTCTAGCTACCTGTATATTATTATTTTTTATTTCCTATTTTTATTTTTTTTAGGTATTGATAACTTTTAAAAGAAACAAAACAAAATTTTTTTTTAATAATACAGGAAAAAATAAATGAAGAATTAACCTGAATAAAAAGCTACAGTACAAAGCAGATATATGATCAATAATTTAAACTGTATAACATTTTTTTTCTTAAGGTTCCTTCAGATACATAGAGAATATCTACGTCCTTATTAAACTGACTATTGTAAGATGCGACAGCACGACGTAGTGGCGCGCGCTCACCAACGTTGGTGCGGCATCGGACCACAGCAAACAGCCTATGAGGGCGCGCCTCACGTTGAGGACAACTACGAGTGGGCACACTATAACACAAGCTGTTATTTAACTCAATACAATCAAATTTGTTATGACAGAGTTTATAAAAAACTAGTAATTCTAGAAATGTTCTTCTTGATTTTAAATCCCAAAGTTTATAAGTATTTATTCAAGAGTTGTGAGTTTACCAAGTAGTTTGTCGGCGTATAATAGATATTTGGTATGGTTAAAACATCTACTAATATCATTAATGAAAATGATCCTTGAGGTACTCCAGATGTGATATGTACATACTCAGATGAAATACCATCTAAATCTACTCTTTGTGTGCGATTTGTGACATATGACTTGAACCACCTCCACAAATTACTTCGGACTTAAACTATAAGCAATTTTATCCAATAGAATTTTATGATCCACCCGGAACTGTTTGTTTATTATTATCAATGTTACTAAATAAGTCTATAGTATAAACTAAAAAGTTTGTCACTGTAGATATATTTTTAAAGAAACCATGTTGTTCAGCTATTATATATATCTAGAGTCAGATCATTGTGGACAGTTAGTGGTTTTAGAAAGAAAGAATAGTATTACTAAAAAGGAAATTAAATTTATACCAATAACAACTAAACGGGTTGAATCATTTAAATCTAACTTAATGCATAAACTTCCAGATTTGCTTTATAATGGCGACCCAAATGATATGTACAATACTGTTCTTGACACTATTACTACAGAGTATAATAAAATATTTACTGCAAAAAAGAAACTTATTTCCAGTCGCTTTAGTTTTAGTGAATGGGCTACCCCAGGTATTCATAAAAGTAGGCGTAAACTGTATGAATTATATAAAGAAAAAACATATAATAATAGCCAAATATTTAGGGAATATTTAAAAAAATACTCAAAAACCTTTAAAAAGGTCTGTCTTGTTGCAAAAGCAATTCACCTCAGACATAAAGTAAAAAATTCAACAAATAAAATAAAAACTACATGGAACATAATAAATAATGAAACTGGTAAAGCTAGGAATTCTTGTCAGGACTTTGAGTTGATTGTAGATGATGCTAGTTTTAAAACAAATTCTAAGGTAGCAGTTGCCTTTGAACAGTTTTTTAGGAATATCCCATTCAAAACAACTGAACATCTAAACTCAAGTCCAATCTTAGCAGAAAAATTATTAAAAGCTAGTTTTCCTGAATGTAACGTTCCCTTTGTATTTAAAAACATTAGTCCTACAGATATCATTAATACATTTAAAACATTAGAATTTAAAAACACCACAGACCTTTGGGGACTTTCTGTAAAAACTATAAATTCAATTATTCATGTTATAGCACAACCCTTAGCCATTATATTTAATAGTTGTGTTGATAGTGGTGTGTTTCCTGATGAGATGAAACTTAGCAAAGTTATACCTCTTTTTAAATCAGGTAGTTCAACAAATCCTAATAATTTTCGGCCTATTTCAATACTACCTATACTCAGTAAAGTTTTTGAAAAAATCATACTTTGTCAAATGTTAAGCCATTTCTGTATTAATGAGCTACTTAGTAGTAAACAGTTTGGCTTTATGAAAGGCCGTTCCACAACCGATGCAAGAGTGGCACTATTAAAAAATATATATAAGGCCTGGGAGGATTCGCATGACGCCCTTGGAGTGTTTTGTGATTTTTCTAAGGCATTTGACTGTGTTCAACATGAAAATCTCATCAGTATGGTATTAGAGGCAAAGCTCTCGACCTTTTGACATCCTATATGAGTAGGAGAGTACAGAAAATAGATGTCAACGGTGAAAGATCTCCGGGATCAGCAGTCACTATAGGAGTCCCTCAGGGCTCAATTTTAGGTCTTTTTCTATTTCTTATTTACATTAATGATCTCCCATATAATGTAAAAAACCATGACATTGTCTTATTTGCTGATGACACCTCTTTGCTTTTTAAAGTTAAGAGACAACAGACATGTTATAATGAATTAAATTATGCCCTTTCTAAAATTGTAAATTGGTTTAACGCTAATAATTTGTTACTTAATGAAAAAAAAACCAAATATGTTAAATTTACATTACCAAATGTTAGTCAGAGACAGACATGTATTAATATTAATGGCGAGCAATTAGAACTTGTTAATTCAACAATCTTTCTTGGCATAATGCTGGACTCCAAACTTCAATGGGGTCCTCATATTCATAACCTAGCCAAAAAACTTAGCTCTGCTGTGTATGCGATCAAGAAAATAAGACAATTGACCGATGTCGATGACTGCAAAAACAGTATATTTTAGCTATTTCCATAGTTTAATGTCATATGGTATCCTATTGTGGGGTAGCGCTGCTGATGTAATTACAATATTTTTGTTACAAAAAAGGGCAATTCGTGCTATTTATAAATTAGGATCTAGGATATCTCTGAGGGATAGGTTTAGGGAAGTAAAAATTTTAACTTTAGTGTCGCAGTACATATATGAAAATCTTTTATATGTACATAAAAATATCAATAGTTTCAGCAAGAAAAGTGACGTTCACAAAGTAAATACTAGAAGTAAAAATAAGCTGTTGGTGCATGATACACGTCTACACAAAATAAGTAACTCTTTTATGGGGCAATGTATACACTTTTACAACAAAGTTCCCAATAAAATTCAAAATCTATCAATAAGTAAATTTAAATCTTTTATCAAGCAGGTACTTTAAGGCATACTACAATATTTCAGACTATGTAAATGATAAAAATCCTTGGGACTGATGATGCTCAATTACAGGATGCATAGGTAAACCAAATTAAAATGGAAATAACATAAAATTGTACGACTAAAAATCTTTTATTTAAAACATTAATTGTATTTTAGTTTATTTGTATTATTGATAGTGTTTTTAAAAGAGTAACTATCGAGTTTCTTGCCGGATTCTTCTCGGTAGAAATCAACAACATTGTGAACCGGCGGGAAGGTTCAAAAAATAATATTTTATAACTTTGACGATTCAAAAGTGATTGTAAAATCCTTATTTGAATAAACCATTTTGACTTTGACTTTGACTATTAATTTATGGTGTAAAATGGGGTATATTTCATTATGTATAATCCTTTCAAAAAGTTTTGACAGGCTGGAGATCATGGATATGGGACGGTAATGGTCAACTTTTGCCAAGGATCCATTTTTGTGAACAGGGACAACATTAGCAGCTTTCCAGATTGTAGGCATGGAACCCTCAGATAAATATAAATTAAACAGTGTGGCAATTGGTACGCACAAGATATCTGCAGTATTTTTTAGGAAGATTGGAGGTACACCATCCGGTCCCGTCCCTTTTGTCACGTCTAAGCAGCGTAAAGCTTCCCGAACGATTGTAGTAGTAATATTAATGTTATGTATATTCAAGTCTCATGTGTTATTAATTACATTTTGTTCGACGGAATAATCTTCAGGCAATATAGAAGCTGCAAACTCAGAGTGAAAGTATGAAGATAATAAATTGCATACTTCCTGCGGATTGTTTGCAATTACCTTGCCAATACTCCATAACATTAGGTATGGCGCTTTTTTTTCTGCCATTTCTAAAAAAGTTCAAAAATACTTTGAATTTTTGTGTATATTAGTTTCCACTGTATTTAAATATCTTTCATAACTGAGTTTGGATATTTTTTTAAACCGTGCTCTGTATACAGAAAAAATTCGTAATCAGATTTGTTTTTTATTTTTTCCATTTGGTCCAGGCCTGGCTGGCTGGTTTTCAAATAAATGTATGGGAGAAGGCGTAAACCAATTATGATAAGAGCTTTCAAATTTTCGTTTATAAGGAACATATATTTTTATGCATCCATATAAAATTTCATAAAATAGAGATACTGCTGCTTATGGGGACAGATTATTAAATAATTTATTCCAGTTTTGGTTTTGCAAGTATTTATTAATGTTTAGATAGTCAGCTTTGTGAAAATAATTGGATCTATAATTGGATGTACGCATCATAGGCGAGTCATTAAAGGGCATGGAGACCGTAAACGGCGGGTGATGCGGGTCAGGTGGTACAAGAGGTGAGCACACAGCATTCCCTATACAGTCTGGTGTATTAGATATAAACAGGTCAAGTATTTTATTATTTGTATTTCTAAATTTATTAATTTTTAAGATTGACATAAAATTCTCATAATATATAGGTATGTTGTAAGTATCATAATCGAACCAGTCCAGATTACATAGATTATAATCAATGTAATCCGCCCCAAGTAGCTGCTGTAGGTTTTCAAAATGCCTTGCATATATATCTGGGTGAAGCCTAGGAGGTATATATATATATACAGCACTTATTAAGTGTTTCTGGTACCGACCTGTAGGTATCTCAATAAAAACTTGTTCCACAGATGGCACGGACTGTAGCGCGAGCGCGGCGGCGTGCACGCAGCGCGTAGCCCCTAGCTCGTGTCGCATCAGTTAAAATTATTACATCAAAACAATTAGATAATAAACAGTAATGACATCTCTATGATCTGCGAAGGTAAAAGCAGAAATAAAAATTATAATATAATATTTCCCAATTGCTAATGACCCTTTTAAAATAGATAAGCTTTGGTAATATATATAATAGGAAAAAAATCGCATGTAAGTTTCTCTTACGTGCACACCAAAATGGCTGACTCAAGATAGGTGCTATTTTGTTGAATTTTTTTTTTGTTTACGTATGCCTTAAGACTGGGGTATACGCCAACGACCTTGCTCGTTTGAGCGAAGCTAGTAAAAATGCACCCCGCGCGACCCATCAACCTATTTACGCAGTCGAACTTAATCTCGTCGCGCCGCGCGCCGGCGGGCAGTAAGATATTTTAAACGCAGCCTATAAGAATAGGGCCCGCATACGCTGCAAAAATTTAGGACAAGTTAAAGTAAATGTTAAATTATGATTCAAATTAGACAGTGTGATTTAGAGTTATTTAAGAATCCATACTATTATTATAAATAAAAAAGTGTGTCTGTACGTTCGTTGGTTTCATAACAGCATGAGAGCTAGGAAACGACAAGATTTTTTTGCTCAGATTTTTTTTTATCCTGACTGAGACGAACATGCAGGAGCATTTTTTTTTGCATTCTTACACGACTGCCCAAAAAAGAAGTGTAATGTTTTAAGTGTTCATGTAGGTATGTATGTACGTATGTTTGTGTTTTTCAACAAGCTTACAGTCCACCTGATGTAAAGCGGTCACCGTAGCCTATGGACGTTTGCAATACCAATCTAATCACTCCTTTCTTGAAGAACCCCATGCTGTAGTCCCTGGAGAAAACCTCGGCAGGGAGTTCATTCCATAACCTTAACACACTATGTATCAATTCATTTCAACTGTCTAGCTATCACGGTTCATGAGATACAGCCTGGTGACAGACGGATGGACGGACAGCGAAGTTTTAGTAATAGGGTCCCGTTTTTACCCTTATATATATAGAATTTAAAATAAAAACAATAAAATATCTTTTGGCTTTAAAACAATTAAATCAATTTATTGTTTCATAGTAATGCAATTACCCATGTGCATTGCAAATATTTTTTTTTTTTAAATTGGGTGCAATAGTATTTTTTTCATTAATTTGTGTGTGACACGTTTTGAATAACAGCATTTGGTTTAGATCTGATATGAAAAAATAAATAAAAATATAGCTTAAATGGTTCAAATACACTAAAAAAGCCCGACCAAGTGCGAGTCTGACTCGCGCACCGAGGGTTCCGTACAAGTCCCGCATAGATCTTTATTTAATTTTAATTAATTTAATCATTTTTAAATTGAATATACAACTAAATATTCAAATATTCTGTGAATATATCAAGCGTCTACCTGTTGCCGTTATTAATATTGAGGAAATACGGCAAAAAAACCACGTTTTTTGTATATTTTATTCTGTTTTTAGTATTAATTGTTATAGCGGCAACATAAATACATCATCTATCAAAATTTCAACTGTCTAGCTATCACGCTTCATGAGAACAGCCTGGTGACAGACAGACAGACGGACAGCGGAGTCTTAGTAATAGGGTCCCGTTTTTACCCTTTGGGTACTGAACCCTAAAAAGTACAAAAACATAAAACTATTTGGAATAAAAAGGGTTTTTATATGTTATGAAATCCTTTCAGTTATCCCTATGGAGTGAAAATCAGTTCACCTCATTGCTTCGTTGCAACGTAAAGGTATAAATAGTTCTTTTCTTGCTTACGACTTGATATTAATTTTTTTTATTTTTAAATCAAAACGTGGTCATATTAAAACCTTTATCAAGAATTGATATAGCCTATGTTACTATGGAATGGTGTAAGTTTCTAATGTGAAATATTTTTTATAATCGATTCAATAGGTGGCAGAGCAGAGTCCTGCGTAGCCCGCAGTACGTGGACCCATACGTGCCAACAAACAAATTTTACCTCTTTATAATATTATATTAGATTAAATATGTAGTTTTAATTAAAATTTACTTAACATTTTACAAAACTGCATGTAGGTACCTATCTTAATTTGGTTGGATGTTAGATGGTCGGTATTATCGGAATTATCTATACTACCAGTGACAATACCAATAGGTACTGACATTCTATATATAATAGGCGAGTTTTTGTACCTTTATTTTTGTTCTAGAGTTTTGCACTTTGTTTAAAAAAAACGAATAGGTAGTAAAAGTTTCTGAGGTTCTATTTTGATAAAAACCTAAAACTTGTAAAAAAAAGATGTATGATGACAAATTTCTAATATAATTGTCACTTACGTCAGCGTCGACAAAATACCGCGGACTTTGTTTCTTTATCAAGTAGATTTTATTGTTACCTAGGTAGGTACCTATCTACCACACTTTATCTGTCGGCTAGTACCTAAGCTATGCGGATCAGTAAAATTCTGTAAATAAAAATGCGAAAATACAAATCAATAAATAGGAACTAGGCCATTATGTTTTTTAGTCTTCTTTTTTCGTCTTCTGTTACATATTTTTCGTAAAAAAGATTCTTGTTTGTTACCCATTGTTATACTAAACTTAATAAAAATGAATAAAAAAGTTACGACTAAATTCGTGGCCAATTAATGTTTGTAATAAACACTATACACAAATAATAATTTATAACTAGTAGATACGAGTAAGTATGTACGTAAAAATAAATTAAAAGTTAATTTTAGACGTCCTAAAAAACTAAAAGTGTCCTCTCACAGTAAGCCGCAGTTGCACCAATTACCTAAAAGCTTAAAAAAAAAAACGGGTTGCACTCCGGGAGTGCCGGCAGAAGTGAAAACATACTCGCTATTTACTTCCCATCACTTCTTATCCATATTTATTTATTAAAAATAATAACTTTTGTTTATTTACTTTTTTGACGTTGTATATTTGACAGCTCAATTTGTCATAGAATTAAAATCCCATATCCAACCTCCCTGTACTACTCATAATCGCCATATACTAAAAACTAACCTAATGTAAATAAAGGTCACGTGTCCTAACGCGAGTGACATCTTACGAATTTTCGATCAGGACACGTGACCTGACGCGAGTTTAACAGTTTTTACCCATCACAAAAAAAGTGCACAGCGCCGCTAAAGAAGTTTTCACTTCAAAAACACTGTTCCTAGCACGACGTAAACGCAAAACATACGCATCACTGCAGTGAGAGATCGAGCGTCCGAAACACAACTTTTGACTACGACCACAGGCCGTAGAAAGAAAAACAAAAGCAAGCTAGAGTCAGTTCACGCGTACTCACATAAGGTTGAATTTTGCAAATCAAGCCTGTATTACTTTTATATTGCATGGAATAATTTCGCTCGTATTTGGGTTTTTATTTTATTAAAAAGAAAGTAGACACTGTATCAAAATTCTGTTCGATTCTATGTAGAATATATAAAAATATCTTTCCAGTGCATAAAAAAAATGATATGATACCCTTACAAATTATCGAGATCTTCGACAAGTAATCTTATTTTGAAGCCTTTTTTGCGATTTTTTTTCTTAAATTCTGATGTCCTTTTTCAAAATACTATTCGATTGTATGTTTAGATTATGTTTTTCCCTAGCCTATGTATTTTTTTCAGCTCTGTAATTAGTGCCACTTCTTCAATATAGAATAAGTAGAATAGACCTTTTTAGAGAATTGCGCGTAGATCGTCGTCTTAACGACATTTTGTGTAGCGCCCACGGGTTGAGATAAATATGTATAAAAAACATTTAAAAAAAATAAGCACGAGAAAAACCGCGGGCAACAACTGTATGTAGATACGCCTAGGCCAACTTTAGTAGTAGTCATACGTGTTATGAAAAAAAAGCTGCACTTTGTGATGGAAGCAAGCCGCTTTGCCATATTTGCCGTATTTTGGGAAGTGGCGCCATCTCTATTCCTAAGGGATGAAACTTTGGGCGCCGGCAAAAACGCTTATTTTGGTCCCTGCTATCACTGTGCAAAGTGGCTTGCTTCCATCACAAAGTGCAGCTTTTATCACAAAAATCGCCATAACACCTATGACTATAGCCAAACTATTGTTATGCATATTAGTTTGGTTTCATGTATAGCATAATAAATACAAAAAACAGTCAAACCAGCACATATTGTATACTATGTAACTTATTGTTATATACGCATTTTGTCTAATAGAACTGACAAGATTAAAACAGAAATAAGTGCCCACTGAAAAAGATGTTATATTTCCTATTACTAAAGTACATAAATACCTTTTTATCATTATAGTCATCTTGATATAAATCTGTGTAGTTAAATTTGCTAACACTAAAATATATTTACTAATATTTATAACAACACCATTATGACTATGCACTGATTTTTTGAAGATCCGAAAACGAGCGCACTGCCACTGCCATGACCGGTGATGTTTCATCCTTACGTACGAGTATGGATACGTGTTTAACCCATACGAATTTATAATTATTTTTCTTGGCCAGCTCGCGGCATTCACGAAACAGCTGTTTGTTACTTATAGTTAAGTGTTCATAGTAGGCCGGCTGGGCAGCGCGCGGAGGTTCGAGCTCGACGAATTGAGTCTTTTTATTGATTTCTCAAGTACATTCTCAGTTACACCACTGGCTTAACGGTGAATGATAACACCGTGAGGAAATCTGCATATGTTAAAAAATAAGACTTATGTGAATTTAGTCCACAATCCGAGAGTGTGGACTATTGCCCAAATCACCCTCGGTGAGGGTAGGCCGTGCCCTAACAGTGGGCAACAACATCAACTACTGTAATTGATTACTTATTTTAAAACTAAAAAAACATAATCAAGCCTAGATTCGCACGGAAGTAAAATAAAAATAAAAATCTTTTTTTTGTCCTGTAAGAAAGGCCATTATTATTCATCATGCAATATTACGTACATCAATCACACATCCAAGAATCCATAATGAGATGCGCGAACACATCCCGCAGATTGTCTTCGACACTTGCACTGTCATTAGCACCTCTCCGGTTGGGGACGGCGCGTTTTGTCACCACACGGTCGCATTTATTCTTTCACTTGTTTAACAAACAATAGACCGTTTGTTTGTTTATCTGCTAAAGAAATTATAGCATAACTTATCTCCAAGTTAGAACTTTATTCAAAACACAGCAGCATTCAGACAGACAATGGCCAGATAGGGTTTAGATGTTTTTATAATGATGGTGGGCGCAACCTTTGGTTTCGATGAGCTAATTATCATTGTATTTTTTTCGTCATGGAAATTAGCTGTGGGTTCGCACGGTCTTGCATTGAATGTACGTGATAAGGGTACAGTAATGATGTTTGCCTATCGTATATTTTAGTTGTTACTTACGTTGACTGGCACCTAAACTTATAGTAGCTCGCTTTTTCCGGGGCTTCGCTAAAATTTGGCAATCATCGTGAGATTCCTATGAAAACTCCTTTATTATTTTTATCTTACCTTTTCGCTGTACATCCTGTGTCACTCTGTGGCGCGAGTTATAGAGAGACTTATACACATTAACCAAATAATATAATATAAATATTAAACAAAAAAAAACCCGACTGCTAAACAACTGAAAAGCAGAAATCTAGTCCTAAAACCTCGAATTTTGTTCATTGAAGATTTGTTTACCGAAGTAAAGTGTTTTTTTAATCGATATCTATATAAACTCATAATAAATGCTTATACAGAACATAATGACCGTCTGTCGAGACCCATGGAAGTACCTAAAGAGTATCAGGAAGCTTATTGGGTCTCGTGAATTCAGACGTCACGGCTTGTGAGAGGTAACCCACTTGCATAGCTAAATTTTTCTCACGAATTCACGAATCTGGTGTACACGTGGCCGTTCCCAATAAGCTCCCAGTTCGGGTAGAGCCAGTCGGGAGAGTCGAATTGCGCCGGTATCATAGAATTATAATGGGCTTCAACTGATAGTCCGTATTAGGTATCTTTTACTATTCGTTTATGTAGGTAGGGTTGCCAGGTCTTAAAACCGAAAAGCCGGACAGATCAGTCAGTTTAGCCGGACATTAGGGTAAAAAGACCGGACATTTTTAATTTTTTTGTCTTAGTTTAACACGACAATGTTTTTTAGTCAGGAGCGGATACCAATATAAAAAAAATATCAAATTTAAAAAGCCTTACAAAAGCCGGACGGGCCGGACACCGTCTAATTTGGCTACACACGCAACCAAAAAGCCTGACTGTCTCCAGCTTTATCCGGGCGCCTGGCAACCCTATGTAGGTATCTATTAAGAAACCACTTCACATGGTGTCTTTTATAAGACTGAACAAAATTCGAATTCCAGGACTTGATTTCTGCTATTCAGTTTTTAGCAGTCGAGTTTTTTGTTGTTTAGTTATTATTGTATATACTCGTAAATTTTAGTTTGTTTTATATTAATTTAATTATCATCCTCATCGCCTTAAGTATTCAAACAATAAGTACAGTGGGTTTGCTGTTACATTGAAAAGTTTGTCATTTCGGGTAACTACATCATGATGTAAGTATCTAAGTATATATCTGTAGGTACCTATATTTGTTTGTTTATTTTAATTTTGATATGTTGTGTTAATCACGCAATATTAACTTTTTTGTCTAGAACTTTCATTCAATATATAGCTGACAAAACTTAAAGCGTTTAATAAAAACTTTTAACAAAAAAAAAAAAACAAGTTGGTGTCTATGTACCTAAATAACAGTTTATAAAACACTTCATTTGCATGACACCAACTTTAAACGGTAGTTCAGATTTGATTTTTGGAAATAAATAATTATTTTTACCTTCTTAGTGCATCTTTTTGAAGCCGGTTGTTTTGACGTGACAACGTCTTATAAATTGGTTTGCCGGGTGACACTTCAAGAAACTGCGTTACGCTCCGCTCACGTTATGCGCTCACAATGAGAGCGAGTGAGAGGCACGCGGCATGGTTAGCCCGCCTAAGAGCGAGAGAGACAGACATAAAAAGTGAAAGGCACAAGTTGTCACGATTCCGGACGGTTGTCCGACACTATTTTTTTGGTTTAAATAGTTTTTATTTTTTGCTTTTGAGTGGCGAATTTTTTTCTCGTACACTACAAATATCCAACAAATATTTGCAACAAAATTTTATACAATCATCTCCATAATAAGTGTGTTCAAAATTAATATCAATTATTCTTTTTCTCCAAAAGCTTAAGTTTTAAATCCATTTCATTAATATGTTATCACCTCAGGAACGTACTCTTTCGAATAAAAAAAAATTTTGAAATCGGTTCACAACTGACGGAGAAATCGGTAGACATACATAAAAAACGTCCCCGTCGAACATAGAACCTCCTCTTTTTTAAGTTGATTAAAAATTAGGCCGGCCTTTATAAGACTCTTATCTGATCTTTATAAAACTAATATAACCTTTTAGACTTCTAATATTATTACAGTCAAATTAGATAATTTTAAGGCTAAAAAAACATTAATTAGTAGAGTTTTGAATTCTGGTGTACATGTTCACTAAGACCTCCCGTTGAACATACCAAAAGTCCCCATCGATAGCTGGTGCGCTCGCTAAAGTAATCATGCGTTTTACGACGACTAAAAGGCAGATTGCTTAGAAAAATATAAGAGTCGTAATGCTTGCTTAGCACTGAACCACAGATGCCAATCATGTTCGCGAAGTTGACAGTGGAAACGAGGTCAAAAGGAGATAAACTTCCGCCACGCGCCGCTTGCCTCTCTACCTCCTGTCATTGAAGACGAAGTTCTGCAGGCTATCAAAATTAAAATTACCCTGATTGTTATATAAATAAGTATTTTTAATGAGGCGATCTCGAACAATATTTTTTCCCGGCGTAGTTAGGGTTAAAACGTCCTGAGCCCTCGTCATATAGATCATTTAGTTTACTAAACGCTTTGAATAAACTTTATTAACGTTTACTACTACCTCTACACTATAGACCTCTTCACCAAGGTCATTTCGGTCTTTGGGCAACAGGAGCACTGCATTATGGGTTTGACGGAGCACATCTATACCTACAGGAGCGCCATTTCTTGAAGTGGCGAAAGCGTTCTCTAAATACTATTGAACGCTTTCGGTTATTAAGCTATTAGATTTATATGCTGTTCCACTATATACTGAGATCGCTCTAAAGGGGATTTTATTTTAAGCCCTTGCTAATAATAGCTTGCAAGTGACTGGTGGGTGACAGATTCGATGACCACATCAATATTAGTGATCTAATGAGAGCAGAGATGAGATTTAGTTGTGGTAAGCTGATTCTTTTAAGAGAAATTGTCACGTGCAGTGCGTTTTTAGAGAAACTTCCTCTCGAGAACGCTTGGGTTGCAGAATGAGCTCCCTGCCAAGGTTTTCTCCAAGGACTACAGTTTGCGGTTCTACAAGAAAGAAGTTATTAGATTTCTGAAAGGTCGGCAACGCGCGAGTGATAAGCATGGTGTTGCAAGCGTCCTTAGGTTATGGTAACCGCTTTCCATCAGGCGGACCGTAAGCTTGTTTGCCTCCTTAGTGGTATAAAAAAAAGCCTTTTTGAATTTTTCCCAGTTTGCTTTTAAGTGGTCTAGGTCTTTATCGGTAATCAGATGAGATTGTGATGATTATGCGGTCTTGTCTGTTCGCTATTCTTACTTACCAAGCAGACGTTCTACCCTGCTACTCGTATATACACATCATGTTGCATAATGCATCTGCCCCTTCATTTTCTCTCCCCTTCTCTTTCTCTCGCATTCTCACCATCTCTATCGATCATTCTTTCACTAGGTAGTGACAAGGAATTAGTTTTTAAAAATATATTTGAATGATTTTGGAGTAAACAGAAACAAAACTGTATATCGACAGCAAAAAAATGAAAAAATTTGCTATTCAATGTCGGATTACAGCTAAAGTATTGGAGATACAAAAATAATATATCTTAACTTTTTTATAAGAAATTTAATAAGTTACAGTTTTTGCATACACAATATTACTGTATTAATAACTATTGCCGTGATATAAGCAAAAAACTGAAAAAGGGTACCTTTTTTCCAAGATGGCGGCGCGAGCGCAACAGATATCGATGGGGACTTTTAGTATGTTGAATGGGAAGTTGTAATGAACATGTTCACAAAAATTCAAAACTCTACCAATTAATGTTTTTTCATTTTCGAATTTGATTGGACTATATGATTTATATCAGATTTTTAATATGATCTTAATAAGATTTCTAATATGAACATGGTAAGAGTTGTTATCTGATCTTTATAAGATTCTAAGCTGACCTTTATAAGACTCCTAATCAGATCTTCATAATACTACTATTCCGATCCCTATAAGGCACCTTATTTGATATGTATAAGATTTTTAATCTTATATTGATAAGACTTCTAGCCTGACCTTTATAAGAATCCTAACCTGACCTTTACAAGACTTCTAATCTGAAACAAAACAACCTGACTATGGTATATTCGACACACGATTTGATGTGACGATGATGAGTTAACACTAAACGGTCATCTGAAGACATCATGTGAGGTTATTAATAATATAATAATAAATTGTCCGGCAGCAACCACCCGACTAACAACTGCCCTATGTTTGCGTATAAAATAATTTATGCAAAAAGTTGATACCATTTGGATTATCTTGAATTGAAAAAACTTATAAAATATTTAAATTTGGCACCAACAAAAACCTAAAGAAACATAGTTTTATCAAAATCAAAGAATTTTCGTTCCAAAAATGTACCAGAAAAAGGTTGTTTATTGATAAAAAAATAACCGAGGGATTAATATTTCTGAAAAACTTACCGTTCGATTACATGTCCATTAGTTTAAGGTGTTTAATCCCCAATCTCAAAAAGTGCTCATGCGCGCAAACACACACACACACACACACACACAATATATTCGCAAATGATTCCCAGGTCTCAAAACATAAAACAAACACCATTTCAGCAAAATCCATGATGGATCTACTGAGATTGGACGTTTATCAGCAACGAGAAGTGAAAAACACCTGGCCATGAGCATGTCAAGCTCAGCTCTAAGGGTTTCGTGGCCTGGTGTTACTACTGTCCTTTGAGTCCGCAAAAAAGCTTAACTTCAGTTGGCAATATCTCGCACAATGGCTTTAGTAATTTGTGCTATTTTTCAAAGTAGTTTCAGCTAAAGTTGGAGTATTTTTTTATACCACTAAGGTGGCAAACAGGCTTGGGGTCTGCCTGATGGTAAGCAGCCTTTGGACGCTTGCAACACCAGGGGCATATCACTCGCCCGTTTTCGACCCATAAAAAATTTAATTACTTCATTCTTGAATAAACCCTATACTGTAATCCTAACAGAAAACCTTAACATGGGAACTCATTGCACAACCTAAGCGTTCGCAGGAGGAAGTTTATCTGAAACCGCACTGTACGTAACCATTTAGGTTCTAAGGTGTAAGGATAAATTCCCTGCATGTAGCGAGCGGTGCGATGGTAGAAAGTAGCCGTGGGCATAAATTCGGACAATTCCTCAGAACACATTGAGACGACTGGACTCAATTTTGCTAAATGAGACTATGGGTTCGTTACTTTACTGTGTTATTCTTCTCAGCGACTACGTTTTAATAACGAGGATCAAAATTTAGACTGGGAAGTACCTGATATTAACATACACCGTTATTTTTTTCACACGTAACGGATGTGCGATTAATATAAATTAAATTAAATGTAAGTAGGTATGTATGTATGTAAGGAGGTGCCCTTAGCACTTTCACTTTCCTGTTATTGCTCGATATAACACATCTCGTGATATCTGGTCGAGGTATCCAGTGTTGTGAGGGGAACGGGGTTCGAACCAGCACCACGTTAAAGTTATTTACATGGCCGTTGATGGCCAATACCAACTAATATGTTTTCACTATGTGTAAAAGTTGTGTGTCACGGGTGTCTATAACCCGCCAGGCACGGTCCTCTTCTTACGGTTTCTTACTTCCACCACCACATCAGGCGCAATCGAATGGTTCCACAGTTATTTTCATGGCCGTCAGCAACGAAACCAGGTTGAGGACACTTTTCTTCTTGTTGTAATATAGGTACGTGCTAGTGTGCTGCAAGGTGGCGTATTGTCTCCACTTCTTTTTACTATATTTATAAATGTAATATCTCATGGAATTTCTTCTCCTTGTCACCTTTATGCAAATTATTTACAAATTTACACTCAAGCATCACTAATAAGTCCATTAAAACAATGAATAATAGCCTAAAGTACTTAACACAGGTCTTACAATAAGTATTAATAAAACCCAAGTTATAATAATCGGTAGTCAAAAATTAATACCAAGAATTAATTTTGCTCAGCTTAATCCAGTACAAATTTACGGTGTTATTATTTCTCTTTAGGGAAAAAGGAAAGAAGTATTATTATTGATCGTACTATTTCTTTGGCACCACACTTACAGGAATTAAGTAAGTAACTAAATGCAACTAGGTATAAGTTCTTTAAGACGTTTACGTAATTTTCTCCCTATTACTCGATTACGCCAGTTACTTTATCACTGAGGTCTACAGAATCTTTGTGTACATTTCATATTTGGACTTCACAAATATGACCGTGTTTCCTATTTTCGACAAGAGCTCAAGTGGCCTTCAATCCGTATTCGCCGGAATATACATGTCCTTACTCTTCTATGCAGCATTCTGTTTAATCCGTCAACTCCTGCATACCTAAAAGCCCATTTCCAGTTTATGGGGTGTTCTAATCCCAACCTTCTTCCCTCAACTCACCTCTTATTAAAAACACCTGCTCATTGCACTAATATTAACCACAAATCCTTCACTGTACAAGGCATCAAATTATGGAATTTTCTACTTTAAGTAATTAAAAAAGCACAATCTGTAAATACTTTTAAAAATCATATAAAAACTCATTTCAATGACACTAGCGGATCTCTGTAAATTTCATAGTACATAATATTATATTTAATTGTATTATTTATATTTATTTATATTTAGGTCTCCCTGACCGCCAGTTCTCCGCTGTCCGCGCAGCGAATCCCCAAAAAGCGCTGGCAAGAGTATTATATAATCTGTGCGGTAAGTATGCCAGGAACACAACACTAATTTATGTTAGCGTTATTATCGCCGCGATTTTCTGTAAGGCTGAGATGCTTCTCGAGTTAGGATTGCTCATGTGGGCGAGTACTCGCTATGCCCTGCTTTTATTTTCCGGTTGGCTTATGCTACCTACCTACTAACCTAACTCTGTCTGATCCTAGATTGTTTCAGCTAATGTGCTAGTAGGTATCCTAGATTGTTTCAGTAATTTTTTTTCAACAAGAAGAGATTTGATTAACAAGAATTTATTCTAAAATAGCATAATGTAAAAGAAAACTGTCTGAAACGTATCTATTAAAAAAATATTTAGAGGTATGTCTTTTATAATTATTAAAATCCAAACATATATTACTACTGTATACATACAAATTTAACATTTCAAAAACGTAGATACATCTTAACGGACAAACTGGAGAAGGTGTGAGAATACATGATTACTTTTAGGTGGTGAGATGTGATGTGATGTGATGGCGCGTAGCTTTAATAGACTATATTTATTTTACTCAAATTTTATATAACTCTTAATAAATACTGAAGGAAACCTTACAGACTATTAGTACGCTAAAATTCACTGTAACCTATTTATATCTATTGCATAGAAAATTCTTCAGGATTGCTGTTTTCTTGTTCTCTCCGATCCTTACATCTTCTTTGCGTAAAGAAGCAGACGGAGCTGATAAGCGCGGATAGAAAAGCCAGGCCTGCGCTGGTGGAGCCAACTGCGACTGGAAACTGGTAGTTGTGTAATTGACATCTTCCACCTTCAAACCACGCACAGTTTTTGCCTAAAACCAAGTCGTAAATGTTTCTTTATTAAGCTCAGGGAGGTAATATAAACTTTTTTCGATGATGTTAAATATACTAATACAGATATTTTAGGTTTTTTTTCTACCTCCTGAGACCCTGGGTATCAAAATTTGTTCTAAAAATAATTTATTTTGGTGTTATTTAAAGCCTTGTGCCTTGACTTGTGCTGTATACACTGGACGGTGCCGGTCCCAAGTCCGGATAAATGGGGAGGGACATGGCCTTCATTTTCATGGAGCCTTTGGGCTAAAAAGGAGGCATACTTGGAAATGCAGTCCAAAGTCCACACACACATTAAAACACGCAGGAGCACACACACAAACACGCGTGCGCAGATACACACACACACACACACACACTTACTAAAATTAGGAAAAAAATACCCGAAGGGTACCAGCGTCAACGACGTTGGAGACTCTCTTTCCGAACCTCTGGGCTCACACCCCAGGGCTTCTGGCTTCAGCTTCTCGTACACTGGCGGTGGCGGTGGCGTTCAGAACCTAGGTGCGGCCCCGATAGCAACGGTACAAAACACTCAACCTCAAAAACACCAGAGCTGAGGCAGACTGGTAACGTTACAAACAAGCCCAATACTACTACAAGAAGAGCTTGAAATACCGCAGGGGAGAGTTCTGGCTACGCTTCTGTGACAACATTAACTACATCAATGAAGCAGCTAGAGTGAATAATATCCTATCACAGGGTAATAACGAAACTTTGGGCTCTATAAAATAAAAATGTGTAGTTACCGACAACCCAAACTGGAAAAATTGGAGTATAAACAACCGACCCGAACTGACTGGACCATAGCTAAATGCATGGTCACGACCGAGTGGCGTGGGCCATCAAAAGTTTCAGCCCTTTAAGTCTGCTGGCCTGGACGAAATATTTCCAGCACTACTGAAGTGGAGACAAACAACAGTTGCGCCACATCTGGTTAATATATACAGAGCTTCGATAGCACACAACTATATACCTCGCCGGTGGAGGGAAGTTAAGGTTATATTTCTACCAATAGACAACACACAGGCGAAATCATATAGACTAATCAGTTTGATACCTTTCATGTTGAAGACTTTAGAGAGGAGAGGCTAATTGATAGATATCTAAGAGAAGGTGCTCTAACACGTATGCCACTGCTCCGCCAACAACATGCCTATAGGAAAGGCAGATCAACAGAATCGGCCCTACATGCTATAGTAGGAATTGTAGAAGTGGTCCTATCTGATAAACTAATGACACTTGCCGCATTCATTGACATAGAAAGAACGTTTGACAAGACAAAATTTAACAGCATTAAAAAATCTTTTAGCAAATTTGGAGTTGAACCAAATATTAGAGGCTGGATTGATTAACTCCTAAAACTAAGAGCCGTACAATTCACAGTTAACTTCACCACAAGAGGCGTCGCGGCGAAGGTGTGCCAACAAGGCGGCGTGCTTACGTCATTGCCCATTGAATGTGTTGGGATTACCCTAGTGGCAACAGCGGTCCTGTCCTGTCGAAAGCATTATCTCCGAATGCTGGAGTGTTATAGTGAGCTGCAAATAGTTTGAGTGAGGCACTGAGGAGCATCAGACACCTCCTAGATTTCTGGACAAAACCAAAATGGTATGAGTAACCAACGATGAACAGATTGGGTACTTACTTGCAATGACCCAATTGTGAGGCTAAGGGCGAAAAACATACGTCCAACTAACTAACTATATTATTGAATCATTTATTTAGAATCATTATTTTTTGTGTGTTTCTATGATTATTGAAATATTACATGTCGAGCATTTTACATAAGTGTGCTGGCTACTCTCCTTAGATACATACTTGGAGCGATTATTTCAGTTTCCTTTGACAGACATAGTTAAGTGTTGTGCCTCCTGCATCTTCGTCGAAATGTGAGGAGCAGGTTCCACAAGTCCACACTTCCTAGAAGAGGATGTGAGTAGAGTTTCTTCTTGTTCTGCCAGTTCCAGTGGTAGTGGACTCTAACGTCCCAACGTCGTAAGCCACCCCCGCTTTACTCGTGTTTTTAGCGATTAGAATGCCAATCCTCGGAAGACCTAGAATAGCTATAGCCGTCTAGCAACCAGTAAAGGACCTCTACAGATGTCGTATTTAGTGACTCGTAAGTTCGTTAATTTGATCACTTTTTTACTATATATATATTCCTACTATCGACATTTAAACTATTGAAAACAGTAAAAACAACACCAAAAACTTATTTAAAACAACACCAAAAACTTATTTAAAACAACCCTCAAAACTTAGTAAAAATAATAATTAGTTTGGTAGCAAGTAGAGCTCGAGCAACTTCTCTTGAGTTTTTTTTTATATTTGGAAAACTCCATTATTTTCAGGTAAGTCGCTATATAGCGCAGAAATAAAATGTTTTGCGCAAGTATCATACATAGGTGATACCGGGGGTCTGAAGAGGATTATAATAACGATTTATTACCTATAGTTTTAATATAAAAATTACAATAATAGAGCTTTTATAAATTGGTATATTTAACGAAAATTGTTGTTTACAAGTCAATATCCCTAAAACTTCGGAACCCTAAGATGACGCGTCTATAACATGCATTTGACCATTTTTTAATAAGCAACTTACCACTAACAACAAAGTAGTACAGCGAATTTGCCATAACAAAGACAAACAGCGCCACCGTCGCTGAGAGCACACCGAGAGCGGTGGGCCTATCGCGTGGGGCGACGGCTCGAAGTATCACCATCACTTGAGTAATCAGAGCCAGGACTAAAACACACATTTGAAAGAAAAAAAATATATACATATATGTATTTTTTTTTTCGGGTGGGTTTGCCCCTAAGGAAGGCCTATTCCCGTGGGGATATCTCGATCGGGATTAAATACTCTTAATCTAGGACAGGGTCCATTTGTGCTGTGTGCCAATTTTATAAGTCGTAAAAACAGCAGTTTGAGTAGTTCCAGTCAGAGTCGTGTCCCTGTACATCTTTATATATATACTAGCGGCCCGCCTTGACTCTGTCCAGGTTGAACAAACTACCACCTATTGTTAAAGGGTTGTACTAATTTAGAAAACCTTCCCCGGCGTGTGAACAACCTTCTCAAATATTTAATAACAATCAGATGAATGGTTTACTTACTCTTAGTGCGCGACTTCGACTCGCACTTGATTGGTTATTTTATTCCATATAAATATTGTCCTGACAATTACAACTCAACAAAAAAGAAATCAGCCAAATCAGTCGAGCCTTTCTCAAGTAGCTCTATCATACATGTCACAATTAATTTTGATTAAGATATACAGATAGATTTCTTATGTGTGTGCATCACTGAAATCCTACACTGATGCACCGATTTTGATGGAATTGTTTTGTGTGTGTTTAAGTGAATTCCTTGATGGCTTTGATTCACAAAACCTTACTTTACGTTCTTGTATGCGGTCACTCGATTGCAATAAAAACTTTGGTGAGATATAAGCGCGCCCGGGGAAGGTGAAATCAATTTACAATAGGTGGAGCGTAAATCGTTTCGACAAATTAAGAGTTTTTCTTATAGTTGAGCTGCAGCTTGTGTGTTGTCGATTTTAATTGAGCGCGGAGAGCCGGGATAGGGAGTAATAGGGGAATGGTGGAGAGGGGATAAGGTTAAAGTAGTAGCAGTTATTGTATGCAAGAGTGAATCCAGCTTTCAAGTCAGGGCGGGGAGTCACATAGTCGTGTGGTCTAGTCTAAAATATTAAAATTATAATTTTGTAACCGGTGGTCGATCTAGACCCCGCCCTTGGCCCTTATGCCTCTTCTAACCTTCTCAAAACCTTTCATTAGCTTAAGGAAGTGGTAACAATTAGACGACTGAGCCTTATCATTAGACAACTGATGGTTCGGACCATGGCCATGGCCCGCTAAATTGATGACTTCACAGAACTATTTTGAGTTATAGGTACGGACCTCGCGCCTACACTACACTCTTTCAGAAATTCATAAGCCTGTTTAAGTAGACAACTCAGTTTCTAAACCAGGATTGTTTTTTAACTGGTTCTTTATATGCAGACTGCAGAGGTAGATTTTGAAACTCTTGAAACGGAATTTTGTTTTTGATTAAAAAAGTCCAACTTCAAAAAACGTTTCTACATAAAAATATAATCATTTAAATAAAGCTGTCGTGAAAATATCAGCGTGTTATCTTATATTAGTAATAGAGAGTTGTTGATGCTAAAAAAATTAACCGAATTTGAACGTCCTCCTTCATTGAAGTCGGTAAAAAATGACCTTGATCGTAAGAAGTCTTTCATCATTCATTACAAACATGTTTTCCTGAGATCGTGGAATATGGCTTATATGCCGATTTATTTTTATAATTATTTAAAAATTTTAAGCACCTGTGTTGAAGTAAGATAAGATTTTATAAAATGAAGGTCGTTTTTAGTCATTTGTATCTATAAAAGGCAAACGTTACTGACTGATCTATCAACATACAGTTCCAACCACTGGACGGATCGAGCTGAAATTTGGCACACATAAAGCTATTATGATGGAGGCGTGCGCTAAAAAATGATATTCCTAAACTCACCCCTAATGGGGTGAAACAGGGGTCCATTAAATGGATTAACCTCGCAATTATTAGTTAATTATTTACTATTTTTGAGAGAGAGAGAAGGGGGGAGAGAGAAAGAGAGAAAACGTCAATTGTGAGTGTGTTTTTTTTTCAATAATTAAGGAATAACCAAAATTATGGCGGGCGAATCCGCTGGCAAAAGCTGGTTTTTAGTATAAACAACTCACTAACAATGCTCGATCAGCAATTCCTCTATATACATATTTGGGATTGGTTCAATTGTCCAACAGTAATTGGACAATAAGAGTAATAAAATTGACTTCAGCAATCAAACATGTCATTTTCAGTTTGGAATTCATAACGGTATAATAGAGATGACATAACAATGAAAATATAGTATTGTTACTTGTGAGTGTTATAACGACCACTGTGAGGATCTGATGCAGTTGCAGGAGCCACCTGCAATGAGGCTGGTTGCAGGCGCCGAGGGTCACTCTACTGTCGGGTGCAGAGCAACTGCATTCACTGAACACTCTGTCAATTTAAAAATTTATAATATGCAGTTATACAATTTAATAAGATTCCGTTTGTTTTCCAGCCATTGTTAGCATAATTTTTGATCCGGATATTTTTTAATTATTAGTTCTACTCCAGTTAATATTGTGATGTAGTTTAGTAAGTTTATAATATATATATATATATCCAGTATGAACGGAGTAAAAATATATTTATAAAGAAGTATTGCATATTGCAAATAGTTATAAGTGATGCCAAATACTGCCAAATCCCAATAAAATCATCCACTTCAGGTTCTAAACAAAACAAGTCAAGAGCATGTCGGGCCATGATTAATACAGGCTTCCATAGCTGTTACTGCTAAATACTATTGCTGAATTAGCTGTGACACACGGGCAGACAGACATACGAGTAATCATATAAGGGTTCGTTTTTTTATTCGGATTTACAAAACCCTAAAAATATTACGGATATTCTGAACTATGGATTCTGAATAAAACTGATATATATGACTCCTTTTACTTGGATCCACCGTCACGGTCCATGTAGAAGAAATCATCCGTGTAAACAGTATAATTTCCTATACATGGATCTCTTAAATCCACATAATATACCTGATTCCGTTAATAGTCTGGTTGGTAGTGCAGCCGGCGTGGCAGGGAGAGAAGTATGTGGTCATGGTTGTGACGTCACACACCGGTGCTAGCTCGTCCCAGGGGAAACCACACCTGTAGTCACAAAACACTTTTTCGTTATTAACTCTTTTAAACTAGTATTTTCGTGGTTGTGTTGTGTAACATTCCATCCGCGACCACGGTGCATGAAACTATACCGAAATATCAGAAACACAATAAAACCTATCGTGGTAAGACCCGTTTAATTTTTTCGTTATACCTATTGTACTATTTAAACTACCCGGTAAACAAAAACTGCAATAAAAAGTAGGGATAATCATGGATGGTAGGCTGGAACAAAAGGTTGGCTGGAAAGCTATTATTTTTAAAAGTAGATATTCGTTTGTAAAGCATCAGTAAAATATATAACGATTGTTAAAACTCAAAAAAGTTACTTCTAGGTCCTAAATCAAAATCATTGTGATGCAAATGCAAATGAGAAAAGCTACTCGTGCACAATCCACATCTTACTAGTGCAGTCTCCGCCACTAGCCCCTAGCCAAAGCAGACTAGCTTAGCTCGCGGCTCGCTTGATGTGGAACTGTGAGAAAAGACGAGTACTTACCCACACCGAAGACTGCAGGCCGGCTGCGTGTACTGGTCCCCGGACAGACCGACCATGGTAACTTTGTCGCAGCGCACCAACAACGTAGCCACGTAAACCACACCAGCCGCTGCGCTTAGCAGACCAGCTCTCCTTACAGCTTGCTTCAAGCTAAACTTTGACACAAACGGTTCCGACTGCTTGTATCCATAAACCTGAAATATTAATATGTTAATCTTTCCGTACTTTTAAACCGTTATAGGATCACTTTCTTAATAGTCTGTGTGTCTATCGGTCCGTCAAGATGGTTATTATTCGGAACGGATATAGATGTGGAGCTGCAATTAATATCAAGTATTAAGGCCTATGTCCATCCTTGTTTAGCCGTCCTGTAAAAACTCGAGTTTTTTAATTTAGTTCCGTAAAAAGATTTGACCTTTAAAATCTAATTGACAAACTAACTGGCGTGTTATAAAAACCTACAGGTATCTTCAGGTTGGCCAGCAATTTTTAAACTTCCCATAAAGGAAGGCACAAAGAAAGGAAAGATTTCTAGTCATTCCCTATAAGGCTTTTAAATATAAATCAATTTAAAAATGTTATTTAGTAAGAAAATCACTAACAGAAGTTTGAGCATAAATAAATGTAGAAAAAGAATTAATACTCACCACAACGACAAAAAAACCGAAGTGCAGGGTGTACCACAAATACACCATGTAGTTATCCAAGGTCTGCTCTTTTGCTATGTGGTATTTTGCCTGGAACATACATTTTAGATTATTCCCACGAAGTAAATTAATTTCAGATGCCTTTAAAATGAAGCTCTAAGACAAATCGCAGTAAGTAGCAAACACAAGAATTTGCTAAAAAGAATAACAGATATAGAGGACCATACGGGCTCCTTTCTGGATCTTCTGCTGACTACACAGCCGAACGGACATTCCGTCTCAGTAGATGCGCCTCTGGGCTCCTCGAACAACTGTCTCGTTCGGGCTCATGTGTCATGCACACAACCTGATGTACTGTGCCAAGTAATTGGCGTCTTGTGTGGCATTATAAGTCGGTAGACTGGGGTAGAATGTGAGAATTTCATGCATCGTGCCCGTGGAGGTTGTTTTGCTTTAGCTCAAAAGATCCTGATGTCTGTGCAGCCGCAGTCACTGTGATAATCCTCGCTGGCATGGAATGTTTTATTCCGAACCCGCGAGTAGCTGCCGGCTTTAAAAAAAACACCATAGTTTAATAGGTCTTGCAGAGAAGGTAAAATACCAAAGCTGCGTATGAGGCTTGGGCTATGGCTCGAATATTTCTCAGGTAAAACGCATTTTAGATGCTGCTTCTAGGTTTTGTAAGAAAGCAACTGCCAGAGCAAAATTCCAATTCATCGGCAAAATAGTTGAGCGACTTGCGAGCTACCCCTTTGGAAGACGTGCTTTCTGGTCGCTTGCCAAAGCTGCCGAAGGGAACTTTTGCCAGTCGTCATTACCACCACTGCGAAAGACCGATGGTGACTTGGCCAATAGTGCTAAAGAGAAAGCCGAACTACTGGGCAGTCTCTTTGCCTCGAACTCGAAAATGAACGATGAAGGCGCTGTACCACCTACTATACCGTGGTGCGGTAAGACCATGCCGGAAATTTCCATAACGCAGCGGGAGGTCAGGCGGGCGTTGTTTTCTCTAAACGTTCATAAGTCGAGTGGGCCAGACGGTATACCAGCAGTGGTACTTAAGCAGTGTGCTCCTGAGTTATGTCCTGTACTCACGCGCCTCTTCGTGCTTTCCTACCACACTAGGCAATTTCCGACTTCATGGAAGACTGCGAATGTGCACCTGGTGCCCAAAAAGGGCGATAGATCAGATCCATCGAATTACAGGCCTATCGCTATTACCTCTCTCCTCTCTAAGGTGATGGAGCGTATGATCAACACACAGCTTCTAAGATACCTAGAAGTACACGATCTGGTCAGTGACCGTCAATATGGCTTTGCCACGGTCGCTCGACTGGTGACCTTCTAGTATATCTCACACACCGACGGGCACTAGCCATTGAGAGTCAGGGGGAGGCATTGGCATGTAGCCTGGACATAGCGAAGGCGTTCGATCGGGTCTGGCACCGGGGTCTTCTATCGAAGTTGCCATCTTACGGAGTGCCCTAGGGTTTGTGCAAATGGGTGGCTAGCTTTTTGTCCGGCAGACGCATACGAACCGTAGTTGACGGTAGTTGCTCTGATAGCATGGACATCAATGCTGGGGTCCCGCAAGGCTCTGTGCTGTCTCCTACGCTGTTTCTACTGCATATCAATGACATGTTGGACATCAACAACATACATTGCTATGCAGATGACAGTACTGGAGACGCTTTTTACACGGGTCGTGCAAACATCCCTCGTTCCGTTGTGGAGGAAAACCGCGGAGAACTTGTGTCTCAAATCGAGACCACACTGGACCAGGTCTCTGACTGGGGACGGGTAAACTTGGTCCGATTCAACCCTACAAAGACACAAGTGTGCGCGTTCACCGCTAAGAAAACTCCATTCACTGTAATCTCACAATTCAAGTACACTCCCCTCTCCATCTCCAAGAGCATTGGGATCCTTGGTGTCGACAAAAAAAAACTTGTGACCAATGGGGTATATCAGTCAAAGTCCTTAGCGGAATTATTGATATTATAGCACCAATCTTAGCCACAATATTTAATAAGTGTGTTGACGAAGGGATATTCCCAGACTCAATGAAATATAGTAAAATAATACCACTTTTTAAAAGTGGAAGTAAAGATGATCCTAATAATTTTAGATCTATCTCTATACTGCCTGCCTTAAGCAAAATTTTTGAAAAAATTATATTTAATCAGATGCTTAAACATTTTAACTTAAATGGATTACTTCATCCTCAACAGTTTGGTTTTACAAAAGGGCGTTCACCAACTGACGCAGGTGTTGCCCTTATACAGCATATATTTTCTGCTTGGGAACAGTCACAAAATGCTATTGGTATCTTCTGTGATCTATCAAAGGCATTCGACTGTGTGCAACATGAAACTCTTATAAGGCAACTGAGTCATTATGGTATTGCAGATTTGGCTCTTGAGCTTATCCGCTCATATTTGAGTAGTAGAATAAAAATAGAAGTTCCTCAAGTTTCTATTTTAGGTCCTTTTCTATTTTTAATTTACATAAATGACTTGCCTTTCTTTGTGGAGAAGCTATGCAAGATTGTACTTTTTGCTGATGACACATCTCTTTCATTTTAAGTTGACAGAAGTTGCGCTTTCTCAGGTTCTTCGGTGGTTTACGGCAAATAATTTACTTCTTAATGCGAAAAAGACTAAGTGTTTAAAATTTATGATGCAAAATGTCAGAAACATAAGTACAAAATTATCCCTAAACGGAGAAGAAATAGAACTATTAGACTCAACAGTATTTCTAGGTATAACATTAGACAATAGGCTGCAGTGGAACCCTCACATTTCAGTTCTTGCAGGAAAACTCAGTTCAGCTGCCTATGCAGTTAGGAAAGTTAGGCAGCTTACAGATGTTGACACTGCTCGCTTGGTCTACTTTAGCTATTTCCATTCCGTCATGTCTTATGGCATTTTGCTTTGGGGTAAGGCAGCTGAAATTGATACAGTCTTTATTTTGCAAAAGAGAGCAGTACGGTCAATTTATAAATTAGGACCTCGAATTTCTCTTAGGGAACTATTTAGGGAAATTGATATTTTTACTGTTCCTTGCCAATATATCTTAGCTTGTATAATGTATGTACGCCAAAATTGTCATTTATTTGCTAAAAATAGTGACCTCCACTGTGTTAATACAAGGAATAAGGATAAATTGGTAGTTCCAAAATGTCGTCTTCAGAAGGTACATTCGTAATCTTTCGCAGCTCTTTCGCAATACAAAGTATATTTTTCTACAATAAAATTCCAGAACATGTGGTTAATTTACCCTCAAAGAAATTTAAAATATATGTCAAAGATAGTTTAATGAAAAAAAGCTATTACAAAGTTGATGAATACATAAATGATAAAAATGCTTGGAAAAATTAGAACTTAATTGATTTGTATTGGGGCATTTGAAATTTTTTTTTTAAATTAAAACATTGTTTATTATGTTATTACCTAGTGTAAGGCTATATTGTATTTTTATATGATGTATAAAAGATTAACTAGTGAGTTTATTGCCGGTGCTTCTCGGTAGTAAAGCATTACGAACCTTCCAATCTTCTCCTCTTATATTTTGTTCCTTTACTACACACATTGCAACTAGTACAATCGAAGTTTTATTGGAGTTGCTGGAGTGTGTCATGCTCTCTCAAACTGTCTCTGCGGTGGTGGCGTGTGTGTCGAGTCGTTATGTTCCCTAAAACATGGTTGAGCGAAGCGATGGCTGATTCATGTGTCATACTCGTGAACGGGTGCCGCCTGTGGAGGCTGGTCTGCTCTTGCAAACTTCTTTGTATTATTAGTATTTAGTCTTACTTTTTTGTTTTGTTTATTAATACTGTAAGACATTGATTATTTCGTAGTGATGAATACATGAACTGTAATTTGTTTATATTAGATACTTTTTTATGTTGTGCTTGTGCTTTATATTTCATGTTTTTTTATGTTTGTAATGGAAAGTGTCCTTTTATGATAGGGAGGGCATTTTCCAATATTTTAATTGGACGCTGTAAGAGAAAGGGAGAAAAGAAATGCCCTTGCTGAGTTTCTTGCCGGTTCTTCTAAGTACAAGGTCTCCTGCCCTGTAGACTTACGAACCGATGGCGTAGTGACATTCATAAGTGCTCAATTATTCTAGCCTAAACTGAATAAATTATATTGAATTTGAATTTGAATATATCGAACTACAGATGGCGCTTTTATACATACTTGACAGAATAGACATAGTACGTAGAGTTGTCATATGATATGTCATTATCACCTGTGAGTTCTATGAACGCCCGCTTTGCCTGGAGAAAAGTAAAATTGACAGGGAGTGAGTCAAATAAGTAGTTACCTTGACAAAATCCTGCTGATAATACATGTAGCCCCACAAGCCGGCACCCACGAGACCCAAGCACACCATATGCGATACGACCACCGAGTTGGTTACGACACGGCTGATGCTGCTCCATGTACCTATATAACATTATCCTGTGCGTTTTACAGACTTATATATTTAATCAAAGTTCCTAACCCACGGTTCCTTTAACTTATACGCGTTTTAGGTGTGCGAAGATTTAATAAGGAACATAATTTTAAGTAATCCTTTCCGTGTTCACGGTCTCTCTGTATTTACATATTACAGCATGTACAGCATAAATTTTACATTCCCGCTTATTTTATTAGGAACATATTATTAGTAGTTTATGAAACTGACATAATAATATACACTGTTGATACTATATAGACATCAGTTGTAAGGGGTGGAATTATGACAAGGGTAAGCGGGTCAAAAAAAATATATAATCCATAGTAGTGTGTGGTTTTATCTAAGGACTACAGAATGGGGTTCTTCAAGAGAGAAATTATTGGATTTTTGAAGGGTCGGCAACACGCGAGTGATGATACCCCTGGTGTCACAAGCGTTTATAGGCCACGGTGACCGCTTACCATCAGGCGGACCTTTTTACTTCCCCTCTATACTCGTACATCTAAGGAAACTACAAACTTATACAATATTGAGGACATTTTTTATGTTCTATCCAAATCTAATAAGCATCTGTCTAATAAACGTTAAAAAAAATTGCGGGTTCGCTAAAAAATATTTTATTCAATTCAGGGATCCGTTTGCGACATATAAAGCCTTTACTTCTCAAACTACACGCAATTTGGCTTTGTAAAAATATTTGGAAGTAAACGACTAAGTAGTATCTGCCCAGGAAGCTCATGTACAAGATTTTCTGTTATAGCAAACTAGCTGACCAAGCAGATGTCGTTCTGGACCTAAAGTTCATGTGCAGCAGCGTCCAATACATACCGTGTCCATTATAAATTGAAATTTAGGGACCTACTCAAACATACAAAAATTATCATTAAAATCGGTGCAGTCGTTCAGGAGTAGTTCGAGGCGAAACAGACAGCGACAGAAGCGGAAAGCGAATTCATTTGATACTAGTTAGTGATAGGTACAGGCCTCGTCTCTGCAGGAAAGTTCCATCCTCGTTTTCAGGTGGATCAAACAGATTGAGCCGAAGCTGCAATACTCGGCACAGCATTGAGATGATGAGTCCTATACTCTGCAACCACAGCCAGTTTCTGACTACAGCCCGGAAGACGTACTGCATCAACAACAATGTTAGTATGCGATTCATTGCCACGATACCTGCGGATAATATACAATATATTCAAAATCCAAGCCTTATCAACAATTCGACAATTAGAATAGTTAGTAAGGATCTATATAAATACAGGATGGTGTGGGGGTAATCTACATTGTGTGATATATAATGATGTAGTAAAAGCTTTACATATTGGTGTTTAATAGACTAAACTTACATAACTAATCAAGTGATTTATTTATGTTACAGTCAAAACTCTTAACCAGTCAAAATTACTTTTGACTAAGGATGTCGGTCAAAAGTAGTTTTTACTAAAAGATATAGGTTAATAGTGCTTTTGACTGAAACATATTGGTTAAAAGGGGTTTTGACCGAGGTTACTTAAAATCACTTTTGACCGGGAGCATTTAATAAAAATGATAAGTTTGTCATGGTCATAAATAATTAAAATGAATTAATATTTTACATATTATAATAAATACCTTAGATTAAGCTTACAAAAATATAAGCTTACAGAAACTATTTGTCTTGTTAGGGTTCCGTAACCTACAAGACCTCATAACTAAGCACACGCTGTCTGTCAGTCTGTCCAACCGACCTTGAAAAAGGTCTTATGAAACGTAACAGGTATAATGCTAAAATTTTCATAGAATGTGTTTACTTCACAAATTAGAAACAAAATATTGAACGGTAGATCTCTACACATTAATTGAAGGCGAAAACTTTTGGCACACTTTTGACGTGACAACGTCCTATAAATTGGTTTGCCGGGTGACACTTCAAGAAACTGCGTTACGCTCCGCTCACGTTATGCGCTCACAATGAGAGCGAGTGAGAGGCACGCGGCATGGTTAGCCCGCCTAAGAGCGAGAGAGACAGACATAAAAAGTGAAAGGCACAAGTTGACACGATTCCGGACGGTTGTCCGACACTATTTTGAGGGGTGTCATTCTATAGATATACAAAATGCATTTAAGTTCTTAATTTATATTTTGGCTCAGATTTACATTTTGCGATTGATTGGCTTCCAAAGTACAAAACTTTGGATCCCACTCCGTTTAATTTTAAAACAACACTGTTGTTGAATCGGTTTTGATAGTAATTATCACTCTACGTAGCTATTCCAGAATAAATGCATGTACCTACGATCCGCACTTACCCGGTTTTTATTTCACATGGTTGTCAGTTGGAAGTGTTACGTTTGAGCACATTTATAACAATAATCGTAGGCTTATAAAACAAAAGCCTACAAATGCATGTTAATTTTTGTTGTGGTATAAATTTTACTAATTTCTAAACTATTAACATTATCCTATTAAACTAGTTAATCGTTGCTAAATGAAACCTCGTGATTTTTGATTTATCCCATTGTTACAAACCTACAAAGCACATTAATTTACATCCAAAAAGACATTGACCGCCATGAAAAGCATCATACCATGCATGGTACCCAATAATTGTCACTGAAGTTACGCCCATTATTATTTATTATATTATTACGTAGTTGCTTATAGTTTTCCTCCATCTTGCACCCTATGTATTTGTAACACCTTGACCAATCCTGCTCAAGTTCGAACTCAAAGAATCTGTTGGACTCAACTACTTGTGTACATCATGAAGATCAGAGGACGATAACTTAAGTAAAGTTATTGGCAAACAAACATACAAAGTTAAATAAAAATTCTTAGATAAAATATATTTGTTATTGTTTTTGTATAAGACCATAATTATCTCCCCTAAAAAATTTATTCAGCGCGTTAAATATGTCAAACATCGTTAAAATATTCATATGATGTTTCTTAAAAAATCGCACTTCGACATTTATAATAACCTACTTAACTTTTAGGAGTACTTTTGAAAAAGTGTTTTAGTCAAAAGTAGTTTTGACCGATATTTCGTCGCAAGCACTTTTGACCATCGTCTGCAGTTAAAAGTTTTTTGCAGTGAAAAGTACTTTTGACCGGTTAGGAGTTTTGACTGTAACATGTACAATATAATTGTGCGGTGGCCCGGACATCTTGCCCACTCAACAAAAGAAAAAATATATAATAAATAATTGAAAAAACTTTTTAATAATAAATAAGGCAATAAGTAATTAGTTTTAACTTTTTAGTGCATCTTTTTGAAGGTGGTTGTTTCTTTGTTAAAAAGTTTTTATTTTTTGCTTTTGAGTGACGAATTGCTTTTTTTTCTCGTACACTAAAAACATCCATGCTTGTAACAAAATTTTATATAATCAACATAAAAGGCGTGTTTCAACAGTTCTTCTTATTCTCCTAAAGTTTTAAATCCACTTCTTTCATATGGGACCACATCAACAGCATACTCTTTCAAAGCGAATGGATGACAGATGACAAAATGCTTCCCTATCTATCTATACTAAACGCACTGTAAGAGCAAAGTTTCGAGCAAAAAACATATATCTCTATGTTTTCCTAATTCGTCCTATTCCTGGCATCATTATTGGAAAATTGACAGACAGCTAGAATCGGATGCCGCCAACAATAAAAAAGATTTATATGACTTACCGAAGTGGAAGGTCATCTTGGAAGGCTCCAGTTTATCCAGGTACCCTAAACTGTACGACCAGACGCTCATCCGGGTTACAGAACACCAAATACCCATTAGCACGCATGTTACCAATATTAAGATAGTCGTCGTGGTTTCGACAGGCAAAGATTCGTTTTGAGCGCCGCATAAGTCTACAAAAATAAAAAAAAAATTAAAATATATCTTTTGAACTTTGCTTATAATTACATCAAGTGTTCCCCTTCTTTACTATAGTATTACTGAAGATTAAATGAACGTCAATCTTCACTTATATAATAAAGCTGAATTAAGGAGTACGCAAAATGAAAAAAAAACAGGGGCTCTGTGGGGTACTCGGCTGTTAGTTTTACGTAAGACTTCCAACTCGCACTTTACCGGTTTTTTCTTTTATACAAACTCTGTTCAGACAATTACGAACACAAATAACAGCCAAATCGGTTGAGCCGTTCTTAAGTGATGCTCCGTCTTACATGTAGCAATATGTATGACTCAGTCGTGTGCTAAACTGAGTGGAAAGGAGAGACAGCACCGGTTTTTTTCAGTCTGCGCGGTGCTCATTCCTCGCCACCTGACATAAATTCAATATCGCATCGCAAATAATGACACCAAACTTACGTCTCTAAGACTTATAGTTTGAGATTTATTATGGCAAGACGATATAGGCTATTTCGTTACGGTTCATATTTCTGTGTGAGAACTGAAACTGAATTATGAACAAAATAGGGTGAAAAAGTGATATCTGACAAGTGTGGACGGGGTACAGAAACGTGACGAACGAACGAATGCGCCTATGGCGATATGGGACTGCAAGATGTGCTGATCATGGGAAAGTGGGCTAGGCAATAATGTATACTATAAATATATATAGCTGCGCGTGACGTTTCTGTACATCTGGATAACCTAAACAGACTTTAGTTAAATAAAATATAGTCAAAGAATTTTTTTTTAAATGTTTTCATAGTTTTTAATTGGTAACGTACGAGACTCCATCTTTTTTTGTAAGACTTCGTACAGTTCTTTACGAGTAATTTTGATTTATTTTTAGTTTGTGTTTGTGTGCTTAGTGTGAGCACAGTTACGTAAACACGAAATTAGTATGGAGAGAAAAACAGCGCCCCTGTCAGTCGGTTTAAAAACTATGTGACTGTGATGTGAGTGTGAGTTTTACCGCCAACGTGATATTTATTTATTTATTTAAACTTACTGCACAAACTAGTGTACAATGGCGGACTTAATGTCACACGGCATTCTCTACCAGTCAACCATAGAGCCAAGCAGATAAATTATTGGCGGTAAGTAAAAGTAAAATAATTTTAAATTAACAGAACATAAATACTAAAATGTGCAAGATAATAAATATATATATATTACCCATATATATTTTTGAAAATATAAGATTATATATATATATATATTACCCATATATATTTTTGAAAATATAAGATATATATATATTATAATCTTGTACATTTTAGTATTTATGTTCTGTTAATTAAAAATATATATACACATACATACATACATACATACATACATATATAAATACATACATAATATATATCGCACATCTAGTTCTTAAAAGTCATAAATGTCAACAAATCCAAAATTGAGTTGTCAATGCCAGAACTTTCACTTTATGTAAATGCATCGAGTGCTTAAAGGTCTTTTTTTTAATTTAACAACTGTGCGTTAGAGAGCGCTAATGTCATTATAGCATTCGTGCAAAAAGTTACGCGCCTTGGGTGCAATGACATCCTATTGGTCAGTTGTGCGCGACCCCCCGCGGTGAGCAGTTATGTCCAGAGGCTATATCATCGTTCAGGTATTTCTCTCTCGTCTTAACAATGTATTTGAAATTTAACCTTAAAAGAATATCACATAATATACCTACACAAAATACTTATAATAAGAGACAAATAATATTATAATACACATAACCATACATATATATGTACATAAATAAACAATTTTATTACGTATAGTTTCATAAATATAAAAAATCACTACATAATTTTTTTAAATATTTAAATATAAAAAGAAAAGGATCTTATTTTAAATCATTTCAGGTATTAATCATCATGAGTTGTGTTCGACTTCAGCTCCAACTTGCGCAAAGAAAATATCAGTTAAAAGCCTAATGACCCTGTGTTTGAAACTTGTGACTGATCTTGCCGTACTTAATACCTGTGGTAAAATTCAAGAATGTTCTGATGAGAAAAGTACCTTTGGAGCTGAAGATATTTCTCAAGAAAGCGACCCATTCTCTGGAACTGACAATGATGATGACTTTATACCCAAAAACAAGAAAACACGTGGGCGTCTTTCGTCCAATTCCTCAACATCATCAAGTTCTTCATTAGACTCTTCATCCAGTTCACCGTCTAATTCATCTTCTAGTTCTTCGAGGTCGTATTCTTCGATATCTGCCAGAAAGGCAAAAAAAAGATACGAAATGTCCACCAAATGGAAAAAAAAAATTGAAGTTCTTGAAAATTTCCGGACGAGAGTATGTTTCTTAAACTGGGAAACTTATGAAAACTAAACAAATGAAGCCTCCTTGGTTAGATAATAAATTAACATGGTTTGACAAATTCTGGAGTCTTGGTTCATTTCAAAGGCAACGGGATTACCTGTCATCATGAGTAGCAACTCTGAATGTTTCTGTGCGTCGCTTAAAAATAAATACAACAATAGAGAGACGACCAAATTGCTGTTTTACGTTGTTTTGCATATTTTGTATGTTCTTTTGAATATTTTCATTTCTTTTTTTACTTAAAAATTACATAAATGAACAAACTTTAATAAAAAATCATCGCAGTAATATATCACAGTAAATTTAGTCATTATCGTAGTTGTGACAAAAAAAATATCTTTAAAGTGCTGTGACGTACAATTTACAAAATGACATTTATGACTTTAAAGAACTAGATGTGCGATATGTACTCGCGTCAAACGTAAAGTTTACTCTATAACCGTAATAGTTGTTTATGTTATTTTACGTTTTGCATAGGTTTGCATTGGTTTTGTGAGTGCGAGTTACCAATTTAACATTTACCAAAGTGAATATCACTTACTTATTACTTAAGTCAGTCATTAGTGTTGTGAAAAGAGTGTAACTTTCTAATATATTTTTTTTCCAGTCCAAAATATATGGCGCAATGCATGGCTGCTGCAAGCCTGTATGGAGTGTATTTGTGTATTTTACCTCTAAGGTTTCCCGAGGGTTTGCTAAGATCCCCATGCCTAATAAATATAAGTATAAAAATATAATAGGTAGATTATAATCATATAGCACTACCACATGTTAAAGGTATGTTGCATTGTTTAATTGTAAAGATTCGAACACCTAAGCAAAATAAAATATAGTAATCACTTTACTTAGCTCCATATAAGTCATCATCATATTAAAATGGATAATGCTTGTCCTCTTACCATTAACTGACAGTTTTACGTTTCAAACGCTGACGCAGTTTTGTAAACTGCACTCGATTGAAAAACTCACACTAAGCATACACGCACAGCTTCGAGGACAAGTTGCTACTAAAATAAATCCTTGCTTATCGCTCCAAGCGTCTTTAATCTTGGAGTCGGACATTATTTGCCGCTTGCGCATCTTTTTAATTATTGATCGATGGCGGCGCGGCTGTGGACTTACCTGAGCTCGCAGTTGTCTCTAACCTAGGAACGGTTAAAGCCAGAAACGGTATAAAGCACACTGCTAAGGCCATATGCCATGACACCAGCAAACGCTGAGGTCTCCACGTGATTAACTTTACGATAAAAGGGGCCAGTAGGACTTCCATCACTGCTATACTAAATATCAGTAAATCTGAAAATTGTAACTTATGTAGTACATTTTAGAAGGTTTTAATTATTATTAATATAATGCAGAACAATTAACATTCCATAGAAGCATTTAATTTATGTGTTGAATTCATCACAATACGGGTCAGCTCACACCGAGACGCGACGAGGCACGCACTATAAAACAATATAAAACTTATTTACTACATACACATCATTGTACAGATTTGTACAGATTTAAATATAAGCGCGGAAGCGAGCAGGGAGGTTATTGGGAACAGACTCGAGCTATTCGGACTTTGGAATTCGAGAGAAAAATATATGGAACTTACCTTTCGAAACCCGTAAATGTAGTTTGCTTACATTTTCATCTCGAATACCAGAGAGTTCGAATAGCTCGAGACTGTTCCCAATACAGTCCCAGGACACGTGTCGGAGTGCGACTTGTTCACACCACCCCAGTCTGTACGTAGTTTATCTGATTTGTTATTAGGTTTTTTATTAAACCGTTCTATTTCTTATATTTCTTATAGCATATTAAAGCCGAATAGCATTTTAGTCTTTATCACATTTTTTACATATGTAGGTACGTTAACTGTGCTAACCGCGGTATATAGTGTAATAATACAGGATGTGTTATTTTTTCAAAATCAACGGGATCAATTTCTGGCTAGGATTATTGATTGTTTTAAACATCCAATGATGCAGTTTTGTTTTCATTAAAATCGTGCCCGAGACTCTTTTGAGTACTTGGCCATGCGCGCCCAATCGAAAAATTTAAAAATTTAGCAAAAAGGACTGAACCTAATACACTTTAGATATTGAAATTTTTTCAACTTCAAATACAAGATTTATTCGATAGAGGTATTTACACGCCCGTATTGTGTCTCTCTTGGTACAAGGTGACACCTTATGAGTAGGAAAAGGATGTCGATACAGACAAATTTGCTTATTTACGGACATTATTGGCTCTACACAGAGAAATAGTTTGGATTTTACTCACTTTGATTTATCAGTCCCGTTTTTACCACTTTTGAAAAACCCAACAGCGGATATTTCTAATTTTGATTTAAAAGGACACACACACAAACACACTGTCACAATAGAGTTAAATAAATATAACTGAGTTAGTTAGTTAGTATAGTTATGTAAAAAAACTAGTAAAATCAGTTCATTGGCTTTTGTATGATTTGCGTACAAACAAACAGACAAAACTTTCAGTTTTTTTTTTAATTATGTGATTATGTGTTATGTACCTACAGACAGACACGAAAAGTTATACTTAAATTAAATAAAATTTTGTTCTGAAATAAAAAAATCAAAAAATACTGCAAAAATGCTAAATAAAATTCTTCTGTCCATAAAATTCGACCGCATTATATTTAAATTGTTCCCAGGGGAATTATTGTCCAGCCAGGTCTGACCCCATCCCATCCCATTTAATTGGTAGAAAAACATAGTAACTATTTCTCACAAATTTATTATTATTCAGTTTTGCATACATCAGAATAGAAGGTGCAATCCTATCCATCTTTCTGCTTCGTCTTGACCTGTCTCCCTGGAACTGAATAGGAAATTCGTTTCCTTGCTTTGTGCGGTGCAACTTTTTGTATATCAATTATTATTATCGCCGTTTAATGTTTATTAAAAACAATAAAAACCAAAAGTTCCAACGCATATTTACGCCTGTATTTTTTTTTGAAAAGACCACCATTTTGAACGAATAGCGCTCTGTGATTGTCTGTCGCGGATGTTACTGATTTTGATTTTTTCTTAGTGTTGGATGTTAAGTCGAAATAACTATGAGAAATGGTTGGATATTTCCATATTTGACATAATGTACCTGTGCCACATATTTTTCTTTGTTGTTTGAATAAAAAAAATCAATTGTTCGTGTATCGGGATGTCACCAGTTTAGACGGTTACCGACATCAATAGCTTTTTCAAGCACCTGCGCGGCTCACTACATCCCGCTCGCTGCGTCGCGTCTTAGTATGATATAACTAAATTAACACATAAATTTAGTACAACTTTTGTACCACGTACCAGGAACGTAAGCAGGTATTATTGCAATAGCAGCAAGTTGAGTCAGAATGAAAAAGACAGTGATTTCTGCTAAGGAGACTGCCACTGTTGTGTCCATGATGTTCCCTCGTAATTTGGGTGCGGTAAAGCTCGTCGGAGTTAAACATGTTTTTAACCGCTGAAATGCTGAAAAGATAAAAAATAAATAATACAGGAATGTGAGTAGTATAAATGATTTTTGTAGCTACGCCTGCTTATAGAACTCGGGATAGGTTGAGATATTAATAATAATAATATACTTTATTGCGCATATAGAAAACAAAACAATTAAACAATAAAAGTAATAACAAATTGGCGGTCTTATCGCTAATGAGCGATCTCTTCCAGACAACCTTTGGGTAGAGGAGACTTTATAAAATTATTGAGTAGAATGTGCTAACTGAAATTTTACAATATAAGTATACATTTATAGCAATAGCTAAATTTATATACATATGAATAATAAATAATACTAATACGTACAAAAAATAATTATATATATATCAAATACATAACAAAAATTAAAAATAAATACACAAACTACATACATCTTAAATAATATAGATGAATAAACAGTGTTGATGAGACAGCTTAAATTTTTAAGTAATGTGTGATTACGAGATTTTTAAATATTCTTAAAGTTTGTGCTTTTTTGACATCAAAGGGTAAACTATTCCATAGCCTTATGGCTGTGACAGTGAATGAGTCATTATATGCTTGCGAATAATGTGTTGGGGTTTTCAGCATCATGTTTGTAGTGGCGCGATGAGCTGTAGACCCTATAAAATTGAAACGCTATTTCAAGTACAACGGAGTAGACGGATTGAACAGTACGTTGCAGAGAAGAAAGCCGAAGGCGAATTGGGAGCCACTTGAGTTTTAATCGAAATTCGGATATATGATCATATTTACGTAAACCAAATATGTATCTAATACATAGGTTCTGGAGTCGCTCAAGCTTATTTAATTGCTTCTCAGTAAGGTCAAGATAGCTAGCATCCGCATAATCAAGGACAGGTAGCAGTAGTGATTTAGCCAGTGCAATTTTAGTGGCAATGGGCAAGAAGTTACGCAATCTGCTAATGGATTTAGCTGTAGCAAATATTTTTCTGCTAACTTCTTTTAATTGTGGTTCCCACGAAAATGTCTGGTCTATGATGATGCCCAAGTTTTTTGCAGCCTCGCTATATGGAATGACTGTTCCATTAATACTCACTTTAGGAAGATTTTGTAAATTAATCTTAGATATCATTCTTGAAGATATTTATTCTTTTCCCACGTTCTCAGTGGGAAGGTAGAAAGAGATGTCAAATATTAGATGAAATTTTGTTACCAAATATCAAAACTTTTATTTAATCCTTTATAGCTTGTGCTATATTTTAGCAGAGCTGACTACTTATATTCCTTAACCTAGTGCAGAGGCGCCCTAAGAAGAAGAAGTTTCCAAACAATAAACAACAACAAATTCAAGGCATCATTTAAATACGATAAAACACGTTTTTCCTTTTCTCTACGATCTACAATAATAAAGTTCAGGGTAAGATACATAACTGTACCACGTAACTTATAGGCATTTATGTATTTTCTTTTGAAAGATTAACTATAAGTTTAATAACTGTACTCAATAATAAAATAAAAAAAAAACATATTTAAGATTATGAAACTGATTATTATTTATCTATCAGCAGATACGTCAGACAATGATTTTCTATTTATAGATTAATTATATAAATAAAAACACATTACTTAAGCGGTCTCATAAAGGAAATAAATACTACGTAAGAAGTGACGGAACGCACGTACTACAGTTTTATCAACGTTTGTACCTGTAGAGTGCCAACATAAACGTACCAATTCAAAAACAATGCTGCCAACCACCTGGCAACACTAGTAACGGTAGTAGGCAAATCAATTTCTTTCCATTCCATCCATCGATATCGATAAACGCAGATTCGTGTAGGTACGTATGCCTATATTTAGCCTTAATTATTTTTTTTATACTACTAAGGTCGCAAACAAGCTTACGATCCGCCTGATGGTGTGAGGTCACCGTAGCCGCTTGCAACACCAGGGGTATCACTCGCACTTTGCCGACCCTTCAAAAATCTCATAACTTCTTTCTTGATGAACCCCATACTGTAGTCCTTAGAGAAAACCTTAGCAGGGAGCTCATTCCACACCTGAAGCGGTCGCGGAAGTAAGTTTCTCTGAAACCGCACTGTACTCTACCATTATAGTTCTAAAGTGAGAGAATGAATTCCATATGGGGCCTGACTTGTGACTTGTAAAACAGAATCCTTTGCCCGAACGTGAAGTACTGTTTCGCGCTGTTGTGTACATAAAGTTTTTGAGCTTCATCTTGTCTTGAAAATGATCTTGAGCCTGAACATCGCTCGAGGTGTGGACACCAAGGATCCCAATGCTCTTGGAGATAGAAAGGGGAGTGTTCTGCAATAGTGGGACCACAGTGAATGGGGTTTCCTTAGCGGTGAACGCGCAGACTTGTGTCTTTGTAGGGTTGAATTGGGCTAAATTTTCCCGTCCCCAGACAAAGACCTTGGACAGAGTGGTCTCACTTGAGATACAAGTTCTCCACGCTTTTCCTCCACATTGGTATTAGGGATGCTTGCACGACCCGTGTAATAAGAGTCTCCAGTACTGTCATCTGCTTAGCAATGTATGTTGTTGATGTCCAAGATGTCATTGATATGCAGTAGAAACAGCGTAGGAGTTAGCACATAGCCTTGTGGGACACCGTCTGCCGGACAAAAAGCTAGCCATTCATTTGTACAAACCCTCGGGCACTCCGTAAGATGGCAACTTTGATAGAACAGCCTGGTGCCAGACCCGATCGAATGCCTTCGCTATGTCCAGGCTACATGCCAATACCTCCCCCTGACTCTCAATGGCTAGTAACCATCGGTGTGTGAGATACACTAGAAGGTCACCAGTTGAGCGGCCGTGGCTAAGGCCATATTGACGGTCACTGACCAGGTGAATTTCAGGGTATCTGAGAAGCAGTGTGTTGATCACAGGCACGGAGCGTGAGAAGAGGGAGGTAATAGCCATAGGCCTATAATTCCATGGATCAGATCTATCGCTGTTTTTGGGCACCGGGTATTGATTCTTATTTTATATTGATTATCAAAATAAATTTTAAAATGCATAATTTAGCCTTTTGAACATAATAATCACTATCTTTAAAGAAATATAATGAAATGACAAAAATAAAATTTTAAAAGTAGTAACTACGTGAAACTTGTGTTTTTACACAAAATGCATGCCGATTGACATGAAAAGGAAATCTTCTTAAATTTATGTCACCGTTCTTCTTTGACACACCATATACTTTGTCCTCGCATCTTCCGTACTTAGTAGGGTAGAGGTATTGGTCGAATAAAGGTTACAAAGCCATACAAATATTTGTATTTATGAAGTTTCCACGCACAGAGACCTCTAATGCGCACTTTTGCTGAAATTGATGTTCTCCAAGAAAGTTCATTCTTCTGTATCAAAACCATCTTATAAATAAGAGGACAACTTAGCGTAGAATCGGAAATTAATTGCGTAATTTTATGCTTCTTTTATGCACTAAATTATGTTCCTACTAGAAGTTGATACGAAGTTATAGTAAAATCACAGCCGACCATCTCTTTTTAGGGTGCCGTAGTCAACCCTGTAATTTGGCATGGGTTTACATATTAATTAGGCGGATAAAGTAGTAAAATAAAATTGAAAAAAATATTTTTCTCTGGGTACCTTCCTAAACGTAAAGTGGAAATATTTTTTTTTTCACATCTACCCCATAATGTGGGGGGGGTGTCATAAGATATAAATATATCTCATTTAAAAATATTGCGAGTGTGTACAAACTGCCACTGCCAGCTAAATGGCTGTTCTTTGGTGTGTGAAAAAATCATGGAAGTATATTACAAAATTAAAAGGAAAACTATCATAGCTAAGTAGGCTTTACAACTTAATGAACAATAGTCGACCAACATAAATGTAGTCGGAAAAGAAAAAAAACATTTGTACCAATTTCATAAAAAGGTACTAAGATGAAGATGATTTATGAACCGTGTAACATTATAGAAACATAAAATTATAACATTCTGAATACTAACACATACTAAATTATTAACAATATTTACCTACGTTCGATTTCCGGCGCGGCATTTATTGTAAAAAGAGTAACACATTGTATGTGTGTGTGAGCTCTGAAGTATAATAAAAATAAAAACACATAATAAAAACTGACCAAGTGTGAGACAGGCCCAATCCATTTTCCATTTTAAATCACAATTATAGCGCCACCTAGCTAATATTAAGCGAAAAAGAAAGACATTTGTTTGTTGGAAACGATATTCAAAGCACACTTTTTGTTTTTTTTGTGTTTGTAAATTATGTAAAAGGTGATACGGAACCTCGGTGCGCGAGTCTGACTCGCACTTGGCCGGTTTTTAATTTTTGAATTCAAAGAGTTTAACAGTTGGTTCGGTTCGTTCAGTTAAGGAGGTCAATGAACATTAAAGTATATCTTCAAAAAAAAACTCATAACTCAGTTATTAAATTATAAATTTTTTTTTTCTAGGACTATCTTTTTGAACAATTTTCTAAACGAATATCGATATAACCTGTGTTACTAGATCTAAAGAAAAAAAAAGTCGTAAATATCTACCTCTTGTAATAATACTTTGGTTTTCCGTCGCCATTACTTGACTTCTGTCAACTGTAAGCCACCAGTCACTGAATCAACAGTCAATGGAATCCAGCATTGTTATCCTTTAAGTATAGATATCAGTAGATAATCTCGCGTCTCTGTGTTTATCTTAAATTTTTAGATACCTATATCGTTTCAAGATACGTTTGAGTGAAATGTACTAAATTTATACTAGTTTTGTACGCCAGTTAGTATGTTGTATACAGCTGTACCACTCACATATGCGCCAATTCACACTCTCTGTAGATTACAATTATCTAAAAAAATAATTAATGCAGTTGCTTTTAGTCTTCTTTTTTATGTTATACAATTATGCGGAAAAAGAGTTCTTTAGAGCATTCGTTAAATAAAAGAAATCCTTTAATGTTTTTGAGCATAACACGTTTACGTTTTCTCTGCGATCAAGTCGCTGAAGCAGCCAGCGTTAGATGAACTGCACTTACACATCGCGATATCTTGCGTGCGAAGAAACTTTGCCTTCGGTCTACGGCAAAGGTGCTTGGCCACACTGCGCTTTGTGAAATTTATCGCGATAAACAAACGCCAAACACAAAATGGACACCACGGTAGCTTTGTACATACGTGATCGTTAAAAGTCTTTCTCTTGTGGCCAACATCTTTTAGGTTCCACAATATCGGTTTCAGACTCGTACCTTATTGCTAATAAATTCCACAATCTGCTCGTTACTCCAATCCATGTCGAAAATACGTTGCAAACCTTAATACAGTTTTACATACACTAATATAGTACATATACAAACATTTTAATACCTGTAGGTATACGTTTTTCAGCTAGTTAAAAAAAAAACATCAAATCATGTTTCTTAGCTGACAAAGTGGAGAAGGTATGAGAAGACATGATGATTATTTTTAGGTCGTTATATTTAAAAGTTATTTTTATTTTATTTAATAACTATTTAATTAAATTAAAAAAAGTGAACATTTTTCAAGGCGCGCAGATTTAATAGACTTTATTTATTTTACTCAAATTTTATATTACACTTAATAATTAATAAATACTAAAGGAAACCTTACAGACAATAAACACGTTAAAATAAACTGTAACCTATTTAAATCTATTGTATAGAAAATTTTATATTACACTTAATAATTAATAAATACTACTTAAATCTATTGTATAGAAAATTTTATATTACACTTAATAATTAATAAATACTAATTTTATATTACACTTAATAATTAATAAATACTAAAGGAAACCTTACAGACTATAAATACGTTAAAATAAACTGTAACCTATTTAAATCTATTGTATAGAAAATTCCTCAGGATTGCTGTTTTCTTCCTCTTTCCTATTTTACATCTTCTCAACATAAAGAAGCAGACGGAGCTGAAAAGCGTGGACAGAAAGGCCAGGCCCGAGCTGGTGGATCCAACTGCGACTGGAAACTGGTAGTTGTGTAATTGACATCTTCCACCTTCATACCACGCACAGTTTTTGCCTAAAACCAAGTCATAAGTTTTTCCTTAATAAGTTCAAGGAGGTAATATAAACTTTTTTCAATAATAATTTTAAATATTCTAATACAGATATTTTAGAATTTCTTCATACCTCCTGAGACCCGGGAAATCAAAATTTGTTAAATCTAGTTTATTTTTGGTTTTGGTGTTATTTCAAGCGTTAAATAAGACAAAATTAATGAAACACACCCTGACCCCACTTGAACCCCAAAATAGGGGGTATAACAGATGATACTGGTCCAAATGAAAACAAATTAGCTGCTGCCCGCTATGTCGTCTGCGTGAACGCTATACCATAAGATCACTTTTTATGAACAAAACCATAGCGCGATCTAATTCGACGCCAACGCCATCTAGTTAGCAAATAGGAAACATTTTTATATGGTGAAAAATTATAACGCATCTAAGTTATGACTTTACACGATTTTTTAACATAAAATGAATGGCTAAGTGTGAGTAGAATAATTAATAATTAAGAAGCAAGTCGTTAGATTACACATAGTTGCAAAATGCGTTGAAGAAATAAAGGTTCACTGCTCGTTCCCCGTAGGTGATAGCGTGATAATATGTAGCCTATATGTTGACCCGACTTCTTAATAATATTCGTGCCAAATTTAAAGTAAATCCATGCAGTACTTTTTGAGTTTATCCCGAACATACATACAGACAAACAGACAAAAATTCTAAAAACTATATTTACTTATATAATCGGTATCGATTGTAGATCACACCCCAAGTATTCTTTTAAAAAAATATTCAATGTACAGTTTTGACTTTCCTACCATTTTATTATATGTATAGATCATGTGTAACTTGTCACAGCAATAAATATGATTATTGAAACAAAGAAAAATATTACATGTCGAACATTTAAAATAAGTGGGCTGGTTACTCCCCTTTTCTTCAAAACTTGGAGCGATTCTTTGTTTTCCTTTGACACACAGAGGTAAGTGATGTGCCTCCTTCATCCTCGTCGAAATATAAGTAACTGGTTCCTCGAGTCTACGCTTTCTAAAAGAGGATGTGATTAGGGTTTCTTCCTGTTCTGCCAGTCTCAGTGGTAGTGGTTCTGACGTGGGGGTGGCTCTACTCGTGTTTTTGTGACCAAAACATTCTAATCCTCCAAAGACCTACATCAGATAAAGCCATCTGGAAACCAATGAAGGACCTCTACAATCGCATATTAAGTGACTTGCCAGTTCGTTGATTTCATGATTTCATATTCAGAGACGTAAGCAAAGAGACAGCGCTACATAATTACTGCCTAGTGTGACGGCGACAGCCATGCTAAAATCTTTCGAAAAATCAATAAATCGTCGTTTATAAAAAAACTACGTTAGTTATCAAAAATCTGATTTGAGCATATTAAGATATTGTTATTGCTAATCAATCAGTTTTGAAATAATCGCGAAATAGTCTTTCGTTTTAAATATTCAACAAAATTTGTGTGCGGAACTAGGTTTTTTCAAAAAATAAATTTATCGAGCAAAATATCTAAAATTCGTTTAGACGTTCGAGCGATTAAGGAGCGATTTTCTGTGTCAAAATATTAAACTCATCAATAAGATACAAACTGAGATCTAGATCGACAAACATCACTAATCTGACATATACGGACCCATAAGTAAGGCGAGGTTATTCTAGTTTTGGGTGTTCTCAAATATCCTTTTTAAGGCCTAAATATAAATATTAGGGACTAAAAATAAAAAATAAACAGAAAAAAAGGATACTAGAAATTGACAAAACCAGAAACAGGATAAGAATATTTTTATCGATAGAAAAAAAAATTACAAAGATTACATTAACTTTGGCTTGCATATTTTTATATACTATAAAAATAAAATAAATATAAAAATATTATAAAAGGATTCTCAATTTATAAGAAATCGACAAAGACTATCTTAATTTTTTTCCTGTATTTTTCATAGCATCAACAAACTCCGATTTTTAAAATAAGTTTGTCCCAGGGTCACGGAAGTTATAACGTTGACGTGCGCAGTTGCGCATAATAACACGTAATTTGGCGGAAACAGTGCTAATATTTTTACTCATAATAACCGCAGTATATACTATTGCCCTTTAAACCATTGTGTTGAAAACAACACAAAAACTATCTAAAAAACTTATATAGTAGGTAATAACCAATATTTTCCTCGCTGATTTGCCGCCATGTCAGGCACGCAAAAACAATCCATACTAATATTATAAATGCGAAAGTAACTCTGCTTGCCTGTCTGTCTGTTACCTCTTCACGCTTAACCCGCTGAACCGATTTAAATGAAATTTATTATCTAGACAGTTTGAGTCCCGGGAAAGGACATGGGATAGTTTTTATCCCGAAAAATTCAAAAGTTCCCGCGGGAGTAACCATAACAGAATTTCACGAACGAACCATAGCTGCAGCTACAGCTGGCTATAGCAAAATTCATTAGTATAATCAAGGAGTTGCCATAAGAATCACAAACCAAACTAAAGTCGGGCGGAGCCGCTGACAAAAGCTAGTATTTAAATAATCGTAAACAGTGGTATAAACTATCAAATCGAGCGATAGCCACCTATACGTAACAAGCCGAACTATATAGTTCACAAGTCATCTTCATAAATCAACAGATAATTTTCAGATAATCTGCTAGGTGGCGCAGAAATAAAATGCTTTGCGCAAGTATTATAGAATTCACCGGTTGGTTGAAGACTAAACAACCCCAGTGTTATCATATCACCGTGTGAGTCAGACATGAACGTGGCGATTATAAAGATTGTAGATTACTACTAATAAATGTAGATGTCAATCATATTTATACCTAACTTTGAGTATCAGATAACAATAGGTACCCATTCGTCATGATTCAGTCACAACAAATATAATGTTGCCTCTACCTAGGTATAACTCTCACCATGTACTGTTGTTCAAGTGGGGCTGCGTGAATCACTCCACGAACAGTATTTAGTATATTATGTTGACCTTGGAGACTGCTTTTTAGTATATTTTTAGTTTTACAAAGGTTTTGTACTAGTTTCGGTCCCGCCAAAGACAGTAAACGCAGTTTACGTATAAACGGCGTTTTAGAGCCAACCAGCCATTAGTCCTCCGGTTACGTGGCAAAGCGACGTTTTGAACACTAAAAGTACCTATTATATAAAATAGTAGTAGTGCATAATAAAAAAGAAGACAACAATCTAATAACTCACAAGATATGAAAGAAAAACTTAAAATCCTTAAAACATCTTGGAAAGACCATTCTAACGACATCCTGTACAAGGAAGTGCGTAAAAAAATGTTTAATGTTTGCCCTCATTTGTATCTATTTTTTTTCTTATTTTCGTCCTTAAAATTTTTTGGCAGTTAAAAAGGCCACATTATACCTAATACAATTTTTAACTAAGAGATGTATTCAAACAGTGAACTAAACCTCTGTAATAAATAACTCTAGTCGGCCCAGACTGTACTCGGTTAGGTCAATTAGATGCACATTGCTCGTTTTCTACGGAGGTTCTTCCGTAAACTCCGTTTCCGTAACCGCCATCCTCTTTGGTCCTGTTTTGTTTGGTGGTCAATCTACGCTATACAAGTCTATGACAGATTTTTCGTTATATTTGGTGAAATCCTCCCTAAGCGTAGTTTAGATTCCACCATAAAAAATCGGCCAAGTGCGAGTCGGACTCGCGCACGAAGGGTTCCGTACCATTATCTATAAAAACGGCAAAAAAATAACGTTTGTGCTATGGGAACACCCCTTAAATGTTTTTTTTTTTATTTTATTTATTTTTAAAGTCAATATATAACTAAATATTCTGTTAATATTCCAAGCTTCTATCTGTTTATATTCCAAGCTTCTATCTGTTTATACCTGTTTTACAGGTACAGGTACCTACTTCATATAAGTAACTTTTAATGGAATTTTTACCAAAATTTCACTTTTCCAAGTACATTTTATAACTTCGACAATTACTGTGTTAGCCTGTAAAGTGTACTTAACCGTGATAGTTTTCCTTTTAAATTCATTATATGCACTACCACCGTAATTTTTTTTACATTTCCAAATACTATACTTTCGCTGGCTGGGGGGGACACTTGACCTTAACAAAAATTTGTACTTTAAAGCTAAATGTTTTGCAAACGGAGCCCTAAATCAAAAAATGATCTGAGAATACTGCCAATGTAGATGGGGTACACGAGAAAAAAAATTACGGTCCCACTTATCGTGTAGCGGTGGTACTTACCCTAAAAAAAATTATTTTCAAAGATTTTATTCTACCACTTTGTCGGTTTGATCAAAGTGTATATCCCTGCCAAATTGCAGCTTTCTCGTATTTGTAGTTTTTGAACTAAGCCGCGGATGGACGGACATGGAAAAACTATAAGGGGTCCTTGTTGACTACCGAACCCAAAACGATAGTGCACAGCTTGTGGCGTTTAAGGAGTTTACGGAGGCACACCCGTAGCAAACGAGCAATGTAAGTAAGTACATTAAATTGAACTTAACTGATTTCAGTCTGGAGCGGTTGGTGCTACTTTGCAGTGGTACAAAATACTTCTTTTTTAGTACAGTCAAATTGGATACATTTTTAAGATAAAAAAAACATTAGTTGGTAGAGTTTTAAATTTTAGTGTACATGTTCATTAAGACCTCCCTTTGTAAATACTAAAAGTACCCATCGATAGCTGTTGCGCTCGCGCCGCCATCTTGGAAAAAAGGCACCCTTTTTAGTTTTTTGCTTATATTATTATTAATTCTGTTGTGGAAAAAATGTCTATATAAAAACCAATAGATCATTAAATATCCTATAAAGAAGCTTATACATATTATTATTGTATCTCTAGTGTTTAAGCAGTAATCCGGCGTTAAAGAGGAAAATTTTTCCATCCATCCAAATCTTTCCATCCATCCAAATCTTTCCATCCATCCAAATTTTTATAGCCATCAGCTGATCATCGTCTCGTAGATATGCCTCACTTCCCATTAAGACTTAGGCAACTTATTCCGATTTACGTGCCTTAGTATGCTAATGTATATAGTTAGTAAGCACCGTTTATAGTTGTGCAATACTACCAAAAGTCATAGGCTGGAAATACTAGAACATAGCGCTTTTACATAACGTAAGCCTAGGTTTCTGTATATAGCTAGACGGATTTTGCTTTGACCTTCTTCCTGTTATTAAATGTCCCTCTGACTCCTATCCGACCCATAAACCAGTAGACAAAGGCGTATTCAAGAAAGCCCTTAAAAGCTTATGAGCTTGAAGCATCTAGATCGCATTATTAGATCTGACGGCAAATTGACGTGGCATCAAATCTCTTAGCAGTCACTAAGTTAAGCTACCATTTTTTTCCAAGATTGCGGCGCGAGCGCGACAAATATCGATGGCGACTTTTAGTATGCACAACGGGAGGTCTTAATAAACATGTACACCAAAATTCAAAACTCTACCAATCAATGTTGTTTCATTTTCTAATTTAATTGGACTATTTAGCTGATAATTATATTGCACTAGTATATGTGAGAATCCTTAAAATCTTGGTTGCAATAAATCTACTATAGCGTCGGTCCGCCCGTCCGTAAGTATGTCCTATAATGTCAGCCACCTTTTCATTGATTCTTAAAAAAAAATTACGTACGTAAACCGCTATACAACTTTTGTAACGAAATTTAAAAAAAAATATAACAACTGAGTAATATTTTTTTAGAATTATGGATTTTTGAAAATAAATATTACGTTAGTAGATTTTAAATAACATTTTCTCTCAGATGTATAGTTTGTGAGTTATTTTATCCGTAATCGGTCACTCCCCTCGGTGAACTATTGTTACGGGCTTACCTCAATAGGATTAACTTGTGAAATTGCTTGTGAAGATGGCATATCGGAAGCTCAATAAATCCAATACGCTTTGAGCCTGTAACAAAACTAGTTGGGCTTGTAACAGCACGCGTTGAGCCTGTAACAATACGCGTTGAGCCTGTAACAATACTAGTTGAGCTTGTAACAGCACGCGTTGAGCCTGTTGCAATACGCGTTGAGCCTCTAACAGATAATTATAATTATGATAACCGCGAATGTTTAAAAAGGCACGTATGTACGTCTTCACGATATTGCTTCCCAAAAAGGGGGTAACCAGTGGCAGTATACACACCCACATCATAATGTGGGAGACAGCCTCTTTCTGCCATCTGCTTTAGTCCTACGCGACAGGGGGTGAGCCTATCGCCGCAACACTGCTTATATAATGCAGTGTATCTGGACTAAGGTGGCTTTATAGATTATGTCCCATAAGTTGTTGATTAACAGCTTTAAAGTAACAAGCAGTAAACTGAAAGACCTGGGACAGAATAATATCACCAGTTCCTGACGAACTATAAAAAGTAAGTCATGATTTAGCGGGTTTAAATTTTAATTCTACAATCAAATGGCAGTCATATACACATAATTTTTATATTGAAATAATTATTTACCTAAAATGACTGATAAAAATGATTCATGTAATATTTTTTTATCATTGATTCTGAAATGAAGTATATCTAACTTATCTTTACGGCTCAACTTGTTTGTTGTCTTGCTATGAGAGTGAGGTCTACAGATTAAGTAATCACAGTATAAACAGAAGCGAAATTTTATTTATTTCTTTTTAGCGAACGATTATTTCTTAAGCTATATAATTGTTTAAATAACCGAAAAAGTTTTAGGAAATCATTTTTGAAGACCTCATCTGTACAAAAGTATTCCCGCAGGAACAGGAAACAGAATGAGGAAAAAAATAAAATTTTATGTCATTTTCCATCTTTACAGCCAAAATTGTCAGGTTTTGAGAGGCAGGTGAATATTTGATGTAGGTGCCTATATCGAATGTGACATTTTTTTTTTTTTTCTCTCTTGCACAATTTTGCAAGTGTTACCCGCGCTATATGCGACTCAACAAATACCTATTGCTTTAATATATGGATAAAATAGTGGTGCGTGTAATGGCGTGCATAATTGCAAACAGCCTGATGAAAATGTTAAGCGGTGATTGAGAGGTTCATTATTATATAGTACATTACTGCCGCGGCCCGCAAACGCAACATAACCGGGCGATCGTGAGTATGCAGGACGAGGCATAGCCGAGGCACGTATAGCAGAGTCCGGTAATGCTTAGTTGTGGCCAAGGCTTGTAGAGTGCTTTTCTCAAACATGCGTGTAAAAAAACATTTTATATTGACAATAATAAAAATAGTTTAGGTAATTGTGCCGCCAATGCGCCAAGTTCAAATGTCAAATTCTTTTTTCAGCGCATTTTTTAGTTGTGCCAGTCCGAAATTTAAATGAAACTTGATGAATTATCTCTTTAATTAGCAATGCACGGGTTTAAAAAAGTTCGTTCCGTTTTCAAATTTCATATTTGACCGCTCGAGCACTCGAGCGGACGTATAAAACATAGCGGGTCGCTCTCTGATACTGTACTGCAACTACGATTTATCCCCAAGAAGCTTGTGCAAATTATGTTCGCATATCGTAGCATGTTTGAGAAAACGTATTTATGTTCCGTTGTAAGTTTGTATGTAAATGTGGATACACATACCTTACGCCATAATGTGAGGTACATTCTTTTTTGACGTACCGCTTTAGTCCTGCATGGCAGATGGTGGGTACAACACCACAATACTGTTCCTATATGCAGTGTATCTGGGCTAATGTGGCTTGAGCATAAGACCTAGCATAAGAAATAATACATAGAATCTGTCTGAAGCATTAAGTTATGCTAATATAGACTATGAAAGTAGCAGTTACTCGGAGGCAACACTAATTACTCGTGATTAGTTAAATATATGGAGGGGGTAGTTATAGTTTTTGCCATTAGCTGGTTTTTTTTTTCAGAAAGGAATTTAATAACATTTTCAAAGGGTGACAACTCGCGTATCACGCCCGGGTGTTACACGGTCCATAAGGCGGACCGAGAGCTTGTTTGCCACAATGACTCAGAAAGAAGTATTTTTTTAGTGCCGTAACTGTAATATTATGATTGAGTTGAAAGAGAAAGAGAAACAATACATGACTCTGACTTGTTACCAGTTTTATCTATACTAATATATAAGGCTGAAGAGTTTGTTTGTTTGAACGCGCTAATCTCAGGAACTACTGGTCGGATTTAAAAAATCTTTCGGTGTTGGATAGCCCATTTATCAAGGAAGGTTATAGGCTATATATCATCACGCTAACACAAATAAAAGCGGAGCACTAATGAAAAATGTTTCAAAATCGGGGTTTTTTTATCCTTTTGAGAGCTTCCGCTGCGTAAACGGTTAGAGTTTCGCAAAAATCATGTATGACAGAATTGTTCCCCTATAAAAGTACTAACAAAAAGTCCGCGACAGCATTTGTCTATATTTTGAGGTTGGCTCACTATAACCTTTTTAATGCTAACCACATTTGTTCTAAAATATTGCATTATTTGTGAAAGTGTTTTTATAAACATGATATTAATCTTTATCCAAATAAATACGTTATTCATCACAAGCATTTAATTTCAAACAAAATTGCTCAGTTCATCATTCGATTTCAATGAATATCTTCGGAGATATCGCAATTTTAAAATAACGTGGCAGCAAAATAATTATCAAGTATTGCGCGCGCATTTATGATGTGCGAGGCCGGCGGGCAGTCCTGAGGGGGAAGGGCGGTACGTATTATTTAAAAATATTCTGTGTTTTGTTTTATAATTGAGAAGTTGCCGTAAGAGTAAGCCGATAACCAAATTTAGGGCGGGCGAAGCCGCTGGCAAAAGCTAGTTTATTCATATAGTCGTAGTTATTGCATTTGTTCGGTATCACAGTTCTATGTTTCATTGGTAGTTGAATATTCTATGACACGAGTATCACCAGTTAAAAATCTATCGATGGGCAATATCTCGATACTAACATTGCTTTCAGTCACCACAATAAAGATTTGGCAAGATGAAGCGTTTGGATCGCAGATTTACAGGTTTGACAATTGTGACAATTTTAAATTTACCTTATATATGTGATGTTATGAGAAATATAACATAATTTATATCATCAAAGGCCATATATATTGTTATATCATCAATGTAAATAAATATTTTTATTTTTATCTTCAAAGACTGCAACCTTCAAACGAAGAAAGATTATTTCTATTGATGTATATTTATCACGTATTTCTTGGTTTTTTGAAAATGTGTTTATTTGTAAGATTGATGTGCTTTTATAAGTTCCTAATAGTTGTATGTTCATATAATCAAGAAATCAATAGTAAATGTACATGTACTACATATGTGTGTTTATACATGTCATTAGAAAATTTGGTGGCTAAGATCTTGCATAATTGATTGTTGTTGCAAGCAAGCAAAAGCAAGTTCATTTTTAAAAGAGGATACCGAAAACTATATATGTATTATCAATTGGATCCTTAGCTACAAAAAATGGCACCCTTTACTACTGAAAATGGCACCCTTAACTGCTAAAAATGGCAACTTTAAATACTAAAAATGGCACCCTTAACTACTAAAATATGGCATAATGATGTAGGTAACTATCATCATTGTGACTTTCAAACTTTGGGAGTATCAAGCTTTCAAAAAGTGCAATGGGATGTGTTCTAAGGAATTGTCCGAAATGATGCCCACGGCTACTTTCTACCATCGCACCGCTCGCCATCGGCAGGGAATTCATTCTCACACTTTAGAACCGAAATGGTCGCGTACAGTGCGGTTTCAGAGAAACTTCCTCCCGCGAACGCTTGGGTTGTGGAATGAGCTCCCTGCCAAGGTTTTCTCTAAGGACTACAGTATGGGGTTCTTCAAGAAAAAAGTTATTTGATTTTTGAAGGGTCGGCAACGCGCGAGTGATACCCCTGGTGTTACAAGCATCCATAGGCAGTCACTACTACCACCAACACAGCCACGGAGCAGTTTAAAATGAATAGATAAGTTCCTACCTAAAGTATATGTACTACAAAGTGATTACTATATAATGTTTTCAGCGCGTGATAAGGTGAAATCACGTTTTCCTGTGAGCGACTCCAGTCCCGCAACGCTTCGACTGATTCTCGGAGCTGGTCTCCTGTGCATCACCGGCGTGGAAGTGACGGTCTACTGGCTGCTTACGCAATACGCGAACGCCAGAGAGATACCTATATACGTCCCCGGTATGCAGAAAAACCTTTCTGGTGATGATCTAAGGGTTTTGGTGTCTATATAGCGTTCTGAGGGGTTGAGATTCGTGCGCGACGCCATGCGCCAGCAGCGTGTACCAATGAGGCTTTTCCTTAATTTCTCAAGTATATTGTTAATTTACACCCCTAATTTTAGGTGAAATAAAATATTCAGAGGAAATCGGCATAAGTCAAAAAGACAAGTGAAGTCCACAATACGCATTAGGCTATGGCACAAATAGCTCTCGTCTGAGGTGCGGCCCTGCCACAACAATGGGAACGTGTGAGGCTAATAAGGACCCTGATGCATCATTAAAACTTCTATAACATCTACTTTAAACATAATTTATTAGTAGGTAGTAGAAATAAGTACGTTTAAGGGTTCTTTAGCCCAAGGGCGTAGATGGGGCTTCTTACTTTTTATGGTTCCGTACTCAAATCAGGGCTGTAGCTAGAGTTTTTATGGTTCCGTACTCAAATCAGGGCTGTAGCTAGAGTTGAATCTAAGGTAGGGCAGCGGTGGTTTCATGCACGGGTACGGCGCAAGTAAGGTAGGGCAGCGGTGGTTTCATGCACGGGTACGGCGCAAGTAATTTTTCTATCTTTTATTATTTTACCTGCTTGTAAACATGAATAATTAAGGTAGAAGGTAATTGGGTGGGATCGCGGGAAAACAAGAGCAAAATGGTATTAATTTACAGTACGGGAAAACAATTTATATATATTATACCTTAGTTTATGGTACATTTAAGGAAGGGCATTAGTATTTTAAGGTAGGGCATTGCCCCACAATACCCCGCCTTAGCTACGGCCCGACTCAAATTATAACCAAAACCACTTAAAATGCTACATTGTATGCTATCTTCACGTAGTGTTTTAATCGCACGGTATCTTCTAGGTTTTTGCACTTTTGATATTTTTTTGCAGATGTCCTAATAATAGCAATATCAACATTGGATTTTTTGATGGCGCCCGTCATATCCTGGGTGGGACAGTCGCGTCCAAAAGGAGTATTAATGCTGTGGCACGCGGTGGTCGTTGTGTGCTTGGTGCCAATGTTGTTCATGACCGTTCCTCTGTTAGATACAACTGAGGGTACAGGCAAGTACATAACCACATAATTACCATTTAACCATTTGTATTTAAACATTAGTTTATTAATGTCGAAACATATATATAGCGGGTATAATTATCTTTCATATCAGGCTATTTTTAAACTTAAACTTTTTGTCAGATTAATTATTAATTTTATAAACTCTACCGGTTAGGAATGATTTACTACCGAGAATAACCTAGTCCAAGACCCCAGAGTGATCAGACATAACTTATTTTCACATAGATGAAACCTTAGGTTCTCAGTAGCGTCTCACGTTCTTTGAATACCTGCGTGCTTGTGAAGCTCGCCTTGTGACACCTGGTCAGGTACCAGGTAAGAAAGGTAACTAAAAATAAGAGTTACTTAACTTAAATTTATAGGGCTGATTTTTATATATGTTCTGTAGAATATAATTTCAAAATAGTATTATAAGTGACAGACACTTTCCATGTACCGACACTTTTGTCAGACGCTTTAAAGCTCCACAAAAAATAAATGAACTTTACTTATTTTTACATGTCTGATTTTTAAATATGTTATTAAAGTAACTATTACAAAGTTATATTTTATTAGTCAGACAAATTGTAGTGACCAATCCCCTAAACACAATTATTTTAATTATTTTACAATTATTATTCAGGCGAGAAAATTAGCGCTAGAGCACTATGCGCATGCGTCTTAGAGTAAAATATTTAAATATTTACAATGTACTTACAGCTTTCAATTCAATATTTTTGCATCTCTATTTAAATAAGCCGAATGTCAACATTAAAGTAATCATTAATGAATATTTAAGTAGATTAATTAATTGCATATATTCTGGAAAATAAATTAGTTCAGCGCAATTTTGTTTTATAAAGAACTAGCTGGCCCGGAACCCGGAAGTTGATGCGCTGTAGCACCATCAGTGTGCCAAGTGTGAGTTTTTCACGCTACTATCGCGTTCGCGGCAACGAAATACATGTATGGAAATGTATGGTAATGAAGGAGCGCCTCTAGGGGACGCGTTTCGAGACTATTTTTTCTCATCGGACTTTTAATGAATACGCGAACGCGATTGTAGATTTACGAATACGCAAAAACTCACACTAAGCACACTGTTACAACCAAGGGTTATCTATTACCCACGGTTACAACCGTGGGGATTTCTCTTAGATGCTTACCCAATCCGGACATTTGTGAGGATAAACTAACTTACACCGCCATCCGTTAGAAGTGTATGAAACCGGACGTGTTTAATTCTGTCGTTAAACTAACTTAAATCGCTATCTTTAAAAATGTATGTAACGCTAAGCCAGCGCACGCCATGTAAAGCTCCCAGTCGGCATGTATGTATATAGATGTATTGTTTATATAGCGCAAGGCCGAAGTCGCACTTGACCATTTTTTTCTTTCTCAGAATCCTTCCTCGGCGTGTGCCTGACAACTAAACAAAATTTTATTATAATTGGTTTACCCTTTTTGCGCGAGTCCGATTCGCACTTGACCCTGTCGGACTCGCACTTGACCCTTTTTTATTTCTCAGAAACCTTTCCCGGCGTGTGCATCACAAATTACCAAAATTTCATTACAATTGGTTCACCCTTAATACCCTGTCCGACTCGCACTTGACCCTTTTTTTCTTTCTCAGAAACCTTCCCCGCAAAACAACTTACCAAAATTTCATTAAAATCGGTTTACCCTTTTTGCGCGAGTCCGACTCGCACTTGACCCTGTCTGACTAGCACTTGACCCTTTTTTTCTTTCTGAGAAACCTTCCCCGGCGTGTGCATAACTTACCAAAATTTCAATCAAATCGGCTACCCTTAGTGCGCGAGTCCGACTCGCACTTGACCGTTTTTTTCTTTTATAAAAACCTTGCCCTAACACAAACAAACACAACAAAAAAAATTAACCGAATTGGTCCAGCCGTCTTCGAGTTTTCCTTAGTGCGCGAGTCCGACTCGCATTTGACTCTTTTTTTCATACATATAAACTTTGCTCTAACAATAACGAACACAACAAAAAATATACCCAAATTGGTTCATGGCAATCGGTTTACCCTTATTGCGTAAGTCCGACTCGCACTTGACCCTTTTACTAATTATTTAAATACAGCTGAAGCTGGGAATCATCAACGTCGAATACCTATGCCAGGAACATTATAAACGCAGATATTTTTTTGTATTTTATTGAAAATACTTTCTTGTATATGCTCATCGGTAAACGACTCTGGATCTCCAATGTTGTCCAGTATGTTTTTTTCATATATATAATAAATGGTTTTGGTTTATTTAAAATTTAATGGATCTTTGGTTTATTCCGTGTGCCTGCGTATAACCATACATTCGAATCATCATTTTTCAAATTATGCATATGTCCTAACATAATTATCGCAATATCAGTATCAGAACATATTATAACAAAATTTGCTTGAGCGTCTGTATTACAAACATGTAAAACAATTTTAGTGTCAGCTTCTTCATACTCTGGACACGATAAACTATCATCTATACTTGAAAAAATTGTATTATCATCAACCATGTAAGAATGACATTGCCTAAAATTGATAAACATCTGTTAATTCTCAATAAATGGTTAACAGGAAAAGGAAGGCGTCTTATAGTATAGGTATATCTAGCCACATTTGAAGCGAGGATGGCTTTTTAGATGGGCTTTTTTTGAATATTTTTTATGTTTAGGGGATGTTTGGTCACTACAATTTGTCTGACTAATAAAATATAACTTGGTAATAGTTACTTTAATAACATATTTTAAAATCAGATATGTAAAAATAAGTAAAGATCATTTATTTTTTGTGGAGCTTTAAAGCGTCTGACAAAAGTGTTGGTACATGGAAAATGTCTGACAATTATAACACTGTTATGGAATAATATTCTACAAAATATATATAAAAAATCAGCCCTATAAATTTAAGTTAAGTAACTTTTCTTTTTAGTTACCTTTCTTACCTCGTACCTGCACGGGTGTCACAAGGCGAGCCCCATAAAGACGCAGGTATTCTGAGAACATTAGATGCTACTGAGAACCTAACGTTTCATCTGTGTGAAAATAAGTTATGTTCGATCGATCCGGGATCTTACTCTAACCGGCAATAAACTCAGCAGTTAATCATTTATATACATATTATATTGTTTTGTCAAATTAGGCGACTTAACTTTGGTCGTAAAACTATAGCTAGGCGGCCTCGGCGATAGCGAGATAGCGAGATCGTCAACAGTCCAAGATGACGATCTCGCTATCCGGATAGCGAGATTAGTCTCAACGACCTCCCCCAATAGGGCCTCCCTCCAAACACGACGCCGACGTCCCCGGGTTCGTCGGCGCCCAAACGGATACACGAGGTATCAAAGAGTGTCGGGGCGCTTCTCGCCCCCACTCAATCGCAACCGCACCCGCGTAACGGGGAACTCCCCTCCTGGCGGTGACTCACCTTCGGGTTCGAGACTCACGCCGGTCGAAGGGACGCCCCCGAAAGCGACAACCCAAGCCGAGGCTTGAGCGTTGGGCGCTATACGGGCTGAGGCTCCTTCAGAGACTCGCCCAAATAAAGCCCGGTGAAGCAGTAATGGCTGCAACAGCCAACTGCAATGTCAGTTAAGAAAAAAAAAGGCTTAACTTACATCCATAGGTGCTATTGGTGTAACTAAATGGACCAAGTCTGTCTGTCCTTTGTCTTCTAAGGGGACATTAGGGAGCCCTAAATTAAAATTATTTAAACTTTAGCCGACAATAAAGATGGGACAAGATCTAAAACGTAGGTAAATTAAAGTAGAAATGTAAATAACTTCCCTGCGGTTCGTGGGATACTCACTAAACTATTTTTGGCACTTTTATATTTCATACACAACAAGTTGATTTTACATATTTTAAAATAAAAACGAACTCTAAGTAACAGTGTAACAGGTTGTGTTCGGAACCTAGCGTTTCGTGCGTAAGACGAGGCCCCGATACCATCGGTACAAAACATGTATATCATAATTTCATATTAATATACACTAGGTAATGACATAAAGTACAATGTTTTAATTTAAACATATTAAAAATGCATCAATAACAATACAATTTAATTAAGTTCTAATTTTTCCAAGCATTTTTATCATTAATGTTTTCATCAACTTTGTAATAGCCTTTTTTCATTAAACTATCTTTATATAATATTATAAAATTAATATATATATAATATAAAATTTTAAATTTATTTGGAGGTAAATAAACCACATGTTCTGAAATTGTATTGTAAAAATATAAAGTTTTTATTGTAAAAGCTATGTACTTTCTGAAGTCGACACTTTGGAACTACCAATTTATCCTTACTATTCCTTGTATTAACACTGTGTAGGTCAATTTTTTTATATTTTTATTTTTAGCAAATAATTGTTATTTTTTGCGTACATACATTATACAAGGAAAGTTGAAGATGAGGGTAAATAATTAATAAGGAACAGTTAAAATATTAACAGTTAAAAAATTATATTATTATTAAACTAAATAGATCCCTCAGAGAAATTCGAGATCCCAATTTATAGATTGACCGTAGATACTGGTCTCCTTTGCAAAATAAAGACTGAATCAATATCAGCTGCCTTACCCCAAAGCAAAATGCCATAACACTTGACGGAATGGAAATACCTAAAGTAAATCAAGCGAGCAGTGTCAATATCTGTAAGCTGCCTAACTTTTCTAACTGCATAAGCAGTTGAACTAAGTTTCCTTGCAATAACAGAGATGTGAGAGTTCCATTGCAGCCTAATGTAATTCCCTAGAACTATTGGTGCACTGCTAGTCATAAGCTATAATATATATACTGCGCGCCATTTCTGTCGGTCCTCTGCCTTCCGCGTCCAGCCACCACCAGCCTCCCTTTTAGGGTCGTCGGTCTACCAGGCTGAAGGGCGTCCTACGCTTTGCCTTTCGGACGCGTTATTCGGTGAATGTAGTTCTCTTTCGGATGGCTTCAATTCGGATGCAAGTCCTTACACACACTTCGAGCATAGCTCGCTTCATGGCGCGTTGTGCGACTTTAAACTTGCTACATCACGCGCTGTGCGACTTGGAACTTGCTACATCGCTCGCTGTGCGACTCTGAACTGGTGGATCAGCCCTGCTGTAAGTATCCACGTTTCAGCGGCGTAAGTCATGTCATGACTGGTAAGACGCACTTGCGTCTTCAGACCGCGGTAATTATGTAGGGATAATTATCCATACATTTTACCGTTCTGTGGACCTAAATAGTCTCTAAATAAAATAACTGCCTCATACGTAATGGTCAGATCAACTAAAAGTAAAAGTAAAATCCTCGTTTACTTACGAAACTCTAAAAAGACTAATCAAAGACAAATTTCTATTTCTTACCAAGAACTTACTTTGTAATATACACTAAATTTCAAAATATAATAATAATTTTATAGTGGACCGTAAGTAAAAAGTGCCACGCTCATAAGGTCCAAGTTTGGTGGCACACCATGGAAAATAATAAGATAAATTATATGAAATAACGAAGCCAAAGACATTTATTTAATCATATTTCAACTCTAGATCTATGCAGTGGTGGAACTTTTACCGATGTGCCTGAAGCCAGCTTTAGAACCGTGGTGACCATGACGGCGACCGCTGCGCTTGGTGTGGCGTGCGCGATGGCCAGGCTGGGGATCTGTTCCCATGGGCTTGCATATTTGTTTCGACAGGATTCTAAAGTTGGATTAAACATAAGTAAGTTTCTTACAGTCCTGATTTCTTGTATAACTTAAGTACACGTAAGAACAATATGCTTCTAAAACGTGAGCGCTGTGAGCGGACAAGATTTAACTTAAGTACGTGACACGGACTTACTGACGGAAGTACTATTATTTAAGTTATTAAGAGGATTGTGAAGCTGCACCTTTTCATACAAACGTCCAAAACTAGTTTTTCATAATATTTGATTATTCATTAAATGTATCCTTAAGCAAAAAAAAACGAGTTGCACTCCGGGAGTGCCGGCAGAAGTGAAAACCTTTACACACGATTGGCACTTAACACTCAAATATGTCACAAGACATGTCTTTGACATTGTCAAGAAATAATAATGTTTGTATATTTACTTTTTTGACGTAGTATATTTGACATCGCAATCTGTCATAGAATTAAAATTCCATATCCAACCTCCCTGTATTAGTCATATCGCGAATACTAAAAATAAAAATTATAATAGGCGTGGCATTACGGTTTCCGTCTTACGAATTTCCACGATTAGGACACGTGACCTGACGCGAGTTTATCATTTTTTACCCATACCAAAAAAAGTGCACAACGCCGCTAAAGAAGTTTTCACTTCAACAAAGATACCGTCAAACATGGTAACATTACCTTCTCATGTCATATTTACCATAGTCCAATTCTTGCCAAAAATATGCCTTATTAAAAATAACTGTACATACAACATAGAATTATACGACTGCAAGGGTAAGATTATTCATGGCAACACTTAAGATTTGTCAAATTGTTAACATTGACAATAAATACAATATGGCGGTATATTTGTTGTTGTTAGTTGTTGCTGTTCCAGTTGGTGACATATTGTGACTGTAAATCAGAAACTATTAAGACAAAATCAATGAAATTAAAAATATAATGTAAAAACTAATAAAAATGCTATAAAAATTTAAGCGAGCAGAATAACCTATGTATTTTTTGAAATACCATTTTGTGTAATGTAACAAGGATTTGGTAAAGTTGCCAATGTAGCCGGTGTGGCATCTTTACCTATGGCTAGGGTTGTCAAATAATAACCCTTTTTTAAACAAATATACCAACCTAAATGGTTGTTCAAATTGAAAAAAAATACCCAGATACATTGAAGATACTGACAAATTGAATAACTTAAAATGAAAGGGATTGATTAAATGCAAATAAAATAAAAACCGTTTACACCCAGTACTCCCGCTTTTGACAACCCTGATATGTATGAAGATTCTATGCATCCGTGCAGTATTTAGCTGACGTTTATTACTAAATTATTTATAATCCATTCTTAATTCATAACCTGTGTAGGCTTCTTTACCAATAGGTATTTTATACAACTACCTACTTGATTTGTTTGAAAACTAATAGGTAGGTAAAGATGCAAAAAATGTGTCAATTTTACCTAATTATTAAAATTTATGTAACTTTTTTATTTTGCAAGAAAAGTTGCCATGTTTGACGGTACCCTATACATTTACCAAGACCTTTCCTTAAAAATTATCATTATAAATAACAAATAAAAATAAACAATGACATACCTATCAACAACAACAAACAAGAAGCAACTTCAAAAAGATACACTAAAAAGGTAAAAATAATCATTTAAAAAAAGTCTTATCTAAATTACAGTCTGAAGTTGGTGTCTTGCAAGTGAATAAGTTTTTTATAAACTTTAAAAGAGATAGACACCAACTTCAAACTGTTATTTAGATCAGATTTTTCGAAATGATTATTTTTACGTTTTTAGTGCATCTTTCTCATCTTTATGAAGTTGGTTCTTGTTTTTGTTAAAAGAATTTTTATTTTATAATACCCAAATAAATAAATAATGTGTAAAAATACAACTTTTTTTTATTAATTATTATATATAAAAAACAATAAACCGCATCAACAAAAAGCGAAACAACGCTTGCGTATCTGCATAATAAAGCTATTCCACATCTCATGCTATAAAAAATGTTCCAGGTGTGCTGGTCCTCAGTCGCGTCTTGGGGCTACTCTTCCTCCACTATGTGGCCAAGGCGATCATACAGACCAGTTTGTGGTTACTGACTGTGTTGATATTTGCGCTGGTTCTTCTGTTAGTGCTGTGGATTTCCTTTAAGGAAAGGGTCAATGAAAATACTGAAGATACACCCACTAGTGAAGAAGCACAACGTAAGTTCATTAACGAAGAAACTAAACGCTTAGAAACTATCATTTTTAGTTATAATAATAGTTAAATAAAATAATAGTTTTTCAGTATTTTGTAGTCACAAAACCTTTTATAGCATCTAATCGTTTGTAAATGATGATTTTTTTAACGTTTGGTTTTTTCCTTGAAAAAAAATACCAGAGAATTGTATTACATATAAAATTTATTATTGGCAGTTAAAAATTTATTGTTGCCATTTAATTTTTAAAGATTATATCATGCAAATGTCAGCCACGATTATCTCCATTTTAAATGATCCATACGCGAAGTCCAATTTCGAATTTCTTTTAAAGCACATCGGATGGAATAGCACCGATAACACGTGTAATGGTATTTTCTAGTGCCTGAATTGATGCTGATTTATCTGTATAAACACGAGATTTTACGTACCCCCATAAAAATAGTCTGAAGGCGTTAATCGCACTATCTAGGCGGCCAACTAACTGGTCCAAAACGAGAGATAAATTCTTTTCCAATTTCATTGCGTAATAAATTAATCGATTCGTGAGCTGTATGGCGTGTGGCACCGTCTTGTTGAAACCGCATGTCTACCAAATTAAGCTCGAGTATTTAGGGCAATAAAAAGTTGGAGATCATTTCTTTAATAGCCTACTTAGTAGGGCGATTATGGCGAGCATAGAATGGCTAGAAACACAGCACTAATTTTGATGGTAAAATTGAATAATTTGTAAGCGTTGTTCGTTTGATAGTCTTCCCATAAGGAATGGCAGAAATAGAAATCTAATTTTGACACATGGCACAAATCATGCGGGATCTGACAAAAAAAACACTCGTCAAATGTAACAAGCAAGGTAACAACTCAACAAGTAGGTACCTATAATATTAATTTATATTTATCCCTTTGAGCTATTATATACAACGATATACCTTCATAAAAAATAACTCAGGTTCCTGGTATATTTAGTATACCACTAAAGCGGGAAACAAGTATACGCCCACTGATATAATAAGCGTTCACCATAGCCTATGCATGAACGCTTGCAAAACTAGGGCCATAACTCACGTGTTGCCGAGACTTATTAATAATGTCTTTCTTTTGATACCGTGTAGGGAATTTCATTTCCCTGCGTACCGTTCGCGAGAGAAAGATTCACTGAAACAGCCATTTATTTAGAACATAACCCAGATTTTTTTATGCTGCTGATGGCAAGCTGCATCACTCGCTCGTTGCCTAACCTTCAAAAATCTAATAATAAACCTAAGCGTTTGCAGAAGGGAGTTTCTTGGAAACCGCACTGTACGTGACTATTAAGGTTTTAAGGTGTGAGTGTGTATGAAGTGTGATTTGTGGAGGAGTAACCTTTGGCCAGGTAAGGTACTGCAAATTTCTCTGTTGAGTACTCCAAATTTTTTGGATGCCAGCTTTACCTTGTCTTGAAAATGATCTCAGAACTGAACCTCATGAGCTCCAGCAACCTTACTCACCACCAGGAACACAACCCTTCACAATGTTAGAGTTATTTGGCCACGATTTTCTGTAAGGTTGTGGTTCTTTCCAAGATCATGTTGCTCGGTCGAAAGAGTACTCGCTGTGCCCTACCTTTCCTAAACTGAATGGAATGGACCCAGAAGCAGAAGGAACACACTTTTACGTGGTATATTAAATTCTCTTTGGACACACAGGACAGGAGGAAGTCTCCCCTCAGACTTCAGGGCTTAAAACTGCTTGTGAGTTTGAGATCCTCAACTATTTATACATCTTATTCCACAGCAGGTATGGAGCTGCACTTAACCTCCTATCTACGTCGATTTCACATACTATTTAATACTTACTTCTATTTGTCACTAGTAGACCTCTAGACCAGTAGTAGCATCTCCAGTAGACCTGTAGACCAGTAGTAGGAGCTCGATCTTCTAAACAATACGTAAATAAGGAATAACACTCTGTGTTATGTAAATACTGAGTCGCAAGTGAAGCTTTAAGGAGGAAATGTCAAATAATGACTTCCCTTTGTAGGTCTGATGACTAGTTTGAAACGAGTCGTCACCAACCCGTTAGCTGCCTCCCAGATGGTGGGGATTGGCCTCACAGCTGCTGGGATCTGGGGCTTTGCTCTTTTTAACCAGGAGTTTGTTAAGGTAAGTTCTTATGATTTTCCTTATTGGCTATGGCTATTTAGCCGGTGACCTAAAATAGAAATTTAAAAACTGATACAGGAATAACGTCGTCTAATTTTAGGGTACCGTACACAAATGGGAGAGGTGCGAGGTGCTAGGGAAATAATTCTATTACATAGGTACCTACAGTACTGTCGTCGATCTGTGTGCAAGTTAAAACTCGCACTATACCGGTTTTTGCTCTTTATGGCATTTGATGCACTCAGGTATAGGTTTCAAGCCATACAGCCTTGTCGATAAACAAAAACACTGTTTAAAACGACTTGAAATAAAAAAGTCTAGAATTTTAAATGCATGAACAAAATCAAAAATATTTTATCAATTCTAACAACACTTTTTGAATTATCAGAAACTAACTAGTATGTATTTACTCTACAATCTGATGATACTGCTGATTGCTACAGAGCAGAGCCAGCAAGAAACTCTTTAACAAATTAGAAAGTATAAAACCATGTCAAACAACTTAATGTAATACATATACAATCTGCGTTAAAAACATTAAGGTTTAAAATTTAAATATTTTGGTGAAGATATCAAAAATAAGGTGCTAGCCTAGTGGCTTCGGCGCCAGCCTTCGCCTCGCGTTCTGTGGAGCGGTAGTTCCAGCCTAGCGTGTACCGAATAGTCTTTTTCTTAACTTTTCAAGCACATTTTTTATTTACATCACTGGTTTTTTGGTAAAGGAAAACATCGTTAAGAAACCTGCCTACGTCTAAAAGTCATCAACACTGAGCCCGCGTGATGGATTATGGTCATAATCTCTGGCCCAAAGTTGAGGGTAGGCCGTTCCCCGAGAGTGCTTACCACAACGAGGTGTACCCCAGTAGAAATGCGATGTAAATCGACGAGCGTGCCACGATCTTGAGCAGACGCTCAATTCACTTCGAAACTCGCGAATCTTTTATTCAGTTGCTCGCGGACTACATCGCTGTGTCTTGCTGCGCAAAAATATTTAAAATGCCTTCCTGTGCAGTAATTACTTGCAGAACAAGAAGCCAGGTATTAAATTTATCATAGGGAGGAATAGCTTTTCATTGGTGAGTAGAAGAATACATAATTATAAGCTTTTACATAATTATAAGAAAAATAACCTTAAAATCAAAATTGACATTGATAAACAATATCTTAAAGTATCAAAATACAAGCAATATTCATTACTGTCAATGTTCCTCGGAGCCGCAACAGGGACCGTGTCTAGAAAGCAATGTATAAATGCCGTAAGCAACAGAGTCTAATGATCGATGCGTGTCTTTCCGGTAGTGATATTCTACGACATTTTTCAGAGTGTCTAGTTCGAATCAGAACTTAATATTTTATAACACTGATTTACGTACCTACTGCCAATTTCATACTATTTTGCAATAATTATATTAAATAGGCCTGAGGTTTTGAAATTGCGAATTTTATTAACCACTCTACTGAATATGTGTAAATTTTTATTGTTACACTTTACTGTATAAATAATGTCAAAATTCTAAGTTTTAATAGTTTTTAATGTCCGTAGCGAATTGCATAAATGTGCTAAAACAGAACCCTTATAATTTTGTCATGTCCGTCTGTTCGTATGTTACAGTCTTTGCACCGATCCCGAAAAATTGTAGTTCGGTGTCCTTTGTAAACTGGCCTACAGTTTTGTAGTCAACCTGAGAAAAAAAATCATACAGTTGTGTGAGGGTGTCGTTGGATAGGTCTGCAAATTGGTAGTTTGTAAGAACTTATAGCGAGTTATTTGCTTTCAAAACAAAATCGGTTAATAAGTTTTTTTGGATATTCGCATTCTCATTCCACGGTACCTTTACTCAATGCGTGTTTATACGTGTAAGCCCGCACGCGATCGGCCGCTTTTTTTAACCGACTACAAAAAACCAAGTTTATCAATTATACCCGTATGTATGTAATATTGTAAGAATTGCGATATATTCATATTTTAGCCTATGGAAGCCCACAAAGGCAAACAGGTGTACCAAATTTTATAAGTGTATGTACTAGACTACTTTTAATTCCGGACGATTATAACTTCCCTAAGGAATATCTACACCCGAGTTCCACCTGGACGACCTATAGCTACTGGAAAATCAAAATCTCATAAAAATGATTATTGTCTAGAAGTTGATGGGACTATTTTTAACTCAGAAACAGATATTGCTTCATTGTTCAATATTTTTTCCTGGATATTCCATTCTCAACTACCAACTCACTAAACTCATCTCCATTAATAGCAGAGGCTCTGTTAAAAGAAAATGTAAAATAATGCCCAAAAAAAATTAAATTTAGACATGTAAATCATAATGATGTTATCAAAGAATTTAATTCTCTAAAAATAAAAAATACTTCTGTGATTGCTCCCCAACCAGCTATAATATTAAATAAATCTATTGATTGTGGTGTATTTCTTGATTTAATGAAATACAGTAAAATTAAACCTATATTTAAATCAGGTAGTATAATGACCTCTGTAACTTTAGACCTATCTCGATACTACCTGTTTTCAGTAAAATCTTTGAAAAACTGATGTTAAATTAAATGAGTAGTCATTTTACTTCACAACTGACTTGCAAACAGTTTGGGTTCACAAAAGGTTGATCAACCGACGCTGGTGTTGAGCTTATTCAGCACATATTTGATGCTTCGGAGGATTTAATGGATGCCTTGGGTGTTTTTTTGTGATTTATCCAAAGCATTTGATTGCGTTCAACATGAAACCCTAATTAGGAAATTGCAACACTATGGTATTAGGAGTACTGTACTTAAACTCATTAGCTCGTACCTGGACAATAGGATTCAGACAGTTGACATAAATGGGAAGCGTGCCTCTGGATCTTAAATTAAAATGGGCGTTCTACAGAGCTCCATCCTGGGGCCATTCCTATTTCTTATATACATTAAAGACCTGCCGAAGGTCATTAAAAACAATCACGAAATAGTGTTGTTCGCAGATGACACATCACTATTGTTTAGAGTTAAAAGACGCGAAACAGTTCAAGATAATGTAAACAACTGTCTATCTAAAGTTGTTCACTGGTTCAATATGAATGATTTGCTTTTAAACAGTAAGAAATCCAAATGTATTAAATTCTTAACTCCAAATTTTAGTCAAGTAAGAACCAGTGTACTTATAAATGGGGAGCAATTAGATGTTATAGATAGCGCTGTATTCTTAGGCATTACTTTAGATGCAAAACTTCAATGGGGCCCACACATAGCTGGATTGGCGAAGAGACTTAGTTCTGCAGCTTTTGCGGTTACAAAGATTCGTCAACTTACAGACGAAGCCACAGCCAGGCTAGTATATTTTAGTTACTTTCATAGCGTGATGTCCTATGGTATCTTACTATGGGGACATGCAGCTGATATACAGACAATATTTGTACTGCAGAAAAGGTCAATTCGAGCAAAATACAATTTATCTAACAGACAATCTTTAAGACATAAATTTAAAGAGATTAATATACTAACTTTACCTGGTCAATATATATTTGATAATTTAATGTTTGTTCATAAGAATATTAATCTTTTAAAAAAAATAGGGATGTTCATAATCGAAATACGAGAAATAGACATCAAATTGGCTCTGATCCACACAAGGCTTGAGAATATTGATAATAAATAATTTAAAGGACAATGTGTCCGTTTTTACAACAAAATCCCTGCAGAAGTATGTAAACTGAATTTAAAAAAGTTTAAAATTTTTGTTAAACAGAAACTTGTCAAAAAAGCTTACTAATCAATTAAAAACGCATGGGAATAACAAAAATGTTGCTATCATAGTATGTACTTGTATTTGAAATGTACCAATCGTTACACACATTGTAACTAGTACAATCGAAGTTTTATTGGAGTTGCTTGAGTGTGTCATGCTCTCTCAGTGTCTCTGCGGTGGTGGCGTGTGTGTCGGGTCGTTACGTTCCCTAAAACATGGTTGAGCGAAGCTGATTCATGTGTCATACTCGTGAACGGGTGCCGCCTGTGGAGGCTGGTCTGCTCTTGCAAACTTCTTTGTATCCTTGTATTTAGTCTTACTTTTTTGTTTTGTTTATTAATACTGTAAGACATTGATTATTTCTTAGTGATGAATACATAAACTGTCTTTTGTTTATATTAGATACTTTTTTATGTTGTGATTGTGCTTTATATTTCATGTTTTTTTATGTTTGTAATGGAAAGTGTCCTTTTATGATAGGGAGGGCATTTTCCAATATTTTAATTGGACGCTGTAAGAGAAAGGGAGATAAGAAATGCCCTTGCTGAGTTTCTTGTCGGTTCTTCTCAGTACAAGGTCTCAAGGATGGCGTAGTGACATTCATAAGTGCTCAATTATTGTAGCCTAAACTGAATAAATTATATTGAATTTGAATTTGAACATCCATCTTCGTAGATTGCTCTTTTAACCGCTCTATTCCTCAACATACTTACAAAATTAACAGACTACGAAACAAGACAATCGTGATCTTTCTGCCGCTGAGTGCTGAACTGAACCACAAAATAAATAGGTAGGTAGAGAAGGACCACTATATTACATACAAGACGTGCTAAATCCTCATCCCACACGCATATGTTTCAAAGAAATTTACAAGGGGAAGTCAGTTGCGACTGCCGTGTACATTATAAGTGGACCTTCTGTATTTATTTATTTTGTGACTGAACATAGCAATAAAAAACACTGCTACTATTGTAAAGTTAATAAAAACAGTGTTATCTACGAATAGGTATTTATCTACGAAAGTAATACCGACCCAGCATTCCCACCACTTACCACAGACCCACTCTTATACAACTGCTGAAAGGCTAGTTATCTGCTGCAGTTGATCACAGCGTGACCCCCTTTAAATACAGAAGACCCTATGCTACAGATATTTGTGGAATTAATAATTTCTATTTTTTTACCTATAGGTTAAATACCATGCGGTGTCTGCGCTGACGATTGGAACTATCTCTGGATATGCTCTACATGTCGTACTTTTTGCACTCGCCGGTATTACGGTGAGTATTCTTTTTTTTTAATTAGATACAATTTCATCAATCGTATAATTAAAAAATAATATTAGCTAGAAGATCAATTAGGTCCAGAGCAATTTTTTGTTCTACCTCCTTATATTTACTAAATTAAAATATATTACGAAAATATACAACCACTGTACCACCACCAATGTATATTCAAGAGTAAACTGACTGAAATATCAGCACACTGCCTATTATATTGAGTCTAGAGACTGTACAGAGGTTCCGGTTATAACGTAGATGCGTAGAGGAGGACGAGGAAAGGGGGTAAAATAGGGGTTGGAAGTTTGTATGGAAAACTGACACTTTTTAAAGTAAAATGCATAAAAATTAAAATTTAGCCTTTAGATTTAGAAAAAAAGATTAACGTTTTACCTTTTTTGGAAAATCATCTCTAAGGATCTCTCATCTAAAAGGAGTTGGAAGCTTGAATGGAAAATCTACATTTTTAAAGCTTAGTGCATTAAATGGTATTTGGCATTAAGGTAGAAAATTAAGATTTCATATGTTTCTTCGTTTTTGGAAAAAATATCTCCTGGAGGGCGAAATAGGGGAAGGAAATATGTATGAAAATTTTGATATTTTTGTAGGTAAACAGTTGACACCTTTTTTTTTCAAAAGTCACGCGCTTGAAGTCGTGCGAATAAGCTATTATAAAAAGTTAATAAAGTCATTTAAATCTTTCACTCAGAAAAAACTGCTGAGCTATGGACCGACTGACGACGGGCAGACAGATAGACATGACAAAACTGGGGTTCTATTTTTATATTTGGCTATGGAACCCTATAAAGTACTGTAAGGGGTAAGATCTCTCTCCCTTTGTTGTTGGGAAGTGGAAAGCTCATATAGTACGTTGTTCACTGAGAGGTGAAAGTGAGCGATTACTGATGAGGGTGTAGTTTTAGTTACTTAATACACACAAAGCGGGAATTGTATTTTCACTCAAGTGATAACATAGTTCTTTACACTACAAATGCGAGGATTATAAAATATAATTAATTAAAGTTTTAATTTACTTAACAAATAATAATTCACTTTTATGAACATAGATGGCGCTGTACCGAATAATTACAAGCTATGATAATGTTTTATGTTGTTTGTAAATAGTGAGTTATTTTTTCAAATTAAAGCTGTTTCTTTTCATAATCACAGATGGCACTGTATCAAATAAAAAGAAGCTATTAAGTTTTTTCGTCAGCTTTGAAATAGAAAGAGCTTTTTAGGTGCCCGTACCTGAAAGATAATTAGCGGAACCCTATTACTAAGACTCTGCTGTCCAACCGTCCGTCTGCCACCGGGCTGTATCTCATGAACCGTGACAGACAGTTGAAATTTTCACAGAAGATGTATTTTTGTTGCCGCTATAAGAACAAATAATAAAAAGAGAGAATAAAGTAAATATTTAAGGGGGCTCCCATTTAACAAACGTGATTTTTTTTGCCTGATATTGATAACGGCAACAGGTAGACGATTAAAATATGCACAGGATATTAAGTTACATAGTCACTTTAAACATAAATAATTAAATTGAAATAAAACAAATATTTAAAGGGGGCTCCCATAAAACAACGTGATTTTTTTGCCATTTTTATAGATAATGGGACGGAACCCTTCGTGTGCAAATCCGACCCGCACTTGGCCGATTTTTTATTAGTACATTCTTGCCTAGAAACGGGAAAGAAAGTAATAATCTCTGCAAACACGTACCTTTAACCCTATTTTTGACTATTCACGACGGTTCTTTCAGAGCATGTGTAGTGTAAAATAATTTGCATATAATATTTAAAATCAAGTATTTGTTGACTCGATTGACAACATCAGACTCAGGAAGGTAATAATGTCCCTCTAGAGAGCTGAGCTGAGCTAAACTGCAATGATCTGCCTCTAGAGAGCTGAGCTGAGCTAAACTGCCTCTAGGAAGCATCTTGGTGAGCTGAAAGAAGCATATGTAGCATGGCCTCGCGTGGTCTGCAGGATTTTAAGATATTTCGTTCATCATCCTTCAAGATATCACCAGTTCCATGTGTAATTCACGTACCAAATCGCTTTGGTTATAAGCTACTCACCCGAGATAGGGCCACGGCTCGTCGGTTGTTGATCGGATCTGAAGCACGAGGCTACGCCTATAGCACCTGAAGACTTAATTTACGTATACCTTTGTATAATTGCCGTAGATATAAGATTAAAATGTTTATTTTCAGCCATATTGATTTGAAAATAAGATATCACATACCTAAACTTTGTTTTTTTTACCGTACGACTCGATCCTGCTACCAGTACCTAAGGAAAACTTACTGTCCTAGCCCAGACTCATCTTGACCGAGCCCCGACTCATCTTGTCCGAGCCCCGACTCATCTTGACCGTCTTTTTTACTTCGGACAGGTATACAATCTGCTATTCTCAGCGCCGTTAAAACCCAAGTTTAATGAACTCAGTGCGCTGAAAATGGCAGCACTGAAGAGTTTTGCAGCTGGGGCGGTGTATCTCACGCTGGCGTGTCTGAGTTGTGAGACCGCGCCACTGGTTGGACTGTCGGACTTGCAATATGCGCAACCTGTCTGCAGTCTGCGATGTGGGTAAGTAGTTATTAGTACTTAACAGTGTAATGCAGTGGACGCCGTTCTTTAATCCTAAATTAGGACCAAAATTGCGTGGCGTGGCTAACCTGATTTGAGGCGCGACCTACTCGATTTCTGTCTTGACAAGAAGAAAAAATGTGTGCATTTAAGTTTAACTTTCACGTAGTTATCAATACGAGATACATTATGACACAAGTGAGCAGAGCTCGCGAATGTCATACGACTGATTTCAACATACTTAAAAGACACTAAATACCTACTTATATTAGTGTTAAAATGTTGTTTAAAGTTAATATTCTATACGAGTATATATTCTTTAATAATTTCTTCTTTACTGAAGAATTTATTCTGTAGTCCTTAGAGAAAGCCTTGTCAGAGAGTTAATTCCACAACCTCATCGTTCACGGGTGGAAATTTCTCTGAAACCGCACTGTACATGGCACTGTACATGACAATTAAGGTTTTAAGGTGTTAGGGTCAGCTCAGACCGAGACGCGACGCGACGCGGCATTTTTGAGAAAGCATCACATTATGGTCCTTGTTTACTAGAAAAAAAGATACGCCTCCCAACGTCGCGCGACGCATCTCGGTGTACTTCGACACGTAACCTCTCACTTTTGTGCTCTCACTATAATTTGTATCTTTTTTCTAGTAAATAAGGTCCATAATCTGTTGCTATCTCCAAAATGCCGTGTAGAAAGTAGAGAGTATCCGTAGGCATCATTTTAAACAATTCCTCAGAATGCATTCCATTATACGAGCTGTAAAACACACACAGGTAGGCAAAGTGTTGCTATATCTACACTTTGATATAATCTTTTGAAGAAAGATTTCACATATCTTATAAACTTTCAGATGTTCTGCACCGTGGAACCAATTTGCTCCAGTCTGCGACGTCACAGAGATGTCCACGTACCTGTCCCCGTGCCACGCTGGTTGCTCTATCAATGAAACTGTCAATGAATTCAGGTGACAAGTTCTATTTTTTATTATCACGCTTATATTAATTTCATCTGTTTGTCAGGCTGTTTGTTGTAGAGCGCTCTAGTTTCAGGGAAGCTCAGAACTCGGAATAAAATAATCAATTAGTTTACAAAATTGTAGTTCTTACAACGCCACCTATATGATGTGTTAAGTAACATGATAATGTGCTGTGTATTATGCAAATGGACCGAAGGTAAAATTGTGTCGTATCGTCGCTAGGTGGAGTAATGTGTTTACAAGTGAATAATTAAATATGTCACTAATCACTACTGATAAGTTTATGCTTATAAAATAAAAAACTTTATAAGAAAGGTTTGAAAACCACGCTTATAAAAAATAAACTGAAAAGTAGAAAATAAGCCACCGTACATCAAACAAAACACTCGTCACCTACAAAAAGAGGAGCGCATGCGCAGCGCCATTTATGAATAACTGAAAAGTCGCACTTGTGCTACTCGCGATTTACGCGAATGTTCTAGCGCCAAATTTTTAATTTGCGTAATCCGCGGACCGCGCTTTAAAGGTGCGGGATCCAGAATATTAATAAAATCAGCAGGATTCCTCGGGAATGCGGGATCCAGTTTTGCAATCCCTAGTTATATCATACAGCAATACAATAACATCAGCTAGCATTACATGAGTCATCAAGTTGAAAGGTGTCGATGGTCCGTGATGTATGGGGGCTTATTTTTTACTTGTTAATACTTGTTATTTTTTGTAACAGTGCTTTTGAAAATTTTTTTTTTGGTTCTATAATTTTATGTGTTAATTTTACTTACTTTAAGTAAGGAAAAGACTATTTGTCAAAAATTAAGAAACGGTATTCCAATTGTGTTGTCAAAAATAAAGGGACGGTATTCAACTATTGTTAAAAGTAAAGAAACGGTATCTTTGACAGGGTATTCTCAGGATGCTCCTGTGTCGGCATCACCAGCAGGGTAATGACCGGCGCCTGCGAGGTCCCGTCCTGCCTCGAAACTTTTGAGATGCATCAGCTCCTCTTCTTGGTCGTCAACACCATTGCCGGTGAGTTTATGATGGATTTCTAAAACTAAATAGTACTAGTAGTACTAGTTTTAAAAAAGTTCGTTCCATTTTCAAATTTCATATTTAACCGCTCGAGCGCTTGAGTGGTCATATATCAAATATGGCGGGTCGCTCTTTGATACTGTACTGCAAGTACGCTTTATCCCAAAGAAGATTGGTGTAAGATTGTGTAAATATATCGTAGCATATTTGAGGAAAAAACTAATTATATTGACAACCGTATTGACATAATAAAAAATAGTTGAGGTAATTTTGCTGCCAATTCGCCACGTTCATATGTCGATTCCTTTTTTTACTTTTTTGAATTAATTTAATGGCGCATAATTTTTGTTGTGCTGGTCTGAAATTTAAATACAACTTGATAAACTCGTTAGTTATCAGCTCGGGTTTAAAAATATTCGTTTCATATTTGACCGCTCGAGCGCTCCAACAGTCACTTATGAAACATTGCGAGTCGCTCTCGATTTAACCGAAAGAAGCTTGTGAAAGATATGATCGCATATCATATCTTTGAATAAAAAGATATGATCGCATATCATATCTTTGAATAAAAAGATATGATCGCATATCATATCTTTGTATAAAAAGCTTTGTTTTTCAAGTAGCATTCATAAAAAACCTTTGAAATTGTCAAATTTCCTGATTAATTATGACTTTAAAACCGGTTTTATCTACTGAGAAGAACCGTTAAGAAAATCAGAAGTTACTCTTTTCAAAATATTAACAATAATACCCTAAGACTACTACAATACAGGGATTTCATCGTATTTCTGATTTAATGTTCAATTATACGATTATACGAAGCAGCCTGCAAAGTTTAAAAGATTTACTAACCTTATTATTATTATTATTATTATGATGATCGCTCTTTTTCTAAACAGGATCAATTTTTTTTAAGTAAACATTAGATTTTAAAATTTGAATTGTTATGCAAGTGTTAAAATAATAATTTCTTTAATATAATTATAAGTGACTCCCTAGGACCCAGTTTATAAATTACACGAACAGGACAAAAATAGTGTTGATATCAGCAGTGTTTCCCCGGAGTAAGGATCCCGTAACACATTTACATTTGATACTCTGAATCTCATAAGTAATATCTGCCATATTAGACTAAATATTACTTTACATAGCAACAGACACGCAGTGCTCTAAGACGAAAAAGAAGTCGTGTTGTAAAGGGAGCTGATAGCGGTCGGGCTCTATCCTCCCTCCCCCATATTCTAGAGGCCAAAGTCCTATTTACGTCGTCTTTCCGGTGCTTTTAGAGGGCAGCCTCTGGTGGCAGAGGTAATAAGCCCACAGCGAAATACCGTGAGATAGATAGGTTACAGCATAGTTACACATTAATGAACTGAAGAGAACTGGAAACGCCACATACCCTCCTCGGGCGGTTGAGGTCCCCCCGTTCCTTTAATAACCACCTCTTTGAACGCTTGCATTGTTCAAGCCCGTGACTTGTTTCTTAAGTCCTTGCGATGGAGCACTGGTTAGTAAGACGCTAAAACGGAACGGATATTTCAGTTTATGTGGTAAGAGTTTTTAATATAATTCAGACAATGCGATCTAGGTAAATATCTTGACCAACACAAAAACTGACTACCCACTTTGAAATAGAAACTTATAATAGTTTTCACTTCCTTTTAAATGCGTTGAGCCACACTTTATAAGTAAGAGTGGCCAAAAAGTGAAAACTTCTTTAGCGGAGTTGTGCACTTTTTTTGTGATGGGTAAATAATGATAAACTCGCGTCAGGCTGATCGAAAATTCGCAAGACGGAAACCATAATGCCACGCCATAAAAATTCGCAAGATGGAAACCATAATGCCACGCCATTATAGGATGATTGGCAAAGAAAAAAGATTAATTTAAAGTGAAAACTTCTTTACCGGCGTTGTGCACTTTTTTTGTGTTTTTTTATGGGTAATAAATGTTACACTCTATAGGACGAACAAAAAGTAATAGGAAATTGGGTTGATGAAAAGATGAAAGTGCGGATTACACATGTTAAAATGGTATATCCCCGTTGTATGTTTTACTTCTGCCGGCACTCCCGGAGTGCAACCCGTTTTTTTTTTAATAATTATACATATTATAGCAGCGGGTGTAAAAAGAAATTTAACTATAGGTACTTGTCACAAACTTTAGAAATGTGACGTCATATCACAGCAAGGCCTGTGACCCTGCAGTGAGGCGCACGGTTACCGACTATATAATACTATATAACAAATGTAGCACTATGTAAGGTAACAAATAAAAGTAGTATGTAACGAATTCTTGCGCTTTGTCTCTGGTTAAAAACCATACAAACAAAAGGAGGGACGGCGGACATAATAAAATTGTTTGATCTAAGGTTTGACTACGGGATCATAAAAATTGGCATTTAATCAATTAGTACCGGTTTTCTTTGTTCTTATCCTCAGTACTGGCGATCCAGTCACAAGGTCAGGTGCTTCTCCGTGCTGTGGACCCTCGGGATAAAGCCCTGGCCTTCGGACTTGCCTCAGCGGTGGTCTCTCTCTTCGCTTTTGTGGGAGGACATGCACTCTATTATAATTTAATTAGTGGTCAGTATAAAGCCGGTTTCTCATTCCTAGCTTAAGGCTACCTAAAGCAACGAACAACCTACAATGAAATCAGTTCGATGGTATTCGGCGCAATTTATAAATATGTTACTTTTTTAGAAAAAAACTGCATTTGGAACGAAGGTGGGCGATGTCTTCTTCAAAATTCCAGCTTTCCGCTCGCACTCAGCGTCACAAGCGCGAGCTTCTCGTTCTTCGCCATGATCATCAGCCTGGTGACCTTCTTCGTGTTGCGAACAAGAAAAACCGACCCTGAACCCAGTACCGAAGTTACAGCAAATGTTGAGGTGTTGAATTGATTGATAAAAGTATTGTACAATTTACGTTGTGTGTAACATTATGTGTCCCATTTCTTATAATAAAAGACTTATCTATATATCTGTCGGATAATTATTTTCGTAGGATTTGTGTTCTATCAAGGTGGATATGTATCTTATTCTGTTTTAATCTTTTAAATGGTGCGCCCCCCTATGCTACATAAAAACAAAAAAAAAATGACATGTTTGACTTTGTTTTTAGTAGCTTACTAACTTATTTATATTACCTACTAATAATATAAGTGTTTCAATACATATTGTATAATTGCTAGCTGATTATCAAAGTATTGTATTATTACTTTAAATAGAACTTCTTGCCAGCTCTTTTTGGCAGAAATAAACATTGTTTACATTGTATCGACGATTCAAAAGTGTTCTCATAAATATATTTGAATAAATATGTAAGTCAAACACATGTCAATATTATTTCTTTGTTTTGAAGGAGCATAGGGGGCGCACCATGTGAAGCGTCAAATATCGTCAATCGTGTGAAGGAATTCAGATATTTAAGATTATATTTCCGATATTTAATAGAACTAGTGGCATTAGCGCCATCACAATCACAGGCTTGCACAATCATATGTATACATATGCTTAGATATAACTAAAACTTAAAAAAATATTATAAATGCGAAAGTATCTGTCTGTTACCTCTACACGCTCAAACCGCTGTACCGATCAAGATAAAATTTGGCATGGAGATAGCTTAAGTCCTGGGAAAGGACATAAACTTCTTGAAAACGTCAAGTAAGTAATCGTCGTTTTTTTTCCATAATTGAGGAGTTGCCATTGAAATCTTACACAGATGACCGAATTAAGCGCGGGTGCAACCGCGGGCAAAAGCTAGCATATTATAAATTGCGATAGTATGTCTGTCCGTTTGTCAAACATACGGTTTATCTACCAAAAGCTGGTAGATAATAAATAAAGCAATAAATGTCAACACGACCTTACATCATCAAATACTAAGGAACTACTTCTCTACTCGTCAAAGGTTGGACGAACAGTTGATTTTTAAGGTGGGTACATATTATTTGCAACACAAGATGCAATGCAACACAAATGTGTGTAGACGGTCCGCACGCAAGCTGCACGCCTCAACAACAGCCATTCCCGGCAACGGTGAGTTCCCGGCAACGGGCCATGGACCCGTTTAATTCTGAAGTGTACATAACTATATTGGTGCTTCAATTATTTTATTACAGCAGTGTATAAAAAAGTCTCAGTCGTTATCTTCATCCATTTCTACAATCGACAATTAAAATTTAGTTTTAGTAGTATTTAGTTAGTAACAATTAATTCGTTATTGAGTGTTTTAAAAAAAGTGGAGTTTTAAAAAAAATTAAAAATTGATGTTAATAAAGTAGAGACCGTAGACCACGCATTCCACTTGCAAAGCTTTATTTAGAGAATTTCTCGTAGCTCCAATTATAATTTTTGATGATTTTGATTGAATTATATCCAGATTTTTAAAACCTTTTTTATAACATGGTTTCAGAAGAAATAACCCATAGTCTAATTGACTTCTAATAATCGAATTATAAACCAATTTGAGACAGAAAGGATGAGCACCCCACCAGGTGCCTACTAAGCAACGAATTTTTTTTATGTTTTTCCACAGAATTTTGTATCAAGGATTAATCCTAAAATCTTGACCTGATTATGAACTGGCAAAAGACAGGAATTTATACAAACATTTATAACAGCAACTCTCGGTTTTTTAGAGAATTTAAACACAGTACTTATGGAAGGGGACCGGTTTAAACTACTACACACAAATACACATACAAACAACTGTTATAAAATGGTTTTACTTATACTGTAACTGTTTAAGGAATGATTTAAGGCTAAAGCGGCTTTATTAATATTTTTCTCACATGAGTATAGCAAAATGTCATCTGCATATTGTAGTATTTGGCAATCTGCCTGAATAGAAGAGTGTAGATCATAAGTGTAAATATTATAAAGCAATGGACTTAAAACGGATCCATAAGGAAGTCCTTTATAAACTGCCCTACAAGATTGAATATTATTACAATCAGACTTAATTTGAAGTGACCTACAACAAAGCATGTTACAAATGAATTGTAGCATATTTTGAGAAATTTTGATATTAAAAGTTTTTGTCTCAACAATGGAAGCAAAACATTATCATATGCAGAAGACACATCCAGAAAAGGACCAATTCGAAACTTGTTTTCACTAAAATTGACTCTGATGTCAGTGGTGAAGATGCTTAAACTATCAATAGTGCTGCTTCCTCTACGAAAGCCATATTGGCTATTTGCTAATAAAGAATTTTTTTCGAGACACTATTTTGCTATTTTTAAACCAAGTGTTTTTTGTTACTTATGTTTTGGCAATTCCATTGAGAATTTTTAGGGGCACTTGTGTACCGAACAATAGTATTGCTAGTGTGTTTACGAGTAGTATTTAATGGGAGTTTGTTAGCAAAAAACACTTTTTTCATGGTAAGTAGAAATGATTCCTCAGCTCAGTAAGTCAAGTTTTTTTTTGCTTTTTACTATTTTAAATTACTTATTGTACGGATTGAAAAAGGATTGATACTCCACCTGTTTGAAGTATAGTCGCCCCTCGGAGCATCTATAATATGTAATTTAACCTCAATTTTCACATTATTTCAGAACTGTAATGCCACTATAGTATTAAAGAAAAGTGAGTGCAAATCCCGGAATCGTGACAAAGACGTAGCAATCAATGAATGCAATGCTTGTGGGTATGGGACGCAAGATTATATTATATTATAGGGGTTAAAAAAATTTCAAGACTTTACGGAGAACTCTACCAAGAACTCTAAGATATATACTCAAAAGAAAACCTTGGTTTAGTATACTTATTACCTGATTATGCCATAAGTATGTTGCCTTATTTTTGTTATCGACCTATGTTTTCGCATCGCGTAAGCATCCGGTGCTTGGGTTTGAAAATGAAAACATCTTGTGGCGCACATAAAAAAGCTTGAAGAAGCTTTCCTTTTGATTACATCAATGCTTACGTAAAATTGCTTAATTTTTAAACAAACGCGACTGATTTTTACTGGGGCAAATATAACTTGATATATTTTTAGATATAAAATAGGTTTCTTTCACATAAAAGAGTCATCAAAATATGCTCAGTTTGTCTTTTCTAAATCGGTTAGTGAAACATATAACTGAAACACTAGATTTTATGGGAAGGGCATCTAACCTTCAGCTAGTTTTTCTAGGTGAGGCAACAATCTTAGAAAATTAGAGGTATGGAAAAATAAATTTATTCAATAAATATTTACTACAGCTATTTTTATTTTTTACCATTTTATACTTGAAAGACCATAGTAAAAGTCTAGACTATACAATCATTTGTTCATTATCTATTAACTAGAAATCTAAATACCTAACCTATAAAACTATAAAAAACCTTACGAAAAGCCACTATATTCCCATAAGAACACTTCGTCCAAAGAAGTACTCTTCAGCATAGTACCTAAGGCACTAGTGGGGTTGTCTTTTTGTATGGACAAACCTAGTCTTTAAGCAAGGTAGCCCCCAGCACTTGAAACCCCGGAAAATAATGACAACAAATGAACTCGAAGATTTGAAACAAATACCACAGTAAAGTTAAGAACATACACCGGAGAAATTATAAAACCTATTGGGATCTCAGCAATGCAAATTTCATACAGTAATAGAGAAATACTGTGAAGAATATTCATCATAAATAAAAAGGTAGATCCAGTAGTTAGAAGATAATGGCTCAGAGAACTTAATTTACCATTTAACCTCAACTGTATTTATAAAGAAGAAAGTGATATAAGTAACAGAAAAAGAATTTACAGAAGAAATTGGCAAAATTAACAACATTTAAATTAAAGGATAGAATAGTTTTTGAAACCACGTCCTGTACCAATTGCATTGAAAAATCAAGTAGAAGCTGAAATTGATAGACTAGAAAAAGCAAACCTTTTTGAAAAAGCGATATACTCACAATGGGGTACACCTGTTGTCCCTGTAACTAAACAAAATGGCGAGGTACGTTTATGTGCAGACTATAGAGTAACTTTAAACCATGGAAATGACAACTATCCTATTCCGAGAATCGAAGAAATATTTTCGAAGCTGAGAAATAGAAAATATTTTTGCATACTGGGTATTAATCAAGCGTACCTAGACATGTTATCAAGTTATGAGACAGCCGAGATGCAGTCTATCAGTACATGTAAAGGCACCCTAAAAGTAAAAAGATTAATGTTTGGCGTTAAAGTAGCACCAAACGTCTGGCAGTGTTACATGGATCAAACGCTAAAAGGAATAGAAGGTGCAGCCTATTTCTTTAATAATATAGCCTCACATGGAGGTACATACATTCAATTGTTACCGAGGATTAGAACAGTTTTTGAAAAATTACAGCAATGTGGATTAAATCTAAATAAAAAGAAATGTAAATTATTCCAAAAGTCAGTAACCTACGTAGGACATAATATAAATAAAAATGGATTACATCCTACCCTAGTTAAAAACAATAATATTAAGAACAGTCCACCTCCTAATGATGTATCATCTCTACGTACCTGTTTGGGGATGATCATATACTATCAATAATTTATTCAAAATCTTGCATCGAAGTTAAATCCACTTTATAAACTATTACAGAAAGATACAAAATTTACATGGTCTTGTAACGGTTCAGTTTGGGATTCGAACCCAAGCCTCGGCTAGCTATCACTTAGTCAGCATGACTCAACCCCTTGGCCGTCAAATTTGAATATAGGAATGAGATAATAGTGGGTTCGATTCTCGCCTATATTCAAGTTGCTAGTATTTAGAACAGCCACTTTATAAAAATGTTCTTTAGGTACAATAATATTTATTAAATGTTTTCCTAGTAAAAAAAATTATCTAAAATATAATTCTATTATAAGACCTAGATTAACTTAACACTTTACAATGGTTTATTACCTTTTTTTCAATTCACTACCTAATGGCACTGTATAGCTAAAGGCACTTTATATTGGAAATTTAGGTCAGCCTAGGATTGACTGATATCACGTCGTGACGAATCGGAGAATTGCCACCTAGGCAACGTGGATGTTTGAGCCCATCGTCCTTGCTACCATAGACAGCTGATCAGGGTTGCGCCTGGAACTCGGGGTCGCTGTCCTTCGCCGCCAGCCGGTACGGCCAGCTGATCCTTCCAAGTTTGTTGACCTGTAGATTTTTCATTTTGGTAGACTGAGGCCCCTTTCTACTATTTTGGTTTCTCCGTCGACGATTTCAAAAATACTGCGCTAGCGCTTTTTTTTTTTTTTTCTGAGCTGACTATGCAGTTGGCTGTTGCAGCCATTACTGCTTCACCGGACTTTTGGTGCGAGACTCTGAAGGAGCCTCAGCCCATATAGCGCCCAACGCTCAAGGGCTCCCCGCGGGGGAAGCCTCGGCTTTAGTTGTCGCTCTCGGGGGCGTCCCTTCGACCGGCGTGAGTCTCGAACCTGAAGGTGAGTCACCGCCAGGAGGGGAGTTCCCCGTTACGCGGGTGCGGTTGCGATTGAGTGGGGGCGAGAAGCGCCCCGGCACTCTTTGATACCTAGTGTATCCTTGTGGGCGCCGACAAACCCGGGGACGTCGGCGTCGTGTTTGGAGGGAGGCCCTATTCGGGGAGGTCGTAGAGACTAATCTCGCTATCCGGACAGCGAGATCGTCATCTGGGGACGTTAGTACGTGCCGAAGCCGCCTAACAATAGTTTTACGACCGTGACCGGGTCGATCGGGGGGAGCGCTAGCGCTGAGCCTGCGATGATTTTTATAGGAGGGCTCCCTTATATGTATGTGTCAGTCACTTCTTCCGCTATGTGACGCGTATTGGGTTGACCAATCAATGGCCGCTTGCAATTTCGAGTTCGCTGATTGGCCGAGTCTTTCTTCAAAATTTCTGGGAATTTCAAAATTTCACTTGTGGAGAATTTGATTGGTCCACACGTCGTAAGTTTCATTCACTCGCCGCTCTTGTTCTAGAAGTTTCTCGTACATTCAAATGTGATGTAATTTCCTGCAGCAAACTGCGTTTATACGTAGGTGCTTATATACACGTATGATGGCGAGCAGTGCCGTTGAATGTAATAACATTACAATATTCCTTTTGTTACGAACAAAAAAAAAATATAAAAATATAGTCAAACAAAAATATTTACAACAGAACTGTTATCTACTTACAATTCAAAAATTACAACTCAATAATTAAGTAATTGGCATTCAAAAGACGAATAAGTAGGTATGTACCTATTTTACTCCCAATACAAAGTTATATGTCATATGAATGAATATCTACGTACTTAGGTACTTACTATGAATACAGCTATCAACATTTTAATACAATATCTAATGCTTATCCAGTTATTAGCTAGTACAGTTATAAAAACAATAAAAAAGTTATAAAATCTACCAAGCTTATTTTTCAAGGACAAATTTTTAAACTCGTTTACAATGTTGACATAACAAAATGTAAAAGTTTATGTCATTTGTGACAGTAATTACAAAACAAAATATTTTTACAATAAGGTTTTACGAAACTAACCAGAACAAGGATTTTATTACCAAAATATTTTATCACGAAGACTTGTTCACATTTTTTTCTCACAAGATATCAATTGTGCTACTAGTTAAGTAATTCGACATAGATACCAATACAACGTTGTGATTCCAATTTTTACACAAGCTAAAAATAGGTTTCAAATCAAAATGTCTACGAAAATATTTACAATTCCAAAGACAACGTATTAATAACACATTTACAACTTTTAATATACCTATAACCTCTTTGTTTCCTAATTAATAGGATTCTATCTATAAGAACGATTAAATATTAAGATTGCACCGTCTGCTTTCACAATTACACGGTATTTTTAAGTCTAAGCTTCTTTTCTCTAATATTCATTTACCTACTAAGTAACCAATCTTAAAAGTGTATTTGTCAATCAACCAATACCATTTATTAAGGTATCTAGGTGACTGCAGATTGTATCTACAGGAACTTTGTTTTAGTACCACAAAATACCAAGTTAGGTATGTCTAAGACAGTCAACATCTAAAAGTCACTTTTTCCACGTTCTACCAGACAATAAGAAATATTTATGCATTATTTTTAAGTTTATTTATTTTCTCTATCGAAGTTTTATTAGCAAACGAAATCGTGATAATTATGTAGTATTATAGTCTAGATGTCTAACTTAATCCGAGTATTCACGTATCCTAATATTATGTACAAATCTGCCTATAGTTATTAGTTTTTACACCTATGATAAAAGCGTTTTGTTTTACAACGTCCAAAATAATTCCAAAATACTATTTTAGTATCCTACCTACCTTGCTAGATTATCTGAATTCATACTTAGTTATTTATTTATTTTAAATCATATGTAATCTATTTTACCTACCTAGTAATCTATTTTTGTTGTGTTTGTTTTTTTTATTTTTTGATATTTTTATTTTTATTAGGTTATTTAAATCTATTTTATAACATAATATTTAAATAACTGTTTTGCAAGACAAAGCTACCTAACCTAACTATACCTATTGTAAGTAGTTTTTTATATATATATAAATATATATATGTATATATACAGACATGTTTAAGTTTGTAACCGAGTTACAAGTGGGACGTTTTTGCACAAACTGTTGTAAAAAACATCTAACGTTATAAAATGCAAAATTGAAATAAGAAAACCCTTACCATAATTTAAGTCACCCATAACGTCCTTTGGTACCCTGGTAAGAGCTGAAGGCTCTGCCTAGGATTTAATTTTGGGATCTGGACGGCATTGGACTCTCTTTTAGAAGATCAAATCTTTTCGTCACTCCGTCGACTAAAATCGTTTGGAGACCGTAAAAGGTACTCACAAGAGCGTTTTGGAATAAAAATAAAAATCTTTTAAGTTGCGATTTAACTCGAGCCTATCAGTATATTAATATTATTACATTATAATATACAAATAAGATATATATAATATAAATTAAATATATTATCTAAATATACGTGTATAGTATAATGTGTTAAGACTTTCGCGCGTCATCCATTCTTCATTCTAATTTACCGAGTAGGTTATGTATAGTGTAATAACTTGAAATATGTGTGTATGTATGTATGCATGGCCATGCTGTGTACGTGTATAACATATATAGTATGTTTATATTTATTTTTATTTTTATATGCTTATTTTTACAACTATGTACATATTATTTTTCTACCATTTAAAGCAAATGGTTTATTTTAGGTACAAAATTAACCCGATTTGGCTTAGTAAGTTTTATGAAGTTTAACTTGTTAATCTGGTCATACCTACTTTTTTTTGGTTATAAAATATAACTTATGTAGTGTTATAGTAAAGTTTATTTATTAGTTTACTTTTATGATTTAATTATGTCAGAAACGTGATAAGTTCCTGTTTTTCCGGATTACGTATCTTCTAGCAAATACGTGTTGTCAGTGATTTTTTTAATAACTTTTGCCTTTATGAATTTTGGCGCTAATTTCTGTGAAAAAAAATCTATGGCTTTGGATAGGTAGTGTGACCTTCACACAATGTCTCCAATTTTATAATATACCATTTTCCTACGTAAATTATATCGTTCTGCGTTATTTTGGTACGCTAAAGTTAAAGAATTTTTGCACATTTTCAAAAATATTGCTTAATGTTTTTAAGTTTGTTGCGTATTTAGACCTATCCTCTATTTCTGATGTATTTAGTTTATCAAAATATATTTTGTGCGATTTACCATCTAGAATTAAATCTCTACCATGCATTAAAAAATACGGCGTGTATCCGTGTGCGGGGTTAACATGACTATTTAGTGCAACCTGTACATTATTTAGGTATATTGTCTAAGTTCTATGGTCGTTCTGAACGTACGAAGCAATAGCGGTTTCTATCACATGATTATATCTTTTAACTACATTCGATTGTGGGTGGTATAAGCAATTATAGATTGTTTTTGGTACATGATATTTTTTTAACAATTTTTTTAAATTTTCTGAATCAAATTGTTGTCCGTTGTCACACATTATAGTGTGTGGGACTCCGTATTTTAAAAATATTTCGTTTTCAATATATTTTACCATGATATTAGATTTTGGTTGTTGTAACGGAAAAATCCAGACTTATTTAGCAAATATGTCTACCACTGTCAAGATGTAATGTATGTCCAGAGTAACTACGAGGAAAGGGTCCGACTAGATCCATACTAAGAACGTTCATGGGCGCATTAACTTTATTTTGAAACAACATTTTTCCAAAAGGTTGTTGGTTACTATATTTGTAGGCTTTACACGTTGCGCAATTATTAATATTTTTTTTTACTAATTTTAACATTTTAACTTTCGCTTTTTCAATATTTTAAACAATCCTAAGTGTGTTGAATTTTTATTGCAATGATTTTTAATATTAAATTGTCTACCAACTCTTTTGAAACTACTAATTTCCAAGCATAATTTTCTTTAAGTGAGAGTTTGGGTTTGAAATACCTATATAATTTATTATCTTTTATCATAAAATTTTTATTCCTTTGTTTATTTTTAAGGATTATATTGGATTTAAATTTTTTTGGAAAATCAATATAAGCTACATTTTCTAAACGTGATAAGGTATCTGGGACTGTATTAAATTTGCCTTTTTTGTGGACTATTTCGAAGTCGAATTGTGACAGGATTGTGCTCCAACGGGCTAAGCAACCGGAAGGGTTTTCTAACTTAGTTAACCATTTTAAACTAGCATGGTCTGTAATTCTTGTAAAGTGAGTACCTTCAATGTAGTGTCTGAAATATTTTACTGCTTCGACCACCGCGAGTAATTCCCTTTCTGTAGTACTATAATTTTGTTCGGTTTTTGACAAGGTTCGCGAGAAGTAAGCTATAGGCTGTTCCAAATCATTATTATCGGTTTGAATTATGGCTGCACCTATACCTACTGCGGATGCTAGTACAATCGAAGTTTTATTGGAGTTGCTTGAGTGTGTCATGCTCTCTCAAAGTGTCTCTGCGGTGGTGGCGTGTGTGTTGGGTCGTTACGTTCCCTAAAACATGGTTGAGCGAAGCGATGGCTGATTCATGTGTCATACTCGTGAACGGGTGCCGCCTGTGGAGGCTGGTCTGCTCTTGCAAACTTCTTTGTATTCTTAGTATTTAGTCTTACTTTTTTGTTTTGTTTATTAATACTGTAAGACATTGATTATTCCTTAGTGATAAATACATAAACTGTCTTTTGTTTATATTAGATACTTTTTTATGTTGTGCTTGTGCTTTATATTTCATGTTTTTTTATGTTTGTAATGGAAAGTGTCCTTTTATGATAGGGAGGGCATTTTCCAATATTTTAATTGGACGCTGTAAGAGAAAGGGAGAAAAGAAATGCCCTTGCTGAGTTTCTTGCCGGTTCTTCTCAGTACAAGGTCTCCCGCCCTGTAGACTTACGAACCGATGGCGTAGTGACATTCATAAGTGCTCAATTATTGTAGCCTAAACTGAATAAATTAAATTATATTTGAATTTGAATTTGATGCATCACAGTGTATTGCAAAGGGTTTGCTATAGTTTGGCACAATGAGAACTGGAGCCGTCGTCAGTTCATTTTTTAATTTTTGAAACGCGATTCAAATAAATTTATTGTTTGTTATTTTGGTACTTGTTAATTTAAAAAGTGGGGCAGCAATTGTGGAGAAATTTTCAATAGCACGCCTGTAATATGAAGCAAGTCCGAAAAAAATTTCTGACATCTTTTACCGATTTTGGAGTTGGGAATTTATTAACTGCTTCTACTTTAGATTGATCAGTTCGAAGGCCTTGGAAATCTACTACATAGCATAAAAATTTAAGGTTGTTTCTGCAAAATTTACTTTTCTTTAAATTAATGGTAAGATTAGCTTCTTTTAACTTTAGATATGCTTGATTTAACAATTCTAAGTGTTCCTCGAACGTAGGAGATATAATAATTATGTCATAGATATACGCAAAGATTTTACCCTCGAATCCGAAGCCCGAATGGTACAACTTTAATGTGCATGAGTCCCCTACCCTGAATTGCTACTGCAGTCTTCTCTTTTGACTCTTCAGAGATGGGAATTTGGTAAAAACTTTTAGAAAAATCAATTGATGTTATATATTTTGCATTATTTAATGAGTCCAAGATGACATCAATCCTTGGCAGTGGATAAGATCATTTTTTTGTTACACTATTTAACTTTCTTCTAGCTATACAAAGTCTATTTGTGCCATCTGGCTTGGCTACAAGTACTACTGGATTTGCCAAAGGACTAGATGACTCTTCTAAGATGTCGTTTTCTATAAGTTTGTCTATTTCTTTATTAATTATTTATTGTTTCTCTGGCGAGACTCTATATGGATACTGTTTAATAGGTGGCCCTTCTGTTTCGATCGTGTATTTTAATAAATGTGTACGGCCGAGGCCTTTTTCTTCCGTAGAAATAGATTTAAATTTTTTAATCATTAAGTCTAATTGGTGTTATTGACTAGGCTCCAAATTTGCAATAAGGGATTTATTACAATCTTCATCTTTAGAACTTATATTATTTATTTAGTTGTTTGATAAAATGTAGGTTCTGAAATTTTTACTTTTTTATTTGAAAAAATATTATCTTCATTGTTTGAAAATGTTTTATTACGCTTATTAGAATTACTTAAACAAATTTTAGGTAAGGTTTCTTTAATTATACGTGTTGTTTGAATACTAGGCCTATCTGAATTCGATAATTTATTTAAATTTCTTTTATTTTCTAACTTGTATGAAACTGCCAGCGTGTAGGTTACAGTTTGTTTTCTAATTTTTCTTATTTTTTTCATACCACCACAATCGATTCCATCAAGTTTTATTAAATATTTTGTTAACGATTCTTTTAAAATTAAATATGCTTTGTCTAGAGTCGTTTTCTGACAACTTATCTACTTGTTTTGAAATTTTTTTTCTATTATTTCTTGATAAATGATTTTAATTTTTTCTTCGGCCTTTAAGTCAAAATTTTGGTCTAAAATATTTACTGAGTCTATTTTGTTACTAAGCAATTTATTATTTATAAGTTTAACTAGGCCTCACTTCTCCCAATAATCCATTCCTAAGATAAAATTATTTTTTATGGAAGGAATTACTCTAAAATCTGTCATAATTGTCTGACCGTCTACGGTAACAGGTAACGTTAAAATACCTAAAGTTTTTTGTTTTTTGCCGTCAGCTGTCGTACCTGAAGAAAAGGTTGGTATTAATTTTAAAACGTTTTCCAAAAAGTTTTTGTGCATATTATTTCCTATAACGCTAAGTTGGGCACCCGAGTCTAATAATGCTACATATTTATTATTATTTATCAAAAATTCCACGAATGGCCTTTTATCTTCTTTTAAAATACGTACCGGACCAATTTTTTTTGAAAAAAAATCGTGAATTTTTTTTAACCACTGGGCCCATTCGTTTTTAAGAAAGTCATTTTTCTTTAATTGGACCGGTACGTCTACTCGTTTATTGAAACGGGTGTTCTTTTAATTTTTTCTGTGCAATTTCCCGCTTTATTTTTCATTATTGTTTTTGTACTATTTACTTTATTTGAAAATTTTGACAAATTATTATCCGATTGCTGGGAAAAGCCTGGGTACTCAATTGCTTTTATATTTTTGGGAATATAATTATTGCTCTGTTTAGCATTTAAATAATTATTTTGTTGAGAACTATTTAACGGTTTATCGGAGCTAATAAATTTATCTAGATTATACGGACCCCTGTTGTAATTATTGCAATTCGGACATGTCCTGATTGTAACAAAATTTCGACCGCAACGAAAACACACTGTATGTTGCACATTGCAGTATTTATAGGTATGGCCAACCTCGTTACATTTAAAACATTTCAATGGTTCTTTATTTTTCACTAAGGTTGAAATTGATGTACTTTTAAAAGGTTTTATTAAACTTTCAATATTCAATTTTTTCGATTTTCGCCCATAATTTTCCAAATCTTGAATAGTATCAATTTTACCAAAAATAAGTGCCATAGCATATTTAGGAAGCAAGTTATTTTTGATTATCTCAAACAAAATTTGTTCACTAAGATACGGAACCCTTCTCGCTAAATAACGTATGTTTATAATACATTCTTATTATATCAATATTTTCCGTTTTTAATTGTTTTCTGGATCTTATTTGTTCTTCTAATTTGTATATAGAAATAGAAGAATCGAAAGTATTTATCAACGCTTCTTTTAAGTCATCCCAAGAATCGAATTTATTTTTATTTATCGCGAACCATTTTTCGCGGGACCATTCAATAATTCGCCAACAGTTTGTAAGAGGATAACGTCTGGGATATTTCTTGAACTCTGTAACTGTTCTACTTTTTCTAGAAACTCAAAGGCACCTACTTCACCTGAATATTTTATTTTCCAATTTGCAATGACTTGGATTAATTTCAATTTATTGTAAACGGAACCCTGATTTCGTATGCTAATAACACGCTTCTTTTTTATTTCTGACAAAACTGCTAAACTGATGTCCGATTCATCACTATCTGATGACGGCAAAGGTAGTAGGGTCATTTATTTTATATAAATTTATTTTTATTGAAAAATAACTACCGAATTTAATTTATAAACACTACTAATTTATTCAATTTTAACCACGGAACCCTAAAATTTTAATACGCGAAATTTACATTTTGCGACTACAATTTCATTTTTACACGAACACAATACCTATTTTTGTTTTACACTTATATTAGTTTATCACTTCACTAAAAAAACACAAGCTGAAATAAAATATTATTAGTACACATTTATAATATTTTATAAGCTGGGTTGACTGACTAAAATTGTATGAAAAATGTTTAACTTTAGTTCAAATTCACATTAATTTACAAATATAATCAAAACTTGCTAAAAATATAATGTGTCGTTCCAAAATAAAATACATATACGTTGGGTGCCAAATTTGTAACGGTTCAGTTCGGGATTCGAACCCAAGCCTCGGCTAGCTATCACTTAGTCAGCATGACTCAACCCCTTGGCCGTCAAATTTGAATATACGAATGAAATAATAGTGGGTTCGATTCTAGCCTATATTCAAGTTGCTAGTATTTTAGAACAGCCACTTTATAAAAATAATCTTTAGGTACAATAATATTTATTAAATGTTTTCCTAGTAAAAAAAATTTCTAAAATATAATTCTATTATAAGACCTAGATTAACTTCACACTTTACAATGGTTTATTACTATTCATTACCTAATGGCACTGTATAGCTAAGGGCACTTTATATTGGAGAATTAGGTCAGCCTAGGACGAATCGTAGAATTGCCACCTAGGCAACGTGGATGTTTGAGCCCATGGTCCTTGCTACCATAGACAGCTGATCAGGGTTGCGCCTGGAACTCGGGGTCGCTGTCCTTCGCCGCCAGCTGATATTGCTTAGGTACGAAGTATCGGGTCACTGTCCAGTACGGCCAGCTGATCCTTCCAAGTTTGTTCATTTTCATTTTGGTAGACTGAGGCCCCTTTCTGCTATTTTGGTTTCTCCGTCGACGATTTCAATTTTTTTTTCTGAGCTGACTATGCAGTTGGCTGTTGCAGCCATTACTGCTTCACCGGACTTTTGGGGCGAGACTCTGAAGGAGCCTCAGCCCATATAGCGCCCAACGCTCAAGGGCTCCCCGCGGGGGAAGCCTCGGCTTGGGTTGTCGCTCTCGGGGGCGTCCCTTCGACCGGCGTGAGTCTCGAACCCGAAGGTGAGTCACCGCCAGGAGGGGAGTTCCCCGTTAGGCGCTAGCGCTGAGCCTGCGATGATTTTTATAGGAGGCCTCGCTTCTATGTGTGTGTCAGTCACTTCTTCCGCTATGTGACGCGTGTTTGGTTGACCAATCAATGGCCGCTTGCAATTTCGAGTTCGCTGATTGGCCGAGTCGTTCTTCAAAATTTCTGGGAATTTCAAAATTTCACTTGTTAGGAATTTGATTGGTCCACACGTCGTAAGTTTCATTCACTCGCCGCTCTTGTTCTAGAAGTTTATCGTACATTCTAATGTGATGTAACTTTCTGCAGCAAACTTCGTTTATACGTAGGTGCTTATATACACGTATGATGGCGAGCAGTGCCGTTGAATGTAATAACATTACAATATTCCTTTTGTTACGAACAAAAAAAAATTACTTTAAGTCGGTTTGGATACAATAAAAATTTGCATACTAAACTATGACCTTAGTTAGGTATAGTCAAACAAAAATATTTACAACAGAACTGTTATCTACTTACAATTCAAAAATTACAACTCAATAATTAAGTAATTGGCATTCAAAAGACGAATAAGTAGGTATGTACCGCTCTTGTTCTAGAAGTTTCTCGTACATTCAAATGTGATGTAACATCCTGTAGCAAACTTCGTTCATACGTAGGTGCTTATATACACGTATGATCGCGAGCAGTGCCGTTGAATGTAATAACATTACAGTCTAAAGAATGTGAGATGATCTTCCAAGAGCTAAAAAAGACGAAATTTGTGGAGAAAAAGTATTGATACCATTTAATGGGAATTTATCGATTTCCCTGGTTACAGACGCATCACCTATTGGATTTGAACGGCCCATAGCCTTCGCATCAAAATCTCTTACTAAAGCTGAAAAAGGTTGCAGCCCAGCTCGATAAAAAAGCAGCAGCATTGATATGGGGACTAAAAAAATGTTTCAATACTGCTATGGCAGAAAAATTACATAAATCATTGATAACCAACCGTTGGCTACAATTTTACATCCAGAGAAAGCTACAAGGACTAGTACTGCGATACGACTTGTACACTATGCAAATTTCTTAGCAGGCTTTAACTATGATATAAAACTCAGAAAAACGACAGAACATACAAATGCTGACTACTTTTCAAGATTAAATAGCTCTACAGAATTAAGAAATGACAACCTAACAGATGATGATGCTTCTAGAAAAGACCCAGACTTACAAAAGCTCTACCTGGACATACAATCAGGCAGAAGCGACCCTAAGAGACTTCAAGAAGTTTCCCTACAAAGCATTTTGTATGAAACAAGAATTGTTATACCCAAAAAATTACAACCCAAGATCTTAGAGGAACTGCATACAGCGGATACAGGCATCGTAAAGATGAAAGCATTAGCAAGAAGCTATGTGTGGTGGAAAAATATTGATGTAGACATAGAACAAATGGTAAAACAATCCAAAATAAAATGCCTGATGCAGAAAAACCCTGTAAAAGTACCAGTACACAGTTGGGAATACCCGAAAGAGCCATGGAGCCGAATACACATAGATTATGCGGGACCATTTATGAATCAATATTTTCTTATTGTTGTGGATGCTTGTAGGAACTTTCTGGTAAATTGCATCATCCATAGCCTTGCACAATTAACGGTATATCGGCCGCATTCTCTAAACGGGTGTCTCCCAACAAAAGGGTCCCGTTTTTTAAATATCAATTCCCGTTATTTCGACCGTGGGACCAAGCCGTTAGCTAATGCAATTGCCGTCATAAATGTCCGCGTGGAACACTGCGCGCCAAAACCCTGTGACGTCACTCTAGCACGTGATACTTCATCCAAAATACGCGCCAAACACTTCTGACCAACAACAATGGTCATTCTCTCTCCTCCCGCACATTCGACCAATAGCCAGTTAACTTGGCAACGCGTCTCCATAACTACAGCACCGCCTTCTTACGCAGTTACTTAAGAAGTGAATCTAAGGGACCAAGTTAGTTATCGGAGTTATCGATACCAATTTCGCGTTGTGTCCAGCATCTCGCGACTCGCAACCGCACCCGCCGTAATAATACGATTCAGACCCGACCTAACGTTTCCATTTCAGGCCGTCTAGCAATACCTAAAGCTGTGTGACATTCTGTATAATAAATGGAGTCAAGACTTTGAACAATACGTTTTATTTATTATTACGTCACCTCAACGGAGTCAGGGAACCCGTGTTCCCAAATGCTCATAAAAAGTGGTTAGAAGTCATACCAACAACATCTATCACATCTTCATCAACAATAAATATACTCGAAAACCTATAAAATAAAGCTACATTTGGCCTACCAATTACTCAAGTTTTAAATAACGGTAGTCAGTTTCTGTCAGAAGAAATGTAAGATTTTTTAAACAAAATGGAATTTAAATCAAGTTCACTGCACCGTTTCACCCATCCACAAACGCACAAGCTGAAAGTTATGTTCAAAACGAACGATTGACGTACACACACTACGATAATAACACAAACAATGTATATTTATAAGCTGTTTGAACGATTAACACCTAAACCCCACATGACATATCGTTGCAGATGGTACTAGAATTTTGACACTTTTGTCACCAATGCTAAACGAACGGACGACATGGAGTTTTGGCGCGCATCGAATAATACTTGACCTTTTTTAAGTAGCTTATGTCCTTTTCCGGGACTTAACACTATCTGCATGCCAAATTTCATCTTGATCGGTACAGTGGTTTCACCGTGAAAAGGTAACAGACAGATTTACTTTCGCATTTATAATATTTATTATTATATTATATTCATGGATAGTATGGATAATTTTAAGTATATGTAAATATATGTATGTACATATGATTGTGCAAAAATATAATTATGATGGCGCTAATGCCACTTGTACTATTAAATATCGGAATTCTCTTAAATATCTAAATTCCTTCACTCAATTACCGATATTTGACATTCACATGGTGCGCCCCTATGCTACATAAAAACAAAAATTGACATGTTTGACTTTGTTTTAGGTAGCTTACCTTATTTATTTTTTATTACCTATTGTATTGGTACATATTGTATACTCTTTAGCTAATTATCAAAGTATAGTATTACTACTTTAGATGGAACTTCTGGCCAGCTCTTTTTGGCAGAAATAAACATTGTTTACATTGTATTGATTGAGAAGTGTTCTAAGAAACCTACTTGAATAAAGTTTGATTTGAGTTTGAGTTTGAGTTTGAGTTCATCTCAAGAAAGAGTGGTGTTTTTTTCTGTTTAATTTTTCTAAATTCATTTAGTATGTTTCGATGTGTATATTTTAGCAGTGTTTTACGAAAACGTGTTAAGAATTGTGCAGCGAAGGCTCATGAATAGCGAATTATGAAGAAATAAGCAGGACATGACGCGTAATTTCTGAATGATGCACAACAAATCTCCCGCCCTGGCTTGGAATACGAAAACGAGGACGCGCAACGCCGCGATAGAACTTGAATATAGCTCTTCGCCAAACTTATATATAAGCACAGGACTATATTTAGACATGATTCTGGAGAAATGATATGCAATAATGCGAAATCCGGTCTCCACATCGAAGAAGGAAGGAACGGATGACAGGTGGCAAAAGTAACGAAAATAATGATTCTTTATCCCAAAACGAACGCGCCCTTAGTGCTAGCTTCCTTTTGGTATAATTATAATACTCTTTGGTGCTAGCTTATTTGTAAACATTAATTACCTATTTACCCAGTCCTGATTTTATTGCAGTGTACGTGTCGTAGTTTTATTTTTATAAGATATGGGTATCTTTACATCTTGCTGTAAACCTTCGTCGTCGGATGTTATCACTCCAGATGCTGTGAGTCCAAAATCGTAAATAGAAAGTTCAATTTTATCATTGTTAGGTTTATTTGTAAAGTACTTTTTTATCCAATTGTGGTTAATTTTTTTTTCTCTTGCTGTTCCATACCTACTCTCATTTTAATTATTAATATTTAAATACTGAATATTTGACTGTAAATGTACCCACTGACGTATGTATCACATGCTTACGTTATCATGATTCGTCATCAGTTATCGATTGTTTAGTAGCGTAACAACTCTAAATTCCCAGCAATATATTCTATGTAAAGTTTATGGCGGTTGGCCATGTACTTTTGAATCCGTTTGTATATAACAGCATTAAAAAAGTAAAGTTTAACTTATGTATAAACTTCATAACAAACCAATAAGGTTGCTGAAATTACCTAATGTTTCTTTTCCAATGCCAATTTTATATGATCTGATTTAAAAGTTAAAGGCCAGCCGCCATGAAGTTTGCCTCAAACTGTGCTCAAATGTACAAATATTAAGTGTCATGCTATTTTTGTTTGTACATAGTTAATTGTATCAACTACCAAAGTGTAGTTTGATCACCCAACATAAGAACCACTGGCACAGTCAAACTTTCAATTTAAACAGCATCATAGCAATTAAATTTCAAATATTTTGTTATTACTATGTCCTAATAGGTTTATGTCAGGAAAATGGTTTTTTTTTTAAAACTATGCAGTGCCACACCACATAAACTGATGCTGATTTTTCTTTACTGTAGTGTACTTTAATGAATAATTCATAAGGACATTTCCACAATTTTAGTGAGGCCACAAGAGCAATGATGACTTATAATTTTTTAAAAGGTTCTATTTTTTGTTCTTAGACAAAAACTTCACCAGAAAAGGTTTTGTGTAGATGCCCAAGATTTTTATTACAATTGGTTGAGAGATGCAGCTTACAGTATTAATTGAGGCCATTATAAAAATCTTATTGAGAATATAGGCATGCTGGCTAATATAATAAATATTTTGAACTTCTTGGCCGTTCTCTCTTGGATACTAAATAGTGATGTGTATAATTTGTTTTTTAGGATACTCGACGTCGGCAACTGGTTGAAGCAGCAGAACGGCGACGGATTGAACAAGAGTCACGCGGAGTGAAAGACCCTGAAAAAGTAAAGAGAATGCAACAAAAAGCTGAAGAAATGGAAAAAAGGGAATTGGAACTTGGGAAAGAAGGAGGAGCAACACTGAAGGTATCTGTAACCAAATTATGCTTTTATAATAAAACTGGCCAAGTGCAAGTTGAACTCGCACACTCATGGTTCCCTACCGATTTTTAAATATTTTATTTTAATTATCCAAAAATTACACTTGATTTTTTAATTTTTTTAAATTTCAGGCCTAGTAGTTTTGGAGATAGGGTGGGTGAGGAAGTGGAATCGTCAATTGACATCTTTTTTCTTAGATAACTTTTTATTTTAAAATTATGAAAAAAAAAATTTGAGACCTTCAAAAAAGCCCTGAAAAAATATCTTACTAGATACATGATGGATCTAGACAGTGGATCTACTGAGAATGATCGCTTTCAATGATGTCAAAAACTTTTTTTTAATTGCCTAATTTATCCACCAAAAGTGACACCACATTTCAATTTAAACTTAATTGGTCTAGTAGATTTGGAGATAGGGTGGGTGAGGAAGTGGAATCGTCAATTGACATCTTTTTTCTTAGATAACTTTTATTTTAAAATTATGAAAAAAAAAATTTGAGACCTTCAAAAAAGCCCTGAAAAAATATCTTACTAGATCCATGATGGATCTAGACAGTGGATCTACTGAGAATGATCACTTTCAATGATGTCAAAAACTTTTTTTTAATTGCCTAATTTATCCACCAAAAGTGACACCACATTTCAATTTAAACTTAATTGGTCTAGTAGATTTGGAGAAGATTGGAACAGACAAACACACAAGACTATAAGTGTTCTGTTGTGTTTTCATTCACACATGGGGAACCCAAAAAATTTAGTATTCTCTATGGTTGTCCTGAGATCATACTTTATAAAGACCATAATTTCATCATTGTAAGATACTTGCAACCCTCTTAAATTACCTTTACCTACCCCTCAAATCCTTATTTATTTCAATTCCTTTTTCTGTTGCTCCATTTGCTTTATAATTAATTAACTACTATTATTATTTTTCAGTGGACAGCAAACTGATATCAGTGAAGTAAGATTTATTGTCTGTGAAAGTTACTCAAAATGGCTAATGTTCAAGAACAAAGGCTAACCTCACCATGAAGATTGAAAAAACTGTCTTTGAAGTATAAGTGATAATGAAAAAAATATTATAATGTAATAATGTTTCTCTTTTATATAACTAATATTTATATTTCCATTGTCTATATTATTAATCATTATAAAATCTTGTATCATAATGCTTACCCTCAGTGGCATACCTTATTAATTATTGATGAATATATAAAATAAATGTATGCAGTTTGGTTTGACAACTAGGAGTATATTTTTATAACATAGAAAGTCAATTGTACAGAGATTTAAATTTGGAAGAATGACAGAATAGAAAAAGGTTTACATAAACGCTTCCCCTCAAATTAAATCTACCATACCAAAGTTTGCCACACATCTCTCATGTGAAACTTGGCTCAGTGGCTTTGTCAGTACATCAGAAGGCATATCTGTACACATGTAACAAACATCAATGGACTTATCTTGTACACAACCTCTAACAAAATGTACTTTAATATCTATGTGCTTCGTTTGTCTGTGATAAACTGGATTTAAAGCAAGGTTAATAGCACTTTGGTTATCTATATATATTGTGACCTTACCTATATATAAAAAAAAATATGAATGTTTGTATATTTTACTACTTAAGACAATTTTACTGTGATAATATGTTTTTAATATAATTCTGATATTAATATATTATTGCTTTTAACTAAATAATTTTATCATTCATAGATCAATGAAATTATGTTCTTAAATAATCTTAGTCTTAAGTTGTTACTTTTTGAACGAGTGTCGATAAGTTTTTGCACATAAGTTGTTAAAATCATTTGATATTGTATGTTATATAAATGTTAATACTTCGTTTTTTTTTTATTGTACATCAGTAAATCTTAGGTTGTGTTATATGCATACCCGATATACCTATAAGAGACTATGTTATTAAACCAAAATATTTTAAGAAGTTTATCTATGAGTGGCTACACAACCAAGTAATTTAATTTATTTTTTTTAAATTAAATTTACAAAAAGCAATAATTATATTTAACAATCTTGCACACCATATTCCTATAGATGTTTTGGTATTTCCTCTACCCAAAGCATGTCTGAAAGAAATCGCGAAGAAGCCCCCTAAATTGTTATTTCCTATTTGTTTTCTTATTGTTCTATTGTATGTCTGTCGTGTAATAAATAATAAACTTAACTAAGATTTCAGTAAAACTTTAATGTTTAAAGACAGTTGTTTTATTAGGTTATTTTATCTTATTTTTCGAAAACAACAGTATGTTATTTTATTCTTGTCATTTAAAAATGGAAAAAGATTAATTAGTTAATATGGAAGGAACAATAAATACGTACGTAGGTAATTGATCTCTGTCTCATAAATGAAATAAAGGTTTTATGCAAAGAGAAACAATATTTTTAGAATTATTGTTTTATAATATTAAAAAAGTAACGTTAATATATATCGTTTTCACAGACAGTTTGTGTTAAAAAATGATTTTGGATTAATAATATAGAATATAGGTATAGTAACTTTCGCCACATACGCGGATTTGTTCCGCCTGATAGAAGTTTAGCGCTGCGGGACACACTAATCTAAGGTAGCTTGAGTTATTCGGATTTTGTCACTAACAAAAAGTTGATCTGCATCCAGTCCCTCGTCTCTTGTGCGTGTATCGTGCGTCATGTATGTGAAGATACGATGTGGGCAACACACATGTGGAACAAACCCACGTGCATGACAAATCCGCACGACTCAATTAGTGCACTAAGTGTCGAGCACCACACTTGTACGGTCACGTTCGTACGGATGGATACCTAAATAGAAAATATTAATGGCTGTTTGCTCACGCTATTATAGCCCGAGGGGCTGACATACATGTTTGCGTAATAGTCCTGCAACAAATATTGTTTCGTGTTTGTACATTGAGTGTTACAATGTACGTGTATATAGTTTTAATAACAGATTAAGTATTTGCAACATGCAGTATTGGTACTTCTAGGTGTCAGCGATGAAACTGTTGCTGCTGTAAAGCATTATTCCTGACCTACTTACCCTGAATATGTGATTGTTTTTATTAATATGCAATTTATATTCCTTATTGTCACTGATATCTACATATATTATGCAGTATAATAGTCAGTGATTTTGGTGCATGATTTGATTAAAATGAATGCGATCTATATTTTCACCGATTGGAACTGTTTGAAATATGCACTGAGTAGAATAAGATGTTTTTGTAAGATCATTGAAATGTCTATATTTAATAAACGTTGTAATTTTTTTTTGAAGTTTTTTATTAGGTAAGTACAATAATAGTTGACCATGAGACAATAGGGTAGTTGAACAATAGTTGACCCTGAGACAATCGGGTAGTTGACAAATAGTTGACCCTGAGACAATAGGGTAGCTGACAAATTAATTAAGAAACTGTGAATTCATCTACTTTGGGCATAAAATTTATATTCTTGGTTCAGACCATGAACTTTCACTTCGTTCTTCTCATAACATTCTGCTTTCTACCCCACCTTACTGGGTTTGTCTATAGTTCCTTTACTCTTCAGGCTACAAGACTCTGAAACGCACTCCCTAAACACATTCGTAAGGTCCAAAGTAAGAGACCATTTAAAAAAAAAACAGTTAAAGGAATATTATAGCAAGCAGCTGAAGTAAAATATTTCGTATATTTTTTTTCTATACGAAATATTATATATATATATATATATATATACATATATATAGACTCATACTTACACATAAGTAGTCACAAAAATATAATATATCATATATCATTTATATTGTTTACTAGCTGTTGCCCGCCACTTCGTCCGCGTGTATTTAATTTTATCACGCGGTTAACGGTTAAACAGCCAAAAATAAATAAAACAACAATACAAACTTTGGATTAATGCGTAAATCGTAGATACAGTTTCAGCGCTCACTATTTTCTAAGAGTCGAGACAACGTACGGCGTTCCCGATCAGCTGTTAGACGTACCTCTCGGTCTTGGTTTCCAGCGACCGAGAAGCAGCCATGCGGGTGCGCTATGTGTCTTTCCGTAAACGTCTCTGAGACTCACGACAACGTATGGCGTTTACGATCGGCTGTTAGTCGTTGCTCTCTTTCTACACTGGTTTCCAGCGACCGAGAAACAGCCGTGCGGGTGCGCTGTGAGCTCAAGCGGTTCTCGCTCTCGTCTCGGACTCGAGACACAAGCAATGGCGTTCCCGATCAGCTGTTAGTCGGGCTTCACGCTGAGAAGGATTTTCCATAGCGTGAGCTGTAGCCTGGCGTTCACGAGTCGCAGTATGTCTTGCCTCATGATCATTAGATTCTTGGGATTAATTGCTGGAAAAATTTTATTGACCAAATCGCAGAGCTATATATCAGAATCCGTATTGCCTAAGCCAAGTAACAAAGAAAACAATTGTTACCGACCAAATCGTCGAGCTATATCAAAATTCATATTTCCTAAGCCAAATAAGAAGAAAAAAATTTTCATTTACCAAATCGCAAGGATAAGAATATATTTTTTTTTTTGCCTAAGCAAAGTCAATTTAATAATTGAATCAATACTATTTCCTCAGAAAAATACTGTACTCCGAAAATTTGAGCAGTGCGAGCATTAACTTGATATCTTTTGATTAATTTCAATAACGCGGTCCAAAGCCTTACAGCGCTATCTATTGAAAAAATGCCGTAAAGAATAGGCTTTTTTTTTTCTGAGCTGACTATGCAGTTAGCTGTTGCAGCCATTACTGCTTCACCGGGCTTTTTGGGACGAGACTCTGAAGGAGCCTCAGCCCATATAGCGCCCAACGCTCAAGGGCTCCCCGCGGGGGAAGCCTCGGCTTGGGTTGTCGCTCTCGGGGGCGTCCCTTCGACCGGCGTGAGTCTCGAACCCGAAGGTGAGTCACCGCCAGGAGGGGAGTTCCCCGTTACGCAGGTACGGTTGCGATTGAGTGGGGGCGAGAAGCGCCTCGGCACTCTTTGATACCTCGTGTATCCTTGTGGGCGCCGACGAACCCGGGGACGTCGGCGTCGTGTTTGGAGGGAGGCCCTATTCGGGGAGGTCGTAGAGACTAATCTCGCTATCCGGACAGCGAGATCGTCATCTGGGGCCGTAAGTACGTGCCGAGGCCGCCTAACTATAGGATGAAAATAAATAGGCTAAAAAGTCACCCCAGGTTAGGACCTGCAGAAAAATTCCGTTAGCGCGTAGTAAAACGAACTGCGCCATCTATCATATTTTTAGAGAACTATTCTGCAGTATATAATAGACCTAAAAAATACTTATTAAAATAATATCTCGTTTTTTAGTCGATTTGGGAAAGCCAGAACGTCGGTTAGAGATTTTCACAGGTTACTAAACCTGTTCAAGTTCAGCCGGCCAAGTGTGTGTCAAGCCACGCATTGTATAGGGGTCTGTAGCAATTTTCTTTCCCGCTGATTCCCGACACTTTTATGAGATTTATACTTAATTCCAGCGGTAATATAAAGTATCAGCATAAGATAAGTACATAAGTTGTGTGTATTAAGATGCCAAGTTATTATAGTTTTTTAACTATCCCACGGGAACCCTTTAATTTTCCGGAACAAAAAGTATCGAAGATGTTGACCAGCGATATAAGGTGCAATATATTTTGCATACCATGCAAAATTTCATTAAAATCGATCCAGCCATTTCGGAGATTAGCCCGTACAAACAGACAGAGTATCAAAAAAATTAAAAAAAACATATTTTGGTATTTTCCCTCTTTTTACATCCCCCTGACTTGGTTTTAAGCATTTTTTTTCTATGTACAGACTTTTGACCTCTACAGTTTTATTATATGTATAGATAATGTTGATATAAATAATAAATCATATACGTTAGTATATACATTAGTAATTATATATTTATAGTATCACTATATTTATTATACCATTTACTTGTTTATTTCTTTTTTTTTTACCAAATTACCGCCATTAAATTATCTCCTTGGCTACATGGTTGGCTGGTAGAGAATTCCGAATGGCATTAAGTCCGCCATTGTACACATGTTTGTGCAGTAAGTTAAAATATATAAATATTAATAAACTAACAACATTTAGACATGAATTCCATGGGCATGTAATGTCTTACCGGCACGTTTCGCGATAATCCCCTTCTATCAATGTTCTTTCGGCATACCAGTATCTTACGAACCGCTTAACCAATCCTAGCAAACCATGTGTCAGGTAATCGAGTCACTCGGCCCCCTTCCGCCAATATAACTACCGACCGACTTCAGACTACTGCAGAACCCGCGTTTGACTGAACAAGCCGCAGCCACCACCGGTAGGATGCAGGACTCTGAAGCCCGGCAATTGTAAAAACATGGGTCAGCCCTACGTTCAGCAGTGGACGTCTTCCGTCAAAAGAAGCGTAGGTAGTGTTCTTTGTTGGAGGTTTGCGGTAATCTACCTACCCTATAATTTCACAATTTAATTATAACAATAGCTGTGGTTTCTACTTTTTTCTTACATTTTAAAAAGAAAAAAGTTATCACGCTTAGCAATAATCAAAATGGCGGTCGTTATACAAATTACAAGGGGGAATTGGAGGTCGTGTAGTTGTCACATCCAGCCTCGAATCTCAGTATAAACCTGTAACAATATAAAAATGCGGCATAAATAACCCATAAACTTCAATTTTCATTTCTTGATATAATTCGGATCTTCCCAGTTTAAGTGAAGACCCCATACACTGCACACCAGCACCACCAGATATTGTTTATTTCTGCTTCGTACAAAGCGCAATATAAAAAAGGGGAAAAATGAAAATACTACCTGGTTTGAACCCCTCCAAATGTCGAAGTAACAATGTAACCTAATTAAAAATGTACATAATACAAGCTTGTAGCAACCCGCTGCTCGTAGTCCTGGTAGTGTAGTGTGAAGTTATATTAGTGCCCTGCCACACACTCGTCGAGTGGTATGGGAAGTAGTGAGGAAAGGAGGCAAAGACGAAGTGTGGCCACGTTACTCGTCATGTTCCTCGTTATGCCCACCGCTCCGTTTTGTAGCTTTTTGGGCGCGAATCAAAGGATCTAGTATGGATATACAGTTGCCCCCCCAGAATTGTCTAACCCAGTATTTTGCCACTTCAGAATTTTTAACGCTTTTATGCAAGCCCTAATTGATAATATAAAAATATGTATTTTTTTATGAAAAAGAAAACCTTTCCTTAACACAGCCTTGCTTTCCCTTAACCCAAAACTAAAAGAAGTAACATTATACTTGGCGGTATTCATGGGTTTGTCCCTTTGCCTGTTCGTTTGAAAACGAATTGAACAAAAAAAAAAAAGAAGAATGAATATTCCTTTCCCCTCAAAACGATAACGTTATTGTTTAGAGATTTTGTCATTGTTTGTGTGTGTGCTCTTTTTAACAATGAGTAATAATTCATATTACAAGTTTTACCACATTTAGGCCAGCCGCATATTATTAGAAATTTCTGATAGAAAAATCCTAGCGCGCGCGTTAGGCGGTCGGCGTTCAGTTGTGTCTTGAGAAGAGAGACGCGTCTTGAGAAAAAAATCTCGCGTTCGGTCCAGCGCGCGTCAGAACCGAACGGTCAGTGCGAGAAATTTCTTACACTTACAGTGTGCAGGGTTTATAGGTTGATCGCGAATGCGAAATTTGTATGCAGAGAGCGGTACAGCGTCCGCGGTCAGACTATAGTACAAAATGTATGCACAGAGCGGCCTTCCGTTAAAGGTGTTTTCGAGAAGTATTGTAACTCAAGTAGAAAAAACTGAACCCTCATAAGATCACTCGGTTGTCGTCTGTTTACCTGTGTCACAGATTATATAATACTATGCTTGTGTGTTTGTCCTTGTGTGTGAGGGTGTGTGTGTGTATGGGTTTATAGCATTCTCTGGCACATACATATGAAGTTGACGGTAGTTGCTTCGATAGCATGTACATCACGCAGGTGTCCTGCAAAGCTCGTTGTTGTCTCCTACGATGTTTTTTTTTCACATTTTAAGGGTTCCGTACCTCAATAGGAAAAAGTAACCCTCATAGGATCACTTTGTTGTCCGACTGTCTATCTGTCAAGATCTTTTTTCTCAGAAACGCGTGAAGATATCAATTAATATCAAATACTAAGGTCTATGGTCCATTGAAGCTGTAAAAAAATCAAGCATAAAAAAATATGCCTAAAATACAGTTTTTTTGTCGCATATTGTGACATAAATAAATCAAAACCTATGGGGTATTTCCCGTTGACCTAACAATCATAAAATTTGGCAAAAAGCAATGCCATGTAGCACACATAAAGGAAAAATCTAAAAACCATAAATTTGTTGTTATATCACAATTTTTTTTGCAATTATAAACTTATTTGCAGTTGGTAAACTAATCGCGACCTAGAGTTTGTCCGTGTGAGTGTGAGTGTGAGTGCGAATCTGACTCGCACTTGACCGGTTTAAATGGTGTCCATACCCACATTGCTTTGCAGATGTCTGTACCGGGGACGCTTATTATACGGGACGTGTAAACATACCTCCTTCCGTTGTGAGACACATCCGCTGAGATCTTGAGACGAACATCGAAATCGCTCTGTCTAATGTCTCTCACTGAGAACAGAAGAACTTAGCCTGATTCAATCCACCAAAGGTACAAGCATGCGTGTTCATCGCTAAGAAACCCCTATTCATGGTGGTTTCATAATTTCAAAACGCACGCCTTAACATCCCCGGTTTCGCCATCCTGCTACCAAACAACGTTCAATTCCGTAATAATTTAGATAACGAGGTCAAACTGGCGTCAAGAAACTCAATGAACTCAAAAGGGCGAAGCAGTATTTCACCTCTGGGCAAAGTCGCAAGTACGGCCTTACATGGAGGATCTCGGGGTGGGTGCACTCGGGTTGATCTTTGCAGTCTAGGACGTGTAGTGGGATGCCGACAGGAACCAGCGCCCTTTGCTTGCAAGCCTTTATACGTCCCCACTGCTGGGGCACGGCCTATCCGCGGGCCCAGTGCGGATTGTGGACTTCACATACGTCATTTTTTTTACTTGGCGTATGCAGGTTTCCTCACGAGGTTTTCTTTCACCGAGAAGCCAGTGGTGTGAATATATAAATCAGTATACTTGAGAAATTAAGAAAAGACTCATTGGTACACGCCGACACCGGGGTTCGAACCTTCGCCACTTGGGACGTGAAGTGTTTAAACCCCTCGGCCACCACCGACTTTACACACACACAGTGTCCTTTAGCGAGGATAATTTAATCATCTTCCCTCTGAAGGTGAAGCCATTAATTGCTGTGTAATAAATACAAGAAAGTAACGAATAAATTTTTATTTAGCTTAGAAGCTAGTTTTGAAATAGTTAATTAAAATAATTTAAAATTAACAAATTCTTTGAAAAGACATTGAATTCAGAAGAAACACATTTAATCTTAACTTGGCTTCAGGGAATTTAAAAATCGAAAAGTAAGAATATTGTAATTATTATGCCATTGAAAAGATTATTTTATTAATAAAAATAATATTTATTCATTCCTACTATATCTACATATATGTAGGGGTACTCTTATATAATTATTTTTTAAATGTAGATACAATTTTCAGTCTTACAATTCTCATACATACTTACATTAAATAAAACTTAATGAAAGTCGGGATTAATTAACTTTACCAAACGCAAAATATTCGCTAAACCATAGGCGTATCTAGGATTTTTAAGGAGGCAGAGGAGATTCAACCCACAATTTTAACAAAAGAACGGCAAAGAGCGAGTCGGACTCTCACACTAAGAGTTCCGTACCATCATACCATACCTACTTAATTTTATGTAACCTTGATGGAATACCTTATAAATAACATTCAGCCTTTGTTTAATTGTTAAAACTTCAAAATAACTAAAACTTAACACTTTTATCTTTTGGATATTCACTAACAAACTTCTGATACCAACCCTACTAACAGTTGACCGTTTAACAATTTACCTTGTAATAATAAAAAACAAAAACATTAAAAAGTCCGTAAAAACTATTTTTTTTTTAAATGCACAAAATTTTACAGTTTAATATATGTTTTTTTTAAATATTGGTAACCCGAAGTTGACAATAACGTAGTTGTGAATAGTTATTAAGAACGGCCCTAACAATTTTTTAATGTGGTTTTGCACCGGTGCATTAAAATTTCTCCCATCTATCTCGCTCTAAGGCCGTAGAGATAGAGGCTTGAAGAGGAGTGTATTGTGTGAACCCTAAAACACCCCCCTGAATATGCCTATGTGTTAACCTACTATTTACAAACCTTACAAACACACAAAACTTACATCAAATTTGTATCAATATTGTCATGTTAAAATTTAATATTCAAAGTTATAAATTAGGTTTTCAGCTTTATTTTTCTGTCTTCTTAAAATGAAGTAAGTGAGTAGATTGATGACGGCAGAGAGAAAGGCGAAACCCGCACTGGTGGAGCTCACGGTCACAGGGAATCGGGAGTTCTGAAGCAGACAGGTTCCACCTTCATACCAGGCGCAGTTCGTACCTGGAGTCAAAACCCACATATGATTGAGTATACCTCAGCCGTTGATCGCCCCATTACAGGGGCTTAGACTTCTCTTTAGGGAAGGAGGCTAATTAAGCTATTGCGCGCCGAGCTAGCCCAATACGAATTGACTGATGTTTCGCTACTTGACTGTCAGAGTTATCAAGCTAAACAAAAGGCCTCTGACTTTAAAGGGTCTGCTGTCATATGGCCACACAGCCAGGACCAACACCTGATCTCTGAAGCACGAACGAGCTCAGAATAATGTGCCATTAGGCGTTCACTCATCCAGGTAGGTTTGAGTTACATACCAACTTAAAAGGCAGACAGCAGATATTAGACTCCATCTTTTTTATCTTTTGTAGAAGGAATTCTACAAACGTTCAGTATCTATATTTTTTTAAATTAACGGACTACTTTCTGCATATTGTTTTTTGTAATTTTATTTTGCCTCTAAATATATGTAGATAAAAAAATTACAACATTAAATTTATGGATGTGGATATATTGTGTAGCACAGTACCAAAGTTCAAAAACAGTATTAAGTCAGCATTAAATTATAACTATTCTTAAGTGAAATTATTTTGTAAGTACTAGCACATAATATTCACACTTATATTTATTATTTTGTAAGTACTAGCACATAATATTCACACTTATATTTATTATTTTGTAAGTACTAGCACATAATATTCACACTTATATTTATTATTTTGTAAGTACTAGCACATAATATTCACACTTATATTTATTATAGACTGAAAGAGAAGCAGCGTCCTTGGGAACTAAATATTTCAGAATAAATAAATTACAGTGTAGTTACATATATAAATTTTATTTGATTGTTTTTATCACATCTATTTAAGTAAGTTAAAGTAATTTAAGGCATTGTTGTTACAGTAATTATTATTATTAGAAAGGTACAACCAGCACAATGTGATATGCTATCAGCTTACTTATTTTTAATTTATGTATGTTAATTAGATTGGTGCACTAAGGCTAAGAACTTTATAATAGGAGTTATTTTTTATATAGCGCTTTATTAGCATTATATGTTTGAGTGACTTTGTTATATAACGATAAAAATATTTTAGAGAATCTACATAATTTAGGAAATTTAAAGGTCTAGTTTATAATATTGCTCTTAAAAACTCATTATTATGATTGTTTCTGAAATAAATAAATAAAAATAAAAAAAAAACTGGTTGCCTGTAAAGTCGGTATACGGGCGAAAGTTTTACGTGACAATGATTTTATGTCTGTCTCTCTCGCTCTTAGGCGGGCGCGTGCCTCTCACTCGCTCTCATTGTGAGCGCATAACGTGAGCGGAGCGTAACGCAGTTTCTTGAAGTGTCACCCGGCAAACCAATTTATAAGACGTTGTCACGTCAAAAAACGAGTAAACTGTGAGATTAGCAGAGGTATTGTGTTTCTGCGTCTTTAGGGCTTCGTATACTGTACACTAGCGCCGCCTCTGTGTTTTTTATTTCTTCTTCGTACAATGCGTAATTTAAAAAAGGCAAATACCTAAAATTACTGTCGTCATTAACTATTTTAGAACGTTTTGTATTTTCGCCTTGTCTGGCTTTGACTGCTAAATCAAGGGACGTGTGTTCGATTATGGCACAAAACAAAAATTTTATAATTTGCGATTATTTTGAGACTGGGTGTTTTCTATGTATAATGTATGTATGTATGATGTATGTATGTATATAAAAAACAAATATATTATGTATTTGTATCCGTTGTCTGGTATTCATAACATAAGCTTAGCTTAGTTTGGGACCTGACGGCGCTGTGTATACTGGCCAAAATAAATTTTATATTTATTGTTTGTTAATTATTTTTAAATTAAATATTATCTAATGGCGGCGCTAGTGTGCAGTATACAGTATACAGGGTCAAAGCTTTAGCTTCAATGCACTAACCACTAATGCCGTAGAGGTAGACTACATGTCCGCCGACACCCGCTAACAGTGACACGGTCGCGGACAACACGCCGAACGCTACTGACTTGTCCCGAGGGTCCACGTTCTGCAAAATCACCACTCCGAGGGACTGGAACCCGAGAACTGGAAGAAAATATAGACATTCTACTATTTAACAGTTTAGTCTTGTGGTGAAAAAAGAAACATTTATTAGATATTTTTCTCTATATTCTCTGTTGTCATTAGTTTTTTTAATGTTTGATCGCAAATGTCACTTCAAGACTACAAAAGTTACATCCTTATATGTATAAAAATTTCGTGTCACGTTGTTTATCCGCGATGATAATGAACCGATTTTGATAAAACTTCGTAACTATCTGTTATTTGATCCAACTTAAAAGATAGGATAGTCTTTATCTCGAATCGCTTTCGAAGAAGTTCCAAAAGCGAGCGCTCCTCGGTAGGTTAAAAAACTTGGGCCGGTGCGGTCCGTGCGTTTAGATTTATACAATAAAGTATTAAATAAAAATGTTTTATAATGCATACTTACGTGTGATGGTTATAACTAGAATATAAAGGAAATTTTGTAGTTGGTGGGAGAGTTCACAGGAGTGTACACTGCAGGCGCCCACAGTCATTGTGGTGTTACTTGTGAGGCCGCACGTGCAGTTGTTGTAGTATCTGAATGGAAACAGTGCATTATCATTATTTTATCATTACACACGAGGCACAACCACAGCCCAGAAAGCCGCAGGCAAGCGTAATGAAGGCGAGCGTGTAATGACCGTAGCATATGCGTTTCATTGTGCGAAAAAAAAAAAAAACAAAACAATACATTATGTTTGGATAAAATATTTAAGGAAAGTAAAGCTGTGCCATATTTGCTTACCTTATATTATTTTTAATGTTGTTAGTAGAGCACCCTGCGTGGCAGGGAGAGATGTATGTTGTCATCGTGTTGATGTCGCAGACCGGGGTAAATTGGTTCCAGGGCGACGAACATCTGTCAAAGATCACAAACATAACAACAAGCTGCAGCAGTGTCAAAGTTATATAGCACGCTGTTACTCTACATTGGAAAAAAGACTCTGTAAATCTGTGATAGCATACCTGATGTACAGTAACGCATCTCACAAATTTGATTGAAACGTTTTGTAGTTAACCTTGTGTGCGCGTTATCCACGCGTATCTCTTTTGTATTATACCCGATCATAAACAGATTTACTCAAAACGTTCCTACATCTAAGTGTATTGCCAATATCAGATAATTAATGACTCCGTCTTACAATAAATGGTTTCTTTCGCAAGTATAAAATAACATAGTATCTGCTGAGGTTCGGTTTAACTTTCGTTTTGATGTTGAATTCTTACTATAGCACGGACGCTAAGCAGGAAGAATTTCGTTCAATGACCGGTCACTATTTGTCTCTGTTGCACGCGCATAATTATTTGCTGTCGCACTCGCACAGATGCGATGACCTCTGTCATAGAGGAGCGCAACGGAAATAATTATGCGCGTGCAACAGAGATAAGTAGTGACCGGTCATTGAACGAAATTCTGTTTGCTTAGCGTCCGTGCTATACAAGTGTCGTTCATCAAGGATATGCGTGTACGAGTACTGTGTACGCAACGAGGTTTAAGAGCGACAACGGAAACCGAGGCTCCCCCGCGGGAGCCCTTGAGCGTTGGGCGCTCCGTTGGGTCCGGTGAAGCAGTAATGGCTGCATCAGACAACTGCAGTAGACAGTTCGGAAAAAAAGAGCAACGAGTTCATAGAGCACACTAATATGTTATATTACTTATCTAATATCATCGTGGGGCGCATACAGCTCCATCTGGTACCAAAATAAGCTTGTACTATAGACACAAACAACGGATACAAATCTTCTTCTTTCAATCAACGCACAGCTCAAACCACTGAACGGATTGCGCTAAAATTTGGCACAGATATAGCTATTATGATGTAGGCGTGCGCTATGAAAGACAAACAGAATGGTTCCTGAGCGGGGATTAAGCCTACGCCCCTCAGTTCAGCAGATACGTCTTTCATTACCCACTGAGCCATGGAGAAAGTGATTCAATTTTAAAAGGGCCAAAACGTGCGAATGATGCCTTCGGTGTTGCAAGCCTCCTTAGACTACGGTGGCCTCACTCAGGCCGTAAACTCGTTTTGTCCCTTAGTGGTTTTTTAAAAAAATAGACTGCTCACCCGCACTGCTGACTGCATGTTGGTTGAGTATAGAGTTCTGTAGAGAGTCCTGTCATCGGCGCTTTATCACATTTTATAAGTCCTAAAGCCAGATAGAGCGCGAACAAAAATACACTGAATTTTGTAGTTCTCTTCACCGCATTCAGTACGCAAAACTGTTGTAGCGTCGGCGCTGAATTTTGTAAACCGTACAGCTGAAATAATCATAGCCTGTCATAGAGTAAACACTTTATCTGGAACTTGGTGATTTGTTGCTGCAAGGTCGAATGTAATTCATCATCATCATGTTTCATGAAACAAATATGGCGACCATAAATCGTCAAAAACATAAAAAAACCCAAAATTTCATCAAGTATGGTATCGAATAAAACCCGTTATTGAACACTTTACAAATTTAAAGATGACAACGGCATATAATAAATATGGCGGCCGTAAACTGTTAAAAACTTGAATCTGTTAAATTGATGTTCAGTAGTCACCTTAGCCTAAAGCTATATAGACGCTTGTAACACGAGTAGTAGGTATTAATCGCGCGTTGCCAACCCCTTTAAAAAATTTAACCACTCCATTCTTGAAGGACCCCACACTATAGTCCCAAAAGAAAACCTCAGCATGGAGCTCATTCCACTATCGAACTAAGCTTGACTTGTTCTAAGGTGTGAGGCTGAATGACTTAGGGCATTGAGCTTTGCCCCTGTTGAAGTACCTACTGGACGCCAGCTTTACCTTGTCTTTTAAATATATAGAATTGTTACTTACAACAACGATGAAAATAACAAAGAGCAGTATTTGTAGCATGGCTGCCATGTTGTTTTCTAATTCTGCCGCCGGAATCTGATGGTATTTAGCCTAAAAAAAATACAATTTAATAAAAACTTAAATTATATATACAAATGATTTTGTTCGACTACGGAACACTATAAATAACGTTTCTTTTTTTGCTTATTAGTTTTCTGTGAATTTCAAAATAATTTATCCTAAAAGGTGACTTATATACGTCCAGATACCGTGTCCGAAAAACATCTAACGGAGTTTTGAGAGCCATTTCCCTATAAATGTGTGATGTGTATAAATCAGCTAATACGACTATCATTTTTACATCTGTGAGCGTAATTTCGGTGTTACCAACCTTTAAGTAATTACCCCAAATTGGGGAGTTCTGACTTTTATTCGGTACTACAATTTGTTAACTTACCACTGTGTTGACACATTGACACATATATTGAGACATATATAACATATATGACACATATATAAATTTTTCTCACATGAAATTACCACCTAGTATTATCAAAATATTACACAGCACTAAAGACAGCGGCGCCGGACCTCAAACATTTGTATCAGTGAATGTGATGTAACCTAGTGTTTGTTGTGATGGAAATCAATAGTGATCAATTCGATCGCGTGAGAATTGACTCCCAGGTGGGGGGCTGGTGGAGGTTAAGGTTTACGTTCTATAGATACATAGTGTCACAGGGGTCATCAATACATAAATACTTAATCAACCTGAAATAATGTAATGTATGTAAGTGACGTTAGGTGAAAAATATGTATGTGAGAATTGTCGACGATTCCAAACTCACTTGCGGTATCGAGCCCTTAAGTATGAGGAGAGACTTTGCCTCCCTGTGTGTGTTCTACCGCTTGTACAATGGGTTGTGTTCTGAGGAATTGTTCGTAATGATACCCACGGCTACTTTCTACCATCGCACCGCTCGCCATCGACAGGTAATTCATTCTCACACTTTAGAACAGTGATGGTCGCGTACAGTGCGATTTCAGAGAAACTTCCTCCCCCGAACGTTTTAGTTGTAGAATGAACTCCCTGCCAAGGTTTTCTCCAAAGACTACAGTATGGGATTCTTCAAGAAAGAAGTTATAAGATTTCTGAAGGGTCGGCATCGCGCGAGTAATACCCCTAGTGTTGCAAGCGTCCATAGACTTCGGGGACCGCTTATCATCAGGCGGACCGTAAGCTTGTTTGCCACCATAGTGGTATAAAAAAAAATCCTATGGAAAATTTGGTAAGTAAAAGGAATCGTATACCTACTGAGCGTTTTGATGCGGCGGCTTCTTTAGGGCAAAGTTCGCCTCAACACGAATGTTTTATCATTCTTGGTAAAAAATCGTAATTAACTAGAGCTGTTAACCAGCCGTAAGCCAGTTATATTATAAGTAATATTATTATAATTTAATAAGCTAGAAAGGCCGCACACTGAATGATAATACTATTTTTGAAGTACCTAAGTAGAATAATTTCCGTTGTAATGTTGACCAATTCTATACTTACCTATCTATCTTAAGAATAATTTTGTTTAGTCATTAATTCATTGTAGTCATTAGGTATAAGCTTTATAAATTTTTTTCTTAACATAATTTATGTCCCAAGCCTGTTCTAACCCTTAGACAGCTACTTCCAATTATAGTAAACAGAAATTTATCATAAAATAAAAAATAATTTCATGACGACGTTCAACAATAGATCCCAGTTCTCATATTGAAATAGCGATCTGCCTGAAAAGATTAGCTGAGTGGCTGATAAGGCTTTTCTGTTCTGATATTAAAGATTATCAAATTACAAGATAGTTAAATGATTTACCTTTACGATGTCATCTGCATGAAGAGCGAACCCCCAGAGGCCAGTAGCAAGCAGCGCGAAACCCACTATCTGTGCCATGGCCAATCTGTTAGAGAGAACGCGTCGCAACGTGCTGGAGTAATCTAAGAGGCATTAAAAATAGGTGATAACTTTCACGAATTAAGACAAATTTTGTACAATTGCATACGAACAGAAAAATATATAATTTAAAACATGTAAGCAATTTAAAAAATTAAGCATTACGCGGAAAAAGAAAATTAATGTACAAAACGGAGCGCCATCTACATATATGTTAGCTTCAGTGTCTAAGTACTATTAATATGCCATCTAGCATGAGCTTGTCGTACCTTAATTATCAATACAGTTTGTTCGTGTTGTAATGATGCAAGTTAAATCTTTTTGAAACATGTTGCTGAAATGACTACCTATTCCACTCCATACCAGCCTTCAAACTTTCCCACTGTTAGGCCAGTCCTACACGCGGGCCCAGTGCGGATTGTGGACTTTACATACTTCTTTTTAATGTATGTAGTGTGTAGGTTAGACAATGGTGTGTACAAAGTACTAAGATATTGAGAAAAATACTTATTAGTACACGCTGAGTTCTAATCTTTGTCCCTCAGGCCGTGAGGCAGACACTGAAACCGCTACTGCTTATATGAAATGACTACAATTATTATTACCACATGAAGATTTAGTGTGAAAACTTATAATTAATTTTGTCGAGAGTAAGTTTACTCCGACGACAGACAAAATACTGGAAAAACATGAAATTTATTTCTGGACACTGGAAAAATGCAGATAAAGCGTAACGTATCTTAAAAATTATGTAACAGGCCAAATTTCTGGTAAGTTCAGCTTGTGCATTAATAATTTTCTGCTCTCCGCATATCGTTTCTGGCAGACCAGATAACTAAAAATGGTTCAAAAAAGAAACTAAAATATGTTTATAAAATATGCCTTTCTTACCTCGTCCCTCTTTAAGTTCTGGCTTATTTTCTGCAGTTTCTATACGATAAATAGACAATCTCACGAGTTTCAAGATGCCTGGTATAAGAACAGCTAGCGCCTGCAGCCATACACGATTAGGAATCATTTCCTTTACTATGTATTTCCCCAAGATTATAGTCATCACCCGCGTCATTACGAGCACACCTGAAGTTGACAACTGGATTTGAATGATTAAACTCATACAAACTACATTAATCGTTTCAGTTTTCTCGCTCACTGTGCATATGTATTAATTAATAAGTAACAAATACGGGCAAAACTCATTTTTTCAACAAAAGTTTTTAAAATATCTTATAAAAATGCAATGTGAACGTAACGTAAATAATCAGTCATACAAACTTCGTTGCACTACAGGTCTACAACATTAACAAACTGCGTTGCACTACAGGTCTACAACATTAACAAACTGCGTTGCACTACAGGTCTACAACATTAACAAACTGCGTTGCACTACAGGTCTACAACATTAACAAACTGCGTTGCACTACAGGTCTACAACATTAACAAACTGCGTTGCACTACAGGTCTACAACATTAACAAACTGCGTTGCACTACAGGTCTACAACATTAACAAACTGCGTTGCACTACAGGTCTACAACATTAACAAACTGCGTTGCACTACAGGTCTACAACATTAACATTTCGCCACTTATAATTGTTTATTATCAATAAAATTTATTTTTACCTCAGTCGTACACATTAAATGCCAACAAATTATTAAATAACCAGAGTTTTTGTTGAATACACTCATTTTATTAATTTGATAAAAACCTCTAGTTTTACCACAAATTCACTGGCATTTTATGTATGAAAATGCTTTTTGTGGATATGGTAGCTATATATAAAAAATATAATGATAAATAATAAATATTGTTAGACATTACAAATCTGACCTCAAAGTAAGCAAAGCTTGTGTTATGGATACCAGATAACGAAGACAAACACATATACGTATATTTGTAAATACAGACATATCATACATATATACACCCAGACTCAAGACAAACACAAGTGCTTATCATAAATGTTTGTCCAGTGCGGGAATTGAACCCACACCCCCTGCACAGCAGTCGGCTATAATGCCAACTAGACTGAGAGGTAATCGTCTATCTATATTATTTATATACGTTATATAATAGTAACTAAATTAAAAATATTTAGTGAGACGCAGCGCAGTTTGTATAACAAAAATAAATTTCGTCGGATTCACTTTAACCATAAGAAAGGAATACGTTTATATTCGTTAACATTAGCTCAGAAAATAAACAAACACTGTATTTACTTACTGAAGTGCAAGCTCATCCTGTTGGACTCTTGCTGGTGTAAGTACGCGACACCGTGAGACCAGATGCCGATCCTGGTCAAGGCGCAAGTAACGCCCATCACAATCAGTATTATTAGCGTTATTAGAGATTTTGCAGAAAATTCTGGCGCTGCTGGTATGTTACTCGCACTACATAGTCCTAAAAAATGATAACCAATTAGGAACAGTTTTGAGTTTATACAAAAGACATAACAAAACCATTTAAATATAAAAGCACAGTCAGCATTCTGCACTACTCATTAAGGTCATCCATCATCTACGGTCTCTGAGGGAAATGGGCCACTGTAAACCGACTTTATTAAAGATAATCGATGCATCACATCACCTACGACGAAATATGTGGACAAGCATGACCTAGGAGTTACAAGATTAGACAAGCGCATTTAGAATTCGGCAAGCTATGTGTATATCCATCGACAGTTACTCACATATATAAGTTTTAAAATTTTCGCGTTCCATTACTACCTAACTTTTCCCCGACATTTCGGCTGGGTTACGTTAGGTTACACCAGCCTTGGTCACGGGAAGACCGGTGTAATCCAGCCGAAACCGTCGGGACAAAGATATTTTGCCAAATAATGACGCACACACACAGTGTTAAGGTACGTAGTATAAACAGATTTTTGATCGCTCCGCTGCTGATGTAAGACCCACGCTTTGAACCTACTTGTAAGCGAATCGGTAGGGAGTTGAGTTAGGTACCCATGTAGGTACGTTACGAGTACGTACGTTTAAAATGTTTAATTAAATTAATTCGACTTTAAAATTGCAAAATACAAGTTTAATCTTTTAAAGAATAATTAACTGAAATTTATTAATAAGGTCCAAGTTGTAGTAGAATTGAAATTAAAGTTTTTTAAATGATAATCAAATCAAATCATTAAAAATTGAACTTTCAAAGTAAAAATTGTAAACTTATCTAGGCGTTCTTAATCTTCGAGACATCCAAACAACGCGCTTATGAGCGCAGCTGCCTGTCACACGCTCGATTCGATGTTGCGCCAAGCGCGCCGGCTAGTCCAATGCGTCATTTGAACGTAACTATTGTTATCAATTTAAGAAGAATAGTCTTTCGAATGTTATTATTTTATTTTTCTATAATTATACATCGTTCATTTACTTATATTTTATACCTGTTTTACAGATGTACCTACTTCATATAAGTAACTTTTAATGGAAGATGTACGAAAATTTCACTTTTCCAAGTACATTTGACAACTTGGTCGACTATTACTCGTTAGCCTGTAAAGTGTACTTACCCGTGATATTTTTCCTTTTTAATTCGGAAAAGCACTACCACCGTAATTTTTTTTACATTTCCAAATACTATACTTTCGCGGGCAGAGGAGGGGGGACACTTGACTCTAACAAAAATTAGTACTTTAAAGCTAAATGTTTCGCAAACGGAGCGCTAAATCAAAAAAATATCGTAGCATACCGGCAATGTTTTTAGAATTCCTATCCAACGATAACCCCCACACGATGGGTAAACCGAGAAAAAAATATTACATCCCCAGATCACTTGTAGGGGAGGTACCCTAAAAAAAATTTTTTTCAATGATTTTATTCTACCCTTTTTGTCGGCTTGATCAATGTCATCCCTGCCAAACTGCAGCTTTCTCGTATTAGTAGTTTTTAAACTACGCTGCGGACAGACAGACGGACGGACGGACATGGCGAAACTATAAGGGAACCCTAAAAACGTATATATGTATCATTAGCAATTGAAATATACACTGATCTAACTGACGAATTCACAGAATTAGCTGTGCAAGTTTTAAAAGGTCGAAGATTTTAAAACTACCATATATTAATAAAAAACTTGTTAAGTAAGGTAAATTTGTCGATTTGTCAGTTAAGCTGAGTGTTATATTTGGTTGCATCAACCTATTCAGTCTTGTGATTTCAAATGCAAACAATAAATGTAAGTATGTATAGTCGAGATTGAAATGAGATTTGAGATTTTCCTATTATTTTTCACGGGGCACTCAAAACTAGGGCACAGTTCACAACAAATACGCATAACACTAAAAAGTTAAATCTGGCACTACCAGCGTCGGTAGGTAATCACTTTGTCTAGATGTCATTCATGAGGTCTAGTTAAATACACATTTCGTCAATAACAAACTATAATAGTTGTTTTGCAAAGGTTTTTTAAACATAAAGCTTTTTAAATAACTTGTTTGTTTAGTATGTCACAAACCTGAACCGTTTTTGAAATCCACTATTGGTATATATATCACAAACAGCGGCATCACCGCGATGACTGCCACTACATGCCACAGTATAAGGGTAGCTCGTGGTCGCCAGTACCCCAGCCAGGATACGAAGGGTCCTATCAGGAACTCTATCGTCGACACGCAAACGAGTACAATATCTGAAAGAAGTTTAGTTGAGGGACATACCGAAAATTGAGAATTCTATTAAGGCCCCCTTCCTTCCACACCTGATTTAAATATCTCTTATAGTTTTAAAGGACGGACTAAGGGTCTTGACTCTGTCCCTAGTCTTTCTTATTACTTTGAAGCTGGTGATAAAAACTAATGGAACAACAATTGATCGTAGTTCAAATACAGACTATCAGTGAGAAGCAGTGTTGCGGTAATAAGCCTACCACTGTCATGCAGAAAATCCCAAAGATCAAAAAAGATCCCAAACTCACTTGCCATATCGAACCCCTCCCCGTGTGTGTTCTACCGCTAGTATAATGAAATGTATTATGATGAATTGTTTGAAATGCTGCTCACGGCTACTTTCTACTATCGCACAGCTCGCCATTGCCTCACACCTGAGAACCTTAATGGTCACGTACACGGTTTAAGAGAAACATCCTCCCGCAAACGCTTGGGTTGTGGAATGAGCTTTCTTTCAAGGTTTTCTCCTAGGACTATAGTATGGGGTTCTTCAAAAAAATAATTTATTAGAGTTCTAAAGGGTCGGCATCGCGCTAGTGATGGTTCAGTTGTTGCAAGCGTCCATAGACACCAGTGACTGCTTATCATAAGGCGGACCGCAAGCTTGTTTGCCACCTTAGTGGCATACAAAAAATAATTAAATAGCGGGTGGTGAAAAGTGGCTGTCCTCAACATTTTAATGAGGATGTGTATCCAGCCACTTCTGAGGATCAAAACCGTGAAGGAGATATACTAAAATCTTGTTGATTATAAATAAATTTGACAAAACCGCGTAACTTAAACCTTTTTAGTCTTTTTGGCAAGATTATTAAAATCTTATATTTTGATTTCAAAAGACTTAGTATCTTTAAAGATTTATGAACCTTCAATAGCAGAAGAAACATCTGCATAGGACGTATGGTTTTGGCCTCAGAATATACAAATATAATTTAAAATATGTAGATATACTTTGATACAAATAAAATAATATCGTTTCTTTGGTAACATATTATATATAAGACTATATTCACTTAGATAATCCCCTATACTTACCAGCAACGTAAGTTGGCATTTCTCCAGCGATGGCACTGTTTTTGAGTAACAAGTACATTGTAACTTCCAAGAAGGTGATTCCTATGATAGACCCCACCATAGTCATTCGGAACGTTGCTGTCTTGAACATTCTTGGCAAGCATAATGCCACTTGCTGCCCAGCTGTGAACAAAGTTAGAGTAACTTGGCAGACCCAATATCAGTAGCCATATCCCAAAACTGATACATAGGAAACAAAAAAATAAGTTCACTTAACCAGGCGCTTGAGAAAATTTCTGTTTGTAAGTGCATATGATTACTATGAAAATTGCGGTTATCTTTCGAAGGTCAGTTTCAGAGTAGCCTGAAGAATAAAGGGGTAGAAACAAACCCAGATATGGTGTCGTGCGGAAAAACGGAGAGAGAGCTCATGGTCTGAACTATGACAGTAAAAATGAGATTTGAAGTAGTTGGGATACCTTGTGTGATACAACACTAAACACTAAAAATTACACTAAAATAAGATACAGGTAATCCTAACGCTCCTGCCTCAGCGAACTGGCAACGGCTCTTTGTTAAAGCATCTCATAGACATAGACCCTTGCGTAGCCTAAAGATGCACTGGATACAATTGTTAATAATACAGTTTAGTTCATTTAAAAGATCATAGTTTGATCACGGATAACACATATTACAATGATCAGGTGGCAAAGGTACTGCTTTCTAGTAAGGTTTGGTATAACAAGGATGGAAAATGCAACATCTGTAAAGAAAATGTTACGAAGCCGTAACTTTCCAACTAATTTCATTAAATTTTGCTGTCTAATATAGACAAGTATCAATGTATACACCTAGATAGTGTACACTATCTGAAAAAGGTATAATGGTGTTTTTTCATCGTGCAAGGACCATATTGGGAACAGTCTCGAGCTATTCGAACTCTGGAATTCCAGGAAAAAATAGCAAGTACATACATGGGATTCGAGAGATAAGTCAGACTTCCACACATTTTTGTATCGAATTCCAGGGTTTTATAGTGGTAAGCCGAAAATACGGTGAAACAAACGGTATAAAAAGCATTAGAGCAGTCTTTTTATTTTAGTATTGTAGGAACTTTTTGGCAAATTGCATCATCCATAGCCTTGCCCAACTAACGGTATATTCGCCGCTTTCTCCAAACGGATATCTCCCAACAAAAGGGTCCCGTTTCTAAAATATCAATTTCCGTTGTTTCAACCGTGGGACTTCACCGTAAGCTAACGCAATTGCCGTCATAAATGTCCGCGTGGAACACTGCGCGCCAAAACCCTGTCACGTCACTCTAGCACGTGGTGCTTCATTCAAAATGCGCGCCAAACACTTCTGACCAATAACAATGGTCATTCTCTCTCCTTCCGCACATTCGACCAATAGCCAGTCAACCTGGCAACGCGTCTCCATAACTACAGCACCGCCTTCTTACGCAGTTACTTAAGAAGTAGAAACTAAGGGATCATGTTAGTTATCGCAAGTTATCGCCAGTTACCGGGTCAGTTGCCTGTAGTTACCACACGATACCAATTTCGCGTTGTGTCTAGCATCTCGCGACCGCGCGCGCTCTAATAGTACGATTTAGACCCGACCTAACGTTTCCACTTCAGGCCGTTAGCGATACCTAAAGCTGTGTGACATTCCGTACAATAAATGGAGTCAACTTGAACAATACGTTTTATTTACCTACTGTCACGAAACCTCAACGGAGTCAGGGAACCCGTGTTCCCTAAGTATCATCATTACTTCCAGCAACAACGTGCAATAAGCTAAAACGTCCGATTTATGCGATGAGGTTAAAAGCTAAATTATTAAAGACGTAATTGGAGAGTAACTTATAACCTGTAACTTTAAGAATCTTAGACAAAACAAAAGATCAATGAGATTGGTCTAAAATTACAAAGCGTAAAAGGATTGGTCTAGGGGATAACGTGAATAAGCTAACAAAATATTTTGGGACAATCACCAGTAAACAGTAAGACGTTCATGACGCGTGCAATTATAGGAAGGACAGAATTCAGTATATCCATAAAATCATGGATCGACTCACATCACCAAAGCCGATTTCCTTAGATTTAATAGAGAAGATTATCTTCTTGACTCCTCTTTTATTGATAGAAGTAAATAAAAAGATTTCAATGTTAGTGGAAGTTAGAGAATTGATGTAAAAAGAGATGATTCCAGGCGAACACATAAATTTTCCTAAAACTATAGGAGCTGGGTCTAGTCACGGAACCCTAAAAATAAAAACCTTAAAATCAGCTATTACAAAAATATATTGCAGTAGATTATCTAAATAGCTCCTATTGATAGTTAGGTTTTCCTGCTACCATTGAAATATCGTGGAACAAACACACACACACACACTCACAGACACAGACATACACAAACAGCCCTAATACTGAACAGCCTTCTTTTTAGAAATCGGTTAAAAATATAACTGTTTCACAAACCTCTTGATTTCTCGATAAGCGTATTTAGCACCATATTTTTTTATTATAAAAAAAATAAGAAAAAAGCAACTGTATGTGTTGAGCTCACATCTACCTCTGTCGAATTAATTAATAAGTACCTACACGTATACTAAGTGACGTATGTATGACGTTAATGATCGTCAGAAACCAAACAATCAGCATTGTCAAAGATAATAAAACCACAGTTGAAACTGTGTCACAAAACAATAAACATGAATTAAGTTAAAGTAAATCCAAACAGTGTAGATGGTTTAATTTTTGTAACTATAAATCTAGTTTCTGTATATGTAAAAGAAAAAACTGACTGACTGACTTATTCAATGACATATCATCTAGCCTAACTCAGACCAACTGCTGGGGATAGAAACATGGGCATTTGGGTTCCGTGTAAGACGAATTCATTCCCTAAAGGGGTGAAATGGAGGTTGTAAGTTTGTAAGAAAACCTGTCAATTTTGAAGCTCAATGCATACAAGTTAGTACCTACTGATATTGAATAATAACAATTTTAATTTAGGTCCATTGTAGGTATCCAGCCCCATCCAGTGGGGGTACCTTCATAGGTAACCCAGCTTGTCCGATTAAAATATTTTATTAGAATAAACAAGCTGTGGCGCGCAGTAACCATATTATGTATTATAGAGTTATTCATTATTATACATACAGTTTAATCTACAAAAAAATCAAACAAGTGCCCCCTGCAGGTAGATTCAAACCACTGTCTAACAGCCGAACGCACTCACCTTTAGTTATGCTACGGAATATTTTGTTGGTCCAAATATAGTCCAATCATCTGCATGTAATCGTATTGGTCGACATGCGTGTTGGTCGACATGCGTGTTGGTCGACATGCGTGTTGGTCGACATGCGTGTTGGTCGACATGCGTGTTGGTCGATATGCGTGTTAGTCGACATGCGCTTTGATCGTTTTGTTTTTGTGGTCCTTATGACAAAACAGTAGGTAATAATGCATGATTTTATTTATTTGTTAATACGTCTAGATGCTTTATTACACAAATAGTATTTCCTGCGACTAGATTCCCGTAAATCTGTTTTTCTCAAACATGTCACGATATACGACCATATCTTGCACAAGCTTCTTTGGGTTTAATCGTACTTGCAGTACAGTATCAGAGAGCGACCCGCAATGTTTATTATTTTATCGCTTGAGAAGTAAATATGAAATTTGAAAACGGAACGAACTTTTTAAAACCCGAACAATAATAACTAGTTAAATAGATAACTCATCAAGTTTTGTCAAAATTGCAGACTGGCACAACAAAAATAATACGCCATTAAATTAATTTAAAAAAGTAAAAAAAGAAATCGACATTTGAACGCGGCGAATTGGTGGCCTTTTTTGTATAAAATTTTATATATAACTAGGTTTTGCCAGCGGCTTCGCCAGCCCTAAAGTTGGTTATCGGCGTAGAATGCTTACGGCAACTCGTCAATTATAGAAAAGAAGATACTTACACTCTCTGTCCATCTCTCTCTCTCCCTCTCTCTCTTTCTCAAAAATAATAAATAATTAACTACTAAAAACTAATTAACTAATGGATTAACCTCGCGAGCATCATACAAACTTGGAAACCCCGTTTAGTGGGTGAGTTTTGGAAAATCCTTTCTTAGCGCACGCTTACATCATAATAGCTATATGTGTGCTAAATTTCAGCTCGATCCGTCAAGTGGTTGGAGCTGTGCGTTGATAGATCAGTCAGTCAGTAATAGCTATTTTAGGCTAACGTTAACTTTAACTTGCGACTTTGTTTACATAGAAGGTGAAAATATTTTTAAATAATACGAACCGCCCTTCCCCCTCATGACTGTCCGCCGGCCTTGCACATAATAAATGCGCATGCAGGACTTGATCATTATTTTGCTGCGATTATAATTTTAAACTGCGATATGATCTGTGTGAATATTTTTTTATAACATAATAGGATATTCATTAAAATCGAATGTTGTATAGGGTAATTTTGTTTCAGATTACATATGTGTAATGAATAACGTATTTATTTGGATAATGTAGAAATCACTTATTCATAAAGTGATCCTACAGGTATGTAAAATCATTCCAATATTTAATTTTGGCTACAACTCGACAAAAGGGCACACAAGCTTCAATCTTTATCGGAGTTAAGGACACTTCAGTACAAATTGTTTTCACAGGCCAAGTTAAACTGGCCGAGTTTCGTATATGAGTGCCTAAAAAAATTCTCTACGTCTAGCAGGAATATCAGTAACACGTATTCGAAACATTCAAACCTAAGGGTTGACACAAAATAGAAAACAAATATTATTGATTTAATTTGTTAGAAACTAACAACATTTACAACAATTTAAATTCAACATTTTGACTGATTATTCTCGAGAGAGTTTAGACATTTTGAGAGTATACAATTTAAGATTAGTAGTTTTCGAACGTTTAATCTCAACAATCTACAGATTTGTAAAAGATCATAAAAATAATGGGAATAATCAAATGCGAACTATTTATTTGTAAATCTTATTTATAACCGAAGAAGTTACATAACAAATAAATGAATAATTTAATAGTAAATACATAAATTTGTATCCAAAATATGAAAAATTTTATTGGATAAATTATATAAAGTATTATTGTTAGGATAACACAATTTTATGGATTTTTCTAAATAGAAAAATTCAGAATTACCTTGGAAAAATTAAAAGTTCACATGATATAATTTTGCCAACCCTAACAAATCCGAGAGAAAACGCATTATACTGTGAATTTATGGTTTTTTTCACATACACATCGATTAACCCACACATAATATTTAAATATTTGGAACAAAAAGTCGTGAAAACTCTTATCTTGGGTTCTAGTGGAGATTTTAACAAACGTTACTTGATTTTATCCCACGAACTGGGTGTTAGTTGAAAGTTCAGATGAAGAATTGTGTAGGATTTTAAGTCAGTTAATCGTGAGCTTTCGTCCGGAGACGACCAGTCCAATAGTAAAGACTTTAGAAAAATAGACATCAAAAGAGATCAAAAGACAAATAAATAAGTGAAATTTTTTTAAAGTAAAACTTTCAAAAAAAGGTGTGCCCTTTAAGTTGTAGTAAATCAAGATATTCCTACAATAACACAAAGGTATACAGTATAAATAATTTAATATTTTATTAATATTTTAGGAGCAAATACAACATGAGACCAGAGAAGATTCTCTTCAACTTTCTCTTTTGTTCATCTTTCGACTGGTTTTATAAATTAGGAGCTTAGGCCTGAAACGAATCTTAAAGTTCCAGGTAGGGTTTCTCTTTTCCTTTTATACAGTTTGAAGGAGTGAATTCCGACAGCAAACCGAAGAGGTGGGCATCGGCAACGACTGCAATTTTTGAATTACCATTTAGTGGAATAGGGGCGAGCTTTCGAAATCAAATTTATTTACAAAAGTGTTTGTGATTGATTGAATGTGTGTAAAATTGTTATGTTATTTTGTTTGATGTGTATTGTTTCAACTGGGTGATTACAACCACTTAAGCATTTAATTTGAAGCTTCATTAAGTGATTTTCAAACGAAATGTTTGAAAAGCTTAATACTACATGAAAATATTTAAAAACTAAATTATCCTGTCAAGAGCTCAACAACTATATAAAAATGTGTTTATTAGTAAATACATTATCGCCGAGAGATTATAAAATCTATAGGTATTTTTATACCTTACTATTCTTCAAAGTCGTGACTTTTAAATTTAGTCAAATCACCGAATTTCATGAAGTAACGGATAGAGATCAATATTATTTATAATTAATACCACCTTATAAACACATCAAATTAAATAATTTTAACAATGAGTGATTACAATTCTCTTGAATACTAGTTTATTTTCACAACTAATTACTTCTAGAGTTGAGAGGAAATTTTAATATCTCAGTTTAACTTTTAAAAATATTTTTTTTTGATGACATGCATTTAGGAACTCAAACCCCCCTCGTATCTGTCGGCCGTCCTCGAGGGAACTAGGCAGGGCAGAGGGGACTTTTCTAATGTCAGGAGCATATTAGAAAATTACTTCACAACATAGCTTCGTCACCTAACTAGCTCAGCGTTCATTTTCGAATTTATAGCTTCGGGAAATGATGTATGCCGGTTCTGGGAGACTCTTGGAGGAAGCCTTTGACCTGGTCAGCGTGTTGGAATCCAGTTTATGCTAGGCGTCATATAATTGTTTCCTACGTGGCTATGGAATTGGAAATGTTCGTCGCGGGCAGACGTTAGACTAGGTAAATACAAAAAATGTTTGAAATTTGCTTTCCAATGTCGATATTAAGATATTCTATGTCTTAGGAGTCTAGTATGACTTAGAGGTCTAGGAAGTCTGACTTTAGGAGATGAGCATGATTGTGTAACAAGTATTATTTTAGGAGGAGAATGAATAATCTATGTCTGAGTCCTAGTGTGATACCTATAAGATGATCTGGAAATCTGTTTTGATGGTTTGAAACTTATAACTTAGAGACTAGGGGAAATAGGTCGCTAGGAAGGTTTCGCAGGCCGAGCGCAGTTTCTAGCTCGGGAAGGTTTATGAGTATAAGGCGAGAAGGGAGCTCATAAAGTAGGGATTTTTTAAGAACACTTTTCAGATAATAACAAAAATTTAACAAGTCTGAAAAGGTTTCAGGAACATACAGAAGGTTGTTTAGGTATTCTAAATTTACAGGAAGAAGATTGAATCTTTTTTTTTGCTGTTATTTTTATTAATGAATATATTATATTTAATATATTTTTAGAGACATAACTTTTCACACACACGCGCTTATCACTACACAAAATTTTGCGTATACTTACAAAAAGATAGAACGTAATTTTGAAATGGGTAGGAAGTGAAAGTGGAAATTGTAATCGAAAATTTAGGAAGTGCGCGTATAAGTGAAATCAAGGATTGCAATTTTACCATGAGTTTTGTTAAACTCTGGTATCTTCTGTAGAGATGCAGCTTCAACGGCGAAAAATAAAGCTAAGTACTTAGTGATAATTTCTTTATTTATTTTACTTAATTCTTTATTATTCCATATACAATGTTTTCATTATATTTTTTATTAAAATTATAGGTACATGAACTATTATCAACATTATAATCAAATAAATTTTACAATAAGGATAAATATCATGTTTATAAAAACACCGTCGCAAATAATGCATTATTTTAGACCAAATTTGGTTAGCATAAAAAAGGTTATAGTGAGCCAACCGTAGAAGGTAGACAGACGTATGCTGTCTCGGACTTTTTTTAGAACTTTTAAAGGGAAACAGTCTTACATGTCATACTTACATGATTTTTGCAAAACTTTAACCGTTTACGCAGTGCACGCAGCGGAAGCTCTCAAAAACCCCCAATTTTGAAACATTCTTCATTGGTGCTCCGCTCCTGTTGGTCTTAGCGTAATGATTTATATATAGGCCTATAGCCTTCCTCGATAAATGGGATATCTAACACAAAAAGAATTTTTCAAATCGGACCAGTAGTTCCTGAAATTAGCGCGTTCAAACAAACAAACAAACTCTTCAGCTTTATAATATTAATTAATAATATTAATTATAAGTTTATGTTTTTGAATAAAATCGAATTGAGTTGTTCAACATGTGTCAAAATAAAATGTAATTTAAATAAAAAGCACTAAGGAGTATTGATATCAATTTCGAAGCAAATAACCGCTAAAATAACTTTCTACCCCATTTTGACCCCGTTAGGGGAGGAATTACAATAAAATACGAAACACATCTTTCACCAATTCTGGTAAAAAAGATTTGAAGAAGATTGGACCAAGGAATCACGTTGTCCACTACAAACTTTGTCTCCCTTTTTCACCCCCTTACGTCATACAATGACACCCTCCAAGTTTTAGGTCTCTATGATGAGCGGTTTAGGCTGTGAGTTGATCCATCAGTCATTCAGGACAAAGCATTTTATATGTATAGATTACCTAAATTATTTTTATTATTGTCAATACAGTAGTCAATATAATTAGTTTTTTTTACATGCATGTTTGAGAAAAGCACTTTACAAGCCTTAGCCATAACTGAGCATAAGCGAACTCTGTGAGACGTGCCTCGGCTATGCCTCGTCCCGCATACTCACGATCGCCCGGCTCGTTCTCTCATTTCTTGCAAATCTACAAATAACGATAATTCACAAAAATGTAGTGGATTTTAGCAGATTTTATCAATGGAAGATGTTTTCAACTTTCAGTACTTTAATTTATGTTATTTTAATTTTATTTACAAAAATCACCCATTATTTCTTCTAATGTTCCCTGATTGATTCCAATGTTACGATTTTGATCTACTCAGTATCGGAGTTTTAATATCGGACCTAGCGTTTCGAGATTCCAGAGTTACGATATTCCGTGATTCCAAAATTCATGCGCTACTATTGTATTGTGCAGTCTAAAGTACAGATTACACAACTCGAAGTATAATGGTGGTTCTCATAAGACAGATGGGGCGACGAACGAATTACGTTATTGCTAAATTTGTTTGCTTTATTAATGCTATGAACAATGCGCACACCTATGTAGCCAAAGTAAATAAGTGAGCTAAATACCTATATATCTCTCTCTTTACGGTTTAATGCACTCGTACATCTCTGATATTTATTTACATCAACAGATGCCTACGTACTTTGCCTCTGTGGCGCAATATGTAAGCGCTTAGCGTGAGTTTAGTAGTTCGAGTCATGAAAATAAATTAAAAGCAAAAAAACCTTTTTTAAAAAAAGCTTTATTTTAAATGCTCTAAAAAGAAGAAAATAAAATTTTCCGATAAAATTTAAACTATTAACTTATAACCTCATTATTCACAATTTATATGATCACTAGCTTTTGCCCGCGGCTTCGCCCGCGCTTAATTTGGTCTTCGGCTTATAGTTATTCCTGTGCTAAAATTTAGGCCAATTGAACGCCGGAAAAAGTACCGGAAAAAATATTCCCGTGGGAACTCTTAGTCGGGATTAAAAGTATCCTATATCATTCTCCGTCTCTTTAACAATGCCTGTGCAAAATTTCAGCTGAATCGTATCCGCGTTAAATTCGGACTTTTATCGCTCTAGGGGATGATTTTCCAAAAACGATAAAACACGTCAATCTTAATTTTTAACCAAAAGAATACCGGTTTTTACTCATATAGCTTCAAAAATGTCAATTTTACATACAAACTTTCAACCTCCATTTTACTCTCTTAGGGTTGCAATTTTAAAAAATTCTTTTCTTAGTGATCGCCCAAGTAATAACAGAAATCTCTGTGCAAAATTTGAAGTCTCTAGGATCAGCAGTTTGGGCTGTGCGTTGATATGTCAGTCAGTCAGAGTCTTCTTTTATATTCTTTTTAGAAACATATGAGGGGAGACCTATATTTAGCAGAAGACGTCTCCTGGCTGAGAAGAAGAAGAAGGTGGTATAAACTTTGGCCCCAATTTCAATTCATTAATTTTAATTTAATTAAGAAAAATGATTTCTTAGTACAGCCCTCATATCTCTTGTTACCTTATCAGGTGATAAGTAACTAACGCGCCAAAGAAATAAAAAAAAACACAAACTTATTTACTTTTTATATACATTACTATACTATACTATACTGTACTGTACTGCACTGCATTACACTACACCACACTACACCACACCACACCATACATTACTATGCAACACTATGCAACACCATACAACACTTTACAATAAACATGTCAAACTTAGTTTTCACCCGAAAGGCCATGTACCATTTTTCATCTATTTTAATTGAAAAATAATGGATTTCCATACAAATGTTGCGATACGATTTTATTCCCACAGGAACTCTTCATCAGTATAAAATGTTGTTTATATCCTATTCTAGTCTCTTCAACTAACCTTCTTCCAAATTAAATTTAAATTAACAACCCCTATGTATCCCCTTAGGGGATAATTTTCCAGAAACGGTAAAACACGTCATTCTTAGTTTTTAACCGAAAGGCCATATAGCAATTTTCATCCATTTAACTTTAAAAATGACAGATTTTCAAACAAACTTTGGACCCCCGTTTCACCCCTTTAGGGGGTGAATTTTAAAAAATCCTTTCTTATCTCACGTAAACATCATAAAAGGAACCCCTGTGCAAAATTTCAGCTTTCTAGGGTCAAGGGTTTGGGCAGGGCGTTGATGAGTCAGTGATGAATGAATCAAGACTTTGAGTTTTATATATATAGATAGATGAAAGCTTTGGAAAAAAAAAATTCAACTTCACGGAATTTGGAACTAATTATAAGCTTTAACGTTTTTATTTTCAGAGTCCGAATAGCTCGAGAGCTCCCAGGGGCTCGCCATTTTAAATTCGCTATTTTTCAGTATTAAGCACTGTAATGCCATCTATTGATGAGTGGACGTCCCTAACAGTGCAGTCTTTCATTCATTACAAAAAAAACAGGTTCAACAGTCTCCTCTTGTTAGAATTAAAATCTGTTATTTTTACTTATTGCTTTTATATAACTTACGACTTTAAGAGCGTTACCCTGCTACTTAGCGCCGCAAATTGATATTTTTAATTTCCTCTTTGTGCTAAGCAAATTTCAAAAATGTGCGACTACAGAAATGTGTTACTAGTTATAAGCTCTTTTAAGAATGTGTTATTGTTTCTAGGATAAAACTGCGAGTTGTAGTTAGCATATCTGCTAAAAGTTATCCAAGAAATAGTACCAAACGGTCATAAAATAATCACATTTTTGAAATTCGTTTTTCAACAGGTCTTGTTAAGATTAAAATCTAAATCACAATAAAAACAATTTTATAATTCTCTTATTACAATTTTTTTTTCTGAAATAATATATAAGTATATCCCCGTAACAACTGACTGCAAACTACTGGTCTCTTTACATACGTTTTAGATCTCATGAAGATTTTCATTTCAGATGACAGCTTCTAAACTAGAAATGTTTTACCACCTTAACTATTGAACGCAGACTAGTGGTTTCTTTATAAAAGTTTTTGATCTTATAAATATCTTCATTTAAGATGATAGCTGTCAAACTAGAAATGGCTATATCTCCGTAACTATTGATGCATATTAGTGACAAACTTAAACGTTCGTGGGAGGAAGTTTCTTTGAAACCGCACTGTACGTGATCATTGAGGTTCTACGGTGTGAGGATAAATTCCTTGCCAATGGCGAGCAGTGCGATGGTAGAAAGAAGCCGTGGGCATCATTTCGAGCAATTCCTCAAAACACATCTTATTATACAAGCGGTAGAACATACACAGGGAGGCAAAGTCTCTCCTCAGACTTAGGCCGAGCGCACATTACGAGAAATTTCCGATAAAAAAATTCTCGCGCGCGACGGACGAGCACTCCGTGCATATACTTTGTTCTAGGCCCGCACACTTTAAGAAAATTTCTCGTGACAAAATGTTTGCACAGACTGTCCGTCTGGCGTGTACGACATTTTTTCTATAGAAAATTTCTCGTAGTATGCGGCCGGCCTTCAAGGTTCGATACGGCTTGTGAGTTTGGGATCGTCGACGATTATTATAGCCCGTCGTTTTTAAGGTACCATACCAAAAGGGGAAGCGATTACTAAGCGAACGCTGTCTATCTGTCTGTCCCTCCGTCCATTCGTCCCTCCGACCTAAAGGTTTTCCATTAAAATGGGCTCTATCATTTAGATAAGCTCCTATTATTTATGGGATTTATGTTAACTAGGTAATATTCAACAAGTAAACGATTATCTACATTTGATTCAATATAAATCATTAATATTTTGCTGTCGAAAGAGGTTATAATCGAGCAAGATATAGAAACATACACAATCGTCAGGATAATTATTACAAATAAATGATAATATTTTAATAATAGAACAACGTTTACGTTTTAACCGTTTATTCTCTCTGTCAGCTACAAGTGATTGATAGATAACATTGCTAAATTAAAAATCAAAAGATATTCAATTTCAATGACAAAGTACAAATTTAGAAGTGTACTTGCGTATTATTTAGAATAGCACAAATTTAGTACGTGTCCGCCTGCCATTATCACCGTTTGTAAGTGCTTGCGATGTGGTAGATATTTATCTCTGGTTATGTTTATTTTACTGTTTAACTAAAGTGGCGTTTTGTTGACCGACATAATGTACATAATTCGTAAATCCTACCAAAGAGAATGAACCAAGAATTTGTACTGTGTTATACAGAATTTCCGTCTTTTTAACTTGGCAGGATTATGACATTAAACGCATTGAAGCAGTCAACAAAACGCACCTTATGTTTTTAGTAGCGTTTTGTTGACTGCCATAATGTAAAAAAACATGACATTGTCTTATTTGCTGATGACACCTCTTTGCTTTTTAAAGTTAAGAGACGACAGACATGTTATGATGAATTAAATAATGCCCTTTCTAAAATTGTAAATTGGTTTAACGCTAATAATTTGTTACATAATGAAAAAAAAAACCAAATGTGTTAAATTTACATTACCAAATGTTAGTCAGATACAGACATGTATTAATATTAATGGCCAGCAGTTAAAACTTGTTAATTCAACAGTCTTTCTTAGCATAACGCAGGACTCCAAACTTCAATGGGGTCCTCATATTCATACCCTAGCCAAAAAACTTAGCTCTGCTGTGTATGCGATCAAGAAAATAAAACAATTGACCGATGTTTTTTCTTCAACCGCACTGTACGTGACCATTTAGGTTCTAAGGTGTGAGGATGAATTTGCTGCCGATGGCGAGAGGTGAGATGTTAGAAAATAGCCGTGGGCAATATTTCCAACAATTCCTCAGAACACATCCCATTATACAAGCGGTAGAACACACAAAGGGAGGCAAAGTCTCTCAACAGACTTAACGGTTCGATACCGAAGGTGAGTTTGGGATCGTCGACGATTCTCACAGCCCGTCGTTGAATCGAAACGAAAGGGCCAAGCTGGTATCCGGGTGCACCCGCTCAGAAATGGCAGCAGTATGGTGCCATACTTGCGACTAGTAAAGCAGTAACCTTTGCGCCCCGACGTGAAGTACTGCTTAGCTCTGTTGAGTATAGCAATTTTTTTGGACGTCAGCTTCACATTGAAAAACAAATACATACGTACAAAAAGTGTTTAATTGTTGTTTTTAGTTTTGATTTACACAATTAAAAAAAATATTTTTAAACTATTAGTGCAATCAGAGACTTATGTCCAGGTAACATGAACCAGCTGCAGCCAAATATAAAATAGCACTATTTACTTGGTTTTAAAAATTAGTATCTCTGTAACTAAGCGTTTTACAAATAATCGGTTCTAACAACAGAAAGACCTTGTAAACCAAAAAGAATGCGCGTCAAAGTAATTAACGTCTTAGCACACGTAATGACGCTGTTTACGAGTAAGTGTCATAAAAATAAAACTTCACTGATATAAAGTTAAAAAGTCATAAATATAGGTTCTTTATTTCATTAAGACAAAGGTTAAATAAATGGTTAAAGGTCATAAAACAGTTTTTTCTTATTTTATTGAGACAAAGCTAAAAGGTCATAAATAAAATAAAAGTTTCTTTATTTCATTGAAATACAGTTAAAAAGGTCATTAAATAAATAAAAAGTTTCTATGTTTATATAAGGTTAAGTTAAATGGTCACAAATAAATAAAAGTTTCTTTATAATATATAAGTTTTCTTAGTAGATTAGATATAAAAAACACTTTTTAACTTAACTGTCATAATAATAGGTAGGTACAAACATGACTCAATTAATTTCATAAAATCTCTTACATATTTATAACGTGTTTTTATTTTCATAATTATGAAAATAGGTAAATACTACCAATCGCACTGTAAATATGTCTATCTATTAAGGTACTTGAGGTAAACTTAACCGACTTGGACTATCACAAAACATCACTCTTCATAGTTCGCAGGTTTAGAGTCTCCATCCTTCTGTCTTCTCAAGATGAAGAAAGTGACCAGGCTGATGACAGCGGAAAGGAATACTAAGCTGGCGCAAAACGCACCAATGGTGACAGGAAACTGAGAGTTTTGGAGAAGACACCGCCCACCTTCATACCAGGCACAGTTTTTTCCTGTAATAATTTGGTTTTTATTTAACTTAAAATAATCAAGTCAAGTGTAAACGTAATTCTAAACAGACAGCATAACTAGCTGTCTCTCCAACTTCCTTCAAGTAAACCCGTGAAAAACCAGTTTTGAGGAGCTGTGAAAACTTTCGCTTTCCCTCAAACTTTGTATTTGGATGTTATAAAAAGTACCCATATGTTACGCACATCTGCATCGCTAAAATCTTCGCATCATCGTTTTTACTCTTCATCCTTTCAAAAGTTTGAGTTTCCCTGAGTTTCTTTATGTCCCTACAAAATATCCTATGTTCCTATTTATCCATCAGAATAACCCTTCGTTACTCTCCGGTCGGACGTGGATTAAGCTTTTAGTTATTAACATAACAAAGACTCACCGCTTATAATAAAGACGTAAATTAAATGTCCCCCGATGGGTGCGAATAATGCAATGATTGCTAAAAGAACCCCAAACCCAACAGCCTTGTCCCGAGGATCCAGCACTCGCAGCATCACTGCACCCTGTGACTGGAATCCGAGGACTGAAAACGACAAAAAGGTATTTTGATTACCGGACACTTAGTGAGCTACTGTATCTATGAGCGAAAGAGTACTTTATCTATTTCTATCACCACCTAAATATGTAATGCTATCATTGAAACGGTACCAAATATCTAGTTATTTATTGACAATCCTTGATTTAGTGACTGACGAGGTATAGCTGGTGGTCTTCTTCGACTATTATGCTGTCAAAATAACTATAGCTGATCGAATATTCAAAAAATATATTTGAAGAAAAAAAGACCAACGCTTAAAATATGTAAGTAAATTAATGCGCTGTTAATGTCAATCAATTTCAATCAATTTTATTTATTCATATAAAAATGTCTTACAATATTTTCACAACCGCGTACAATCTTATGTAGATAATAACATTTTTTAGGATTATAAATAAGGTTGTAGAAAAGTATCTTTGATTTCTGTACTAGTTAAAACTGTTTTACGGAAAACATAGTTCGTCGTCTACTATTTATTATATTACAATTATACAAGAAAGATAAGGGAATTTATACATACTACATTGGCACTACTTAATACTTAAATTAATGAAATATGTATATACATATATATATATATATATATATATTTACTTGCTATGAATAACTTATGTATGCTTATTTCTAAAGTGAAACTATAAAGAAGTAATCTAATAGAATTTAACTACTCATATTTCAGCAGTAAAACTAAGCAATAATTTTATCGTTAGGTAGAAAGCAAATATTGTAGTTATGTTAGCACAAGCGACGAGAACTAATAAGTCATTCATTCAACAAGTGAAAAACTTGTTTGTGTTTGTAATCTACAAGTACAGTATATGTAAGATTGATAGATGATTAAGTTTTCACGTACATGTTTTGTATTAAATGTTATGGCATATTATTGCTATGTAGTTATAAAATTTCCTGTATTGATTTATATTAGAATTTCTTATCTAATTAAGTAGTTATATTTTACTATGTAGTTACTTATTGCTAATCATTAATATAGATATATGTAATATAAAAGTGAGTTTTTTTTTTAAAAGAAGCGGAGCGTGTGTGACAAACTGGTTCTAGAGCATGAAAGTGTATGTGTGAGTTTGTTTGTTTGGTTGTGTGTACGTTTATGCACATGTAGGTATGTGCGTTTGTTGGTGTTGTATGTGTAAGGGCGTGTTTAATTAGATTTCCTTTATGGTGTCAGATTATAGAGGTGGATATAGGAGATCGTTATTTTTATATTTATGATTAAGTACGATTGTAAATATAATTATTATAGTTTTATTTAGTTATAGCTATGAGAATTTCTGTATGTAAACAAAGATATTCGGCAATTATGCTGGGTTAGTAGTCTTAATTGAATTTTTTTATATATTTTTTAATAAATATAAGGGGCCGAAAAAAGTAGAAAACTTTTGGCAGAAAGAAGGTTTGCAGGATGGCAAGGCATAACTCAAAGAAAGGCATTCTGTGTTGTCTAAGAAGAAGGTTTTTGATAAATAATTGTCTAACAGTTAATATATTTAAGTTGGTGTGCAAGGAATGCGTGAGATATAACATATTTTTGAAAGACATAACTTTCAGTACAGCTCGTTGACCTCTTTCAAGGTTGAGAATAATAGTTTTGGCTGCACCGCCCCGTGATGTTATACTTACAGTGTATTATGATAGATTGGCATAAAGCAAAGTATGTAGTTTTAAGTAATCTGAGGTCACATGTGTGTCTCAGCTCTAAATATATAAATTAGCTTTCTAAATCGTTGTGTTATAGTGGTTATATGATTTCGCCAGTTTAAATTTTGATCTATTTTAACTCCTATGTATTTAACGATTGAGGTTTTTGTAAGTGACATACACTCGCATGTTGATTTATGGTCACATTTCCTTGAGTGCAGTTTAAGAATGAAATTGTTAAGTGGCTGTTTGACGTTTCGTATACTGAAAGTCATATATTGGGTTTTTTCGAGGTTAAGGGTAAGTTAATTCCTATTCAGTGATTCAATTATTGCTGAAAGTTCTTTTTACTTTTAACCTTTACAATGAAGACTATGTCAAACAATTTAATCTTCCAATTCGCTTGAGGAGTCGCTGTCATCTTCACTAACGTGTATAATCATATTATTGTCAATCATAGTATCTTTTTAGTTTTTTCAACCACCTTCATCCAGTCATCTCTTGTCACTTTTTCGCATGCTTCTTTTAAAAGCATCTTCATCTTTTTAATGCTATACGGTGGGGTGGAGAAGTATTATGACGGGCTGCATAACCTTTAATTTGAGCCCAAATTAGCTCAATGGCATTGTACTGGCAGTGGTACGGGGGAATTCAGAGAACGCGATGACCGTACTCCAGAGCCAACTCAATTTCATCAGCTCTGCTTTTAGCATTGATATATTTACGTCAATGCCACTTTTTTGCAGCCAAGCCACCAATTCCTCTTTTCTATTAGCTTGGGTAGGTGCTTTATTTTTTTGCACCGAATGATAAGGGGCCGTTATCCATTAATATAACTGAAGGCTCTGGCAGGCCTGGTAGCAACACATCCTGGAACCACTCCTTAAATAAAGCCGCATTCATTTCTTCGTGGTAGTCAGCAGTGGTTTTTGACTGAAATGCCAATAAACCGTTTTCCACGAAACCATACTTCGCACAACCAGCGTGGCATATTATAAGCCATGCTCCTTTACCCATTGGCACTTTCGACGTTGACGCTTGAGTGTCATCTGTCCAAGAACGAGAAAGCGTGTGATTGGCGTTCAGCCATGTCTCGTCGATGAAAACGACATTGTCCCAATTATTGATTTTTGTCGCTTCTCTTAAAAAAGTAATTCTTTTTAAAATTATGTAATTTATTTCTAAAAGAATTTTCCTTTTGTCTGTTTTTTTATATTGAAATCCAATATCTGTCAAAATTTTAGATAAAGCAGTTTTGCCTCCCCTAAATAAATCAGCTGCTTTCAAAGATGCCAGAAGCATCGACCTATTAAGGTACTCATTCCTGGAATAATAACCATATATATGATTCCTTATTGCATCGGCGTCAAAGCTATCAATGTCCGTTATAGGTTTAGTTCTGCGTTTCGTTTTTGGTGTTCGTAAAATATTTTCTTCGATGACAGATGAGCCGAACTTTTCTTTATTAATATTTGTTATCGTCCGTTTGCTAACTCCAAGTGCCTGAGAGATGCGTTCTTGGACCTGGTCGACAGGAATTAAAGGTCCGCCATTTAGTCTTTCACGCTCAAAGTAATCTTAAGGCTTGATAATTAGTTCACGAGTTTCACTTTTCAATGTTTGACCGCGTTTTGTCATTGTTATTATGCACCAAAAGTCCAGATTAGCGCAGAGGTCAGTATATCAAGAAGAACAGTCAAAATAACAACAATAACAGTTACGAGAAAATACACTTCCTTTGCCTCTTTTCAATTGCCTCTTTATTTTGTCACATCACTGTAAAAAACAAACAGTTTTCAAAACCTTGAAACAGCGTCGTTTGCCGTAGTTTTTTATACGTCCTTGTTTAAAGCTATTGTTTTTATATTTGTTAATTTAGTAATTGTAATAATTTTAGCCCAAAATTAAAACATTTATTGTAAGTTGGCATAATTATTCGAATTTTAATGTTATCACTCGTTAATAAGGTAAATAAAAGATATTTTACCGTATTATATATATTACCGTAATACCGTAATTTTGCCGTAAATTGAATGCCAGTTCAAAGTTACATCGCCCAGTCGATCACGATCTATCAGGAACGCATTCTTTGAGCGGCCGGACGTAATTGCCGACCGACCACTTTCGCGTAGTCATATGAAAGATTTTATAGGAAGTGATTTATCTGATTACGTAACTTTAAATTATCGTATCTGTGCCCTTGCGTCTACTATTAAACGTAGATCTTGTTATTTTGATGATAATATGAAGAAAGTATCATATTTTAGTAAGGACATAAAATCTTGCAAAATTTAAAAGGTTTTTTTTTAGATCAAAAGTTATATATTAGAAGGTAGTTAAAATAAATATGTAATACTAACTAGTAACAGTGATGACTAGAATAAAGAGTAACTGATGTAGCTGCAACGAGAACTGGCACGAAGGCACATTGCAGGCGCCGGGCAGCAGGCGGCTGCTGCCAGCTGCACAGCTGCAATTGTTGTATGACCTGGAAAGTAAAATAGTTTTGTTGACTATTTAGCCTTTGAAATAGTAATTTTGTTACTATGTAAATAAATATGACACTGCCGAGGTCGTCATAGTAAGGCTTTGCTGGAAAAGAGGAGCTTAAAGGCCGTACCGAAGGTAAGGTCGTCAATAGTACAAATGGCCTCACGGCCGAGACTTGTTTAGAGCTCTACTCAAAAACGCAGGAAAAGAAAAAGATTTACGACACACATATAAAAAGAAGTTAGCAGAAAAATATTTGCTACAGCTAAATCTATTAGCAGATTGCGTAACTTCTTGCCCATTGCCACTAAAATTGCACTGGCTAAATCACTACTGCTACCTGTCCTTGATTATGCGGATGCTAGCTATCTTGACCTTACTGAGGAGCAATTAAATAAGCTTGAGCGACTCCAGAACCTATGTATTAGATACATATTTGGTTTACGTAAATATGATCATATATCCGAATTTCGATTAAAACTCAAGTGGCTCCCAATTCGCCTTCGCCGGAATACTCATTTTCTGTTTCTTCTCTACAACGTACTCTTCAATCCGTCTACTCCGTTATACTTGAAAGAGCGTTTCAATTTTATAGGCTCTACAGCTCATCGCGCCACTACAAACATGATGCTGAAAACCCCAACACATTATTCGCAAGCATATAATGACTCATTCACTGTCACAGCCATAATTATAAGGCTATGGAATAGTTTACCCTTTGATGTCAAAAAAGCACAAACTTTAAGAATATTTAAAAATCTCGTTATCACACATTACTCAAAAATTTAAGCTGTCTCATCAACACTGTTTATTCATCTATATCATTTCAGATGTATGTAGTTTGTGTATTTATTTATTTTTATTTTTTGTTATGTATTTGATATATATATATATATATTTATTTTGTTTAGTTGTTCGTACGTATTAGTATTATTTATTATTCATATGTATATAAATTTAGCTATTGCTATAAATGTATATATTATTTTAAGTTTCAGTTAGCACATTCTACTCAATAATTTTATAAAGTCTCCTCTACCCAAAGGTTGTCTGGAAGAGATCGCTCATTAGCGATAAGACCGCCAATTTGTTATTACTTTTATTGTTTAATTGTTTTTGTATTCTTTATGCGCAATAAAGTATATTATTATTATTATTATTATTATTATTATTATATAAAGTTACTTTAGTCCAGATACACACAAAGCTTCTGATGCAGTGATAGAAATCGAGTGTCCAAGGCAAGCTAAAAGATCTTATGCTTAGGGAGTCTAATGTACTAGTCAATCTAGCAGTGGACGTCATGCTCCTAATAATGATGAAAATAATGATTAGGATATTGATAATGAGGATGATGAAGATTATGGCGATGAGGATCTTAGTTATGAGGGCGACGAAGATGATGAAAATGGTGATGAGGATGAGGATAATGATAATGATCGTAAAAAGCAACAAGCAGTGTAAAATATAAAACTAAAATTTAAAGTTTCATAATTACTTGACGCCATTAACTGTCACGTTCGTCAAGCAGCCTGCGTGGCACGGCGACATGTACGAGATCATAGAGTCTGTGTCACAGGTCGGGTTGAACTGGCTGCCGGCCATCGTGCATCTAAAAACAATAAATAGAAAATACACATTTATTTTAAAAATAAAAATATGATCGAGGAAACGCTTATCACCAATCTCATTATTGATCAACCTTGTTAACACTCAAAATAAAAGAAAAATGCTTTAAGGTTATGAAATTACCTACGTTACTTGTTGCTCAAACAGTCAGCAAGCTTAAGTGGAAATGGGCAGGCCACGTCCCTCGTCGAACCGATAATCAAAGAGTAAAAAAAGTTTTTCAAGTGGTGTATCGTGGGACGCGACGGCCTCCTGACAGAAGCACTATGTATTATCGATCAATGTCATTCAATTGGACATCAACAACAATATCAGACCATCAACTCTGTTATATCCCAGTACCAGTACCAGCTACAAGTACAAGTACCAGTACCAGTAGGTATTAGTAGCATTACCAGTACTGGTACCAGTAGCAGTACCAGCACCGGTACCAGTAACAGTATCAGTAACAGTACCAGTGCCAGGAACAGTACAAGTATCAGAATCAGTACCAGTGCCAGTACCAGCACCAGTACAGTACGAGTAACAGCAGTATCTACTACATATTTCATATTTTTGCCCCATTTCCCATTGTTCTGTATAACGGGAAAACTCTTACACAAAAAACATACTTGTTGACGTTAAAGATTACATTTTTAAAATATTTGATGAATGATGAATTTTAGAATACTTAAGTATGAGAACGTCTATATTCGGGCACCGCTTTTACCTCCTTACAATTTTTACTACTACTACTAGTAACTAAGAATTTAAAAATATAAAAAATTTTTATAAAAAAAAACTACACCACCTTCAAAATCCCAATAAAAGTACGCACATAAAACATTGAGCTGTGTCTTCTTTTTCTTGAAGTAGAATGCCAAAAGATAATTGTTTCGTATTTTTGCTGCAAATTTTTAGCATTCGACGTTTGCGTAAGGTTTATTTTTACTTTTTAGTGGGTTTCTAGAAACGGTGTAGTATTTTATAAACTTTTGTTTTTAATTAACCTCTTTCTGACTATTTTTCGTACAGAGAAACTTAAAAATATAGATAACTTACCCACAAGTCTGACTGCAAGGTGGTTGAATGTACGTATCTGTAGACAGACCAGCCATCGGCACTTTCTGACACTTTGTGAGTGCCAAAGCTAGATACAATGCACCCAATATAAGACCCAACTTTACATTCCTTTTCAATCCATAGAGTGTGCACAACTCTGGCATCATAGGTGCTGAATGTTGAAAGCCATACATCTGAAACAAAATTAAAATATAATTAAGTTTCTTTTTATTTTATCCCCCGCGACTTACTTCTAATTACCACTACAAGTTGTTCGACAGGAACTGCTAACTGGTACTGAGGGTATTTTATTTTGTACCTGGTATTTCATTTTGCCGGTTATAACATTAACACTTGTAATTAACGACGTATGGGGCATATATAAAACCACCTTATTCTAGATACACTGCATCAAAATTGTGTTAGGGAGATGGGCTTACCTTTTATAGGACTAAAGCGGTTGGTGAAAAGAGTCTGTCTCTTACAGTATGATGTGGGTTTGTATCCAGCCACTGGTTACTCCCCTTTTTGGAGATGAAAACCGTTAATTTATACAAACAAAGACACATTAGAGTATAAAACACTTAATTGAAAAAAAGTTTGTTGTGTCGACAAGGGAACGAATCGATGTATGTATGTGTCGTATCATACTCATATATTATTTCGAAGACCACTCCTATTACTATATATATACAATATCTTAGTTTGGGCATGTTAAGAGGTTTGATACCGAGATATAGTGGGACAAGGGGGGTGGAAAAATCTAATGCCAAAATGTATACCTCAGTGGGTTATCGAATGAAAACGCCTGATATGTACATTAAAATACTGAAATTTAAAACATAGGTTCATTAGGGGGTCACAAAAAAAACAACACGAATTCTTAATTCGTAGCGTACAACTTGTTTAGTAAGTTTTTCATCAAAGTATAGGATGCAACATCTATTAATAATTTTACATCAAAGTATAGGATGCAACATCTATAAATTATTTGTCGCTGTTAGGAACTACCAAGAACCTGTGAAGTTGCTAAAATGGCTAAAAATAGTGAAATAAAAATTAAGAAAATACTACATAATTATTTTGTAGCGTTAGAAATCATAATTAGTCACGTGGGATCTATTACGCATCGAAATGTTAGGTCAACGGTAACTCAAAAGCTTGGGGTCGTAAACCGCAGATAGGTATATTTAAAAACCAGTTTTACGGTTTTATTCACTAACAATTTCCATTCTATTTTTAATATTTCAAAGAACTTATTCCTTATTATTTATAATTCAGTCGATATAATTAGCCACAACGTAAATTATAATTCAGAAGACATTATTTTTTAAGTTATGATAAATTTATGCAGGTATAAAGTCAAAGTCAATTATTTTTTATTCAAATTAGATTTTTACAAACACTTTTAAAAGTCAAAATTATAAGATTTCTACTGAGAAGAATCCGGCAAGAAACTCGATAGTTACCCTTTTAAGAAAATTCATTTAGTTAATTACATAATAAGAAAATATTATCGTAAAAAAAATACAAATCAATGGATTTTGCCGAATGAATTTTATACTATTTTCATTTTAATTTGGTTTACCTTTGCGTCCTGTAATTGAACATTTTAAGTCCTTTACATTTATATAGTCTGAAATTTTGTACTTTGCTTTTTTTCAAAGTTGATGTTAGATAAAACTTTTAAATTCGATAATTGATAGCTTTTGAATTTTATTAGGAACTTTGTTGTAAAAGTGTATACATTGCCCCATAAAAAAGTATCATGCACCAACAGCTTATTTTTACTTCTAATATTTACTTTGTGAACGTCACTTTTCTTGCTGAAACTATTGATATTTTTATGAACATATAAAAGATTATCATTTATGTAGTGCGACGCTAAAGTTAAAATATTTAGTTCCTTAAGCCACTCCCTCAGAGATATCCTCGATCCTAATTTGTAAATAGCAAGACTGGCCCGTTTTTTTCTCACAAATATTGTATTTACATCAGCAACGCTACACCACAATAAGATACCATATGTCATTAAACTATGAAAATATACTAGTTTTGAAGTGTCGGCATCGGTCAACTGTCATACACAGCCGAAATAAGTTTTTTGGCTAGGTTATGAAACTGTTGTCCTCATAACAGTTAAATTAACAAGTTCTAATTGCTCGCCGTTAATATTAAAACGTGTCTGGATTAAACTGGTTAAACCAATTTACAATCGTAGAAATGGCATTATTTAATTCATCAAAACATGTCTGTCGTCTCTTAACTTTAAAAAGCAAAAAAGTGTCGTCAGCAAATAAGACAATGTCATGGTTAATTAAATAAGAAATAGAATAGGACATTAGACATAGGAAAATTGAGCCCTAAGGGACTCCCATAGTGACTGCTGATCCCGGAAATCTTTCACCGTTGATTTCTATTTTCTGTACTCTGCTACTCATGTAGGAGGTCAAAAGGTCGAGAGCTTTGCCTCTAATACCATAGTGATATAGCTTACTTGTGAAATATTTATGTTGGTCGTAATCAAATGCCTTAGATAAATCACAAAACACAACAAAAGCATCATGCGAATCATATATTTTTAAATATATTTTTAATTTAAACATATTTTTAATTGTGCCGCTCCTGCATCATTTGTGGAACTGCCTTTCTTAAAGCCAAACCACTAAGTAAGTCATTGATACAAAAATGGCTGAAGGCTATGGCATACCCTAGCAAAAGCGTGCCGTTCGACCAGTATATAAAGACATATTATAGTGTTGAAGCATACAAAGAGCCACAGTTCCACCTACGATAGGCACTAGCACGTGACCGCACGTTGAAAATCTTGATTTTCTTAATTTTTTTTGTCGATATAAAATTCAAATGTTTATTTAGAACTATGAAATTAGCAAATTCCCTTAGTGATATAAATATATATTTTATGAAATAAGAATTAAGAGAATATCACTCTTAGCTTTCCAAACAATTTCAATTAAAGCCCAAAAATAGACTGTCAGATATTTTTTTTCTAAATGTTTTAATAAGCAAATTATTTAATATATAATATTAGCAAATTCACTTAATTAAGGTTTGAACTATATCATATATTTTTTCACGTCAAAAAATGTACTCAGAACTGTAACAAAATTAATCAGATTCTTGCAAACATAACTTGTTTGGAATGCCATAACCTCAACATTTGTCAAAGTATGATTTTTTTAAAACTTACTGAGTACATGTAGTATTGAATTAAGAATTAATTAATAATTAAAATTATAAGACTCTGTTTAATGACCTGAATTTAAAAAAAGGTATAACTTCGCTCAGTTTCATCCCATCAGGAAACACACCACTATCAACACAACTATTAAAAATTATAACTAAGGGTTGTGCTATAACATGAATAATTGAGTTTATAGTTTGTATAGAAAGTCCCCAAAGGTCTGTAGTCTTTTTATTTTAAAGTTTTTTGATGTATTTATGATGTATTTGAAGTACTTTCTTAATATAATTCATACAGTTTACGCCCACTTTTAAAAATCCCATTCACTAAAACTAAAGCCAATGGAATGAAGTTCCTTTTTTGTTGTAAATATTTTATTTTATATAGGTTCTGAGAGGTCATTATTGTTTTTGTCTGCAGTTATACGTCCCTGCTGCAGGGTACAGGTCTCTGTTTGTCTCGGTTGCATTCGTTTTTCGTTTTCAATGTAGACGAATATAACTGGCCCACTAGCTGCTGGTTTCAGTTGTTATGGAATATCTTTCATGTTCAAACATGTTCCCGTACAGTTTTTAAGTCGTATAGGCATATATGTTATAATAACAATAAAGAGTACCTATAGATGGGTAAATTACATATTCGCCATAATATAATTACTAACAATGACACCGAAGATGACAACCAACTTGATCAGCAGCACGTACGGCATGTTGGTCTCCATAGTCAGTCCCGGCAGGATATGATATTTTGCCTAAAGAAAAAGAAAAAATGTTGTACTTATTGGTTTTAAGAGTGACTATTCTTTTTTGTTGTTTTTTTACAATCGGGATGAGTTTTCGTTTCTCCATGTTTACCTTCACACACACCTTTTGAGAAATGAATGAATGAATCAATAAATGGATGAAAAATAACTTTATATAAATATAGGCCCTTTGAGAGAGTTTTTTTAAATCGATTTGTATACTACCGATTCATAATGTTGTTTTCTAATAAGAAGAGCTGACAAGAAACTCGGCAATTACACAATGAAACTGGGGGTCTTCAAGCATGATCCCAGTCTCTTCTATAGATTTTGTCCTGACTACGATGTTGTTAGCAAATTGAGCTGAGTAATTTGCCACTTATATAACTTAAAGCCGTTTCTTTAAAATGTCAACAGAATCGAAATAGTAAATCCAGTAAATCTTTGGAGAACTAGAACGGTCTCTTACAATGAGACGAAAAATAATTAAAAAATAGTTTTTTTTTAGGAAAAACATTATGCTTGTTTTCGCAGTTGGGTAAAAATTCCCTTATACTTGAAGCTATGGACATTCACATAGTAATTATTAGAGCTGATACCTTTACGATGTCGTGGTCATAAATGGCGAAGCCCCAGAAACCCGTCGCGAGCAGTGCCATGCCCACCATTTGCACAACGGCCAACTTGTTGGTCATGACGCGCCCCAGCGTGCTGAAGTAGTCTGGAATATAGTAAACGAATCGTTTAGGTTTAGACGACCTATGTAAACATTGAGCTACTATGTGAACACTATGCTAGAGGGGACGCTTTAAACAACACAGATTTTGCAAATAACATTTTACACTGCAATTTGTTTAAATCAGCGGCGGCAAGTGCAGTGTGTCCTCATGTGCCTATAGTAGAGCATATTTGCTCAGCGTCTAAGAATCAAACCAGTAATCATCGGCTTAACAGCTAAGATCCCATATGGAGTGCTGCCGCCATCTCTGGGCGGGTGCATCCGGATACCAGCTTGGCCCTTTTGACTCGGTTCAACGACGGCCGTGAGAATTGTCGACGATTCCAAACTCACTACCCGTATCGAACCTTTAAGTCTGAGGAGAGACTTTGCCTCCCTGTGCGTGTTCTACCGCTTGTACAATAGGATGTGTTCTGAGGAATTGTTCAAAATAATGCCTATGGCTCCTTTCTACCATCGCACCGCTCGCCATCGGCAGGGAATTAATTCTCACACTTTAGAACCAAAATGGTCGCGTACAGTGCGGTTTCAAAGAAACTTACTCCAGCAAACCCTTAGGTTGTGGAATGAGCTGCCTGCCTAGGTTTTCTCTAATGACTACGGTATGGGGTTCTCAAGAAAGAAATTATCAGATTTTTGAAGGGTCGGCAACGCACGAGTGATACCCGAGGTTTTGCAAGCGTCCATAGGCTACGGTGACCGCTTACCATCAGGCAGACCGTAAGTTTGTTTGTCACCTCAGTGGTATAAAAAAAAACTCCATAGACCAAGTAGCCATTGTTAAGGCTTCGATTTAATTTTATTGCATGTAGCCTTCTACGTAGTCCCTATGCGGAGCATATTCTCCCATTTTCTTCAGGCATCAAGGTTTTACACACATTGTTTTCTTCCCAAAGTTTGTTAACATATTTAGAAAGGTTTCAAAGCACTTACTTCAAGGTCGATTAAGTAGCAGTTCGAAAAACAAACAGTTATATTTTGAGCGATATTTTTTTTAAATATTATAGTTTTTAAGATTAAAATAATCGTACGTTACAAATAATGTTATTATGACGTTTAAAGAATACCTATAGGTATTCAAACACAAATCTACAGTTAAGTGTACCTCGTCCGTTGTCTGATCTCTTGTATGGCTCCTCATCGGAACACTCCATCCTGAAGATGAACAGCATGATAAGATTTAATAGGCATGGCCCATTGATGGAGAGAGTGTGGAGCCACACGCGGCTTGGGATCATCTCTCTTATGATGTACTGCACTAACAACGTTGCCAACACTCGGGCCGTGACCAAAATGCCTAAAAAGAAAAACGGATTCTCAAAGTATGTGGTGTAGGAATAGTAGGAAGACAGAAATTTTTATTATAGATGACCATAACGGAATAAATCTCATTATAAACAACATGTTAAAAAATTGTAGATAACTGGGCAATTTCATGACGAACACTTTTAAATCAATAATCAAAAATAACTTGAAGCCAATTTAAAAAATATATAAAAAAACGCTTTGTTACTTTGCAGTGGCAACTTTACAGACCGGCAGGCTTCGGAATGAGTTAAAAATATATGTTATTTCAAAAACCTGCGACCCTTTTGAGATACGCATAAAGCTAATTTTACACTACGAAACTAGTGTCAGCAGGATTAAATTTTCACAAAAAAACTTTGAATTCTAGTGGCAGTAATTTCATAAAATAGCCAGTGTCATGAAATCTATAGTATACCATTCACAGAGAACACGGCCCTGAACTGCGCTTTATTTTGTAATGCATTATATTAAAACAAACAAACAAGATATCTCTAAAGATTCCATAGACTACTGCAGTACCGATATCTCTATAAACGATAGAAACCATGGATTTAACATTGATTTGCTATTTTTAACGTGTGAAATCCCCACAACACTAGTTACCTATAGTATATTTTATTTACGTTTTCAATAGTAATTACTACTATTTTTAAATACAGCAATCATCAATAATAAATTAATCAATGACAGAAATAAATCAACGAAACCCATGTGCGATTTCTAGATTTTCTTTTTTTGTCGATCCGTCACATAAACGAAATCACATGAACATTCATTGATAGTAATCCACACACCAACGCAATTTACAAGACTTTTTTTGTCTGTTTGTCTGTATGTATGTCCGGGATAAACTCAAAAAGTACTGCATGGATTTACTTCAAATTTGGCACGATTATTATTAAGAAGTCGGGTCAACATATAGGCTACATATTATCACGGGCTACGGGGAACGAGCAGTGATCCTTTATTTCTTCAACGCATTCTGTAACAACGTGTTATCTAACGACGCATATTTGACTTGCTTCTTAATTATTAATTATTCTACTCACACATAGTCATTTATTTTATGTTAAAAAATCGTGTAAAGTCATAACTTAGATGTGTTATAATTTTTCACCATATAAAAATGTTTCCTATTTGCTAAATAGATGGCGTTGGCGTCGAATTAGATCGCGCTATGGTTTCGTTCACAAAAAGTGACGTTATAGTATAGCGTTCACGCAGACAACGTCGCGGGCAGCAGCTAATATATGATATGTATGTATTTACAAAAACAAATATATATAAATGTTTGTATGCGATGTCTGGTTTTCATAATAGAAAAAAAAAAGAAAAGAACCAGATGGCGCTGTGTCCAAAATTATTACTATTATATCAAATTTAATTTACTGAAATGCAAGCCCATCCTGTTAGGTTCCCGCTCGTCTAAGTACGCGATGCCCCGTGACCAGACGCCGATCCTCACCATGACGCAGGATATAGCCATCACGATCAACACTACTAGGCTCACTATAGACTTGGCAGACAATCCAGAAACCGAGGATACGTTACTCGATGCGCAGAGATCTGAAAAATAACAATAAATATAAAAAAATAAAAAAAAAAAATAATATTTTATAACTTTGACGATTCAAAAGTGATTGTAAAATCCTTATTTGAATAAACCATTTTGACTTTGACTTTAAACAACTATCATACTCCAACTAATATCCATACTATAATGGGAAAGTGTGTGTGTCTGTTTGTTTGTCCGTCTTTCACGGCAAAATGGAGCGACGAATTGACGTGATTTTTTAAGTGAAAATAGTTGAAGGGATGGAGAGTGACATAGGCGGGAATAACTATAACCGAGCTTAAACGAACTATAGCTATAGCTTCAGCTTACTATAGCAAACATCATTAGTATAATAATTAATCAGTTAATTAAGCAGTTCCACGCCGATAACCAAATTTAGGGCGGGCGGAGTCGCTGGCAAAATCTAGTAATATAATAAATGATAAATTTTGGTAGTAATGTATATAGCTCCTTTAGACCATAACACATCAACCACACCGATTTCGCTATTATTTGAAAACGATATACATAGCTAATAAATTAACATGCCCGGCTAATTCACCACATAGCTACCGGCAGGAATAACCAAAGCTGAATTCCTATAGCTTATCAAAGCAAACTTTCTTATCTTTACATAGGAATGCATCCTCGGTACCCAAATTTAGCGCGGGTGGAGCCGCGGGCAAAAGCTACTTTACTTAAAAAAACTCTTTGACACTGACTGACTGTCAGACAATGCATAGCGTAGAAGATGAAGCATTCAATTTTGTACAGGGGTTTCTTTTATAACGTGGGTGAGCCCAAAAAAGGATTTTCAAAAAGTCATCCTTCAAGGGAGTAACATACGTAGTAAAAGTTGGTTTTTTGAATTTAATCTTTTGTATACATTACAATTGTAATTGGCGAACTTAATGCCATGAGGCATTCTCTGAGAGTCAACCATCAGCACTACAGACATTTAAGTAATAAGTAATTTAATTTAATGAAAAATATAAGTTTGGATCGGTGTTCGTCATTTCTGAAGTTAGAAATATAAGAATCGGTCTCTACGCTTCTTTTTGTTTGTCATTAAAGTTGAGAGATGTTGTCTGGCAGATGGAACATCCCATCTATCTCAGAAGGTAAGCTCAATAACAGAATAGCATTTCAAAAGAAGGATAATTGTGCCCGATTGAAAAAATGGTATAGTGATTCGCATTAGAAAGGGCATACGTTTAGTGGTCAACAACATTGATCGATGTACGGTGATAAACTATGTACCAACCAAATAATGATATTCTTTACATGAATATATATTAAATATTATAAACTTAAATAAAAAAACAACTGTTAACATTTTTTGATTATATCCTATTATTTGTCATCATCATTCAAAAAAATTATCTTTAAAAATATGTCTATACACAAGAAAAATATGTCTATACACATATATATAAAAAAATTGACTGATTGGATCAATAAATTATGAACGCACAGCCCAAACCGCTGGGACTACAAACTTGAAATATGGCAAGGCCGTTTTTATGTAATGAAAAGCAAATTTGTATAAGACTTCTTATGATATTATTACAAGAGTAGGTAGAAACATTAACGGTTAAAATATTTTTTATGTCCACGCGGACGAAGTCAGTGGAGAAAGCCAGTGTCATATAAAGATACTTTATTTTGGTTGATAAATCATTCATCCAATCGAAAAAGTTTTTAAAAAACCTACTTGAATAAAGAGTTAGTGTTTGTACGTTACGTTTGTTGTAAGTTTTTTGATTGATTGAATACATCAATTATAAAAGTTTTTAACAACGCTTATATTAGTTTCACCTGTTTGTTTGTTTGTTTGTTTGTTTGGGTTAAATCTTGCAATCGTAAATTCGATCACTTTCTGACTAGCTATATACCACTCCGATTTTCAGAGAAGCTCAGAACTCGGTGACACTACAATAATCAAAACCAAAAAAGTATAAAATTAAAAACATATCAAAAAACGGGTTGCACTCCGGGAGTGCCGGCAGAAGTGCAAACATACTAGCTATTTACTTCCCATCACTTTGTATATATATATTTATTTATTATAAATAAAACACAACTTACGAATCATACGTCATATTTAGTTGTAGGGAGCCAATGTCCTTTACACACGATTCGTGTTTAATATTCAAATATGTAACAGGACAACTCATACGTCATATTTAATTGTACAGAAACAACTATCTTAACATACAATTTGCGCTTAACACTCAAATATCCCATTGCATATTTTTGAGCAATATCCTACCTATATTTCTCAATAATGTAATAAGCTATTTTAAACTTAATATATTACTATGCCTCTACTACTATGGAACTGGCTCTCTATCCTATCACACGTCTCTAACTCCTCTAACTTTCGACTATTTTCTTTGACACAACCTAACATAATAAATAAAGATTGTTTATTTATTTTTATATAAAATCACCTATTGACACGTCAACACATAGATATACCTTATATCTAGTGTAACGTAAGCTATTTATCTCACCTCGTATCGTATCGTATCTATTTTAACATGTGTAATCCGCACTTTCATTATTATTAATAATAATGTTTGTTTATTTACTTTTTTGACGTAGTATATTTGACATCTCAATCTGTCATAGAATTAAAATCCCATATCCATTGGGTTTGGGTTGATGAAAAGATGATAGTGCAGCTTACACATGTTAAACTGTTATATCCAGGTTGTATGGTTTTGAAGTGAAAAATTCAGATTTATTTACATTAGGTTAGTTTTTTATTCTAATTATATGGCGATTATGAGTAAATCGCCATATACTAAGAATAAAAAACTAAATAATGTAAATAAGTCTGACGCGAGTTCCGTCTTACAAATTTTATATGAATTTTCGATCAGAACACGTGACCTGACGCGAGATTATCATTTTTTACCCATACCAAATAAATTGCACAGCGCCGCTAAAGAAGTTTACACTTCAAAAAAAACTACAAAAACCACGTTTATAAAATATGAACTAAAACTTTTTGAAATATTTTTTTACTTCACTGTAATGACTTCGACATTTAATAGAACCCTAAAAAATAATAGAAACAATTAATTCAAATTCTCTTTTTATAGTATAACATAGTATAGTATACTATACTTATATAACCAGGATATTATAATCTGTTTGATCATAAGCAGTCGTTATTGATTTAATTTCTTCACTTACCAGATCCAGTTGCCGTCTGGTCACTCGCCACCGATATTACCATCATCGGAGTGACAGAGACTATTAACACGATGTGCCAGACTATCAGCATGGTGCGGGGCCTCCAGTGACCCAACCAGGACACGAAAGGACCCAGTAGTAGCTCGATTACTGATATGCAAACCAGGAGTACATCTGTAAAATATTGAGATACATAAATAATACTTTTTATCGCATATATTTAAAAACAGCTGGTTGGTTCCTCAGTAACAGGGATTATAGTGATCCCTAGGGACGCATAGTGATTTAAGTTTGTAATGTGGATATTGTTATTTAATGTTTCAATCACCAAAGAGATCGATCAAGAACATTGTATGAACAAGTAACTAGCTGAATAATAAAACTGGCTGGCCACGCGCGGACCAAATAAAATAAAAGTTTGTGACAAAGTAAAAACCGCATGAAATCCCATCTTTGTAATTGTTTACTCAAATTCATTTTTATAATGATACTTTTATAAAAAAATAGTGCCTTTTACTCCAGTAGGTAAAATGAAATAAATAAATATCTTATTCTTATTTATTAGTTACACTTAACTCTTTCCTCATAGAGGGTGATAAAAAGTAGAGTGTATCACTCGGTCGCAAAACTATTTTACCTCGTGTGCCGTCCATTGAAACCCTTGCTGCGCTCCGGATTCTTCCTTAGAATTCCTCGCCATAAAAATATTATTTGATAACTTGTGATACAATTTACATTTTCATCCCTCTTACAAGGAAAATACGCTTGAAGTTACCTAAACAGCGGGATTAAGACAGTACTTTTCGTCTCTGGAAAACGATTTCCTATGGGAAAAAAATCTCCCTGCTGTCGAATTAATAAATATTACTTTATACTTATAATTTACTGTTCGCATCTTCAATTATAAAATACTGGCTGGTAAACTATCACAGAAAAAGAAAAATGAAAAAGCGGTTAAGCGGCAATTCAATCTTCTGTTGTTTTGTCGAATACTAATTACACAAGTTAACACGACTTTTGTGCCTGAGTTCTGTGTACCCGATTTTGATTTCTTATACCTTATTTATAAAAGAAATAATATTTTTATCTCATAAAGCTTGCTTATTAAGAATAAGCATTTGGCAAAATCGTGTATTTTTTTCATCATCGTATAAAGTACAAAAGCAAACTTTTTAAAGTGAGAACTTTATTGCGCGCGCTTGGTTGGGGACCTATTTCGCTGAACGTACATCGGGCGATCAAGGGGAAAGCGCGGCGGGGAAGGGGAAGGGGAAGTCCCAGTTCTCACTTTTGCGGCACTAACCACGCACGCACCCGTTTTTTTTTTATAAATTAAGTTTTTGATTATTTTTAAGCAATTGCATAGCTTTTATCGCGGGCTCTGAGCGCGGCGATCGAATCAAGAAATTTCGTAACGAAAAAACCACGTACGGAAAATCAATTTTAAGGCGAAAAAAATTGAATTCTATATATGTTTTTGATGGCAATCATAAGTTTAGGAGTTTTATTAGTAGGTTATGAGAGTAGAAAGACGATTGAATAAACTTGACTCGATACAATTAAATCGCAAAGTTTCCTCTAAATCCTTATTTTTAGAGAGATAACGGCACGTGGGTTGGCCATTACGCGGCTCTTGCCTTCCATCAGTCGGCCGCAGCGCCTCGTCGAAAGCATCTGTGTACAACTTTGTTGCGCCCAACTCGCTGCCGCCAACGAAAATTTTTTAAAAGATATTAACTTCTCATTTCTTCAATAAAATAAAGAAATTTGTTGTCTTATCGATCATCACGCTCGAAAAGTGTAACTTGAATTAATATCAAAGAAAAAAAAAAAATGCATAAATAAAAAATAAATAAATATTTATAATTGCATAAGTTGATAAAAAATACTATGCAATAGCTTGACCGCGGCAGTCCCCGAGTGCCACTGTTCTTTTTCAATGTAAAAAAATCAGTGTCATTAAATAACAAACACAAAAAAAGTTTTTCTTTGTTGCTTGTGTTATTTATGTGTAACTGAGTATTGTATAAAATGAGTTCATCACATTTATGTGTAACAGAGTATTGTATAAAATGAGTTCATCACATTTATGTGTAACACAGAGTATTGTATAAAATGAGTTCATCACATTTATGTGTAACAGAGTATTGTATAAAATGAGTTCATCACATTTATGTGTAACACAGAGTATTGTATAAAATGAGTTCATCACATTTATGTGTAACAGAGTATTGTATAAAATGAGTTCATCACATTTATGTGTAACAGAGTATTGTATAAAATGAGTTCATCACATTCAGATATGGATTTAATGTCTGATTTCATTAGAGAAGACTCTAAAACAGTAACGGGATCTAATTTTAATATTAGCTTTGAATAGATATTTTTTCAATAGCTATGTTCACTAACTAATCAGGTTTCAATTTACTTTTCTTATATTCGAAATGAAATGCAGAGTGTTTGCTGGATTAGCGCAGTAGCGTATAGCGGGGCACTAAGCCATTTCGTGCCTAAATAGGTTCATTTCGACCTACTATTATTAGTATGTATTGGTGATGGGAAGAGAAGCTTATCGTAGAGACCTTTTCAATATGTATCGACCTCGTGCTATTTGGAACAAGGAATAAACTAGCTGACAACTCTTGAATTCACTGGGATAGACCCTTGATTACTTTAACTGTTGAATTTGCTTGGTCAGTTTACATTTTCAAGTTGAATTTCCTTTCGATTCAAGACTGCAAGTTACTCTTGGAGATTCATACCCAAAGTCGTGAAAGATTTAACATTTTATTAAGACGAAATATAACATACCTATGAAAAGATCATGTTCATTTATTAAATGCTTCACCATAACAATTTACGTTCGCCATATCTCTCTCACCTCTTGGTAAACATACAAGTGTTGTCTACCTATTTACTGACTGAACATGTGACGAAGAATCCTCTTTTCGGAGAGGTCCCACACAAAACTACCTTTTCCCTACATTCCTAAATTTTGTAGCATATTTGTTATCAGATGATAGATTGAAAGATCTGCAGACATGCCATACACTCTGTGAAAGGCGATTGTATATTGGTCATACAGATTTATCTTAGTTCTATATAGCAAGTTCTTTTGTTTTGAAGTCCACCTACTCCTACTATCAAGCTGATTCAAAGACATGATTATTCATAAATAGAGATACCTATAATTGAACCACGTTTTTATGTTCAACACAAAAATTACTATTTGGCTGTGAGATTGAGAAATTCAGTGTGGTAACTCTCGACGCTCAATCTCAATATTTTTGGCTTCAAGGTTTTGGCATCAAATAAATAACTTACAACATATTTTTATGCCACAAAATCGAATAGTATTTATTATACCTATATCGAATAGTATTGCACAATTTCGTCAATCGGAAACGATTTAGTCCAAGCAATTTAAGCAAAAATTCCGGCAAACTTAGAATAACAAACCTAGTTTTTCATATTTGGCAGAAGTGTTGCTTGGGACCACATATGTATCCTCTCAAATGTCCCCACGACAAGGATGCCCCCCCCCTTCCCCCTACAAATGTCTAGGGGGGGAAGATCGGGGTTTTTTGGAATTTTCACAAAAACTATAAGAGCTACAAGAATATTGCCAAAGTTAATAAACTCTATTAAATTATCTAAACGTTGGTGTTTAGGTCACACTGATAGGAGAAACAGTTTCGAAAATATGTGTACTTATTGTGGAGGAAAAATAGTTTTTTGCAAAAGTTACGGATATTTTATGTGATTTTCTCAAAATCTATTAGAGCTACGAAAAGCTTGTTCAAAACAAAAATTTACTCTAATAAAAAAAATGTTTTTAGTTCATTTCCATAAGACTAATAGTTTTGGAAATATGCACATTTATCGTGCATGACAAAAAACATTTTCTAAAAAGTTATCGTTTGTAGGAAGCTGTGATAAAATGGTTTGGACACAAAATAATTTTGATATACCTATGTATTGAAAAAAAACTGAAATTTATTGTGAATTGATATATCGGTCAGTAGTGACCGAGTGCTTACGGTGTCTGCCTCCCGTTCTGAGGAGCGGAGGATCGAATCCGGCGTGTACCTATTAATGAGACTTTTCTTAATTTCTCAAGTAAATTGAATATTCACACCACTGGTTTTAGGCCAAGGAAAACATCGTTAGGAAACCGGCATACGTCAAAAAGACGTATGTGAAGTCCACAATCCGCACTGGGCCCGCGTGTGGACTATGGCCCAAATCACCCTCCCCCCACGATGCGAGTAGGCCTTGCCCCAGCAGTTGAGACGTATGAGGCTGCAAACGATGAGTTATTAATAGATACAATGTAAAGATCTGTAGCCGTTAGACTCGTATAAGCTCTGGCTAGTGTTTATTAAAGGCTCAATATGGGTAATTCATATTATAAATAATCTCATCTGTATATATTGCTACTCAATGCACGGGTGATGCAGACTCCACTATAGTATTCATTAGAATATGACGCAAGTCAACAAGTTGTAGACGTAGATGCTTACGCCACTGAAGTTTTGGTGATATTACTTGCAAGACATAAGGAAAAAGGTTTACACCTACCATCAGGCAAAATACCAGGAAAAACTTTTAGTGTTGCCGAGTTAAATATAAAAAGTAAAAAAATACATAAAGAACTATGTGCAATGAAAAAAGTTGTTTTATTTTACCACGCATTTACGGGCTGTGACACGACAAGTGCAATTTTACGGAAAGGGAAGAAGCAAACTTGTTAGAAACTAAAAAAAATCTTCCAATTTACTTATTTTGACAGAAGTTTTCTTATCAGCTGGTGCAGTAAAATAAGCAATAGTCGCAGCATGGGAAAAATTCCCTGATGTCCTGTATAACAACTGCAGTTGTGATATGTATAGTAGAAAAATTGCTACTCAGCCCGTGAATGCCTCGTTTCAGCTAGCATCCCTGCCACCCACATCGGCTGCTTGCGCTCGGCATTCGCTTCGAGTTTATATGCAAGTCTTCAAATGTCTTAGAAGTTATCAAAATCCGAAAGATTGGAGTCGAAAAATTGGGGCAAATACACTGATGCCCGTAACCACAAACCTTCCTCCCGTACCCGACCATGATTCGAACTTAGTGCCGTGCAACTGCAAAAAAGAGTTTACATTTCTTGCAGAATTTGGCTTGTTGTAACAAAAAGAGGGAGTTTATTACCGATGCACCGGATAGGTGCTCAAGAGAGAGATTCAGGGAGAGTGGGTTCAGAGGCAAGTATAAGAAAGTCGCATTTCAAGGTCAAGTAAAGTTATAATGTATACTCATTCAATTATAATATTACAATTATATAATTATAATACATATTAACAAGATTTTAATGGTTAGCGGTGAAACTAAATCACTTAAGGTGATTCGTAAACCTTAATATATCGAAATACAATATAAGAAAATACCTATCTATACAGAAAGACAGAAAACCGTCAGCCTGCCTACACAGATTTCTGGATAGAAGGTTTGCAAAATATATATTGAGGACGGAAAGTACATTTAATTTCTTCGGCCTAAAGCCCGACCGATGATACTTTGTTATACTGTAAGTGACTTGGCATGCGGCAGACATGCCCTTGGTGTGTTACAAGCATCTATAGGCAATGCTGGTGACCGCTTAACATCAGGCAGGCCGTATGCTTGTCTACCACCTTTTTGGTACATACATTTTCTTTCTAATCATGAAGTTATTTAAATTACTAAAATAATTCAGTGCCTTAACTTTTTGGACTTCATCGGCTATTTATGTTTTGGAAAGGGGTTAATTTTTTATAAGTATCTATGTGGAAGTTATTTTGATCATTATTTGTGCAGTTGCCAAAGTCTTCAGAGTTCTTTTAATTATCAGTACCTGGATAAATATACATTTTTACACATACACATTCGATATTTTCGCAATTTTTTTTTGTCATGATACATATTAGCTAATATTGTTAGTTATGCATATTTCCGAAACTATAAGTCCTACCTAAATAACTAAAAACCATTTAATAGGCAGTTAATTCTTGCTTCTGACAAGTCTTTTCTAGCTCTAATAGTTTTTGAGAAAGTGTAGGTAAAAAGAAAATAATATAATAGAGTCTATTTACGCCTTTGGCAATATTTTTATAGCTCTTATAGTTTTGGTGAAAATTCCAAAAAACCTCGACCGGGGAGACATTGGTAGGAGGGGAAGAAGCCAGCACACTAGTGGGGGATACTTGAGGGGATACTTCTAAGGTCCTTAGGACCACCTGTGCCGAATCTCAACACTAGGTTATTTATTTTGACTATAATGTCTATATGTCCCGTACTGATATGCGAAGTTATCCAACGTGGCCACTACTTGGATAGGCAACATCATTTTTTTAAGCTCTTCCATGTTTCGGGAAGCAAGGTAAAACCATCAAACCTAGCTGTTTGCCATATGACAGTAGTCGTCAAGCCAAGTCGGAGGCCTTATGGGTGGCTTGAAAACTCTGACAGTTGAGTGGCCATTACGTCGACAACGTCCGCCAACCCGCACTAGAGCAGTGTGGAGAACTATAGCCTAAGTCTCCTTCTTCAAGAATAGGCCTGTGCCCTGCAGTGGAGCGTATAAATTAGTTTTTAGTAGCTTTACTAACTTATTTATATTATTGTTTCAATACAGATTTTATGTATACTTGTTAGTTAATGAAAAAGTATTGAATTTTAACTACAAATAGTTGAGTTTCTTGCCGGCTTTTTTGGCAGAAATTAACTTAGTTAAAAAGACTAGTTGATATTAAGAGAAATCTACTTGAATAAATATTATTTGATTGATTGATTGCCTTCAAAGAGAAGCCTGTGCCCTGCAGTAGGGACGTACAATGGCTGAGGAAACTAAATTTGACCGATAGACCCTAAGTTGGAGCGCGTACTGCGTACAAATAAGTACATACCTACCTGCCACATAAAAGGGTATCTCTCGCGCCAGGGCGCTGTTCCGGAGCAGCATGTAAATGGTGACCTCGGCGAAGCTAACGCTGATGAGGGTCCCCATCACCGACGACCTGAAGTTGCTCGTCGAGAACATCCGCGGCTTGAAGCATGACGTCACCCGTTGTCGAACTAATAACAATAAAAAAATTGGTTGAATTGGCATTTTGTATAATTATCTGTTTTATTTGCCTAAGTATAGATAGTGCTATTATCTATACTAAGATATGGTGCTGTGTGTAATGTACACGTTACGGACAAACCGGGAACGCCTACTTTCACCAGTCCACTGCTCGGTCTGTAACATAACACTTTGGGCCTAAATTCTTGTTGTACGAAGTAAAGGAAGTACTTTGGAGAGGACGAAAAACAAGGAGTTTAAGTTGGTCTAAATATTCTTAGTTTAAATTTGGATGGAAATCAAACTATAAAGAGCCTAAAAATGTATATGTGTGTACTCAAAGGTTGACAACGGAGCCCTATTACTAAGCCTATGGCAGTTTGGCTATTTGTCTGTCTGTATATCTGTCTGTCCGATCATTAAAAGGCTCTATCTTAGTATAACAACAAATAAAAATAAGTGTAAAGCGGAGTAGGGCCATTACCATGTTAATAATAATAAGCGCCATCCAGTGAAAATGGTCTAGAATCTAGATTATTCAGAGAAACAGTTAGACATTTTTTTTTGGAAACAATATACAAAGTTAAACAACTTCGGGCTTGGCCAATCAATGGGTGGGTGACCGGCACTCTTTTTCTTTTTTTTTTTTTTTTGTGTTCGTAAATTACGTAAATGGAGGCACGGAACCCACAGAGCGGTGCGCAAGTCAGATTCATACCTGACCGGTTTTTATTTATTTTACTCAAAACTTAGTACATTTAATACAAAAAAATAACTTTATAAGTTAAAAAAAAGGATAATTCGTAAACCCATAAAAAACGGCTTAGAATCTTTTTGTTACATTTGGTTTGTAGAAGTACCTACCCATTAGTATTTTGGAAGTAATTAGTAGTTAATCACCATACGTAAGTAGGTATCTACCTATACTAAGAGCAGTATACATCATCATATATTTTTTATTTGAAACGTCTGGTACAAGTACCTTCTAGTACAATTACCGACTGGTACAGGTATAAAACTTAGTAACTCAAATGCGTTCTCAATATAAGTGCATCTCAATAAAATAAACAAAAAACCAATGTTGTAGCAAGCACTACGAGTATGTAGGTTTCCGTACCAGTTAGGTATTAGGTATCTACCCAACTGGTAGGTACGGAAATAAAACTGATAACATAGGTCACCAATATAGCATTTATTTTCGTAAGAATGGGATTTAAAGCTTCATAGACACAACTAGCTTTTGCCAGCGGCTACGCCCGCGTCAATTTTGGTTATCAGCATGCGATTTGTAAACGGCAACTCCTTTATTACTTAAAGTATGAAAGTTTGCTATAGCGAGCTAATACTCGTTCACGAGGAACTTGGTTAAAGTATTCCTGAAGGGAATTTTTAAATTCAGGACTTTTGGAAACATCGGGAAACAAAACAAAGTACTTGTATCTAATATTATATTTACGCGATTTCAACTCGTTAAATTCTTAAAACTTAAGTTTTCCGAAACAAAAGTTAACCTATAATTAGATGCTGCGTTTGACGCGACGAGATGGCAGGACAAACACACTAACTCACTTTAGCATTTATAATATTAAAAGTGTGAGTGTGTTCTTTGTACTTAGCTCTCCGCATGCTAAAATTAGGAAGATGACGCTAAATATTGGTCTTTTTGTGTGGCCAGCTTAATTGTATAGACGGTAATTTCCACTGTTTTAGAGTAGGTAAGTATAGTAATGTAATGGCATTGTTTTCCGCTATAATAGTAAGTGCTATAATGTTTGCCCAAAAACCAACAACACTCGTGGAAAATTGCTAGCGGGGCGGAATGGAAAATTGAGAAGTTGTGGAAATGTATATGATCAATTGATTACAGTAACATTCTGTGTTGGTCGTGTTGCTCAACGTTTCCGGCTTGCAGACAGATAAGATCGGGAAGGGGGAAAGGTTATTTTTAAATAGTTTTGGCTATAACTTAAAAGCGCTCAAATTACTGAAAAGTTATGAAACGTGTTCCACTCGATATATATGTTGATGGCAGTTTTTATTTTCTGTCCAATGTACCTAAACAATATTCTATATAACGGTAATGTAACACCATATATGTATATATAAAAAACTATTTTATCTATGGTAATAGCCTACGATTGTAGATATCTTTGGTAATAGCCTAGATCAAGTTTATAAATCCAAATCGAATCTATGAGCGGGATGGATTTGTTAAAAACAAATTTACAAAAAGTTTACTGACTTTAAATCCACTAAAAAGTAAAAATATAAGCCTCTAAGGCAAACATACAGACAGAACATTAGGCTATCTGTATTATTTGTCTTCAAATCTATTTGCAAAATTTCTAGTAAAAAAATTAGGTAGTATCTGACAGCAGGCAAAGAAACATGCAGATCAATGTTTTGTCAGTATGTCTGCTTTAGGGGCTGTTGGCAATCGAGTTTAAGGCGAAAAAAACACGTAACTTGAAACGTTCTGTCAATAAATTTGCTTTAGGGTTTTTTTAACTTTATAGTGGAATTGAAATGGATTAATGTTTTTGTTACAAAATAAGTTTTTAAGATTAATTTTTCCTAATTTTTATTAAGTATTTCTTAATTCTATTATTTTATTTAACAAGCACTAAAAATATTTTTTTTAAACAATTTAAACTATGTAAAATTAATATAATAAACCGTTGCCAGTCGGCATCATCGTTACCAAAATGCTGGCCGCAAATTAAAATTAAATTATGAATTTAAAACTATTGGTTTCGATTTAAATTTTTCAAAATGTAAACTCTTCTTTCCAGCATTGTACCCGGAAAAGGATTTGGTATTACACAAATTCAACATTTTAGCCCCTAATATTAAAATAGTTTACAATAGTAATCTTTGTTTGTTAGGCTCACCTACATTCGACGAATCTTTCTCTCCATTTTATAAGGAAAAAATTCAAAATTTTCAAAACGCTTGACAAGAATCAATACTCAAACGGCATTCATTCACCATTATTTGTTTCTGTCTTTTCTCGACTAAATTTTCATATATTTGGGGCTTATTTGGAAAAGTATGGAGTCCTCGGAAGCAAAATGTATGAAAGAATATCTTGCCTCTCGACTCTGGATAACATTCCGCAATATGAAAGCTAACGGATTTTTCGTGATATCGCCTTATCGAAGTCTCGAGCAAATAACTCGAGAGTTGAAGTTTCAATTCCTACTAAATCAAAATATTCGGTATTATCAATCAATGCACCTTTTCGGTACTTTTAGAACGCAAAGTTTTTCCATTGCATGTCACGTGACACTTGTTGTCACGAATTCAAGCGAGAGTATAAAGTGTACAGAGAAGCTAATTTTCTGCAGAAAAGTCATATGTATTTGAGTGTTTATATTTTAAAACGGTGTGAAATCGTATTAATAAATAAATAATAAAAAATAATAAACTACCTACCTATATTTGTGACTATAAAAGTCAAATTCGTACCTTCAGAAACGGAATGGATGAAAAATCTAAAAACGAAAATCTTTGTTCATCAATTGTGATTAAGGCTAAGAATAACTACGCAGGATATATAAAGAATGAATGCAAAACATAGTTTACCTTCCTTAAGCAAACTGTTAGTAATACATTTTTACCTAACCTAAAACATGAAATAAAATTTTAATAACCTATATTTCTTACTTTTGTTACAGTTTATGATGATAACCCTGTTAAGTAAGTGATATCCATCGTGTATATTAGAAATGCTACTTATTTGCTACAATTCCACAAAGATTCATTAAAACATTTATAATTGCGAACCTGCGTTCCACAGATGGTTAGTAGTTTTATTTACTATTTTTTAATTTCTATTAACTCAATTCATCAATCCGATGCTAAGCCAGTTCCTGACATTGCTTCAAACATTTGTTTAATAATGACTGGGTAGGTATTTATAATCTCAAACAAATAATGAAATATCCTATTTACTATGTTTTATTACGCCCTATGTTTCGAAATATGTGTAGCAATTATTTGAAGCTATGTCGACCATCAGCATATTAGAATAGATAGTGAAAAAGGTGAGCATGTAATCTTTTATAGTACTATGACATCAGCTTTGAGGCTACTTTTGCTAAATTTGTAACATTTACGTATGTAGGTAAATTACATGTAAAGATGCTCATTTGACATCTTAATTATTAACTACTAGTTTGAGTAAAATGTGTACATTTATTGTAAATTAATGTAATTATATCACATTTTGTTTAGTTAGTGTCGATGCACTCACAAAATATTTTCACTTAGATGTATATTAATCTTTAAGCAATAAATTATTTTTAGAAATGAAAGTATTTTTTTTCATTTCTAACACTAGATGTCGACAGTGTCTGTATTACATACATGTCAGATCACTATGTGTAACTCCTAAAATCATTGAATATAAAATATTTTTAAACCATTTATCTTTGAAAAGGCTGTCTTTGCCAAATTTCATAGTTCTGCTACTTAGACTGCTAGTTATCTGCATTGAAAATCCTTGACTGCTACCAATAGGTAAATACAGTCTAATCTCAAGCTAATATATGTGTGGCAATAACATAAGATGTTTAATTTTATTGCATAGATATTTGCGATACATTTCGATTCGAATATGTAGTTGTTTAAAATATTAATGTTTAAAATCAGCAACCAGTATTTTGTTATGAACCGGTTATGAACATGGTCTTGAAATCTTGGGCACATTCGCTTTTTTCGATGCAATTTTAGATGATAACTTTCAGCATAGTGTATTTTACTTTTAGACTTTATCATTTCACACAGATAAAGTTTACTTTCTTAGTATGCTTGTTTTATCTAATAACTTTCATTTGTTGTAGGTTTTTGTTGCCGGTGTATGAAGTTGTCTTTTACAAGGTGTCATTCAAAGTTTCAAGACCACTAGACATATTCGCGTGAATAATTAACGAAATTTTGTGAATTATAGTAGAAAAATCAAAACAGTTTTTTATTTAACAGAACAAACAACATATCTTGTTATTCCTATATTGTTGGTGAATATTTACCATATTTCAAGTATGGCTGACAGTTATTTTAGGTGTCTTACAAAGCAGCACATTTATTAGATAATGTTAGAAAATTACAAATATTAGGGTGTGTTACAAAACGCAACGTTGAAGTTGAAAAAGTAGTTCTTTTAATTTAATATTTTGAAAGATTTTAAGTATTTTGTTAATTACGTATTTAAATGTGGTGCTTGTATTCAATATTTGTATTATAGGTCGGTATCCATTTGTCTTTGATATTAAGAAATATACCTACCAAAATAAAGATGCTTATTAGGTAATTATTTATTTTGTTAGGAATAATTATTGTTATATTTTAACATCATAAGCAACATTTTGTAATAAAATATGAGAGTGTTATTTAACATTTGTGTTCTAAGTATTAGTTTAATTTCTAATTTAACAGATTCATAGTGCATAGTGCATAGCCAAATTTCGTTACTAGAAAGCTAGAATGCTTTTACATAAGTATCTAATATTATCACAACAATATATTTAAGATAAACTAGGTACCTACTTAGAACATTTCAATATTCAATAGGTACAATAAATACCTATATTATAGATTTTAAAATTAACAATAAGTAAAATAAAAGTAATAATAGCATATTAGACTAAAATAAAAAATAAAAACCTTAAACAAATAAGCGATTGCAGATAATTGGCACAGATAATGTAGAGTTTTCCAGCCGACGCTCACGATACAGCGTTTTCGATACATGACGAATAAGTCTACCACTATTGTTTTGAAAACGCTCTCTCTATAGCGATACTTCACGATTTTTGCGCCCCTAGTCAGCGACCGTCAATATGACTTTCGCCACGGTCGCTCGACAGGTGACCTTATAGTGTATCTCACACACCGATGGGCACTAGCCATTGATTGCCAGGGGGAGGCATTGGCATGTAGCCAGGATATAGCAAAGGCGCTCAATCGGGTCTGGCACTGGGGTCCTCCATCGAAGTTGCCGTCGCCCGAGGGTTTGTGCATTTATGAACATTAATGGCCCAGAGCGTACAAATTATTGATACAGACATTCAAGAGGTACGTACCCTTTTTAAAAGACTATACTAAGGGCGCGTTCGTTCTTCATTACTTTTGTCACCTGTCATCCGTTCGTTTAGCATTGGTATTATCAAAAATATCAAAATTTTAGTATCATCTGTGACAAACTGTCATGCGTTCGTTTACGATATTTTTGTTATTTTTGTCACTTCTGCCACCGAAAAATGAAACTTTAGACCCATATCTGGAGGTGGGGTTTATGTGTTAATCCGTCAAACTGCCTATACATATTCATTATTTATGGTAATGTGTGAACTTGGTTAAAAAGGTTTCGTTATTTATATTCCGTATTAAACCCTCAGTGCGCGTATCCGACTCACACTTGACGTTTTATAACTACAACAACTGCCATCCTTTTAAAAGTCGGTTAAAAAGCAACAGTGTTTAGTTCATTATAAACTCTTCATGAAAACCTCATTTAAGAACCTCCTTTTTAAAAGTCGGTTAAAAGCGTCGGTTAAATATTATCATTTCGGGGCAGTAGTCAAACTGGTCATGCAGTTGTACTAAAGGCCCTGTAAATTTCGGTTTTCTAATGTAAACTATTTAGTTAGTCCACGGAGAAAAAAACCTTGTTCGTACAACCAGTTGGACATAATAGTTGGACGAACGGAAAAAACCCGACCAGCTGCCAGTCAACTTTCTTATAGTCCACAGAGGCTTCAACACATGGGCTGAGTCCGAGGACGTCTTTATAGTCCGCTTCACTGTTAGGATGTGGTCTGGGGCCGAAAATCGTTCAAGAAAAGCAAGAAGATTTCTAATCTATTCGTGATAATGACCCTCAAAATAGCTTATAAACATGGCCAGATCTGTCAATAATTTTTCAGCTGGGTGTTATCTCCCTTATTAAAAATAATATCAAAATGTTATGTATCAGAATCAAGAGCAGAAGTAGCTCCACGCCTCTGGAGTTTTACCATATGAGTAATAATGGAGTAAAGTTACATTTTGTTCCAAGTCTTGAATAATAAATAACTATTAACTTATCTGGCAACACCGGTTCATAGTTATTGCTTTAGCTTTACGATAAAAAATATTATTATTTTTTTTTATTATTATTTCTTATACTTGTAGCTTTAGATATCACATTGTGGACATCTAGCAGGATTCTGATTCATTTATCTTCACACCTGTTTATGACAGTAATTCTTTCTTTCACTTTCTTTCCGGTGGTGCTCTGGGAGTCATTTGTGAATAAAACCAAGTAGGTACATAGATCCGTGCGGCGCACTAACTAGGTAGTCACAAGGCTCTATCTAACATGACTTTTTACGCACATGGATATATGAAAGGACATCATTAGTCTTCGTGTGATCAGTGTGTATACACTTTGCGTAACTCAAAATATGTGACGTTATAAACAGGGGCGTCTTTCCCATAGGAGCGCTAGGTGCAGCCGCACCCAGGCGCCGGGCCCTAGGGGGCGCCAGCCCAATAAATCTGGTAGTAGATAGTACCTACTTACCTTACCCAACAACAATTTTATAAATATTACTTTAAATAAATGTTTAAAAACAAAATTAAAACTTACGATTTAAGTACAGTCAGTTTTAATGATTAAACAATGCCATCGGCCGCGCGGTATCTTTTGAAATTTATTGACTTCACCCATATTTTTTTATTCAATCACAAATATCACAATGACGGTTCCGTACGTTTATATTGTAATTTTATACTGTAATAATTTTTTTTCTTACTTATTTTACACAATCTTAGTGCCTTTATTTATTTTTGGTGTGATAGTCCCCGGATATTTATTTATTTTATTTACATGTAAGATCATTGTAGCCGACCAAGTACCAAGTATACTTTATACTACATATACATTTCTACCGATAGGCAAGTGAGTCGAATCACTGAGAGACTCCAATCCGCTATCACCGCCCTAGGCGAATGGTTTCGGAAATGGAGAATCGAGGTGAATCCCGATAAAAGCTCTGCCGTCCTTAGGTCGCCCTCCGCGGCCAAATCCCCTTTCTCTCTTCGGTCGTGCCATTCCCTGGCAAAATAAGACCAAATATCTCGGTGTGACCATGGATAGTCGTTTGAACTTCCAAGCTCACACCAAAATAGTCAGAGCCGAGCCGCTTTTGTCCTCGGTCGTCTCTATCCCATGATAGGCAAGTATAGTAAGATGTCGCTTAGAAATAAGCTAAATCTTTACACAACTTGTATCCGCCCCATACTAGCTTATGCTAGCGTAGTCTTTGCGAGGTCCAAGCGCAATCTCCACAAACTCCAGACCCTCCAAAACCGCTTTCTCAGAGCGGCCTCTGGAGGCTCTTGGTACGTTCGCAATGCGGACCTATACAGAGACTTCGAACTTCCCACGATTCCCCAATACTTTAAAGACTTGGCAGTCCGCTTTTTCGAGCGTACGCAAAATCACCCGAATCGATTAATTGTGCAATCCACAACGTATCATCCCCCCGATCGACCCAGTCACGGTCGTAAAACTATTGTTAGGCGGCCTCGGCACGTTCTAACGTCCCCAGATGACAATCTCGCTGTCCGGATAGCGAGATTAGTCTCTACGACCTCCCCGAATAGGGCCTCCCTCCAAACACGACGCCGACGTCCCCGGGTTCGTCGGCGCCCACAAGGATACACTAGGTATCAAAGAGTGCCGGGGCGCTTCTCGCCCCCACTCAATCGCAACCGTACCCGCGTAACGGGGAACTCCCCTCCTGGCGGTGACTCACCTTCGGGTTCGAGACTCAAGCCGGTCGAAGGCTTGAGCGTTGGGCGCTATATGGGCTGAGGCTCCTTCAGAGTCTCGCCCCAAAAGTCCGGTGAAGCAGTAATGGCTGCAACAGCCAACTGCATAGTCAGCTTAGAAAAAAAAAAAAAAAACATATACATTGAAGCAAACGCAAAAAATGTAAAAAAAAACACATTTGTTGTATGAATATTTCACTTTAGTAATTAAGTTCTTATAGATTTTAGTTAGTATCTATAGGTAACATTTTATGGTTTACGAACCTTTTATATTTGTAATAAGTTATGTAAAACCGTTAAACATTAAATGGTGTTACCTATTTATTATATCTGTCTACATGTGATGTGGTAGACTGACAGACAGGTTTATTACAGTATGCACTCTGTCTTTGGTTTTTAATTTGTTATGTTATTCATAACATTGTCAAAAATTAATATTGTTTTTTTTTTTTTTTTTATACCACTAAGGTGGCAAACAAGCTTACGGTCCGCCTGATGGTAAGCCGTCATCGTAGCCTATGGACGCTTGCAACACCAGGGGTATCACTTGCGCGTTGCTGACCCTTCAGAAATCTAATAACTTCTTTCTTGAAAAACTCAATACTGTAGTCCTTGCAAAAAACTTGGCAGGGAGTTTCTCGGAAACCGCACTGAACGCGACCATTTAGGTTCTTAAGTGTGAGAATGAATTCCCTGCCGATGGCGAGCGGTGCGATGGTAGAAAGTAGCCGTGGGCATCATTTCGAACCCATTGTACAAGCGGTAGAACACACACAGGGAGGCAAAGTATCTCCTCAGACTTAAGGGCTCGATACCGTAAGTGAGTTTGGAATCGTCGACAATTCTCACAGCCCGTCGTTGAACCGAGTCAAAAGGGCCAAGCTGGTATCCGCCACCCACAGAGATGGCAGCAGTACTACATATGGGGCCGAACTTGCGACTTGTAAAGTAACAACCTTTGCCCCGATGTGAAGTACTGCTTCGCTCTGTTAAGTACACCAAATTTTTTGGATGCCAGCTTCACCTTATCTTGTAAATGATCTCGGAACTGAACATCGCTGGAGATGTCGACACCAAGGATCCCAATGCTCTTGGAGATGGAGAGGGGAGTGTTCTGGAATTGTGGGACTACAGTGAATGGAGTTTTCTTAGCGGTGAACGCACACACTTGTGTCTTTGTAGGGTTGAATCGGACCAAGTTTACCCGTCCCCAGTCGGAGACCTTGGACAGTGTGGTCTCGATTTGAGACACAAGTTCTCCGCAGTTTTTCTCCACAACGGAACGAGGGATGTTTGCGCGACCCGTGTAATAGGCGTCTCCAGTACTGTCATCTGCATAGCAAAGTATGTTGTTGATGTCCAACATGTCATTGATATGCAGTAGAAACAGCGTAGGAGACAGCACAGAGCCTTGCAATGCAACACCAGCATTAATGTCCATGCAGCTATCAGAGCAACTACCGTCAACTACGGTTCGTATGCGTCTGCCGGACAAAAAGCTAGCCACTCATTTGCACAAACCCTCGGGCACTCCGTAAGATGGCAACTTCGATAGAAGACCCCGGTGCCAGACCTGATCGAACGCCTTCGCTATGTCCAGGCTACATGCCAATGCCTTCCCCTGACTTTCAATGGCTAGTGCCCATCGGTGTGTGAGATACACTAGAAGAACACCAGTCGAGCGACCGTGGCAAAAGCCATATTGACGGAAACTGACCAGGTCGTGTACTTCTAGGTATCTTAGAAGTTGTGTGTTGATCACACGCTCCATCACCTTGGAGAAGAGAGAGGTAATACCGATAGGCCTGTAATTCTATGGATCTGATCTATCGCCCTTTTTGGGCACCTTGTGCACATTCGCAGTTTTCCATGAAGACGGAAATTGCCTAGTGTGGTAGGAAAGCGCGAAGCGGCGCGTGAGTACAGGACATAACTCAGGACCACACCGCTTAAGCACTACTGCTGGTATACCGTCTGGCCCACTCGACTTATGAACGTCTAGAGAAAGCAACGCCCGCCGGACCTCCCGCTGCGTTATGGAGATTTCCGGCATGGTCTTTCCGCACCACGGTATAGTAGGTGATACAGCGCCTTCATCGTTCATGTTCGAGTTCGAGGCAAAGAGACTGCCCAGTAGATCGGCTTTCTCTTTAGCACTTGCAGTGCCCTACCTCTCTTAAAGTCAATTGTGAGTAGGAGTTTACAAAAGTCAGACATAATCATTTCAGAGGCGGTCAAGATGATTGATAAGGCTAAAAAAGATCTCGGCACAAGTCGCACGGATAGTGCATTTGAGCAGGTAATATCTGAATCTGTTTTAATTGCTAAGGAACTAGACTGTCAAACAGAATTTATTCAAACTGCTCGACCACGACCCTGAAGAAGACATTTTGATTATGAATCTGTAGACGAGCCCATTTTAGATCCAAAATAGAATTTAAAAGTAAATTTTTATAATTCTTTACTTGACACGGCAATAGTAAAATCAAACGAGCGATTCGAATTGTTAAAAGAGCACAAAAAAAAATTTTTTCATTTCTGCAAAACGTTGATCAATGGAAAGAGTCAAATATTGAACGAAAAAAGCACACTGTCTCAATTTACAGCAAAAACTAACTTCAGGACTGAGCTCTGAGTTGGAATTACTGCCAATATTTTGTATATAAATGACGAAACAACTCCTTTTGATGGTTTAAAGTATATTTGTTCAAATATTTTAATGTCCATTTTCCTAAATCTTGCAACGTGTTTACGCATATATTTGACTCTTCCGGTGACAGTAGCTGAAGGCGAAAGGTCTTTCTCAAAATTGAAATTACTAAAAACTTACCTTCGATCAACTATAACCCAAGACAGACTAACAAATTCGGCTATGATTAGTATCGAAAGAGATATAGATATTAAATCAGCTGAAATCATTGGAAAGTTTTCAAATTTAAAATCTCTTGAAATTTAAATTAAAATGTAATGAGTACATAATGAATGGTGATATAATAAATAAATGGGTATAATATTAATTATTTTAGAATAAGTTAATATAGGGTAATTCTGGGGGAGACGGCCGTACGGGAGAGATGGCCAATAGAAAAAAGTTCCAAAACTAATTAAGAGATGGCGCTCCTTTTAGTTCCGTTCGGTTCGTTTCGGAACGGGCAACAAGTGTCAGTAGGTTTTTGTGCAAAAAAAATATGAAAAGGTGAGTAATTTGAGTTTTTTTTTTTCAAATATGTTCGATTTAAGTTAAGGGTTTGACATATTAAGTGGTCACAAAAAGGTTTTAAAAGATTCGTCCGTTTTCGCGTTTTTTTCTGTGATGTGAAAATATTGTACGTATGCTAACCTCAAAAGTACCTACAAAATTTTGAATTTGCTTTAATTACCTACATATGGCCATCTCACCCGGACAATCGGGAGAGATGGCCATAGTATTTACGGGAGAGATAGCCATAAAATTTTATGTCATTTTTCTGTTTTTTTTAACCTTCAATATTTTTTACAGATGCCTAACCAATACTTGCGGAAGCCGGATTCTGGTCGGGGTGCGTGGAGTGAAGAAGACTTGAAAAACGCTATGGAAGAAGTACAAAAACGAGCCATGTCAGTTTATATGGCCTCTTTAACCTACAATATTCCAAGAAAAACTCTGGAAAGAAGATTAAAATTAAACAACTGTAAAAAGGGACCAATGGGACCATCGTCAACCTTTGGTGCAGATAATGAAAAAAGACTGAGCCGCCATATAAAAGATATGCAGTCAAGAAGATTTCCTTTGACTATCGATGATTTAAGAATAATTGCATTCAAATTTGCAGAGCAATTAGGTATTGAACACAAATTCAATAAAACATCTGAAAAGGCGGGCTATGACTGGGTGCAAATGTTTTTAAAAAGAAATTCAGACATTTCATTGAGAAAATCAGAAGGAGTGTCTTATGCTAGAAGTCAAGGGATGACTAAAGCAGAAGTAGGAGCCTATTTTGAAATGCTCGAAGAGATTCTCTGTGACAATGATCTCATAAATAAATCTAGCCATATTTTTAACATGGATGAGTCTGGTTTGCAATTAAATAATCGACCAGGTCATGTTTTGGCAGAAAAAGGTTCCAAAGCGGTATCTATGTCAACATCTACAGAAAAAGGAGAAACGATTACGGTAATTGCTTGTTGTAATGCTGAAGGCAATTTTATACCTCCTGCGTGCATTATGAAAGGGCAAAGGAAGAAGCCTGAATTCGAAGACGGACTGCCTCCAGGTTCTGCGGTTTATATGTCACAAAAATCAGCCTATATAACCTCCGACATATTTCTTGAATGGATGAAATCACATTTTTTACCTCGAAAACCAGATGGCAAAGTGCTTCTTTTACTAGACGGTCATTCTACTCACTGTAATTCAGTTAAAATGCTGGAGTTTGCTAATGATAATGACATCATTTTACTCTCGACACTATCTTTAGCCACTGGATGTAGCCGTTTTTAAGTCTCTGAAGACTCACTTTTATGAGTCGTGTCGTTTATGGATGAAACAGCATCCCGGACGCCGTATAACAAGGCAACAATTTGGTTTCTTATTAGACCAAGCCTGGGGGAAATCAGCGACAAGTGGAAATGCGACTTCAGGATTCAAAGCAGCAGGAGATTTTCCACTAAATCCAAGTGCCATTCCGGAGTATGCGTTCAGTACGAACATTGAGCCACCTATTGATCGAAACATTGGACAAGCAACACCAAAAAGCATGGCGAAATCAGTTTCAGATTCAGGTGCAAGTACGTCCACTCAGACCGTGGACCTACCAACGCCGACAAGAGTACTGAACGAAGTATCTCCACTGCCTGTAAAACTAAACGAAGTCCGCAAACGAGCCAAACAAGTAAGCATTCTATTGACATCTGAAGAGCATATTGAAAAACGAAAAATAAAAGAAAAAGAAAAGGAAAAAAAGGAGGAAAATTCAAAAAAACAAAATAAAATAAAAACAGAAATTAAGACTGATACACCTAAGCAAAAAAAGACTGCTAAGAGACGTAAGGCGATTCGTAGGTTGTCTGATAGCAGTTGCGAAGAAATTCCAATGTCTTTCAGTAACACGTCTGACAGTGAAACTGAAGACAACGAGAAAGATAACTGCAGAGGTTGTGGTGATAATTATTATAGGACACAACTAGTCGAGGACTGGATACAATGCCAAATTTGCATGTTCTGGGTGCATGAAAATTACACCGAGTTCGAAGAAATGTGTTCCCACTGTGGAAATAAGAAGAAAAAGGAGTTAAAAGATCTCAAGGGTAAAGGAAAAGGCAACAAAAGTACTGGCCATCTCCCCCCGACCACTACGGCCATCACCCCCGGATACCCCGGGAGAGATGGCCAGTCCTAGTCAACAAATCCTCAAAGTTAATAGGGCCATCTACCCCGGAATTACCCTAGGTCTACCAGAAACTCATGGCATGATTGACAAGAGTGCATCTTTTCCGTTCAACTTGCTTGGACATACGTTTGTATTATTTTTTTACTTTTTAATTTGCCATCAGTATTTCTCATTCTAATAGACCTATAATAATACTTACTTACCCCTCTGCCTTCTCTGACTACCCCTCTGGGAGACAGGCGTGACGTACTACGATACATACACACATACATACATATACTATAATACATACACGCATGCATACATACGTATGCTTGCTTATTTATGTGATTTATTTCTTCTATATTTTTGTAGCAGTCTATACAACGAAAAATTAATTTGTCAAAATTTTTGGGGGCGCATTGTTGGCTTTCGCACACGGGCGCCGCATATGGTTAAGACGCCCCTGGTTATAAATATCGATGTTGATATATGCTAGTAGGTATATTATATCCACTTAACTTTGACACGGCGAAAAAGTAAAAGTTACTTTCGAAATTTACAATTAAATTTAACTGTTGTCGTCACCTTGGAATTTATGTCACGAGGTTAGAGAAAAAACTAAGTGTATAAATAATAGCAAAGTGCACGTCACAGTAATAATCTCATAGACATCACGATTACATGTATTTGTTTCGAACTTAGAATTCTTATACAGGCTGTAAACGCTAAGTGATCTCACTCGGTTATTTCTAAACCATACACGATATTGCAATACTTATTATTGATCCTAAAATAAAAACTTTTTAACAAAAAAACAACCGGCTTAATAATTACTAATTTCCAAAAATCTGATTTGAATTACAGTTTCACATTGGTGTCACATTGGTGTCACGCAAGCAAAGTGCCGTTTTTGAGGCCGGTTGTTTTTTTTTGTTGAAATGTTTTTTTCTTTTCAGTGACGAGTTGCTTTTTATTCCTTGTAAACTTAAAAAGTTCACACTCGTAACAAAGTTTTATACAATCATCAACATAAAAGGCGTTTCACCTGTTCCAAATTAACATTAATTATTTTTTTTTTTCTCCAAATGATTTAGTTTTAAATTCACTATAATAATATGAGACCACCTGGAAAGTAAAACCTTTTATATAAAAAACGAATTTCTCGAAGCAGTCCAAGCGTCTTCGAGAAATCGGGTTACATACATAAAAAAAAAGATTCCGACGAATTGGGAACCTCCTCCTTTTTTTGAAGTCGGTTAAAAAGTGCTATAGGAGCTCTTTTCAATGGAATCAATAATGGTTTATAAAATAAACTGGATCTATCCTAAAATTTGATATTTTCAGCTTCTATACATTAAGTATGGAGACATGAAGATATTTTATTAAAGTCGAAGTCAAAATTATAGTAAATTTTTTTATTCAAATTAGGTTTTTACAAACACTATTGAATCGTTAAAGATTTGAGTAATAGTTTTAAAAATCTCCCACTAACCCTCTGGTTCACAAATGTAAATTTCTACCGAGAAGAATCCTACAAGAAACTCTATAGTTACTCTTTTAAAAAAAAATAACTAAACAAACAACATATAATAGTATACAATATTATATTAAAATACAAATATATTTTACGGAGTGCCCGAGGGTTTGTGCATGTGATGGGTGGCTAGCTTTTTGTCCGGCACACGCATACGAACCGTAGTTGACGGTAGTTGCTCTGATAGCTGCATGGACATTAATGCTGGTGTTGCATTGCAAGGCTCTGTGCTGTCTCCTACGCTGTTTCTACTGCATATCAATGACATGTTGGAGATCAACAACATACATTGCTATGCAGATGACAGTACTGGAGACGCTTATTACACGGGCCGTCCAAGCATCCCTCGTTATCTTGTGGAGGAAAAACGTGAAGAACTTGTGTCTCAAATCGAGATCGATCTGTCCAAGGTCTCTGACTGGGGACGGGAAAACTTGGTCCAATTCAACCCTTCAAAGACACAAGTCTGCGCGTTCACCGCTAAGAAAACCCCATTCACTGTAGTCCCACAATTCCAGAACATCTCCAAGAGCATTGGGATGCTTGGTGTTCACATCTCCAGCGATGTTCAGTTCCGAGATCACTTGCTAGACAAGGTAAAGCTGGCGTCCAAAAAACTTGGTTTAATCAACAGAGCGAAGCAGTACTTCACGTCGGGGCAAAGGTTGCTGCTTTACAAGTCGCAAGTCCGGGCCCATATGGAGTACTGCTGCCATCTCTGGGCGGGTGCACCCGGATACCAGCTTGGCCCTTTTGACTCGGTTCAACGACGGGCTGTGAGAATTGTCGACGATCCCAAACTCACTTACGGTATCGAGCCCTTAAGTCTGAGGAGAGACTTTGCCTCCCTGTGTGTGTTCTACCGCTTGTACAATGGGTCCGAAATGATGCCCACGGCTACTTTCTACCATCGCACCGCTCGCCATCGGCAGGGAATTCATTCTCACACTTTAGAACCTAAATGGTCGCGTACAGTGCGGTTTCAGAGAAAGAGAGAGAAAAAAAAAACGCTCATCAATGTTTTAAATAAGAATTTGAAGTCATATAATTTTATATTATTTCCATTTTAATTTGGATTACCTATGCGTCCTGTAATTGAGCATCCTTAGTACTGTTTCGTATTAGGAACTTTTCTGTAGACGTGTATCACGCACCAACAGCTTATTTTTACTTCTAGTATTTACTTTGTGAACGTCACGTTTTTTGCTGAGCTATATTAATATTTTCATGAACATACAAAAGATTTTCATATATTTACTGCGACGTTGAAGTTAAAATATTTACTTCTCTAAACCTACTCCTCAGAGATATCCTACAGACCAATTTTTTAAATAGCACGAATTGCCCGTTTTTGTAACACAAATATTGTATTTACATCAGCAGCGCTACCCCACGATAAGGTACCATATGTCATTAAATTATGGAAATAGCTATAATATACTATTTTTGCAGTGTCGACATCGACATTTAGCAATGTAAATTTAACATGTGGTTCTTTTCTGACTAAGTAACAAATTATTCGCGTTAAACCAATTCACAATCTTAGAAATGGCATTATTTAATAATTAATTCATCATAACATGTCTGTCGTTTCCTATCTTTAAAATGAAAAGAGGTGTCGTCAACAAATAAGACAATGTCATGATTTTTTGCATAATATGGGAGATCATTAATGTAAATAAAAAATAAAAAGGACCTAAAATTAAGCCCTAAGGGACTGCCAAAGTGACCGCTGATCCTCGGAGATCTTTTACCATTGACATCCATTTTCTATACTCTGTTACTCATGTAGGAGGTCAAAAGGTCGAGAGCTTTGCTTCTCATACCATAGTGATGTAGCTTATAGTCATTTACGTACGTACTTAAAAAATAAATTATGCACTTATTAATATCTGTATCAGTAATTGTAATAGATAGTAGATACACGTGTCTCTACTCGTGTTTACAGTCTATTTCGCTAATATAAAAGAGTATCTAAAAAAATAAACTGGCTGTATCTATTTAATTTTTTTGCCTCGATTTAATAAAAAAAAAGAATAAAAAGAAGAATGGCGCCAAGAAAAATTATTAAGTACTATTTTGTTTATAGAAAAAGTCTTGCGTTTTTTATTTAGTAATGATGTCGTATTTTAATGTTGAAAAAAAGAGAATTTATTAAGGTATCATACGATGCGTGCCATGTCGCGTATGGAAACTGAAAACATCAAAGTTTCCCGCGAGAACTTTTGAATTTCCCGGGATAAAAATTAGCCTTTGTCCTTTTCCGAATCTTTAACTTTTTCTGAGTGCAAAATTTCAGCTCACTTAAATGCTCCCACTGCAGCAGGATTAAGTAACAAACGTTATAGTTATTCCCGCAAGAACTTTTGAATTTTCGGGGATGAAAAATAGCCTATGTCCTTCTCCGGGAATCAGACAAATTTCATCTAAATCAGTTGAGCGGTTCCCGATCTATTCAGTGGTTGAAGCGTGACAAACAACCAAACATCCAAACTTTCGCATTTATAATATTAATGGGATAGCTGGTAATTAATGAATTTTGCTAGCGGCCGCCCTGCCCTAAATTTGATTATCGGCGTCCCTTTATTTAATCTCAGTATTGATACTGTGATTTACTCCTTAATTAGCCCGCCCTAAATTCGGTTATCGGCGACTGTGATTAACTCTTTAATTACACTATTGAAGTTTGCTATATCGAGCTGTAGCTATAGCTATAGTTCGTTTCAGCTCGTTTGTAGTTATTCCCGCGGGAATTTTGGAATAAAAAGTAGCCTATTTGCTATTCCAGGAGCTAACCTATATGTATGCCAAGTTTCATCCCGATCCGTCCAGTGGTTGAAGCGTGAAGAAGTAGCAAACATACACGCTCACACACACACACATTCACAAACTTTCGCCTTTATAATATTAATAATGGGATTATTGACACCATTGGATAGAGCACGTAAAGCACTTTCAGGATATATATAATAAGTTTTCAATATCGTGAATGGTTTAGAAATAATCAAATGAGATCACTTTGCGTTTCCACCCTGTATAGGAATTGTAATTTTTTACCGTTTTATGACCAATTTTGTGTACCTATCTAATGTATTAGGTAATTTTTTACTTCTCTACACCGAGTCATTTTTGCGTAAAAAATATGTAAATGGATAAAGATGCAACCCCTTTACTCCAATGGAATGCAGAAATCGGCGGGCGAAATTTTTATTTGTATGGATGTTTTGAAAAATTTTGCTTGGTAGGTATGTATTAAACACACCCCTCCGTGGGCTGCCCTCGCTCTGCTCGGGGGAAAAAAAAACATAACCTAACCTAACCTAGCACTAGTATTTCAGTATAGACTTTTTTATTTTGAATACAATAAAACAAGTCTGAGAACAATATTACATAATTTGCAGTTTGTTTCCACTAATTTATTTTTAATCTACCGAACTTTTAGTATCATAATTCATTGCACAAAAACTTCACTTCCACACGATTTTGCGTTACTGTGTCCCTTAAGTGACACGTTACTGTGTCCCTTAAGTGAGAATGCAAGTTAGTAATGAACGAGTAAAAATATTTATAAAACTTACTGGAAGAAAAATTATGATTTTCTATAGACGATAACATGTCTGTATATGAACGCGGATGCTTAACTACTAGTGAACGTAAATAATGAAGACGTTTATACCAATATCTTGCTTACGTACCTACGTTATTAAAGTTAGACAAGTCAATATAGAGCTGATGTGAATGAGCTTGAATGACCAGTTTTAACAGTTCTCTACCTTCTTAGATCCCAACTCAGCACAAAACATGAAATATTCATATAAATGTTAAACTAGTTTTGCCCGCGGCTTCGCTGCACAGTTTTCATAATCTACTTTTATTATTTTGGTAAAATAAATATTAAATAATATGAAAACAAAATTACGCAAATGGATTATTTATAATTTTGTAGCTACTCAATTTTTACAACGACATTACAAAATAATAGGCAAATTGACAATACATTTTTCAATACATCAAAGTACATATTTATTATTTTTTTTTGTTATGTTGTTGTAAAATTAAAAAAAATCTATTTGTGTATTATCTGTTGATTATTAACAATATAAAACAAGGATGTGCACCCAAATCATCCTATAGCTTTATCAAGTCATCACCATTGGATTCCTGGCTGTTAAAATAACTGGTAAAAAGTATTTTAGGTTATTTACTGTCCCTCTAACTACCCCTGTGCCAAAAATTAAGTAACCACTTACAAAGTACCCCGCGAGTTAGAATACTGACCCACGGAATAATAATCCCGTGGGAATTATCAATCGGGATAAAGTCTACTGTCCTTCTTCGTCACTCTGGCTATCCTTGTACCAAAATCAGATTACTCTGTGGTTCAGTTGTGACGTAATAGTGTCTCTCGGTATAATTAAGTAGAAGAAAAATATATTCCCATGGTAAGGGGGAGAAAAAGTATTTTATTAATTTTAATTTTAATTTAAATGTAAATTGGGAGACAAAGTATCCTATTGCCACTTTAGTGACCACATATATAGTTTTGTATATTGGAAATCAGGCAAATTATATGCTCTGCTACGAGACGCGAAGCCATTACAAACGAGCAAACAGACTTTCGCATAATATATATTTATTTACGACAGGATTATATCGTTAATCGAACTCTGGTTCATTTTTGTGGTAATTTTGTACACATTTAATGTATGAATAAAATTGAACTAGTGTGAATAAATTCAGAAAGTAGGACTGGATCTGCCGAATCCTCCGAGTATAATAATCTGTGTAAAGTATTAGGTATCGCAAAAAAATTACAATTTTGACATTCACAAAATGACGGGCATATTAAAATTTGCATGTAGAAAAAATAAGTCTAAAATGGTTAAAAACTTAGTTTAAAAGAAAAAAAATTTTCATAAAGATGGATCTAAAAAAATGACAATATTATTTTTTTATTTTGTATTATTATGTATATCGACGGTGAAAAGGCAAATGGGGTTAATCGCCACATTTTCTGATTTTGTTTTTTTATTGAACCCGGTTCTTTTGGACACGGGCTTACCTTATTTAGTTAATGGACCTTTTTTTAAATTATAATTTTGTGCCAACTTCTTATTTGGCATTACTAAAAAAATAAATGATTTACAAATTTGTCGTTTATGTCCATATAAATTTTATTTGGTTGTCACTTAGCACCATTGATAATATGATTGCAAAGATACTCTTCTTTCCATCACACTCACCCCAAACATATGATATACCATTCCTTGTTCAGCTTTTATAGTCAGTTCAATTATAGTATGCGTATTTTCTGGTGTAGTAAAACAGCATGCCTTCACCGTGGGATGTATTCATGACTTTACGAAGATCGAAAGAAGCGCACAAAGTATTTTTATACGGCACACGAGGTAAAATAATTTTGATAACGAGTGATACACTCTACTTTTATCACCCACCATGAGAAAAGACATAAGTGTAACTTATAAATTAGAAAAATTAGTTCGGTAGTAAGTAAAAATCAGATTTAGCGATTAAAAACAAACCGCTGGACCGATTTTGCTCAAACTCTTTTATTTTATTTGACGCTATTTGATTTTATTTATTTTAATTTAATTTTTATTTGAGGTGATTTTTTCTTAATTTAATGGGATTTATTATTTAGTGGTTCTTAATTTAATTTTAATCAGTTGTTGATTCTATTTATTTTGATTATATCTGTAATTTATGTATTATTGCTGTGTGGAAATTTAAATGTATATGGGTCAAAGATACCTGAAATAAAATAAATTATTATTATTATTATATTTAACTACATAATTACCAACAAACCAGGGTTATTTTCAAATGTAGAGGTTGTAAATAAATTTAACTTCAATAGCGATCACAGACTGCCGAGGACATTTATACATGATGGAGTCCAAAAAGTCAAGGAAACATATAAAACATTCAAAAGAATCGTTACACTTACCACTCCCGAACACTGTTGTAACTTAAAAGTAATAAAACAACTTAGTGGGGTACAAGAAAAATATAATGCAATGGAAAAAGAAATAAAGGAAACCGAACTTAAACTTAAAACAACTAGAATTTCCAAAGACAAGCTAGGGCCAAAGGCAAAAGAACTAATTAAACAGAGGGCAAATTTATTTAAGAACAGAAAACTCAACAAACAGGATAAAGTCAAACTGAGCAAACAAATAAAACTAAATATTAGGATACACAGACAGAAACTAAGAAATGATACAATAAATTGGCACATACAACAATCAGGAGGCGTTAAGAAAGTGTGGAAAGAACTTCAGGAGGGTCCAAACTGGATTAGTTATATGATACACAGCAAGAATAAGAAAATCCAAACAAGCAGAAACGACATTTTAGATGTGGCAACGGACTTTTTCCGAGAACTCTACGGCGGAGAGGAATCAAGTTCACTCTTCATGTCGCCAAATACTCCTAACATGATATACAACGAAGAACTAATTCCATGTATACTGAAAGAGGAAGTTGCTAAGCTATTAATTCGCAAAAAAGGGGAAAAGCAACGGGAGAGGACGGTATCTCAAATGAAATTCTAATATAAACATCTAAAACTATCCTATCCACAATCACAGATATTTTTAATGAAATTTTAAATACCGAATACATACCACATCAATGGACCACGTCATCCATAATCTTACTTCACAGAAAAGAAAAAACAAATGTTATTGCCAACTATAGACCCATTTCTATAATGTCTAACGTATATAAAATATTCTCAAAAATACTACTAGACCGCATGACAAAACTTTTAGACGAGAACCAACCTAAAGAACAAGCAGGGTTTCGCAGCGGTTTTTCTACAATAGACCACAGACACACTATCAAACAAGTCATACAAAAATGTAACAAATATGGCATAACATATTATATGGCTTTTGCAGATAACAACAAGGCATTCGATTCTTTAAAACATAGTAAAATTTGGGAGGCCCTAGCGTCACAAGGAATCAATAACAAATATATTCGCCTAATTTCCGATATATACAAGAATATGAAAGCAAAGGTTCGAACAGAAAAGACAGGAGACTACTTTCATATTGAACGGGGCGTTAGACGAAGAGACCCGATGTCACCAAAACTTTTCTCTGCAATTCTGGAACACGTATTTAAAAACCTAGACTGGAGCAAATATGGTATAAGAATTAATGGAGTATCATTAAACCACTTAAAATTTGCAGACGATCTAATATTAATCAGTGAACAACCAAATACCTTACAAAGGATGCTCGAAGACCTTATCTACGAAAGTGAAAAAGTTGGCCTGACAATAAATACAGCAAAAACAAAAGTTATGTCTTAAAGAGAAAATTCCCATAATTCCGAACAACAGCGTCATTGAATACGTAGACGTAGAACGTATACATATCTAGGGCAATTCATATCTCCAACAGTACTAACAAGGAAAGAGATAAATAATAGAATAACCCTAGCATGGAAGAGATACTGGTCCTTAAAAGAAGTCATGAAAAACCCCGGGATAGCAATCAAAGCGAAGAAGAAAATATTTAACTCATGTATACTACCAAGTTTGACTTATGGTTGCCAGACATGGAGTCTAACAAACGAGGACATAAAAAGACTACAAACCTGTCTACATAACATGGAACGCAGTATGCTCAATATAAAAATAAGAGAGACTAAAATCAATACGATCACAAACAAAAGTTACTGACGTGAAATATTGAGTCAAGAAACTAAAGTGGAAATGGGCAGGCCATATGGCAAGGAGTGACAAAGACAAATGGGCTAAAGCCGTAACAGAATGGTGCCCCAGATATAACAAAAGAAAGAGAAGCAGACCCACCGTAGATGGGAAGATGACATGAGGAAATTAGCAGGACCGTGCTGGATGAAAACAGCAGAAAATAGGACAGTCTGGAAAGCCCTTGGGGAGGCCTATGCTGAAGAGCAAGACGATCATTAAAACGTACCGGTGTCAATACAATATAATTATAACTAAAAATGTAATGATTTGTTAATAAAGGCTTTATTATTATTATTAAACGTGAAGAAAACGCAAAAGCCATTTCAATTTTCGGACCTATTATAATAAATTCCCTCAAGAGAAGTTAATAGTACGTTTATTTATTTTATTACCACTACATGAGAAAAACGCACTTTTTTTTTCATCGTCATAAATACGAATTAAAGTAAACAATTACAAAGACGGAGTACATTTCATGCGGTTTTTACTTTTCCAATATTTTTTTTTAATGTTTTAAGTTTCTTTAATCCCTAGGGACGCAAAGTGATTTCAATTTGGAATGTGGATATTGTTAGTAAATGTTCCAATTTGAAGTTCTACCTTGGATATAGCTTATTACGATTTTATATTACATCAACCGAGGCCTACACCCTTGTTTTTTTGTTTTAATTTTTTTGTTTTTTTAATAAATAAATAAATATAAATATTTTTGGACATTACACACAGCGCCGTCTGGCCCCAAAGTAAGCAGAGCTTGTGATATGGATACCAGACAACGGATACAGATACATATACATTACTTTTTTTAAATACATACATATCATACATAAATACACCCAGACTCAAGATAAACAAAAACCTCGACAAAAGCCCCATATACACTTCCATCCCCTAATTTAAAGGGTTAAAGGGTAAGAGTTCAAAATTTTAGAAATTTTTGTTGTTTATCTACGAAAACTAGCGTACATACCAAATTTAAGCTTTACATAACCCCCGGAACTACCCTAACAATTTAATGATCATCAGTGAGTGAGAGACGAAATCTGGGTTTTTAGATAAAACTACATACGTTTAGTAAGTCTACTATAGACACCCGAGAATTTTGTTTATCTGGTATAATCCAAATCCAAAGTTAAAACTTACAGGTTTCAAAGAAATTTATAACATATTCTGAAGACAGGTTTGCTAAGCAGGCAGGGCATAGAAAGCATATTCCTGCTAACAAAACAAGCCCACACGCAACTGAATATGCTCTAAAAAGTATATACCTTCATTGCCAGCTATTCCTAATTTCCTCAAGTGATGTGATAAACATGGTGTGCTACTTAGATTTCGGTAACTGATGTTTTATTTTGCATTAGTTGGTGCCCAAGTAAGATTTTAGTACCTTGTTGAGCCAGCAATAAATTAATCTCAACTTTGTTTCTTGTACTGTTATTGTTTAAAGATGCGTAGTTGCTATACCTGTTGTGCTAAATATATCAAATTGTTACTTTAATTACATGTAGTTTAAGCCAAAAAACTAAATATTGCAACATTTAATATTTGGCACTTGACCCCTCGCACATGCAAAAGACATGTTGAAAACATCTATCTTTGAAACTATTAATCTCAGACCTATTTCAGTATAAAATTATTAAAGGACTTTGTTTTATGTCTTTGTCAAATAATGTGTTTTGATCCAATAAAGCAATAAAGAGATATGATTTTTTTTAAACTTTGTTTTCGTTCTCCTGCAAAAAATATCCGCGCCTACATTACTCAGGGTAGATTAGTGTACTTTTTTATTAGTAAAAGAATTTTTAAGATTCGGTCTATTCTATACAAAATATATAGATATAATATTTATTTATAAATGTAAAGGGTGGATGGTATTGCCCAACTGACTCCCTCACAGCATAGTTGTAGTGTTGTTGGCTGCTGTGCAGAGGGTGTAGGTTCAATTCCAACATCTAATACCTTTAAACGAGCAATTCTTGTATATAAGTATCAAAATCAAAATGGATGGTATAACAGAATCAAAATGGATGGTACAACAGAATCAAAATGGATGTTTCAACAGAATAAAGTGCGTCATCATCGCATAACGTTATGATAGCATACCGACAGAATTAAATTTATGTTTATTGTAGGCTGTGCTGACAGCATGAGCAGCGCTTAGTGCCATATTTAGAATAATAACGGAACACGGAGCACAATCTAGATACGATACATAGGTAACGAACGTTCGAACAAAGTCCACAATTTTGATTATAAAACAAACTTTGCTATGGTAATAATGTGTACGTTGGTTAAAATCAAGGTCGATGCTCTAACTGCAAGTGAAAGTTTGTAATATTTGAATTTAAAGTAAATACCTACATCAAAAATGATTATGAATACCTAATATTAAAAAAAATTATACATTAACACATAAACCTGGTCCGCGTGGTATGGTACCAAGAATGCAGGCAGCGTTCTCTCGTTGGACTGCCATCAGAGAAAAATAGCAGCCTGCATTCTTGTCACCGCTGATTCCAATTAGTCGAGCAGTTACTGACATTAGTAGAAACACAATCTCATTGTTCGCTATTAGTGAACTGCCCAACTCGGCTGCCCTTCCAGCTTTGTGCTTGACAGTTTCTGTAAGATGAGACGGAGGCGGGGTATGCACAAGTTGCATCCTATACCCCACCACCCCACCCACCCGTCTCCCAAGGAATCAATGTTAAACCGTCCGGTCTTTTGGCATCATCACGGCTCACACCAAGGGGCTCTAAAGGTTAGAATTTTTTTCGATTTTTTTCATGTTTTAAAAGATACCGTCTAACAGCATCAATTCGCCTAGGATCTAGGATTTCGCCTTTTATTTTCTCATGACATTGACCCACTGAGTACAAAATTATACATTAACACAGAAACTGCTATCAATTAGTTTTTTTTCTAATTGCAACATATTTTTATCCTTTTGTGTCTACCTTCACTACAGTTCTGCCTTTTTATCTTTTTCTGACAACAGTGAGGGTAGTTATTTCGTTTATGTGTGTTAATGTAAACCTTTTTCTATTCTTCCAAAATTAAATCCCTGTACAATTGACTTTCTATGTTATGAAAACATACCTCTAGTTGTCAAACCCAACTGCGTACATTTATTTAATATATTCATCAAATAATCAATAGGTAATGATGGCTCAGGCCACTAAAAATAAGGGCTTAGCTACTATAAGCTAAGCTTCATGGCATGAAAAATTATAGCTCATGGAAGTTTGCCATGAAAATGATGCTCTCAAAGATCGTGATGAGGAAGCTTTGGCTCTCATTTGTTTGCTTGAAGAACCGCATGTTTACCCATACTTTCGGGATGCTAATACGGCAAAGAAGGCTTGGGATGCGCTTGCAATATTTTTTAATGATAAGAGGATCAATAGGAGAATTGGGTTTATGGATGCGTTGCTGGATGAAAAGTTGGTAAAACCTGGGTCGATGCATGATTACATTTCTGCCGTGATGAGCCATACTCAGAAGCTTAAGGACATAGACAAAGGCATTGATGGCGACCTAGTTGCAGTTGTTATTTTGAAGGTAATGCTAATGTATGCCGTACGAATAATGAGAAAATGTCAAGTTGTGGTAATGGTAATATTTCGGTAAGTTTGAATGATAACTTTTATAAAATTTAAAATAGTACGCATGTACCTGACTTGCGTTCTAATCTTCTGTCTGTAACAAGATTAGTAGAGAAAGGTTTGTGTGTGATAGTATTTCGCTCAAACGGTTGCGAAATATACGAGAAGTGAAGTTGTCATATTTCATTGACAATCAGCCTATAGCTACAGCTAGTAGAGTATCTGGTATTTATAAATTGGATAATTGTGTTCCAGTGTTAGATGGTGCTTTGGTTGCAGTTCATTCAGGCTTGATAATGAGAGTTATAAGCAACATCGTTTGCATTTTCCTAAGAATGGTGACAGTAGGGCGGCATGTAAGTTAGACTTGGTTCCTTCTGATCTTTGTGGACCAATGTCAGAGGTATCTTATGGGGGGCAAAATACATGCTTATAATAGTTGATGATTGTACTAGAAAGATTTTTATTTTATTTTATTTACTTAAATCAGAGGTCCTTGAAAATTTTAAGCGTTTTATTGCAAAAGTTAAAACTGAAACGGGGTTATCACTAAATACAGAATATGTCAATCGGAATAATACTGAATTTCTTAAAAGAAAAAGTATCAAACATCAGTTAACAGTTCCGTATACTCCCGAGCAAAACGGAGTACCATAGAACTATTAGAACTATTTCTGAACAATGCTGTTGGATTCAGGTTTGTCTATAAAGTTTTGGGCTGAAGCTTGCATACGGCTGCGTACATCAAAAATAGACTGCCTCATAGTGGGAATTATCACAAAATCCAGAATCGCTATGGTCAGGTAAAGAGTTTGATGCTAGTAATTTTAGAATTTTTGTTTCTTTAGCTTATATCCATATTCCAAAAATGTGTCGCCGGAAATGGGATGCTAAAAGTAAAAAATGTAATTTTTTTGGGCTATTGTTCAGAAACAAAAGGATATTGTTTTGCAGCTATCCTTGAGAAGTTTGGTCTTGGCGATTGCAAGGGTGTGTACCTATACACCAATGGAATTTAAATTACAGTCTAAACTCGATAGTGAGATAAGTGAGTTCACTGATTATCCATATCAGTCTCTGATAGGTGCTTTGAATTATTTAGCGACAAATACGCGTCCTGACATTTCTAATGCAGTGAGTATTGGAGAACAATATTTAAATAATAACAGAAAATATATAACAAATGCTATAAAGAAGTTCATTGGAAGTCAGCTAAGCGTGTTCTGCGATATGTTAAATAAACTAAAGACCTGTGTTTAAAATTCACCAAAAGCAACTTTGAAATTAATAGTTTAGTTAGAAAATCTTTTACAGGTCTTTTGTTTTGGCGAAAGTTTAGTTTCTTGGGAATGTAGAAAACAACGATGTGTTGCGCTTTCATCAACAGAAGCCAAAAATGTAGCGTTGTCCAAGGCTTGCAAAGGGGCGATTCATTAGCAAAATTTTATATTTGATTTGCTGGATCAATCTGTTAGTAAGGTCACAATAGACATATATATAACCAAAATGCTATTAACCTTGTTTTAAATCCAGTTTTTTACAGACGAACGAAGCATATAGATGTTAAGGTAAATTTTGTTAGAGGTTGTGTACAAGATAAGTCCACTGATGTTCGTTATATGGGTACAGAGGATATGCCTGCTGATGTACTGACAAAGCCACTGAGTCGAGTTAAACATGAGAGGTGTGTGGCAAAGTTTGGTATGGTAGATTTAATTTGAGGGGAAGTGTTTATGTAAACCTTTTTCTATTCTGTCATTCTTTCAAATTTAAATCTCTGTACAAATTACTTCCTATGTTATGAAATATACTCCTAGTTGTCAAACTAAACTGCGTACATTTCTTTTATATATTCATCAATAATTAATAGTGTGCAAATCTTTAATTGCTGAGCATTTTGGTTTTATAAGTAAAATTACAATGTATAGTTGAATCAGATCAGAATTTTACTAGCTTTCACGTGATAGAGTTATTTTTTCAATATGTTGATTATTGTAGCTACAGTTATTTAAAATTAATTAGTAGTTATAGTGGAAATCCATGAATCGTTGCCTGAATTCGCCTAGTCTTACGGTTGTCAGTGTTTCCACTGATCTTATTTTGTATTGTGTATAGACAATATAGAATATTGTTTTTTTAACTATTAAAATAATTTAATAACAAATTAAAATGTCGTTTGACACTAATAAATTATCAAATAAAAACGCTTTATAAGTACAATTCTTTATACAATCTGATTGAGTATTTAACTTTTCTATGAAACAGCTGTTTTTTTTTGTTTTTGACAGATTGCTCAGTAACGAGTTATTGGTATAAAATTTGTAGGTATCTAACACTATTATATAACCTTTTTCTAAGGGGGTAAATTACCAACTTTAATTGCCAACTCAACTTTTTATGTAAAGTCTCATAGTAAAAGGGATTCGTACACATGAGTAGGGGGTAGAGTAACCTATTCATAAAATAGTTATCTAATTTTGTAGGACTATGTATTATTTCATTCTAACATTGATATTTAAAGGCTGATTAGTTATCGTAATAACATTATCTTATTCTTTATTAATCATATCTTAGAACAGTTATATATGATTTTTGCTTACGTCACGTAAATATTTGCATAGGTAAAAGAAAATATAAGAACACTAAAAAGCTAGTTTTGTTATTTATTATTAAGTGTTTTATAAATAAACTTAAAACTTCTAGAAAATAAAATATTTACTTGATTTTCAGTTGTTTTAATGTTTGTAACAGCCCTGATACTAAGTTGTCAAACTTCCCGCTAACTTTACATACATTAGCGGGAAGTTTAGGTCGATGCATTATTTCGCCTAGCCATGATATTCTCGAAACTAAACCTTATAATGTTTTGAATAAGACTTAGTATCAAATGATTTAAATAAATGTGAGGTGTATGAGCCATAGCAAACTGGGAACAACAATGGCGCAAAAAGCATAGATAGGCCTATTCAATTTGATGATCATTTTTATATAGAAAAACTGACAATTTGTGTATTTACAGCGATAAAATTCATAAAACCAAACAGTTTGTCAGTATGCGTTTATTTTACATTATGTAGTTTCTGTGATAATATAAAAATAATGAAAAAACCTAGGCGAAGTTATGGTGTTTGACGGTACTGTAGAGGTTACGACCTCTTGTTAAGTGTAAAGGAAGTAAATATGCTAGCGAACGCAAATACGCTGCAAATACTTCGTAGTGTTTTTATGAAAATATAATAGATGGTGTCAGTGTGTTTTTAAATAATAACAATCAGGAATTTCGAGTTTATCATTATTTTTATATTGATTGACATTCTAGTGAAAAATATAGATCGGACAAGTCTATATGAATTTGGAGGGTCGATTCCTGTCTCTATCAGGGAGCCCTGGAATATTTAGCATGGTTTAATATTGCCAATAGACTTAGGTTAAGATACTCCTGTATCCAATATATAATACGCATGGCCACCATTGCGACTAAATGTACAAGTTACCAATTTTAATGGAAAGACGACCCGAGATCTATGATGGAAGGATGACCTAATGATCGAAGAACTACATCAGCTAAGTTATTTTTGTATACTAATTCTCCTAGGTAGAAGTTGTGCCTAAATGATGTTTATTCTTGTGGCGGTAGAAAAGACCATTGATTAAATAGAAAAGATCTCCCAATACCGTGTTATCATTAGCAGAGATTCCCGATACCTATTAAGTAAAAAGGTAGAAGCAGCTTCTTTACGCCCCCGCACGCTGCAGTACTTAATTATTTACCCTTATTTGTGTTGTAGGCAAGACTATATACTTCTAGCATTTAAAAGGAAATATCACACCCGAGCGAATATACACATAGGTATGGAAATACAATTGCTGTCGCGCTAAGTTCATGGCTAAGATACCGATGTGCAATAGGGACAACTGCGCCTCTTGAATACCTGGTCACAGTCATCAAAATCGATGTTTTGTATTCCCCTCTTTTATCCTTAAAATCTCAACCGAATTGTATAGAAATTACTTATCCTGGAAGTCAACAAATTATTCTATGTCTGTTTTTCGTAAAATAAGTTTACGTATTGTACAGAGCATGTTTGATAATGTCATAAAAATAGTGAATTTTTGGGACTTTTGCAGGGAGGGACTGGGGAGTTATTAATAAGAACGCCATTTAAAAAAAAGCAAAACTGCAGTCATAGGTAGTGACTATGTAGGTATGTCTGTCATATATAAACAAATATAGATCTAATGCTGCGGGCCAAGGAGGAAACGGGGGAATACGTTTATATGGACAAAACCAACCTGATATTATTGATATATTATTATGGTGAGTACCTTATTCCTAGTAAGTAAGTTCGCAGAGGGGCAAACATGTAAACAACAAAGTTATCCTAAAAGGGTTTTTTTTTTCTTTTGAGGTACGGAACCCATAACCGCAATGAAATATGCTCAGTGAGGAAATTAAACTAAGCGCCCATTATACATTTAACTTTTTGTTTTTGTGCCTTGTGTGCGTTTTTCGTTAATTTGTGGTCACTTAATACGAATATACTAATGAGATTTTAAAATAAGATTAAGAGATATCACAAGTATAAAACACTGTGACATTCATAAAAGTTTAAGCGAACATAAACTATAGTCCAGTCACTGAATCAGAAACAATAACGGGGGGGGGGGGGGGGGCGATGGTCTCACAACTTGTTATTCTTTTTTTTTATACCAGTAAGATGGCAAACAAGCTTAAAGTCCGCCTAATGCTAAACGATCACAGTAGCCAATGGATGGTTGCAGCTCAGGGGCATAACTCGCTTTAGTTGCTGAACCTTTAATAAGCTAACCACTTCTTACTTGAAAAACTTCATGTTGTAGTCCCTAGAGAAACCTTGGACAAAATGGCTCATTGCACAACTTTAGGATCAAACGATGACGAGCAGTACGGTAGTAGAAAGTAGCCGTGGGCAATACCTCAGAACACATTCCATTACACAAGCGGTAGAGCACACACAGGGAGGCAAGGTTTCTACTCAGACTTAAGAGTTCAATACGGCTTGTGAGCTCAGGATCGTAGACGATTCTTTTAGCTCTTCGTTAAAGTAAAAAGTCAAGTCAAATGGACCAAGCTAGTATTCGGTACTCCATGTGGAGCCGGACTTGCGACTTGTAAAGCAACAGCCTAATGCCGCGGGGTAAAGTAATGCTGAGCTTCGCTCTGTTGGGGTTGAGCACGCCAAGCTGCTCCAAATAATCTCTGAACTGAAAGTCCGCGTTAATTAAGATGTCAACACCAAGGATCCCAATGCTCTTGGATATAGTAAGGAGTGTTTTCAAGAATTGTGGGACCTCAGAGAATTGAGTTTGGGTCAAAGGACGATTAGGATATGTATTCATTCAACCACTGGTGAAAATATCTTTTTTGTGAGATTAAAATCGTAACATTATTCATACTATATTACATGTTAAAAGATTTCTAATCAATGAAAAAGAAAAAAAACTCAAAAAGATAAACTTACCACTTGAATTTTCTACAAGTCGATTGGCTTCCATGTTAGGGTTACTTCAAATAAAAAATCATTTACTTAAATAAATAAATATGACCAAATTAAGGTGTACGTTTAGTTAAGGAAATTAACTTACTATTTGTTTTGTCTTATCCACAATCGATAAAAATATCAGCGTTTATTGATAGCAGAATTGTGTCATTCTTCGATACAAACGAGATATTTTTTAACATATTTACACAATTTTATCACCGAATGTTTCTTATTCTTAAATATTTATTTATTTTTAAAACGTTATTTTTTTATGGTCATATTAAAATCTGATACTTATACTTATGAGGCAGTAATGTATAAATTTTTTAGTGGCAATTAAATTTATTGATGCTTTATTAATTTAATTCTATGTAATTGTGGTTATTAATAATTATTAGGTTAAGTTAAGCTAAGTTAAGTTGTCATTGTTTCACTGAATTCGATTAAATACATTGCTGTTTTTGTATGTCAAAACGTTTGTAATTAAAGAAGATTTAAGAGACTATAGAAGCAATTTGCAATCTAATTTATATCGCAACCACAAGATTTTTCATAAGTCATATACTTATGAAGCAGTATTGATTAACTCTTTTGGCGCCAATTAAATTTATTGAGCACTATTTAAAATAGGTTTGTCATTGTTACAGGAGGGTAACTCAATTCGATAAAATACATTGCTGATTTTGCATTTTAAAACGTTTAAAAAGATATGCTACTATAGGAGCATTTTGCAATAAAATTCATATCGCAACCACATTTATTTAGTTTACCGTTATGCTCCTGAGATCTGAGGTATTAAAAAAGAGTTAATTCTATAACGTACAATATATATGAAGTCTATGATAAGAATCGAGCAGTCCGACGAAGATAAGTGCCTGATAGGTCGATTTGTAACTAAACGAACAAACACGCAACGCAATAACTATTTATTGTTAGTATTTAGGGCACCTTTACCAGGGATCACCTTTATCTTTGCGATAATAAAATTTGTAAGGCGGAATAATATCAAGGTTATACCGGTGTACGTTCGCTAGTGTCATATAAGTTTACACTATTTTAATATGGCGACTGTAATTTTGATTTTTGACCACCGAGTTAGAGAAGGTTATTTGTCGCACTGTAATGCTGGTGTGATAACGACACATAGGTAATTTTCGGTACCAGCGTGAAAAACAAGAAAATTATTAGCGCATGTAAGACATTTACTTAGTTTGTAATAATGACTATGCTAAGCAATGTAGGTCATTGTTGCTAAATATACCTCCATCACGGCAAATAAGGAAAAAACAGACTAAGTGCGAGTTGGACTCGCGCACCGAGTTTTCCGTCCCTACCACCATTTACGTAATTCATAGACAAAAACAAAAAAAAATGTGCCATAAGCCCGACGTTGCTTTATAAATATAGTTTCCAACAAACAAATGTGTTACTGTTTCTCTTAATGTTAAGCTAGATGGCGCTGTACCGGTAAGTTAAAATAATAATTGCTTGGGCCCGTCTCACACTTGGCCGATTTTTAATATTTGTTGTTTTCACACTATTTTTCACCGCAAGTTTGAAGTTTGTACGATAGAGCAAAAACAACGAAAATGAGTTTCTTGTATGGAGACCCCCTTAAATTTTAACTTTTTTACCTTTCTCATATTTGTTAGATTATACCCCATTATACATATTCTGTGAAAAATTCAGGCTTCGGTCGGACAAACAAACAGACAGACAGCGTAGTCTTATTAATTGGGCTCCGTTGGCACCCTCTGGGGACGAAACCCTAAAAAAAACGACGAGCTCAAAGAATCTTCGAAGATCCCAAAAGAGTAGAGAGTTTGCCTCCCTGTGTGTGTTCTAAGAAACTGACCAGCAGGGAATTCATCTTCACCCCTTATAACCTAAATAGCAAAAACAGAACTACCAACTTTTTATTATGTCTATCCGTGTATTCGTCCGTATGTCCCTTACCATTTCAACATTTTACCTATGTATAAGATTTAAAAATCTGAAAAAAAAGCACTTAGGTACTATCGATTGATATGCACACGTTGATGCTCGATTTTCGTTGGGTAATTAGTTTAGAGAAATTAAGGTATTTTAGACCGAGTTGTGACGTGTGATGAACAGTGAACGCAATTACTGAACCCGGGTCAAACGCCTGAACAATGATTTCAAACGAAGTTCGCCCGTAAAAGGTTTATGATAACTGTTTGGTGTTTTGACTTATGGTGAGATTTACTAAAACTTACTCAGCAGATATCTACGAAGAAGAACCTCGAACAATGATTCGACTCGTCAATTGATCTTTACCTCCACGCCATGATTGATAACTCAAGACCTACCATACCGCAGCTTAGATAATTTTCTGCATTATTCGTAAAATAGGGACGTACCTCATCATTATCATCATCATATCAACCGATATTGGTCCACTGCTGGAAATAATGGCACAGCATTTCTGTCGGTCCTCTGCTTTCCGCATCCAGCCGCAGTGGCGACCCTTTTAAGGTCGTCGGTCTGGCTGGCGGGCGTCCGATGCTTCGCGTTTACCTACTTATCAAATAATTATTACTTACCTATACCTTATACCCTGTACTAGTATTAGGCCTACAATGTCTAACTAAAGCTCTGTCTTATGAACTGAATATGTGTAACTATATAGTCTGTCATTACACATCAGAAATTTAATTAAAATTTTGAACCTAGAAGAATATTAATATTTTATTTAATTATTTTTTTTAAATAAAAAGTATACTGTCAATATTTTTAATACAGCTAACTATTTTTGAAGTGAAAACTTCTTTTGTGCACTTTTTTTAGTATGGGTTAAACTTGCGTTTGGTCACGTGTCCTGATCGAAGATTAATAGAAAATTCGTAATACGGAACTCGCGTCAGATTTATATACAAAAGGTTAGTTTTTGTGATCGTCAAACGGAAACCATAATGCCACGTCATAAAAATTCGCAAGACGGAAACCATAATGCCACGCCTATTATAATTTTGAAGTGAAAACGTCCTTAGCGGCGTTGTGCACTGTTTTTGTGGTGGGTAAAAATGTTATAAAACTCTATAGGACGAATAAAAAGTAAGAGGAAATTGGGTTGAAGAAAATATGAAAGTGCGGATTACACATGTTAAAATGTTATACCCAGGTTGTATGTTTTTAAAGTGAAAACTTCAAAAATGGACAATTCATAGAAAATTCGTAAGACGGAATTCGCGTCAGAATTATTTACATTAGGATAGTTTAGAGTGATAAAAGTAACTGTAGAGCATAGCTTACGTTACACTGGATAGAAGGTATATCTATGTATTGACGTGTCAATAGGTGATTTTATAGGAAAATAAATAAACAATCTTTATTTATTATGTTAAGTTGTGTCAAAGAAAATAGTCGAAAGTTAGAGGAGTTAGAGACGTGTGATAGGATAGAGAGCCAGTTCCATAGTAGTAGTGGCATAGTAATATATTAAGTTTAATATATCTTAATACATTATTGAGAAATATAGGTAGGATATTGTTCAAAAATATACAATGGGTCGGGTCAAGATATGTCTTGTAACATATTTGAATGTTAAGCACGAATCGCGTGTAAGGGTTTTCACTTCTGCCAGCACTCCTGGAGTGCAACCCGTTTTTTTTATCACACTAAGTCTTTTAAACAGTGTCATTACGTACAAGCAAAGCGGGTGCTACGACCTTAATTGCTCCCACGGGCTTTTTTCTTTGTATTTTTTATTTTCTCAAAGCAAAGTGCTCCTTCATAGAACCCACAGGCGGTAATGACGCGCCTATTCACAATATGAACTACGCGCGCACTACAAGCACGGCATTAAAATTATTATTTATTTATTTTTTATCAATATATTTCTATTTATTTACTCGCAAATGTGATGAAAAATTGTGTGTAACACGGGCGGCACGAAAATTATAAACTCGCGTCATCAAGCCTTCGGCCTTAGACTTCTGAAAAGCCTTTCGTGTCTCCTTACCCCCCTAATACACAATAAACTATTAAAACTATGCACGTTAGTACATATGCAACTGCAAATTAATGTAGGTACCTTTACAACTTCAAATTAATAATATGTATCTAATGATCTTTACTGCCTTGTATAAAGGAAAAGATATTATTTCACGCAAAGTAAGAAATAATAAGAGTAAAAATAACTAAACACTCACCGTTATTGAACACAACTGAAACATTATTCTCACTGTACAGCATTATTTTAAACCACTGTTATTTTGAGTGAGACAGTAAGACTGTTAAAATATGGGCAAAGTTGTTTATTCAGTTCACGTCTATGTCAAAGAATATTGATTCAAAACAAAAGAAACTAAACAACAATAAAAAAACTTTAGAAAGGAGTTAAAATATATGTATATATATATATTTTGTGTCTTCTGAATAATCTTTACAAAATAAATGTTCGTAAACAAGCCATGGAGGCGTAAAAAATTTATCTAATTAGAGTTTAGAAACTTGGTTTCTTCAGAATTTTACAACATAATTATAAAATAGACAGCAATTAGTAAAAAAATAAAGTCCTGATTTTTTTACAATAAAAAGCTGATATACTTAAATATCAATCTCGCTAGCTGATGAACTGCACAAGTAGAACGGTTCTACATAAACGTTTAAATGAAAAAGCATGTCTACGTTGGTCAATAGTCTTTGCCAGCAAATACTCGTATTCTTGTTGACAATTGCGTATTAAAATTGAAAGTAGATTTTGTAGATTTTAGGTTTTACTTCTGAAGTTGTGAGTCAAGTGAAGATATAAGAAAAAGGCAGAGATAAGATATTTCGAATATATATGTATATATTTAATATATATATATATATATACAATGTGGCAAACAAGCTTACGGTCCGCATGATTGTAAGCGGTCACCGTAGCCTATGGACGCCTGCAACACCAGGGTTATCACTTACGCGTTGCCGACCCTTCAAAATAACTTCTTTTTTTAAGAACCCTATTCTGTAGTCCTTAGCAGGAAGCTCATTCTATAACTCAAGCGGTCGCGAGACGAAGTTTCTCTGAAACGGAACTGTACGCGACAATTTCGGTTCTAAAGTTTCAGAATGAATTCCCTGCCGATGGCGAGCGGTGCGATGGTAGAAAGTAGCCGTGGGCATCATTTCGAACAATTCCTCAGAACACATACCATTGTACAAGCGATAGAACACACACAGGGCGGCAAAGTCTCTCCTCAGACTTAAGGGCTCGATACGGCAAGTGAATCGGCAATTCTCACAACACGCCATTGAACCAAGTCAAAAGGGCCAAGCTGGTATCCGGGTGCACCCGCCCAGAGATGGCAGCAGAACTCCATATGGGGCTGAACTTGCGACTTGTAAAGCAGAACCTTTGCCCCGACGTAAAGCACTGCTTTGCTCTGTTGAGTACAAATAGTTTTTGGACGCCAGCTTCGCCTTGTCTTGCAAATGATCTTGGTACTGCACATCCCCGGAGATGTCAACACCAAGGATCCCAATGCTCTTGGAGATGGAGAGGGGAGTGTTCTGGAATTGTGAGCACACAGTGACTGGGGCTTTCTTAACAGTGAACGCGCAGACTTATGTCTTTGTAGGGTTGAATCAGATCGGACCAAATTTTTGCGTTCCCCAGTTAGAGACCTTCGACGGAGTGGTCTCGATTTGAGACACAAGTTCTCCACGCTTTTCCTCCACAACAGAACTAGGGATGTTAGCACGGCCCGTGTAATAAGCGTCTCCAGTACTGTCATCTGCATAGCAATGTATGTTGTTGATGTACAACATGTCATTGATATGGAGTAGTAACAGCGTAGGGACAAGCACAGAGCCTTGCTTAGGTGGAGGATTAATGTCCATGCTATCAGAGCAACTATCGTCACTTAGGCTCTTATGCGTCTGCCGGACAAAAGTCTATTTTTGGCACCGGATACGCGAATGTGTAGCCTTTTATGAAGACGGAAATTGTCTAGTGTGGTAGGAAAGCGCGAAGAGGCGCGTGAGTGCAGGAAATAACTCAGGAGCACACTGCTTAAGCACCACTGCTGGTATACCGTCTGGCCCACTCAACTTATGAACGTCTAGAGATAGCAACGCCCACCGGACCTCTCGCTGTGTTATGGAGATTTTCGGCATGGTCTTAACGCACCACGGTATAGTAGGTGATACAGCGCCTTGGTCGTTCATAATCAAGTTTGAGGCAAAGAAACTGCCCACTAGATCAGCTTTCTCTTTAGCACTAGGGGCCAAATCACCATCGGTCTTTCGCAGTGGTGGTAACGACGACTCGCAAAAGTTCCCTTCGGCAGCTTTAGCAAACGATTAGAAAGCACAACTCCCAGAGGCATAGCTCGCAAGACGCCCACCTATTTTGCCAATGAATTGGATTTTGGCTCTGGCACTTACTTCCTTACTGAATGGTGAATGCATTATAATAATCATATAAAGTAGATATTATTATGATATCGACTTCTTAAAGGCACGTTATGGTTCCCAAAGTTAGCAAAGCTTGTGCGATAGATACCATAGAATGAATACATATAAATACATAATATATCATATATATTTTTTTTAAAATACATAAATATCTTTTATATGATACTTCTGGTGTTGCAAGCGTCCATAGGCCACGGTGACCGGAACGCTTTCCATCAGGCGGCCCGTTTGCTTGTTTGCCACCTTAGTGGTATAAAAAAAAAAAAAAAGCATACATAAATACACCCTGACTCAAGAGAAACACAAAAGTTTGTCCAGTGCGGGAATCGAATCAACACCCTCTGCACAGTGGCTGGTCACACAAGCTATTTTTAGAAGGTTTTATATAGTTTCTAAATAATATCTGTGAATTGTAGTTGGCATTTTTGCTAAAAGTGGTAGATTTTAACAGAAATGCCAACTAAAACTCACTGAATTTATTTAGAAACTATATAATCCCTTCTTAAAATAGCTTATGACTAGCTTTAATTTTGGCGACATTTGGATTTAAGAAATTCGTTTTCTACGAAGAGAAAATTGAGGATATCTAATGGGGGCGCTAGTTAGCTGCTATATGCTCCTAAGGCGCAGTGACTGACTACCTAAATAGCGCCGCCCAAATATATTCTTTATTATCCTCTTCGAACAAAACACATTTCAATAATGTTATTATGCATAACTATTTATTAGCTATTTTTAGATCGTTATGTTTTGTTTTTGGAAAACACCTGTGAGTTGTAGATAGCGTTTCTGCTAAAAACGGTCACTTTTACTGGGTACTCACAGGTATATTTGAGAAACGATGCATGAAGTCATTAAAATAGCTTTTATCACAGTATCACTGGTTCTAAAGAAATGGTTTGTAACATTTTTAAAATGTGTTTTGTAGAAACGTACAAAGAGTTAATATCTTTTAGCGGCGCTAGTAAGGTAGTCACCGTGCCTTCATTAGGTTCTGCTCAAACAAGTACCTAGCGCCCGAAACGTTTTTGATCTTTTGATTATAATCTTATCTTTCAATTATGACGCTCCCTTTTTCCAGGATTTCTGTAAGCTTATTTGATTTACTGAAATTATCTACTGATGTTGTTAAGATAACAACATGTTACTTATTTTATCAGCGATTCACACAAGCCATGAAACCTAAATAAATGTGTTTTGAGTAAGTGGTATATACCTACGCTTTCCCTGTGGACTAATTTCGCTGTCGAGGTTTTAAATAGTTTTTAATAGTTTATAAAGGCTCGGCAACTCGTAAGTAATGCCTCTAGCTAGCTTAGGGTTACCACTTATATGGAGACGTCGACCGGGACATTTAAAGAAAAATAGTGAAGGTAGAGATTAAAAAAGAACTTTTATAACCTAAATAGGTAACCTTAGTACATAAACAACTAATGGGCATGCTAAAATTTAAAAAAGTTAAATTATTACTAAATCAGAATTAATTAAGCTTATGAGTATCTTTTATTTTTTTTATTATCAAGGATCTTTCTTCGACTTTCTAGACTAATGAGCTTATTGTGTTTTAAGCGCGAGTTGTAAGAGAGTAAACTTTCATCATGCAACACTGGTATATCAAATGCCAGAGAAACCGTTTTTGGATCTATTCTTGACGTTTTTTATGAATTTCATAGTAAGGAGTCCAAATTGCGCTGCAGTATTCTTTAGCTACTTTGTCAACCTGCATGTGAAAGCGAAGATTATTGTCAATATATACATTAAGATCACGCATAAGAAGTTTATAAGAGTCAGGTAACTCCTTTTTACAGCTTTCACTGCTACGGGAATCTGATAGCTGTAGAAGTAACCTATATAGTGGCTATAGCTACCGCTAATATACAATAACTAGCCATAGTAGTTAATAGTTATTTTTCACATACATCTTAAAGCATTTGTTAACCCTTCTAAACCTTAATTGCGGACATACATGCGACCACCTTTATTTCTACCTTTTTTTTTAGTCACTAGACGCTTATTTAATTGACATTCTGGTCTGCATGTATTGGCTATCGTTGTCACTATTACCTATACCTTATTCGTCGTGTGTAATTTACAGAATGTGATTAAAGACATCGATAAGGTAGGGTACTTTAAGGGTACCTACCAGTGCAGTATCATATTATAGTTAACTTTTGCCAGTGACTTTGCCCGCCCTAAATTTCGTTATCGGCCTAGGTTCTTACGGCAAATCCTCAATTATAGAAAAAAAAAACAAACAATCAAATCAAATCAAAATTTTTCCTCTTTAATGGCATAATAGATTCGTGTCTGTGAAACCATGGAAATACACATACAAAATTTCAACCCAATCGGTCACGCTGTTTAATAGTTGACATACCGACAGCAGCGCCACCTACCGGGTCCAGTTATATTTTTAAATCATCCAGGAAACCATCGAAATACCCGTATAAAAAATTTAAACCCAATCGGTTTTGATCTGAGAGGAGATATACAGTATAAATATAATTAATATTTCCTTCTTAAGAAATACAAAGCAGAAAAAAAATGTTTAACTATGAGATGTTCTGTTATTACCGGACTAAAGTAAAAAAACAAATAGATACTGCATATTTTCTATATTGATGACAAACTAAACAGAAGTTACTTAAAGACCCGACACATTTCTTTGATGCAGTTTTTGACATTTTATCAAAGAAAAACTTAAAAAACGCACAACTTGTAATGATTGGTATATAACGATAAAACTGTTACAGGTCCCGAGGCAGCAAATTACTTTCAAAAAATGCAAGTTGACGTAGCCTATTTTGACTTTCAGATGGCATTCGACCGTGTAGATAACGACATACTACTTCAAAAGCTTTCAGCGATAGGGTTTATCCCGAAAGTGTTAAAACTATTTGCAGACTACTTTCGCAATACATTCTAATATGTTTTGCTTCCAAGTGTAGTTTCTGACCCGTATATCACTCACTCAGGAGTAACCCAAGGCAGTATCCTTGGTCCGACTCAATTTTTAATAATGGTTAATGACCTCCGCGAAGGTGTCAATTCTGCTGAGTGCCTGATGTTTGCTGACGACCTAAAACTTGTCTTCAGAATAAAAAACCCGTCTGAGTGCGAATCTCTCCACCGAGACATTGATGCTGTAACTCAATGGCGTAAATCAAATTACTTGGAATTTTAACTTCTCCAAGGTTATCGAATTTGCCCGTTCGCGTTCACCTTACCGCCACCTCTACTCAATCGGCGACGAAACTCTCACTCGAGTTTCGCAGATCCAGGACCTAGGATTATTAGTGGATGCTGACATTTAATTACTATATTATATATATTTGCCTCCGAAAAACGAAATTACTGGGATTTGATTAGAGGCAAAGTACTCAGTTTAGTGACGCGTGTGTGCTTCTTATACTATATTATGCACATGTAAGAAGCATACTCGAATATAACTCTATGGTTTGGGACCCTCACGAGGTGACGTATAGCATTATGATAGAGTGCGTCCAAAGAAAATTCGTGCGCTTTTTATATAAAAAAATATATGGGTACTATCCTTATTTGTATCCATCTCTTTTTGTAATGGATATGATGGGCAGATACATTTGCTGATCCACTATTAAGGGCTACTTAAGGCCCCTCTTTCAGCCCACTAGCGCCGCCATTAGATATCCTCAATATATCTCTTCGTAGAAAACGAATTTCTAAAATCCAAATGTCGCAAATATAAAGCTATTTTTAGAAGGTTTTATATTGTTTCTAAATAATATCTGTGAGTTGTAGTTGGCATTTCTGCTAAAAGTGGCCGTTTTTATAGAGAAAATTTAGGATATCTAATGGCGGCGCTAGTTAGCTGCTATATGCGCCGTAACAGCGAGGTACTATGTCCCGAGACCCTGGCGCTATGCTCGTTGGCGACGCCCGATCGCCGCGCCGTACTGCGCTCCCGACATTTGTTCGCGCCCGCACCTTCTCGTACTCAATCTGCGGCTCACGCACCCAGCTACAGAGCCCTCACCTTGATCAATGCCTTGCTTGATTTCTCAAGGACCGAATGTCGATATATTTAATAGAAGGTTAATGAATTAGATCGATGTATAGTGGAACGGTACGCGACATGGGAGTAATTTAAGAAATATATTTAAACTAATGAAATACCCAAAATTTTAGAATCCAATTATTTCTATCCATTTTTCTTAACAATTGCTATGATTTTAATTTAATGTAAATATTGACATGCCTGTTATTTATTAAATATTATTTTTTTCTCTTCTAATAATTTTATTTGTTATTGTATTTAATAATTTTAACACATACTGCGTTATGGTTCACGCTGTAAGCACTTTGAGAAATAAATGTAAATAATTAAATAAATGAACCTCATTTAAGGTTAACATCGTCGATTTCAGGGTAACGCCCATAACGCATAATAATATGATACTGTAATAGTAGGATAAGTTCTCATTTTGGTGCCATATCCTTGCTGGCGTATCTTAAGGTGGCGTCTTGTCTCCACTTATTTTTGATATTTTCATTAAGAGCTAATTTCTGTAATTCTAACGTTGTGTATGTTAATGCACTCTAAATCATTAGATAATATCATATACATTACTACGAGATATATATATATTATATACTTCTTAAGTTATTTATACCGTAAGGACGCCTTGAAATTTTTTATTTTTCATATGGAATTTAACGTTCTTACCATTTTGTAGTAAATTTTTTTGACTTTTTGCTACAACTTATAGTCAATGCACTAGATACGTGCAATTCTAATTATTTAACCAACTTTCATTACAAGCAAATGCAAAACACGCTTTAAAAATTTGCACAAGTGTTGAAACCATGGTCACTTCCAGATTTTTTATTGCATTAAATACAATAAATGAAAAGCACTCACTGAGGTAATGCACTAGACAAAAGTAAGTTTTATAACATATATTTTTCTTAATCCTTTAGATGCTATAGTTTAGCCGCAAAATTTCACAAAAACGGCGTATTTTTGCGATCTAACCTGTACCGCAGCCTTAAATATTTCACACAGGATCTCTTTTCTTTAGCTCGTATGCAGACGATTTTCAAACCTATACTCATGCCTCACTCAATGACCTCAATAAGGCTATTGATACTGTTAACACAGATTAAAAAAAACTAAACCCTAATAAGACCCAAGTAATTATAATTGGAAGCTTATATCTAAAATAGTTTTTAACCAGCTGCCTCCTGTTAGGGTGACCAGTAACGACATTCCTATCAATAAAAGTGTTAATAAATTAGGGATAATTATTTATTGTACCTTTACTTAGGCAGCACACGCCGACGTACGACGCTTACGTAATTTTCTCTCTATCTCTACCAAAACTGCACTTGCGCAGTCCTTCATAATATTCTCGATTATGCTGACGCCTGCTATTTTCTGCCTGCTATTATATCTGACGACCAACTAAATAAACTTGAGCGTATTCAAAACTTGTGTATGTGTTTCATATTTGGACTCCGTAAATATGATCATTTATCCAATTTTTGACAACAGCTTTTTGAAAACTTCTACTTATCTATGGTTAGAACACTTTCATAAGGAAAAAGGAGTTTTTTTCAAATTCAAACAATTGTAAGAAAATCGGCCAAGTGCGAGTCGGACTCGCTCATGTAGAGTTCCGCACCATTATAAAAACGGCAAAAAAATCACGTTTCTCGTATCGGAGAAACACAAATTCCTCGAATCATACTGTCGTAAGAGTAGCGGTACGCACCCAGTACCTCTTCAGCAATCAATCCGCCAGCGAGTCGCGATATGGTAGCTACAGTACCTTGTTAAACTTACACAATAAAACAAGATGTAAGTTCATAAAAAGCGGATTTCCATATTCTTGAAGCTCCACTGCTAAAATAAATAGGCATATATTTGACATGAAGGTACATAACTTGAATCATCGTCAGAGCGATGTTATTTTATATTTTGACATAAATAAATTTATTTATAATTTTAGTTTGGCACCGGCTGGTATGTTCATGCCTATGAAATGTAAGCGAGAAATGGATACGTTGCTAGCTTCTAATATACATGATTTAGATATAAGTAGTATTAAGGAGTCTATTGACCTCTCCGGCGGTAGTGCTATGTCTTATACTGCTGATGTTATTAGCTGCACCCATTCAGTTCCTATTTTAAATCATAATTTAAACTGAAATCCTTTGACAACAGACAATGCCTGTTCTTATTTTTAATATTGTTCAACAAAATAAACAAGGTATGCCTAAAAAATATTTGTCATTATAAAAAGTCAGTTATTGTTTGTGGTGACTTTTATGTTCATCTTTTAGAGTGTTCCAAACAAGAGATAGATTTAACTTATTTACAAGATTTGACTAAAATTATTTGTTTCTGGAACCAACTAGAAGTACATCGACTTCGGCTATATGTTGAAGTAAAGGATAAATCTATTATTATTAACAATTTGCCATCCGATCACTATGGTAAAATCGAAGACCTGTGACCACTGCTCGATTAGACAATTTTAAAGCAAATATTGAAAAGAAAATTACATTTTTACATTTCATGTATGATAGTGCTAATAATTTTTTGATTTCTTAAGTAATGAGTTCGAGCAAGTATTTAAAGTAAAAACTTTTAGGCAAAATAATAAAATTAAATTCAAGGACTTGGCTACTGTAGGAATTCACCAAAGTCGCTAGTTGATGTATGAATTTTATGAACTGAAAAAATATAACCACAGTCCCACGTTCATCGACTACGTCAAAATGTATTCAAAAATGTTTAAGTGTGCAGGGGGTCAAAATCAATACATTTAAGTAATAAAATTAAAAATTCTGATAGTAAAATAAAGGCCACATGGCATGTAATAAATAGTGAAACAGGAAAAATTAAACCGCGTGACAATCATTATTCACTTACTGTTAATTCAAAAATAATTGATTCAGATCTTGATGTCGCTAACTCTTTTGAGAAATATTTTACTGAAATGCCTAAAATTACAACTAATGCATTAAATTCCTCTCCATTAGAATCAGAGTTACTTTTAAAATGTAATGTAAATAAATGCAAGGCTATATTTAAATTTGAGCATGTTACCTCTGAAGACATCATAAAGACATTTAAATTACTAACTCAGAAAAAAACTAGTGACCTATGGGGTATATCAATTAAAGTGCTTAGCGGAATTATTGATATTATAGCACCAATCTTAGCCGTAATGTTTAATAAGTTTAAGTTAAATTTAACTTAAGTTTATTTAAGATAATAAGTTTATTATCTAAAATAATGGGATATTCCCAGACCTAACGAAATATAGTCAAATAATACCACTTTTTAAAAGTGGAAGAAAAGATTATCATAATAATTTTAGACCTATCTCTATACCAACTGCCTGTCTTAACCAAATTTTTTGCAAAACTTATGTACAATCAGATACCTAAACATTTTAACTTAAATGGATTACTTCATCCTCAATAGTTTGGTATTATAAAAGGGCGTTCCATATCTGACGCAAGTGTTGCCCTTATACAACATATGTTTGATGCTGGGTAACAGTCACAAAATGTCATTAGTATCTTCTGTAATCTATCAAAGGTATTCGACTGCGTGCAACATGAAACTCTTATACAAAAAACTTAGTCATTATGGTATTGCAGATTTGGCTCTTGAGCGTATCCGCTCATATTTGAGTAGTAGAATGCAGAAGGTTCAAATTAATAAATTAAAATCCAATGGCTCAGAGGTTAAATTAGGAGTTGGTCAAGCTTCTATTTTAGGTCTTTTTCTATTTTCAATTTACATAATTGCTATATAACTTGCTATATAATAGACTAAACAGTGTTTCTAGATCTTGCAGGGAAACTGAGTTGAAAATGTTGACACTGCTCGCTTGGTCTACTTTTGCTATTTCCATTCCGTCATGTCTTATGGCATTTTTCTTTGGGGTAAGGCAGCTGGTATTGATACAGTCTTTATTTTGCAAAAGAGAGCAGTACGGTCAATCTATAAATGAGGTCCTCGAATTTCTCTTAGGGAACTATTTAGGGAAATTGATATTTTAACTGTTCCTTGCCAAAATATCTTCGCTTGTATAATGTATGTACGCAAAACTTTCACTTATGTGATAATTATTAATGTGTTAATACAAGGAATAAGGATAAATTGGTAGATTCCAAATGTCGTCTTCAGAAGGTACGTAGCCCTTTCGCAATACAAAGTACATTTTTCTACAATAAAGTTTCAGAACATGTGGTTAATTTACTCTCATATGAATTTAAAATGTATGTCAATAATAGTTTAATAAAAAAAACCTATTTACAAAGTTGATGAATTCATAAATGATAAAAATGCTTGAAAAAATTGGGACTTCATTGATTTGTATTTGTATTGGAGCATTTTTGATTTTTTTTTAATTAAAACATTGATGTTATGTTATTTTAATATGAAGTTAAAAAATATATAAGAGATTAACTGCTGAGTTTTTATATATATATATAATAATTATATTTGTAATATAGGGCAATATATTTTCAACTTAGTTGATGTATTTTTATAACAATATATGAAGAAAACACAAAAACCACTAATTTTGCATATATTTCGGCGAATTAAGCCGTTTTCAATGCAATTATTATATAAAAATAATTATTATATAAATTATCAAAAAGGCTACGCAGTAACTTTAGATTTAAGTTTTTCTCTCAAAACACAAATATATTATTTTCTTATGTCTACTTTGTTAATTTTAATATTTTATTTTTAATTATGTATTATTTAGCATTATTAAAAGTGATATTTAGTTCTAGTTATATTTGTAACATAGTATATGTAAACAAGTCATCTCAGTAATTTTGATAAATTGATTGTCCACGAGAGCTACAACCGACAAACTGTCAACACATCATCAAATCAAAAAATCAAACTTAAATAAACAAATAAAAAAAAGTAGAATCTTTACGTTACGAACCGCGTACGTAAAATCCAAGAGAACTCAGTAGTAGAAGGTTGGTATCACGTAAGTACTAAATCAAATCCCGCTGTTTGATATCAAGATGTTGTGATCCTAGTACTTTATTGACTTCCAAGCTAAAGTATGAAGTGGCTATTAATATCTAACTATCTATGGAAAAATTTATACTGAGTTTCAAAAAATGATGTTCGTGAAGGAAAACAAGAGGAGGTTTGTCTTGTTCATAATAAATCCGAAAATTATTTTTCAACATATTCTCTTCATCTCCTAAACTTTTTAGAGTATTTGCTTAGGTACGATTTTTGCATAACTTAACCCTTTGCACGCGCAAGGTCCCATTACGGAGTTTAGGCGTATGACTTAACCTCATTAACTAATTAACCGGACGCGCGATTAAAAAGTGCACTGAAAAATTAAAAGTGGTTTCATAAAAATCGGAACAGTAGCCTTTGAGTTTAACGTTTTGGTTTCGGTCGGAGAAATAGCTAACAAATAATTTTACAAGGTCAGGAGTAAATCCGATTTCTAAAAATTATTGTAAAATGACATCATTATCAACACGGTCAAATGCTTTTTGATAATCAAAATATGCCACATCAACTTGATCACCTTGATCCAGCTCCCTAGTCATATAACTCACAAATGGCTAGTAACCGTAGACCGGCCAGGGCAACAGCCGTGTTGACAATCTGTCACGTATGGACAGAGTTTCTCTGAAACCGCACTGTACGCGACCATTTAGGTTCTAAAGTGTGAGAATGAATTCCCTGCCGATGGCGAGCGGTGCGATGGTAGAAAGTAGCCGTGGGCATCATTTCGAACAATTCCTCAGAACACAACCCATTGTACAAGCGGTAGAACACACACAGTGAGGCAAAGTCTCTCCTCAGACTTAAGGGCTCGATACCGCAAGTGAGTTTGGAATCGTCGACAATTCTCACAGCCCGTCGTTGAACCGAGTCAAAAGGGCCAAGCTGGTATCCGGGTGCACCTGCCCAGAGATGGCAGCAGTACTCCATATGGGGCCGAACTTGCGACTTGTAGAGTAACAACCTTTGCCCCGACGTGAAGTACTGCTTCGCTCTGTTCAGTACACCAAGTTTTTTGGACGCCAGCTTCACCTTATCTTGTAAATGATCTCGGAACTGAACGTCGCTGGAGATGTCGACACCAAGGATCCCAATGCTCTTGGAGATGGTGAGTGAGTGAGTGGAGAGGGGAGTGTTCTGGAATTGTGGGACCACAGTGAATGGAGTTTTCTTAGCGGTGAACGCGCACACTTGTGTCTTTGTAGGGTTGAATCGGACCAAGTTTACCCGTCCCCAGTCAGAGACCTGGGACAGTGTGGTCTCGATTTGAGACACAAGTTCTCCGCGGTTTTCCTCCACAACGGAACGAGGGATGTTTGCACGACCCGTGTAAAAAGCGTTTCCAGTACTGTCATCTGCATAGCAATGTATGTTGTTGATGTCCAACATGTCATTGATATGCAGTAGAAACAGCGTAGGAGACAGCACAGAGCCTTGCGGGACACCAGCATTAATGTCCATGCTATCAGAGCAACTACCGTCAACTACGGTTCGTATGCGTCTGCCGGACAAAAAGCTAGCCACCCATTTGCACAAACCCTCGGGCACTCCGTAAGATGGCAACTTCGATAGAAGACCGCGGTTCCAAACCCGATCGAACGCCTTCGCTATGTCCAGGCTACATGCCAATGCCTCCCCCTGACTCTCAATGGCTAGTGCCCATCGGTGTGTAAGATACACTAGAAGGTCACCAGTCGAGCGACCATGGCGAAAGCCATATTGACGGTCACTGACCAGATCGTGTACTTCTAGGTATCTTAGAAGCTGTGTGTTGATCACACGCTCCATCACCTTAGAGAGGAGAGAGGTAATAGCGATAGGCCTGTAATTCGATGGATCTGATCTATCGCCCTTTTTGGGCACCGGGTGCACATTCGCAGTCTTCCATGAAGACGGAAATTGCCTAGTATGGTAGGAAAGCGCGAAGAGGCGCGTGAGTACAGGACATAACTCAGGAGCACACTGCTTAAGCACCACTGCTGGTATACCGTCTGGCCCACTCGACTTATGAACGTCTAGAGAAAGCAACGCCCGCCTGACCTACCGCTGCGTTATGGAGATTTCCGGCATGGTCTTACCGCACCACGGTATAGTAGGTGGTACAGCGCCTTCATCGTTCATATTCGAGTTCGAGGCAAAGAGACTGCCCAGTAGATCGGCTTTCTCTTTAGCACTATGGGCCAAGTCACCATCGGTCTTTCGCAGTGGTGGTAACGACGACTGGCAGAAGTTCCCTTCGGCAGCTTTGGCAAGCGACCAGAAAGCACGACTCCCAGAAGGATAGCTCGCAAGTCGCCCACCTATTTTGCCGATGAATTGGAATTTTGCTCTGGCAGTTGCTTTCTTACTGAACCTCGAGGCAGCATTTAATTTGCGTTTTATTACGTTACGTTGACAGACACGTGGGAGGATTCTGCTGCGGTCCACGCATTGTGCTGGGCACTATCCAGGTCCAACTTTGATTTGTCAGCTCGAAATACAGATTAACAATGATCAGCAAACGCCGTTGCCGCGTCTGTCCCTGGAACGGTAGCTCTGTTATGAACGTATTGTTCATTGGTCTGTCTGGTAGTCCGTTGGTCCTTAATGTAAGTCCATAATTGTGTCGGGTCTGTGCATATTATTCGTTTTGTTCCGTACGTCTTATACCTACCACTTATATAACACTTATAATCCGTTAGCTCTTTAACTCTCTGCCTATAAAATTTAAACATTGAGAGGCTCAATGTCCCAACTCACCGTCACTTGTCCAACGCCCAGATCACTTAGTACCAAATCTAACGTACTGCCAAATGTATTTACAAAAATATTAAATTACATATTATTTTTAAAATCATTGAAATGCCTTACCATATTCACAGAGCAACAATTCAAATTAAAATCACCTAACATGATTAGTTTTAACTTCGAATGTTTAGCAGCAACAGTTTCAATTAAACTAAATATATTCATATATGACACATCTGTTGAAGACGGTGGTTTGTAAACAACACTGCATAAAAATCTATATCTGTTAAGTGTAACAATAGCAAACAGTATTTCCATGTCCGAAGTGGCCTACACTCCAGTTCGGTAATTGATTCCAAAGTGTTCCGATCCCGCACAGCTAGCAGTATGCCCCCCAGCCAGCATCGCCAGTGCGATCCCTGCGCACCACCGTGTACCCTGACGGACTTACCGTCGAACACATTGCTTGCAAGAGAAGTTTCAGTCAGAGCGTAGACATCAACAGAAGATTGAGACATAGATACTTTAAATTGATCTAATTTCGAGCGTAGTCCTGTGACGTTTCGATATATAAAACGATAGGATTTATATTTATTGGAGTTGTCTATTCGTGTCAGATCTGCGAAACCGATTCCGCCACGGTTTTATACAGACCTCATGGGTCCAGTGCTTATCAGATAGGTATTTCTGCAGTTGTAGCAGGTACCCCAAGTTTAAAGGATGCATAGTCGTGCGACACGTTGAATGAAATCGTTTCCAACGGTATCACTGTCCATGACGGCGTGAGCGGCGCATTGGATAAAAAAGCTTTTAAGGTATCTAAATAGGATTTTTTTCTGAATTGTATATTTTGCGAGTTGTTGATAAGAAAACTGTGACCCCCCCCCCCTCAAATTTCATAACTATTTGTTCTAATTATAAAAAAATTTATAATACTTGCAACGGAAAATGCTTTAAACAAAATCTTGGCTTCCGGCGACAAGGGAGAGAATAGTAAATTTTTATTCATGTTTAACTCTCCAAGAAAACAGAGTGGTGTCATAAGTTTGATTTGTGTATTGGTGCATCTGTCTGTGGCATCGAAGCGGTCAACAAATGAACCGATTTTTATTTACAAATTTAGTTTGGCTTAGTTTCATGTCCTTCCGTTTGTCTGACGCTTTTTATAGGTGTCGTTTTCGGCATGAATACCTTGGCATATCTATGTACTAAAAAAATAAATCTTTAATTTTAATTGACAGATTACTGGCCACTTCAAGTACACTTTTCAAATTCAAAAATTTAAATACTATTTGAAAGAATTTATATCTAATTACCTGACTATTTTTCATTATTATTGCATTTTTAGTTGAGATGCCTATGTTGTTTTTCTTTCTTCTACTGTAAAGATTAAAATTTTGTGTAAACCAAAAAGCGAATGAAACACTCCTCTACCAAGGTTATCGGTATAACAAATTCAACCGAGTGAAAAAGAATGAGAATACAATATGGAGGTGCGTAAAACGGGCCGTAATAGTGCTACCATTTCATTAAAATTCGCCACCGTCATTGTAAGAAAGCCGTGTGTTAGGATTTTCCTCCAGTGCAGCCGATGATTGAAATGAAATTTGAATCAATCCAAGAAAATTCATAGTACATGGGCTACGTACTTACTGTAAAGGAAACTAAAAATTTCATGTATAGAACGAGGAAAAAAAATTCTTAATATATGATACAATACATACGACCATATTGACCTGGGATATACAATGAAAGATACAAACGTAGTTCCAGTGATATTTGGACTGCTTTTTAACAAGACAGAAGCTACCTTCCTACGGTTTTTTTTTTCAGAACATAGAGGTCACATTAGAAATAAATACCCACGTGTTAATATTATATAATGTTTCTGGATGCCTGATAAAGCACGAAAAGTTTTGCGATTTAATTTGTCTTTACTACCAGCTATAGACCTATGTTATTATTGTTTGGGGGAGCACCTAGCCAAGGACTGTCGACAGCCGCGACCTTGTACAAAGTGTGGTGGGGTCACCACCCGGACTTATGTATGCCCATCCGAGAGGATGGTCCTCTGATGACTCATTCAGGTGTGTCTACGGCTCGCACGGGCGGGGGTTCGTCGCCGTTGAATCGAACCCAATCGCCCCCGTCCCCAGTGCGACATCGACCTTCCCCGCCCCATTTACTGCGGGCGAGCCCACGGGATGGTCGTTGGTCACCACCCTCACGTGCCCCTTCCGCTCAGGTAGGTATTGCGGAACGGGCCCATTACGCGGAGTATGAGCCTCTGCCCCTCCCTATCGCGGCGCGTCCTCGCGTTACTCGCGAGTTCAGGGCGGGATCGGGTGGCTATGTCCGCTTGGGACCCATATGCTTATACAGGTTCAAGCGTGGGGCATTATGAGCCGCAGGAGCCCCGGGGCCAAGTACGGCGATCGGGTCGGGCCAACGCCCGTTGACTCGTGGCAGCCATTTCACCAGCCTCTCCACCACCTGTCACAACTGTTTTACCCACCGCGCAGGTGCTAGTACATTCAACGAGCGGACCTGGTGTAGTTGTACGCGCCATTTTGGACTCAGGCGCTCAGTCGCTGTTTCTGGTGAAGCGTGCCTCGGTCTATCTTACCCACAGGTCGTTATCGGGCCAGTCTTCACGGCTTCTCTGACGCGTTGGAATCCGGTTATGCGGCTGTGGTCTATCTCCGCACCGTTGACAGTAATGGTCAGGTTCGCGTCAGTCTGGTGGTCGCAAAGAGCAAGGTTGCACCTTTGCAGACCAAGTTGACAATCCCCAAGCTGGAGTTGTCAGGAGCTACATTGTTGACTCAACTTCTGAACCATGTCTTCTCCACCTTGGGTCAATGGGTCCAATTTGTCTTAAGGCGTCCATTCATGCCCTAGGGACCTTTGTGGCCAATCGTGTCTCCCAAATTCAGTCTTCTGCGGTGTCTCTGGATTGGCGTCACGTGCCAGGGTACTTGAATCCCTCGGATTGTGCTTCACGGGGCCTGATTGCCTCGCAAGTTATAAATCACCCGCTCTGGTGGAGTCCTGACTGGCTGGCCTCTCCTGAAGAAACTTGGCCTCACACAGTTGTGGAGTTTGTTGACCCTTTGCCGGGGCTAAAGGTCTTTAATGTTGAGCAGACTGTGGACACTTCACCGAACTTCTTACTTAATGGGTTCAGCTCTCTCAACAAGCTCATTGGTTTCACCGGTTGGATTAAGAGGTTTCCCCACAACTTACGGAACAGGTCACAGCCAAGGACGTCTTCAGTTTTGTCTCCTGAAGAGCGTCAGAATGCCCTCCTCACCTGTGTTCGACTGGTACAGGCCCAGTCGTTTGAGAAGGAAATTCGTCTTCTCCGTTCAGAGAAATTGCGGGTCAGTCTTGCTCTTCTCAGTTTGTTCCTAGACGAGTCGGAGTTTTTGCGCAACTCGGAATTACTATGGGGCTCGACATCCTCTCTTGTTGCCCAAAAGCGGGCATATTATTGAATTGCTGATCAGGGACCGCCATGTTAGGAACTGTCATGCCGGTCTTAACGCATTGCTGGCTTGCCTGCAGCGAGACTTTTGGATTTTGTCCGCCAGTCGAGCAGCTCGAAGCGTTATTTTTAAATGTATCCCTTGTTATAGGTTAAAGGGAACCTTGACCCAGCCACAAATGGGTGACTTGGCGTCCGATCGTGTCCGGCCCGCGCGACCTTTCGCTAAGGTTGGGTTGGATTTTGCAGGTCCGTTTTTGGTGAAGACTTCAAGTGTTCGCAATGCCAGACAGGTTAAGGCCTATTTATGCGTCTTCGTCTGTTTGTTTTCCAAGGCTGTGCATTTTGAGCTCGTTTCAGCCTTGTCTACGGAGGCATTTGTCGCAGGTCGTGAGACCGCTTTGTCCAATTGATCCTAATGACCTGGAAGCGCTAACTCCAGGCCATTTCTTGATCGGTAGTCCTTTAACCTCCTTGACTGACACATCGATGAAGGGGTTCATCGATGTGTCAGTAAATAGGTTATCGCATTTTCAGTTGCTTCAACAAATTACGCAATTGTTCCACCGCCGGTGGTCTTCGGAATATTTACATTTGTTACAGCAGCGGGTTCGGTGGACGGATAAAACCAACCCCCCGCGTATCGGAGACCTTGTCCTCTTAAAGGACTCAAATTTACCGCCCTTGCAATGGCGTTTAGGTCGCATCGTGCAATTATTCCCCGGTTCGGCCGGTATCCCGCGGGTCGCAGAGGTCTTGATAGGGGATTCAGTACTAAAGCGTGCCTTCGCGACGCTTTCCCGATTGCCAGTTGATTGATGGCTCTGGCTCGGTTTATCCTCATCCAAACACGGTCTGGCTGGGGCGGGGGTTTGTTAAGGAAAGAATGAACCATCTAGTTGGTATTCGGATCGGTCGAGCTAGTTCATTCTTAGCTTACTCTGTGCGCGTACGCGCGCCAGTCACTCATATAATAATCGGTTGAAAGGTCGCGGCTGAGAGCTTTGTTATTTTGTGAGCTAAGTGGATTATATATTATATATTTCTTTAAGTGAATTATAGTTATAGTGAACCAGAGAAACACAATACAGACATTATCACAATTCAATACACCCCTGTGTACACAAGTTTATCAAAAACATATAACGCCAAAATTGGGTAAGTCCTTGACGTACGAGTACGGCATAGTTTTAATAAACTACAGGTATGACAATGTTATTTTAATCACTATCACAAAAGAGTAACTATCGAGTTTCTTGCCGGATTCTTCTCGGTAGAAATCAACAACATTGTGAACCGGCGGGAAGGTGGGAGGGTTCAAAAAATAATATTTTATAACTTTGACGATTCAAAAGTGATTGTAAAATCCTTATTTGAATAAACCATTTTGACTTTTGAATTTTGACTTTTGACTTTTGACACTATTAGAAACAGTTTTTTTTAACTTCTCTTGCGAAGTTATTGGAATAGGTCCGAAAACCGAAATCGAAAATTTTGTGTTTTCTTTACGTTTCAAGACTTGGAGAATCATTTGCAATCATTTTAAGAGTGATGTCTGTGTGTGTGTGTGTGTGTGTGTGTGTGTGTGTGTGTGTGTGTGTGTGTGTGTGTGTGTGTGTGTGTGTGTGTGTGTGTGTGTGTGTGTGTGTGTGTGTGTGTGTGTGTGTGTGTGTGTGTGTGTGTGTGCGATTTCTCAATAACTATTGGACCGAATCGCTCTGATGACATATCAATCGATACGCCACGTCATGACTTAGAACTGAATCGGTCCAGCGGTTCGTTTTTTATCCGTAAAAAACTGACTTTTTTATGCACGCAACATAAATTTCATGTATCGAGGGGTAGTAAAGGGTTTTTGAGGGTGCTGATTTTGAATTTTTTCATCAGTTTTTTTAAATACAAAATGGCGGATCCAATATGACGTATTTTTTTTTTTGTAAAAGAATTTTTCTCAAGAGAAGTTGCATGTATGGTACTTGCTGCCGAACCAATTTTTTAAATTTATGTCCTGTGCTGATATTTGATTATGAATAATATTACATTATTGAAAATCAATAATAAAAAAAAACAGGTCTCAATATTTATTTTTATTATTCCGCTAAGTCCTTTGCATCAGGCTTTACCTAAATACAACAATGGGGGCTGGTTAAGTTAACTTGGAAATATAAAATACCAAGCTGCATACTTTTTCGGTCCATGTCTTTTGCCCTTCTCTGTGACAGACGGACAAACGGACTTGAGAGATCTCAGTTATTATTTAATATAATACTATTATTTAATATACTAATATTTTCATTATTTAATATACATAATAATATTTTTATATAATACTATTTAACAAGTTTTAATTCCTAATATTTATTTAAGTAGCTTTTAGAAAATTTAGGTTCTAGTTGTTTATTTTATATACTATCAAAATTTAGCAACACTGCTCGGCTAAAAATAATCTGTTCCGAAACGACTAAAAACTTATGCGAAATAGTAGAATAGCTAAACTCACTTTTCTCAGGAAGAAAAGATTCTAAAATAATAAATTTATTTGTATAACAGGATTTTAGGAAACTCAGTTATAGAAAAAGCCACATTTGCTTTTCTTATTCTAACCCAAATACTTTCTCGACGTAAGATTATGTGCGTGTTTTGGGTAAAATCGGACTACGTTTCGCCTGTCAAATCAAATGTCATGTCAAATATTATTGTTCCGATTTGTTTAGCCGAGGTGTTTGGATTTTTATTGGGTAATTAAACTCCTACAAATTCAGAGAAATCATGGCAGATATGGACAGGTCTGATAAGAAGGTATGTACTATTTTTATCTTGTTTAGTTCAGTGACTGACCGCAGTCACTGATATCGTAGAAGTCATGAACTGTTGTTTTTTTGAACTACTAGCTTTGCTGACCTTGCTTTGGCTTAAAGGTCATTTTTTATATCAAAATTGCGACATACTCTTTATTTAATGATTGATTTACTTACCTAAATGAATTTGATGCAATGACAAGTGATAATCCTTGATCCGTAAATGCTTCATTGTTTGTTGTTAGGTGTACATTCTGCTGTCAGAATTAATGTTTTCAATTGTAGAAGGAAGTAAATATTAGTAGACTATGAAAGTTAATTAATACGCAACTTAAATGAAAAGTTACAGAGGCTGTATATTAGGTTAGGCTTTGTGCCGTATCACTTTTACTCTCTGTTTAGTAATAATCATCTGGTAATTTTTTTTAAGTGGAGTCTTATATCAAGTCGCCTAAATTTGAGGATTCCGTCGCTGTAAGGGGGGGGGTCAAGAGGGTTTAACTGAAGGCCCCCATGCAATTTTAGCAGCTGGAGCTGTGTCAAAATATTGAAACAAATATTAAATATTGCATAGAAGACTACTTACCAATGCTAGAAAAACATTATGCATTAACCTCTAAAGTTTCAAAATAGAAAATTAAAAAAGTAGGCGACTATGGTGGGGCAGTGGTACTGGGGGATAGCCTTCCTCCCTCCCTTTCTCCCTCTTCTGCCTCCCTGTCTCCTGCCCATAAATCTGAACCCCAATTGTAAGTAATTCCCTTTTTAAACTTCAGCATTTAATATAAAATAAATTACGCACCTCTGGCGTGGGAGATGACTCCTACCCCACCCCTCACCCCCAACCCCATGCCCCTATCAAGGCAACTTGTTTTAAGCTATTTACCTTTTATTCCATTACTGTTGAATAAAACTGACCATTGGTTTTTTTGTGGTTTGATGAGTTTTGTCAAAAGTTTGCTGAGTTGTGATACCTCTAAAATCACCTTTGCAGGAATACTCACATTATATCTCTTCTGTATTTCAGAGTCCCTTTGACTGTTATTATCTTGGGTAATGCTTTGAGTTTTGGTTTAAAGGAGAAAAGCTGCCTAATGTTTAGAACTCGCTGCCTTTTTGAACACCTCAAAATGATTGGGAAAAATCGAGCAAAACTAAATTCCTATTGCACATATAGTTCGCTAATAATATTAGTGACCTGTGTCCAAACATAAGCTAGACAAGTGCCAATTGGATCCAGTTGTAGATGTATATTTTTATTAATTCATCCTATTGTATTGGCCAATCTAAGCAAAGGTTTGTGTTTTAAATGTTTTTATTAGCTGAGATGACCAAGAAAACTGATTAATTGATGCAAAAAATTAGTGTCGGACAACCGTCCGGAATCGTGACAACTTGTGCCTTTCACTTTTTATGTCTGTCTCTCTCGCTCTTAGGCGGGCTAACCATGCCGCGTGCCTCTCACTCGCTCTCATTGTGAGCGCATAACGTGAGCGGAGCGTAACGCAGTTTCTTGAAGTGTCACCCGGCAAACCAATTTATAAGACGTTGTCACGTCAAAAGAAAAATGTGTCTATGCTTTAGTGTTTATTGTCTTGTTTTAGGTGTAATTATGTAATATTGTTAGGATAGCACAATACAGTCTATGCAAGCTTCTTAGCCGATGTGACAAAAGGGTTTGAAGAATTGACCCTAACAGCAGCCGCTATTTTGTTTTCAGAATCTGTGCACTTATAAAAACATTGTGTAACATAATGTCATATAGTTTCAGATTTCTGAGATACTCAACGATGAAATGAACAATTGCTCTAATGAATATATGCATATTTATTGTTATAATTTCGCCTAAAGGTTTATATAGAGTAATTATTACCTAAATGTTGTAAAGCTAAACCAGACAGAAAAAAAAACAACTGGTAGAATAGTAACAAGAAGGAAGTTTTTCTGAATTACTAATTGTCTTCCTTATATAAGTGTTTTGTCCCATTGCAGGTAGCAATAGATGAATGCACCTTTTTTGTTTCTGTGGTCGGTACATTAGTCTGCAAAAAATAACCTATTGTGAAAACATAAAGTTCATGTCTATTTTACTTATAATTAAATATGAATTATGCTAATAGTTAATTACTACTGCATTATTACAAAGTCAAATTGTTGTGTAGGTGCCTGTGATTGTTAAGTGACATTTACACATACAACAAGAAAAATACTTAGGCTGTATAGTTTTGTTTATATTTAAATTAAGTTTAAGGTCTTGTCCCTATTTGATTCATTAATTTAGTTGTAATTTAGGGACCTTCAGGACCTCTTAGAGGAATCAGAATTATCTTTCATGGTTCGGCTCCAAGTCCAAAAGATGTGCGCTTAATCATTGTCTAAACTGGGGACCCAAATTGCAGCAGGATATTCATGGCATTGTGATCAATTTTTGCAGATATCAGGAAGTTCTGGTTGCTGATATCTGTATGATGTTTCGACTGACGGTGATCAATAAGGAAGATCACATGTATAATAGATTCTATGGCGAGAAGATCCTGCGTTACCCATGACTGTCTTTGAATTAAACACCCAGACTTATGGTTTTCATTAAAGTCCGTCGCAATTCGGACTATGTTAGTGCTTGCTGATAGGGAACTTGTTGACTCCCTCGCACTGCTTTTGTTTTGTTTAGCGATTTGCATGGGAGCCTTTACGATTGAGGTGTTTCTCGGCGATGTGCTGATTGGAATCCTCATGCTGCTGAATATGAGCTTTAGAAATGGATTTCCATCTCTCCTGATCTTCTTAATGGTTTCCAACAAGATCCCAACAAATGTCAACAACCAAGATTCAGTAGCAATTCTTGGAGTACAATACCGATTGCTCCCAAGACCTTGACTAAGCACACTGTGTTGTATACCATAGCCCGGATGTTTGATCATTGCAGTTCGCGGTCCCTATTGTTTTTTTGGGCTAAGTGTCATTTACTAAAGCTGTAGCTGGAAGGAATCTTGTAGTATACCCCGTTTACTGGTAATCTATTGGCATCCTGGATGCGTTACGTCTCGTCCATTCAAGATCTCCATCATGTGCGTATTCCTATTGGTGCTTTTTATCGCCGGGTCAATCCAGTATCACTCTCTACAGCTTCCGTGACGATTTTGAGGCTGGCTATGCGTCTGTGATTTTAATCGTGCCGTACAGCCCGATGGTTCGGTCCTTCTCAATTTGGTCACGGCCAAGACCAATGTCGCCCCCATTGGCACCAGTCTTACGATTCCAAAGATGGAATTGTCTGGTGCTACTCTTTTGAGCCAATTGCTCAATCACGTGGTTTCGACCTTGAGCCAATCTGTACCCATTTCCCACGCCTACGCTTGGACTGGCTGCCAGATTGTGTTCGCCTGGCTTAAAGCTTTTGTCCATTCTACTTCAACTTCCTATTTTAATTAAATCAGAATCAGAAACCTGAAACTATAGAACATTATCTTACACTATTTTTTTGTTAGTATAGACTTACGAACCGATGGCGTAGTGACATTCATAAGTGCTCAATTATTGTAGCCTAAATTGAATAATTAATATTGATTGATTGATTGATTTCCCGGCACTCAAACTATCTGCATACCAAATTTCATTTAAATCGGTTTAGCGGTTTAAGCGTGGAGAGGCAACACACAGACATAAGACAGAGTTACTTTCGAATATATAATATTAGTATGGATTGCAATTGTTTTTTTCTGTGTGTGCAATATGCATGTTTATTAATCTAAAGCTTTGCTTAACTAACCTTCTCTTGCTTTCAGGCTTGTGACAACAGGCTGCGACCAGCGGTAAGCTTAGCTTAATTTTCTTTATACATTCTCTTCCGAGCATATGTTACTTTAGGTAACTTTTGGTTCGTGCTGACTGTTAGCTTGAGATACAGGGTGCAGAAACGCAATTGGTTTTCGATGACGAATAAATATGGCTTGAATTAGGTTACGTGAACAGTGGTATTTAATTTTTGGCGGCCTCAAAAAGCAGTTTCCCATACAACCTTAGTAAACTTTCGATTTTTTTTCTGATTTAACTATGTGTAATTGAATATCTTGGCTCCTTTGTAGCTATTATATCATGAAACATGACTAAATCGAAATTATGACTGTTAAAATACCTCGTCGGTTTTTCATTGTCTTACTTTAGAATAATGAAAACTATGTTCAGATAATATTCAAAAGTGCGTGAAATAGTACATTGTGCGTATTAAGGGTGGTAAAGAGAAAATCACCGACGAGAGGCTATTAAGAAGCCTTAGGCCGAAGGCCAAATGCTTTAATGACTCGAGTTTGTAATTAACCTACCGCTTGTATTACACACAATGTTTTCTGTTCATTTGCGAGTAAACAAATAAATAAAATTACCAAAACACAATTAAAATGGCTGTTGTTTAGTTTGTTGAAAGCTGTTTCCCGAGGGAACTTCGGAACAAAAGTATATAAAACAACTCTTGGTATAAACAAATGCAACATTGTGTAAAAATCTCAAGCTATTGAAGCTATCGACATATTATCAATGTGTACATCACGACGATATTAGAGGCTCGACAGTGGTTGTACAACATTGCATCATGTACATAACAAGTCTTGGTATCAGATTAATTTTGTAAGTGACGTAATTTGTATGACCGTAACATCATGACATGACAGATTTTGAACACAAGGTATCAACAATTTTCTATAAAACCAACAGCAATCGACATGTTTGCTGTTAGTTTGACCCCCGGTCCGCATCATCAACAAAGCCTCTTCAATGAAAATCAGGCCAAAAGGTTTAAACCCCTTTGGTGAGGATCAGGGGCCTGATTCTCGTGATGATAGAGATAATCTCGAATTTGATATATGTTCAATAGATTTACTCATGGCTTGTTAATCTCGGTAACTATTGTAGTCGATAGGTCGACTAGTTTAAACTAGATATGTCGAAAAAAAATGGCGGATATCGTTTGCAAATATTTTTTCGTATTCTTAGAATCACTCTTTAGGCATATGTCGTATGCTAGCGGTCGCCATGCAACGAGTGGTCGGTAGCAGTAGAACTGGGGTGTCGCACGGAAAGTGGTATGAAAAGGAGTCATTATTAGTGATATTAGTTGATAGACAAACCCTTTGCACTCTTATTTCATAAGTCCTATATATACATTAACAAACCTTTTGCATTCCTAGTTCATAAGTCAACGAGTGGTCGGTAGCAGTAGAACTGGGATGTCGCACGGAAAGTGGTGTGAAAAGGAGTCATTATTAGTGATATAAGTTGATAGACAAACCCTTTGCACTCTTATTTCATAAGTCCTATAAATACATTAACAAACCCTCTTGCATTCCTAGTTCATAAGTCCTATTGATACATAAACAAACATTGTACACTTCTATTATATAAGTACTATAAATACATAAAAAAACCTTCTGCATTCCTAGGACATCAATCCTATAAATAAATAGACAAACCTTTTGCACTCCTAGTTCATAAGTCTTATAAATAAATAAACAAACATTCTACACTTCTATTATATAAGTACAATAAATACATAAACAAACCTTCTGCACTCCTATTACATCAATCCTTTAAATAAATAGACAAGTATTTAGCACTTACAGTTCATAATTACTATAAATACCTTAACAAACCTTTTGCTCTCTTAATTCATAAGTCATATTGTTTGTAAGCAGACATATGACAGACAGGCATGGTCCATCCGCCTTTAAATAAATAGACAAACCTTTTGCACTAAGCTCCTACTTCGTAAGTCCTATAAATACATAAACAAACATTTTAAACTTCTATTATTTAATATAATAAATACATAAGCAAACCTTCTGCCCTCCTAGATCATCAATCCTTTAAATAAATAGACAAACCTTTTGCACTCTTAGATCATAAGTACTATAAATACATTTAAAAACCTTTTGCACTCCTAGAACATACATACGTGTTGTCAATACATAAATAAGCCTATTGTACCCTTAGTTCATAAGTCCTATAAATAAATTACATAATAAAACAACAAGGTAACCACATAGTTACTATATTTATAGGTATTTAACATTATTTCGACCATTTTAAGTTTTCATAAAAAGATCTTACGCTTGGCAACACAAAGTTGACTAATGTTATAAAAAAAATGAGTTACAGGTTCAAACAATCAGTTTTACATAAATAAATATTATGTCAAGGATAACAACGACCCGATAAAAGGGTTGAAAAGTTCAGGGGCTGTTCTATATATATAGAGTATTATTGTTTTTAACAATCTTTTATGACAGCATTAAATATGTTACAGTGATTTTTATATGTATAATATAAAAATGTAATTTATCATGGATTGCCTATGAATATAAATGCAAGTATAAAAAACTTAAGTTTTAAAATAAATAATTTTGATTACAAACCTTCGAATGGTCATACAGCAACACCTGTTTATCAAAAGAACTAATTTCTACGCGCTGCTATATTATATTACCCAAAAACTATATGCGAGTTGTGCTCCAGGTGTAACAAGCGTCCATATACTGCGGTGACCGCTTACCATCACGCGGACCGTTAACTTGTTTGCCACCTTAGTGGTTTAAAAAATTTAAAATCGGCCAAGTGTAAGTCGGAATCTCGCTCGAAGGGTTCCATACCATTATCCATAAAAACAGCAAAAAAAATCAATTTTGTTGTATGGAAGCCCCCCTTAAATAGTTGTTTTATTTCAATTTAATCATTTATTTTTAAAGTAACTATATAACTAAATATTCTGTGAATATTTTAAGCGTATACTTGTTGCCGTTAAAAAAATCAGGTTTGTTGTATGGGAGCCCCCTTAAATATTTATTTTATTCTGTTTGTTAGTATTTGTTGTTATAGCGGCAACATAAATACATCCGTGAAAAATTTCAACTGTCTAACTATCACGGTTCATGAGATACAGCCTGGTAACAGACGGACCGATGGACGGACGGACAGCGGAGTCTTAGTAATAGGGTTCCTAATTACCTTTCAGGTACGGAACCTTAAAAACACGACCATCACTAGTTCTGCTCTTGTTTACAACCATCGCCAACATCGTAATCGAAATCAATTAAGCACGGGAGCGAGCGATGTGAACTTGAGACTTTAGAGTAGGTATAAACCTGACTTCGCCCATACTATAAATAAAAAACTGTCATTCGGAGTTGGTTAGAAGGTAAATGGTAATTGGTCACGAGCAATGTAAAGGAGAATGCCCACACCGTTTGTTGATATTAAACTATGCACATGCGTTTATATTATTTTAAAGTATGTTGTAAAAAGTCAAGATCTACTTAATAAGCTTACTAGATCTTGAGTTTTTTAATATAAATGCTGCAATGTTCATGTGTAATCGATCTTATAGGGATATGTGTGAAGGTGAAGTATAACGCACGAAAATGTATAATAGAGCTAGTCATCGTGATTCGAAACGTTATAATTTACGACATCGAAATACTTGTAGGTTAAAAAAACTAACTGGCCAAGTGCGAGTGTGGCTCGCGCACCGAGGGTTCCGTGCAAACTTCTTATATGTTGTTGTATATTATCAAAAAAAATATTATTAAATGATGTAACTAGAAATTTACGGTTTTCGCAATTTTTTCTTTATGTGTACTATATCGTGCTATATAGTCGTTGCTTTGTACCAGATTTGAAGATTCTGAGTCACGGGAAGTACCCTGTAGGTATTGATTCCCTTGCGAGTTTCGAAAATTAGCGGCATAAACGGCTGTATCTTTTGATTGCGTTGGCTTAGAAGTTTGATTTTTTCACAACTACAAGGGACAGTAGACCTAAGTATTTGATATAAATTATAGCTTGATACCTTCACGCGTTTCTGAGAAAAAGGGTCTTGACAGACGGATAGACGGACGGATAATAAAGAGATCCTATAAGGGTTCCGTTTTTTCCTTTTGAGGTATGGAACCATAAATACCCCTAGCTAAAGGGCTATAATTTTTTTAGTGTCTATAATAGAGATGAAAATTTATAAACACTTTTACAAAATTGTAGATGTCTCGAAATATTTTCTTAGTAATTGTACGTTAGTGCTCAACAGGGCCTCAATGTTTATTATGAATTTCCCCACCCTCCTAGGTTTTTTATCACAAAAAATCTCATTTGGTACTCAAATTACCACTGCGTAACCAGTCCCCCAATGGCCCCTCAAAGAAAATGTCCACTGCGTTACCAAACAAGTTTTTTTTTGAGCCCAAATATTTCGATTAAAGTCATCTTACGGGTATGCGTATGTCAGTCTGAATTAGAAAAAAATAAGTTTTTCGAAGGTTTCCGAATATTTAAAAAATTACGCGTTAAAAAGAATTTTGACCCTAAAATTAAAAATTAAAAAAACCTCAACACAGAAAACATCTGAAAGTAGGTAAACAAATAATATGTGTTTGTTGGCCCTCTAAGTTTATCATAAGTACCCAGTATTTGGATCCAAGAGTCGTCGCAATAGGAGGCCGCTAAAGAAGTATATTAATTATTGTTGAATACATACATTAAAGTTTTATAGTTTATCATTACTAAGCATCTTCTCTTCTGATCTTTTGATTTGTATTGTAATTTTATTTAATTAGCAGTCCCCCGACGCGTCGACTCTTGGATCAAAATACTGGGTAGGTACTTATAATAAAGTTAGATGGCTAACAAGCACATATTATTTGTTAACCTACTTTAAGAAGTTTTCTGTATCGGGGAGTTTTCAAGTCTCTATATTGATAGAGACTTGAAACTGGCAAGATATGTCAAAAATTGTACCATAATAATAACGTTGCCATTTATAAGTCCCAAAAAATCTTTTTAGTAATCTATATTGATAGCGACTTGAAACTGGCAAAACATATTGTAGCTTCTCTGTAAGTAAAGGTCAAGATGAGTATGCTTGCTTAATAATTACGCAGAAGTGCTTATCATCACGCAGGCTGATAACCGTGACTGGACCTCATATTACCAAGCAATTCTTTGACTGCGTAGTGATAAGCTATCTGCACTTATAAAACACATACATATTCATTTACTCATTTAGTCGTCCGCCATTTTTGTCGACGTTAGGCCGTCTAGCGTAGTGCCTGTGTCTCAAGTAAAAAAGCTGTTTTTTGGCGCCAAATATAAACTGTGATTGTGTTTGTGTCGTTTGTTTGTTTTTTGTTATCATAGACAAGATTTGTCGTATTTATCATGGATGTTATAAATAAGGTGAATAATTTACAATATTATTTACGTTTTATCTGATGGTAATCCATTGATATTAAGCGTGTAATTTGTTAATTTTTTTTTTTTTCAAGTGATAAAGTGAGGTCTTGAGGGTTAAGAATATGTTAATCACACATAAGATATGTGTTCATATAACAGGAACATTAACCATTAAATTGTGTCAATTAATTTGACATAGGTAGTCGTTGACAGTATGTTTTTTATTAGTAGGTAGGTTAGGCACCACGTTAAAGTTTAAAGGAAATATTTGCGTTTACGTTCGTCTTCGATTTGATGGTTTTTGATAATACCTCTATTTTTAGTTATAATTTAAATATACTTAAATCGTATTTTAGATGTACGACGTGTATTTCTTTGTTCTATGTTCACTAATTTCTCCAACTATGTAACCGATTTAAACTTTACTTAACTCCTAGTTACTCCCACGTTAATTTATAAAGAAATGAATCATAGGGAGGATAGAAAATTGGTTCTAAGATTTACTTATATCTTTAGTTTATCAAGTACGCTAACAAGCAAAAATAACTCATTATAGCTCTATGAAGTCAAGGGAACTTTAAAGCACTTCTTTAATTATTTATGTGTAAAATTAAAGTTTTTTTTAATACACTTTTTGTTCCTTGAAGGTATATTTGCTAGTTAGTGAAATAGGTAATTTCTCGTCAGTGTAGATTTTTAGTGTGTATGTTACGTGATGTCTTGATGGTGGTGATCCCGTGCCTACTGATATATCTACTTATGTCCAAATACCATAAGATAAACAAAAAAAAAATCAATAAATAAAAAAATAAGTAATAAAAAACCTGACTGCATACACATTAAGAACATAACAAACTACATATTTAACTATAAGCAAACTGAACTCATTTTAAGGTTACTACTATTGGTACTATAGTGTGAGCGTACTCTACACTATTGGTACTATAGTGTGAGCGTACGCTACACTATTGGAACTTGCATTGAAATAAGTCCCGCCTTTTTTTCCTATATTTGTGACCTTGCTTTGTGTCAAATTTAATGATTCTAGGACAAGGGAAAGTGCCCCATAGGTTTTTATTTATTTGTGAATGCCAAAATATGCAACAAAAATGGCCGTATTTCGGCCGCACTTTTTTCTTGCGTAAGCAAAGAAGCTTGATTCTTTTACTGCTTTAAGGGGTCGTACTCGTAGACCTTAGTATTTGATTTTAATTTCAACTTAGTACCTTCACGCGTTACTGAGAAAAATGGTCTTGACAGACAGACAGACGGACACCAAAGTAATCCTTCAAGGGTTCCTTTAAAAATTATGAATAAACCACCCTCACTTACGTTGGTGAAACATAAAATTGTGTTTCCTTCTTGAAGTCAGCTTTTTAGAGTTATTATTCACTTGTTATCTTTATCTAAATTTTATTTCGGTATCTTAAATAATTCCAACATTTTTTCCCATAATTTAAACCAGAAATACATAATAGATTTGGTAGATAATGTCCTTGCAAGAGTAGGTATAATAACTGGGTTAAACATCTTTATTTTTAGGATTCCATATATGTGTGTTTGTCCGTTTGTACGTCCGCAGCGTAGAATTTTAGATACGAAAAGATCTTGTCAAATACCTTAGATGCTTTTGACTTTGGTTTTGTATGCTGCAAAGAGTTTCTTGTTTTGTTTTCGTGGATCAACCTCAGTCAGCATTTTACAAAATAATTTTGAGGTTTTTATTAGAGCAGAGCAAGCACCATCACTTAATTTTTGTATTATTTTAGTTTCACTACCCTTACAAAACGACGTACCCACTTTTCACACAAGACAAGACAAGAGGTCTGAAAATAAAGTAGATATGGGTAGATTTTAATTCGATTTTTTTTTCTTGTTTTGAAACTTGTTTTGAAATTCGTTATGAATGACAGTGTATTTGTCGCAGGCAACTCGAATATTCCGCCGTTTCATAATATGCCTAGGCAGATCGTAAAGCATATCATATAACTGAACAGATTATTACCTATATGAAGCTTGGCTGGAACCCTCCGTTCGCTTCGCTCGCTCCGCAACTACATTTACAAAAGAGAAACTGAACCCAACCTAACATACATGACTAATACAGTGGGATTTATGTTCCTTTCGTTTCCATACTTTACGATCTGCCTAGCCATATTATACGATTTGCCTGCGACATATACAGTGCTCACTACGGAACTTTTCTCTGAAGTTAGCTACGAGATGCTCGGCACGAATGAATTTAGGCAAAGCTCCGTGACAAGTATTGTAATTAAGATAAAATTTATAATCCTAAGGAACCCGTGTGTGTGTGCGACTCGCTGCTGGTAATTTTTTTAATGGCATATGTTTAGGTACATATACTTGTCCAATCCTTTAAATGAAGCGAGAAATCTTTGACGAGGACAAGTTTTAAAATCAGTAGGTACTTTTGAAAATACTTTGTGTGGAATTACTATTAGGTATTTAAATGCAAACTAATTTATATTTGTAAAGGAGCAACACTTTCGACACATTTTCGACTCTTTTATACTTTAAATTAAATACTAGTATTTATTCTACTACTATAGTAATACATTCATAAAATACATATAACACAATACCATTATCTCTCTTAGTGCTAGATTGATTGTTCTCTGTTAATAGTTTTAGTAACTATAGTACTCCTAATTTCACGTAAATTCATTATAGCTACAGCAGTGGCTTGCTCTAGCATTTTTTTACTGTACATAATTAAAGATTTGTCGTTAAAATCCCATGCCGACTGAATTTAGCGCGGGCGAAGCCGCGGGCAAAAGCTAGTTTATATAATTGTTCTGAAAGCGGATTATTCGTAGTAGGTATTTGGGATGTGTTGATACCTCCTGCCATCGATAATATTTGTCAGTGATGTAAAAGATTCTGCACAAAATGTTGGTGTAACAACATGGCAAATTGATTTTAGGCAGAAATTTCCCCTGCCCAGACTCTTAAGACTTTAATTTTAATTTAAAAAATTTAGTACCTAATCATAAGTATTAGTAAATGCTATTAGCATTGCCTAGGGTTTTTTTTGCGTACTTATGTCAAAGTAGATTAAAAGCCAATACACGAGTAGATAGTGCTAACGTTATTGTGCGTGTAATTTTCGTATTAAACACCTACTTATCAAAGACCTGTTTTTTTCACGCGCAAATTTAGCAAATTTGGCAATCGCGTTGCACTGACACGAAAAGAATGACAGCAAAATACTTTTCATACAGAACAGTCTAAACAGTACGAAATTCCGTGCAATGACAAAAGTGTAAAAGGTGTCACAGACACCGTGTCCATTTCTTACTTATTTCCTTACTTCTTTATTTTGTCTCCGGTCTCACATATTATCACTTCTTATTTTTTTAGCTGGTGATTAAATACCTGAGACATTACATAAATCCACTTTAGTTTAGATGCACTGTATCAGAAGAAGTGATGCGGCGACAGGTTCGACAGGTTCACCACCTGTCGCGTAACAGTAAAGTGGTTGGTGAGAAGAGGCCTTTCCCCACATTAGGATGTGTGTGTCCAGCCACTGGTTACCCCCTTAGGGGGATAAGAACTGTAACGATATAAATACATATACTGTCACCGTAATCTATGTATGATAATTTTTGCTATATTTTACTGCACATGTTAAGCGGTCAAGTGCAAGTCAGACTTTGTGGTTCAAGTTCAGGTTTAGGTTCCGTGCTTCTTTTTTTGGTCTACTTATAAACTGCTGAATTTAAAAACTTAATTTCTATACTTAAGTAAATATATACTTATCTTATCAGTCTGAATTATTTCTCATTTTTCATCTTTTGGCGATAGGAGGCGGGATACGGTTATTTTGCCAAAAATGATGTCACATAAAATTATAAAATAGTGTTGGAACATACAAAATCCGTTAATATGACACTCCACTTTCCGTTGTTACCTAACTTTCACATTATGACCATTTGGGTAAGATAAAAATTATTTTCCATTGATAGATGCCGACACGCAAGTTTTACAATTGCGCCTAATTTCAAGTCGATAGCATTTGTATTTGATTTGAAGAAAGAATATGTTGTCACATACAGACACACACTAAAGTATCTCCATAAGCACAGACTTGTTAATTTTACCATTTTGATGTCGAACCGAAAAATTACTTACTTTGGCGCAGAGCCGTTAATATATCTTGTCAATGCAATACATCCTATCCTACTAATATTATAAATGTGAAAGTTTGTATGTCTGGATGGATGTTTGTTACTCAATAACGCTTTAACCACTGGACACATCGGGATGAAATTTGGCATACACATAGGTTAGGTTAGGGAATAGCCTATAAGCTACTTTTTGACCCGAAATATTCAAAAGTTCCCGCGGGAATAACTATAACAGAGTTTAAAGAACAATAAAGCAAACTTCATTAGTATAATTAAGGAGATAAAGCGTTCCACGCCGATAACCATATTCAGGGCGGGCGGAGCCGCTGGCAAAGTCTAGTAAGAAATAAAGAACTTGGTGTGTTAGTAAATCTCGGGTAAAAACTAGCGTCGAAATAATGTTTGTCACGGCCAATAACGATTGCGTTTCGTTTAGTCTCATTAAATATAAACGACAGGTTAAAGTTCGAGCACGTGGCCTTGTAAAGTGCTTCTAGTTCGAAATACTAGTGATGTATATTGCATGCTGAGTTCCGGTTTTAATTCGGTGTTTAATAATGTAGATAGATAAAGGGGAAAGATAGATAAAGATACGATTAAACAAATCGCTTTTAAGTGTATACATATTTGGGTGGAGCAAAAAACAATTTATGTGTTTTTAATATAACAGTGAAAAGTTTTTATTGACACATGCAAAATATTCAATTTAGAATAACTGCCTCTGCAAGGTCATTGAAATATTAAAAAAAAACCGGCCAAGTGGGAGTCAGACTCGCGCAGGAAGGGGAAGGTATCAGTATCTATAAAAAGGGGAAAAAAAAATCACGTTTGTTGTATGGGAGCCCCCCTTAATTATTTCTAAATTGACTATATAACTAAATATTCTCTGAATTCTGAAATTCTGTGTGTATTAAGCGTCTACCTGTTGCCTGTTGATAACAATATCAAGCAAAAACGAGCAAAAAAATCACGTTTGTGTTTTGGGAGCCCCCTTAAATATTTATTTTATACTGTTTTTTACTATTCGTAGTTATAGCGGCAACAGAAATTCATCTTCTGTGAAAATTTCAACTGTCTAACTATCACGGTTCATCAGATACAGCCTGGTGACAGACGGGCGGGCGGACAGCGAAGTCTTAGTAATAGGGTACAGATTGGATACAGAGCCCTAAAAGAAGTACATTTTAGACTCTTCATTGTGGCAAAGCAGTTATAATTTAAATAAATAATATTAACTTTTATTGTTTTATATTGCAATGATAGTCTTTTAGAGATTTTAAGCAAAAAAGGTACGGTCTTGCTTAGAATAATTTAAAAAAGGGGACTGTAAGAGCGCGTAGAAAACGGAAAAATATTTTAGTTGCGTCGCGCTTTTGTTTTTAAGGTCATTATTTCGTTTTGTCTTGAACATGGAATAAACGCTTTTTTGGTGACATTTACGACATTAAAGATAATAATCCTACCTGCTTACAACGATGTAATAAAATATTACGAACAGACATCGACTGAAACTGAAAATGAAGACGGTTGAAAAGGGTGGTAAATACTATAGGACAATATCCGTTGAAGAGCAAATTTCGTTAGTTCAGGAACCAGGATCTATTTACTTGGGTTACGTCGTACCTCGCAATGGATCAGCTAAAGACAAAAAAATCACGATCAAACAGTTTCTAATGATGGAAAGCATTTGCTATCATAATTTAATAACAACTGGTTGAGATGGGACTACTCATAACGTAAACACTGAAAAGATTAGTGGTGCTATAAAAATGCTAGAGAAAAGACTGCTTAAACCAATTCAATGGATAATTTGGTTACTGCACATAAACGTACTGCCTTTGAGGCACTTGTTCCTTCATCTTGATTGGTGTACTACGGGGCCTAAATCTTATCCCGGACCACTAAGAAAAGCACTTTAAATTTGTGAGCAGTGACCTGTAAAACATTTCAACGTATCGAAGGAGAATTGCTGCCAGGAAAGGCTGAAGGGCCGGCGCATATTAAAGCCGCGCACTATGCCTCAAGTCTCAACCAGCCACGCCTAGATTATTTGAAGCGCCAAATACACCGATCATGAACAACTTATCAGATGAAGAAATTAACTCCATTGTTCAATCGGGAGGAGAAAGCGATCTTATGTATTTTAAACTACCATGTCATACTCAGGCTGTTAAACGGGCTGTAAAGTTAATAAGAGAAGCTGCTTTGTGTCAGTGCACGAAAAAGCAGGATTAGGGGCCATACTTACAAGTTAAATTAAAATCAAGAAATACGAGGGGGTACCCAAAAGAAACCGAACTGATGTTGTTGTGGGCAGAGTTTTTGTAGTTCTGCGTTCTGCTGCTAGGGGCATATAGAGCCACCATTCCTGAGTCAGTAAGCCAAGCGTCGTCGATAAAGAAGGTTCCATTCGGTTTGTGTGAATTTTTTAGTGACAGTTGTTTTGTGTGCTCGTCGTTTTTGCATTCTCGTGAACAGCGTGCGGCCGTAAAGTTTTATTTCTTGCTTGACAAAACTGGCACAAAAACTCTTGAAATGCTCAAAACGGCCTATAAGGAAGATGCTCTTGGGAAAACTCAAGTGTTTGAGTAGTTTTCTCGTTTTAAAAATGGTGAAAAGTCAATTGACGACGAACCTCGCTCTGGTCGTCCGTTCACGGTCCCAAATCGATACAAATTTAAAAAAATTGCGAAATCATCCTGGAAGATCGGCGACGGACTATTTAAAAAATTGTGGAGCATTTTAACGGAAGATTTGGGAATGAAAAGGGTGACTCCCAAAATCTTGCTTCGGCTGCTGACTGCTGAACAAAAACAACGTCGCGTGGAAGCATGCTTTGCTTTGAAAGTTCCAAAGTGATTTAATTTTTTTCCTTCACCCGACCTTGCCCCCTGCGCCTTTTTTTTCCCGAATGAAAAGAGACATGAATGGAAATCGTTTTGCCGACATCACTGCAGTTAAGATAAAAACGACGGAGGCGCTGTCAGGCATCACAGAAGACGAATTTAAAACATGTTTTGAGTCATGTAATAAAAGATTTGACAAGTGTATTAGTGCCAGTGGAGAGTACTTCGAAGGGGATTGAAGATTTTTTGCTTAAAAATTGAATACATAAATTAAAAAAAATAAGTTCTGTTTTTTTTTGGGTACCCGTAGTATCATGTCAAAATTTGAAACGAAGAAAGATTTTCGGGCTATTAGAACATATTTTTTTTGATGTTTACTTATTATTAAATCATTAATTTTGAGGTTACATTGATAAAGTCCTTATCAGCCTCATATGTCCCCACTGCAGGGGACGGCCTACCCTCAACGAGGGTGATTTGGGCCATAATAGTCCGCAGCGGGCCCAGTGCGGATTGTGGACTTCACATACGTCTATTTTTGTTTTTTTTTGACGTATGCGGGTTCCCTTACGATGTTTTCCTTCACCGAAAAGCCAGTGGTGTGAATAATCAATGTACTGGAGAAATTAAGTAAAAGACTCATTGTTATACGCCTGGTCTCGAACCTCCGCCACTCCGGACGTAAAATGAAATCGAAACCCCTCGGCCACCACTGTCTTTTGACATAGTAAACGCATTGATTTCCTATTAACTATTATTTATCATCGCAAGCATAGTAAATTATTTTCAATGGTATGCCTTAAAGACATATGAGAATTTCAGTAAAATCTAAAATTTTAAGTTTTCTGCGGAGGCCGAAGATGTTCCTAACCGAAAATTAACAGGAATGCTTACTAAAAGGCACGAATCCCCCTTTATCAGAAAAGAAAGAAAAACATATTTTTTTCATGCATCCGCGCTGTACCCTAGTACTTATCCTATACCTATACTAATATTGAACCCGTGTAATTGTAGATACCCAACTTGTTTCATAAATAATTTGGTGTTAAATACGCTAGTGTGTACCTATCGCAAAATAGTTGGTAAATACTCTACAGTGAGTACCTATCTAGTATTTTTTTATTAAAAACAGCCATAGGGCTTTGTTAATTGCCATATTTTATTTACCCGTTGGTGTATATGTACTTAGCCAAGTAATTAGAATTAGTAGCTCTTTTTTTGAGAAATTATTAGAAAGACTTATTAACTATTCAAGGGAAGATTTCGTAAGTGACATTGTAAATCTATCTTAGTTTAATGTCAACTCTAGTGTTGCAACACGCGGCAGAAAAAGATGCAAATTTATTTTAAATCGTGGCGATTTAGAATGTTACATCATTAATATATTTGCGGTTAATTGTTTGTTTTTATCCAATTACACGAATTTGTTTCCTTATTAGCATTTTATTACGTTTTGTTTTAAGATAATATTTTGATGATTTGTTTCGTTTGTCTGTTTAGGGTTCCGTACCCAAAGGGTACAAAACGGGACTCTATTAGTAAGACTTCACTGTCCGTCCGTCTGTCACCAGGCTGTATCTCATAAAACGTGATAGTAAGACAGTTGAAATTTTCACAGATGATGTATTTCTGTTGCCGCTATAACAACAAATAATAACAAACAGAATAAAATAAATATTTAACCCCTTAAACTCACATACAACGAACGTGATTTTTTTGCTCGATAATCAATAACGGCAACAGGTAGACGCTTGAAATATTCACAGAATATTTAGTTATATATAAACTTAAAACCTATGCAACCCCTTAACCCTGCAACCATGCAACTATGCAACCCTGCAACCCATATCCCTTTTTCTATTCAGTTTCAATCAACACACATACTTCTCAAGGCAGCATTAATTTAACATTTATGCTTTGTTTGCACTTAGATTCGTTAGTGTGGGAAGTGGGAACCAACACACTTCCATGACAAGCCGGTCTTGTCAAAATTTGATTATGTTCTTAGAAACGCCGATATTAAAAGTAATTTAATCCGGCGTCTGTCTATAAGCATTGACGTAAATTAATAAAGCGAAAATCGTGTTAGGAAATCTGTTATCTCTGTCTAACCTTGAAGGAAACTGGGATTTTATGTATCTATTGTATGCATTAAATTCATTTTTCACATAATAGCTATGTATTGCAATTAAAGCAAAAGTGAGTAAATTCTTCAAACACAAGTGATACAACACGAGTGTTAACAAGACATTTGTGAAAATGCACATAATGTTTTTATACGACCAAAAAAAATAAGTTATAATATTGTACCTTTAATCATTATTAAAAATGAAACTTTTTTCTCCTTTTTTTTACTTTGTATTGTAGGTAATAAAAAACTGTATTTAAATAGGCGGCATGAGAATATCCTACTCGCTGCACTCATCACTGACATGTGACGTTGTTTAGTAAAATGTAGCTTTAAATATGTTAGCAATGTTATAACTATGAATCTTAAAAAGAAATTACACGGTAGACTTGGAGCGCTTTCTATTTATTAATTAATAACCGTCATTTAGCGAAAGTACCAATGTCGCACATCACTTTTCACTGCCGTTTCAATCGCTGCTCGTGCAAAGTGCAAGAACAACTGGGTGTTACAAGCTTCCATAGGCCACGGTGACCGCTTACCATCAGGCGGACCGTGCGATTTTTGCCAACTTAGTGGTATATGAAAAAAAACTTTTCGAAACGTTTTGCTAAAAAAAGACAATAGTTTGCCAACATTTCGTTGTCAACAACAAAAAGAATTTAATTAAAGTCAAAGTAATTTTTTTTTAATTCAAATAAGGATTTTATAAAACCCTTTTCAATCGTCAAATTTATGAAATACTATTTTTTGATTAATGAAAAGCTATTAAATTCTTATATATTTTAATGAAAAATCTTCTAATTAGATATTACATGCACTTATTATTATATTATCTTTACAGATACGAAGTCACCAGCGGACGCCCTCCGGGTCTCGAGACTTCAAAGAAGCCACCAAACGCGATGCGCTGGCCAGGCTAGAGGTAGAGTTGGAGAGACTTCTGGCCACTGCTCCCGAAGCCAGGCGAGGCCTTGTCCAAAAGGAGTTCCAGGGCTTCAAGAATCTATTTAGCAGGTTTTTGGCTGAACGTAAGTCCACCGATCAGACATGTCAAGGAATGATTTCTATCAGCTAATAATCATTAGTACAGGTACCTCTTATAGAAGGCATGCGTACAAATGTGCTAATGATGGCCTAAAACACAAATTGGAATGCCTCGGATGGCTATCATCTTCAAAAGCAGTTAAAGTGGCCCTTTTTAACAAAAATAATATTCTTAACTCACTGACATATTTTAGACAGACAGTGAAACTTTCTAAAAATACCTTGTAGACTAGTTTAAGAATTTCTATGAAGCACATTTTTAGCACTTGCTTTGTATGAAGAGTTGTTGTAAAATATCAAGTGGCGGCGTTAGGTAACTACTGTTAGCCACTTAAAGCTATTTTTCAACTAGTTATTGTTAATAATTGATATATTTATTAGTATTTAGGGTTACCAGAAAATTATACACAATCCTTATCAGCCTCATACGTCCCCATCGTTGGGGCACGGCCTACCCTCACCGAGGACTATTTGGGCCAGTATTATTTGTATTGTTTGTGTTGCCAGTAGTATTTAGTAATTTTGACGCATGCAAAAACATTATAGGTATATGTCACGTGCTCATTCATTTCTAAAGAGATCCCTATTTATAGGCAACCACGACTTAGAATACGTATCTTTGTATGCAAACTCTGTGGAAATAGAAGTAAACATTTATATGTAAACAAACACAACACTCCAGTTTGAATTGGCTGTAGTAAAAAAGCTATCTTATTCGCAAAGAACACTTAAAAAAAAACTCGTCACACTAAAAGCAGTGTTACCACCTAGGTTTCTCCTAAATATGCTAAGCTGGTGTAAAAAAAAATCTAAAAATATGCTCAATCCTGCAAAATATCTCAAAAAAATCGACTAAGTGCGAGTCAGCTCGCGCACGAAGGGTTCCGTACCATTATCTATAAAAACGGCAAAAAATCACGTTTGATGCTCCCCTTAAATATTTGTTTTATTTCAATTTTTTATTTTTTTTTTAAAGTAAAAATATAACTAAATATTCTGTAAACATTTTAAGCGTCTAGCTGTTGCCGTAGTCAATATCGAGCAAAAACAAGCAAAAAAATTGTATTGGAGCCCCCTTAAATATTTTAGTATTTGTTGTTATAGCGGCAACAGAAATACATCATCTGTGATGTGATGATGTGACGGCCGGGTGAGATACATACGGACGGACGGACAGCAGTCTCAGTAATAAGGTTCCGCTAATAACCCTTTGGGTACGGAACCCTAAAAATATGCTACGTTACTTCTGTGACAAATTGTAAATGTAAATTTACATTTCATATGCTTAATTACAACTGTCAGACCCACACTGGTAGATAAATAATTACTAAAAGGCCCTAAATAATGGCTTGCATAAAACGATAACTGTAGTTCGAATATACTTTTTTTTAAGAGTCAACATAATTTTGAGTTATTATTAATTAAGAAATAGAATATCAATATCTTGAACAGCAGCTGATGAAGAAGGCTTCGAGCCATAATCGTAACTCCCTTTGGTATCTGTATATCGTAGTACATCGTCTGGAATAGTGTAAGATAAAAAAGCACTTTTCTGCTCTCAATAGGCGAAATCTGAAATACAAAAAAAGCATTCAAGGTTCTCACCGTCAAACGATTTCGAAGTATTATTTTGAACAGACTCATTTGGCTAAATACACATTTCATATCTGCGTTTGAATGCGGCAATGTTAAAAGAGACATTGCAAACTGACACAAATCTACAAAGGGGTTATTATCAGCTGCATCTTCATTGCGAGTGTATTAAATGTTAAAACCTAAAAAGATATGCTAAACAAAAAGAAAATATGCCAAATTTAGCAAATAATATGCCGAATTGGCAACACTGACTAACGGAATCAAAAGGGTCAATAACTTTTGAGATCAAGTTTAAACCTGTTTAATAAAGTTTTTTTTAAGTTTGCTTAAATTCATATTTGACTTTGTATTCTTGATTCTATACTGGTTTTGAAAGGATATCGTTAATGGTCTACATACCTACCTACCGGATGCAATGAAGGAAGTTCAAAGTTGTAGAACATTCCATGTCTCAGTACGAGATTGTGATTATTATTAATTATCTTCGTTTTAACAAAACTTAAATTTGTTGATTAAAATCTTTTTGTTATATTAATTTACACTACACTCTAAGTTTTCTTAAATATGTCTTATTTTGAAAACTTAAAATAAACAAAACTGTGATTTTGGCTCAAAATATAAAAAAGACGAAATGCACAATCTGATTAACACAGGATTAGTTCTTATTTGAACATAAAAAACAATCAGTGAAAAAAAAATGGTGTAAACCAATGATATTTAAGTAAAGATACGGTTCTTTCATATCGTTCGAAATCTAAATTTCATCCGCTGTTACCCACATGAACTAAACTTAGCATATACATATGTTTTAACAACAAATGCCATAGATAATACGGAACCTGTGAATCAGAAGTAGATAGCCATATTTAGAGAGTGACCTTTGACAGAATCAAATAAGGACAATAGACTATTCCATTTTTTTTTTTATACAAAAACTTTTTCCAAAACTTAAATTTTGTTGCAAATAACATTATCATACGATAAAAACTGACAGAGTAAGAGCTAATTAAAGTACGCTTTTTTAATCGCGTGAGCAAAAACCTAGCTCTTAGGTTGCGCTAGTGGCGCGAAATGAAATGACGTCACAGCGCTTGAGACCGCGCTGACCCCGCGCAGTTACAGTGCAAACTGCTATAGCTACGCGCACTAATTTACAGAACGAGAGTTGATTTATATGTCTCTGTCTAAGCAGGAGTCATAATAAGTATAAATATTGTGTTGTTCCAAAACGAAGGTTAACAACTTTATATGCACCGGAAAAAACATTTATAATGGTGGCTTAGGCTTAGGTTTTTTTAGAGATGTAAATGTCAGAAAAAAATTTTTCGTTTCACTATTAAAATTAACAACCCAGATAATGACAAGGAATTGAATATACACCTCTAAACATTACAAAAAACTCCCCTCGATGCCTAGCCTGTTTTTTTGCGTGCTAGTACGATAGCTACCTCTTTAAATACATACACTATCATTGGTGTAAACAGATTAATGTTATCAGTTGAAAATTTCAATAATTCTAGTATAGTAAAAGTCCTACCTCATTTTATCACATGCCATTATATAATTATCATGTTATGTACATATAACATTATTTGTTAAAACGACAGTTATCTTAACTATGTTTATTATTAGTATAATGCCATAATTGCTGCAAATAGGCAGGCGACAAGATAGCCTAAGTGGAGTCAAATAGTGCTTAATGAGACGCGGTAGAGCAAATATTTGTCATTGGACGAACTCCAAGTGACTTCTTAATTTTGATTTAATTCAGTCATTTGTATGTAGTAGTCATTAATTTTTATTTATCTACTACTGTAACAAAGAAAGCAGGGACCTCACTCAAATGTCTTCATACGTCCTCACTATTGAGTCATCTATTGTAATGATACAACTTCGATCATTATTGAAGTGAGTGTGTCAGCTGAGCATTACAGTCCCAAATATTGGAGCACGGCCTACCCTCACCGAGGGTGATATTGGCCCATAGTACAAATGCGGACCCAGTGCGGTTTGTGGGCTACACATAATGTCTTTTTTTAACTATGCAGGTTTCCTCACGATGTTTTTCTTCAACGCTAAGTCGGTGGTGTGAATAATCAATGTACTTAAGAAATTAAGAAAAAGACTCATTGGTACTCGCGGGACTCGAACTTCCGCTATCAGGACCGCTACCACAGACTTATAACACGACTAAATACCAAAGTCTATATAAATGTTCGCCGACCTATCACAGGCGCGTAGCCAGGATTTGTATTCGGGGGGATATGAACAGAGCCATCCTGAGGCTAGTTGCCAAGTAAAATAGACACGTTTTAAACTTGCGGTAAAATGGGTTGCGTTGCGACATTTCACGGCACTAGGACACCGGGCTTTAACATTAACGAAATTTTTCGATTCTGAAAGGTATAGGTTAATCAATCGATGCTTAAGTGTGGGCACAATAATTTTCACTTAAGCATGATGTTGTAATTGTTATCATTCATTTGTAAAATTTTAAAAATTTAAGACAATTTTACCTTACTGATGACATAATGATTATTTTATGGTACCTATTAACCTTTACGATTACTACGATGTTGTATGAAAACCTAGTTATTCTTCCAAAAAAGCCATTATTACAGATTTAAAAAATGATTCTTTTTCTTACTATTACAATTCAATGTAATTTCAACCTTCTGTTGTGCGAGACCTTAAATCTGCGCACAACTGCTGCAGGATCCACATTCACATTCCTATGAATACTCAGTAGCGCCAGCCCCGTAAGACGTTGGTTCAACATTGTGTTGTTTAAATAACCAAATTAATGAATGACTAACTCGCTCGCTTTTTTTTTAATTATTTTCCAGCCTTCTTTCGAAGCTCTGAAATTCTGGTGGAAATTAGATCCATTTAGCCTAACATAAACATGCCATCACGCCAATAATGGCGCCAAAAAACTTAATTTCTCGGAGCGTCAAAATCAAAATCAATCTTATTCAATTCTTGCTATGTAAAAAACTGACAGTTCCTTGAGGTTTTTCTGCATTAAACTCTGGAATTTAGCCTAAATTGCAAAGGTATCATTAATAAAGGGAAGGTAAAAGGTAAAACCAATTGCGTAAAAATAATACAAATCGTATTATTGTTTGAACTTAGTGTTTTGACTCAATGTAGTTAAGGAATCGTTAAGGTAAGTATATGTAGGTACTTACACCGTATAAAATAAGTTTTTCTCTTGTTTGGTATTAAGTTCATCTGGCAACCTTGCCGACAACGTCAGGCTTGCGTGCGGCACTTGTAGGTATCAGACGAAAACGTTCGGCGACACAAGCCGATCTCGACACACGCCGAAGTAAACCAAAAGTGGCCGACCGACCCATCGCGAGTGTTTTGGCATAAGCAAAATAGTAGTTTATTACACAGATTCTTGTCTGTCCGGGCCAGTCCGGGGCGACGATGACGGTGGCGCGGCGGCAAGGTTCGAATGCGCCGAAAAAGTGCATCAAAATATTTGAAATTTTAAAGATTTCGGGGGGAATTATGACACCCAAATCCCCCCTCTGTATACGCGCATGACCTATCAAGTGTTTTGTAACATATGTTATGTTATGTCCGAAATAGAATTCCGAACTATTACATTACATAGATAGTTCGGCGGCTCCGTGGCTCACTGAGTAATTCATAATATTCTGCTGAACTGGGGAGCGTGGACTCGATTCCCGCACAGAACAAACATTTGTCTTTTTTGAGTCTGATTGTTTTCTATGTATTATAGATATGCATTAATATCCGTTATCTGGTATCCATAGTCCAAGCTTTGCCTAGTTTAGGACAAGGTAGCGCTTTGTGTAATGTCTAAAAAAATATTTACATACTATTATTTTACATGTAAGTGTTCTTGGTCAAACTTACCTTTACTTACAAAATGTACCTAAGTTCATTAATGTTCTTTTTTTTACAGAGGGACCGTCGGTAACATGGGAAAAAATCGAGAAACTTCCAGAAGGAGCGGTAATAGACTACGGGTCGTTAGAGACCCCCACCACAGACATAGTCCACCATATGTTGGACAAGTTAGTTGTGGTCAAACTCAACGGTGGTCTAGGGACCTCCATGGGGTGTAAAGGACCCAAGTCTGTCATACAGGTCAGAAATGAGTTAACCTTCTTGGATTTGACGGTCCAGCAAATCGAGGTAAGTTTGTATTCACCACACATCCTATTTATAATTAAATAAATTTAAATAATTAAAAATTAACTATGTGAAGTTTGTTGTTCTTAATTTAATAGGTAGTAAAATCACCCTTGGACATAAAACACAACGTCTTACTTATCATATGTTTGACTATTTGTTTGTCTTTTGTCGCGCTAATATATCAAGAACCGAAAAGGCTCCGACTTACATGATTTTCTTTTAGTTTATTGGTAGTCTGCTTATCGTCTTACTCAATTGAAATTAAGTGAGAAACGCACCGCTCGCCATCGGCAGGGAATTAATTCTCATACTTCGAAATGGTCGCGTACAGTGCGGTTTCAGAAAAACTTCCTTCCGCGAACGCTTGGGTTGTGAAATGAGCTCCCTGCCAAGGTTTTCTCTAAGGACTACAGTATTGGGTTCTTCAAGAAAGAATTTTTTGGATTTTAGCAACGCAAGAGTTAAACCCCTGGTATTACAAGCGTCCATAGGCCACGGTGACCGCTTACCATGAGGCGGACCGTGTGCTTATTTGGCACCTTAGTGGTATAGAAAAAAAAAACATTGATACAAGTTTTAATGTATGTATAGATATGTATAAAGTTACACTTTATTCCCCGAAGGTGCTTATGCTTAAACCCACATTGTTATGTTATCTTAGTAACAGCCTATTATTATCAACCACGTCGTGACAGGTGGTGACCCCATTCTCGCAACACTATACAGTACAGTTTATCATGACTATAGTATTGTTAAGCATATCTTTACCATTTTTGCACGCAGAGGTATTTATGGTACACCATACTTACGCTTGCTGCAATAGTAATGGACTTGAAACACTCGTATTGGAGACAATTATTTTAGGTTTTAATATAGTTGGACATGCAAGCAGAGCTACATTGCAAGTTAAATATAATTTCTAATTCTAAAACTCATTTTCATCCAAATCTATTTTCAGCATCTTAACAGGACATACAAATGTAACGTGCCTCTTGTCTTGATGGACTCTTTCAACACCGACGAGGATACGCAAAAGGTGATCAGGAAATACAAGGGACTTAACTTGGAAATCCATACCTTCAACCAGTCATGCTACCCTCGAATCAACAGAGAGTCCTTACTACCAATCGCAAAAAATGCGGATGTTCACAGTGATATTGAAGCGTAAGAATTTTAACTATTTCCATTCAAATGCAGTGTTTAATACAGTGATTAGATCTTCATCCTCTGGATCATTTATGTCAGATTCTTTCTTTCCTCGGCCACTTTTTGATTATTTTATATGGGTTATTGTTTTATTGTAGTCATCTATTAGTGATTGATTTAAAAAAAGTTTAAACTTCTTTCCTTACAGATGGTTCCCTCCCGGTCACGGAGACTTCTACGAATCTTTCAACAATTCCGGCCTTCTCCAAAAATTTATAAAAGAAGGCAGAACTTACTGTTTCATAAGTAACATCGACAATTTAGGAGCAACAGTCGACTTAAACATTCTAAACCTCCTTCTTAACCCAAACAACCAAAAGCCTGCATCGGAATTCGTTATGGAAGTTACCGACAAAACCAGGGCAGATGTTAAAGGAGGAACTTTAATACAATACGAAGATAAATTGAGGCTTTTGGAAATTGCCCAAGTACCTAAAGAACATGTAGATGATTTCAAATCCGTCAGTCAATTTAAATTCTTTAACACAAATAACCTTTGGGCTAAGTTGGATGCTATACAAAGGGTGGTTGAACAAGGTTCCTTAAATATGGAAATCATAGTAAATAACAAGCACTTAGGTGATGGTCTTAATGTTATTCAATTGGAAACAGCTGTGGGAGCCGCTATGAAGTGTTTTGAAGGTGGAATAGGAGTTAATGTACCGAGAAGTAGATTTTTACCAGTGAAGAAGACTTCGGATTTGCTGTTGGTTATGTCGAATTTGTATAGTCTTGCTCATGGTTCTTTGGTCATGTCGCCGCAGAGGATGTTCCCTTCGACTCCGCTGGTGAAATTGGGCGATAATCACTTTGCGAAGGTGAAAGATTTCTTGAATAGATTCGCTACTATACCGGATTTGATTGAGTTGGATCATTTAACAGTTTCTGGTGATGTTACGTTTGGAAGAGGAGTTTCTTTGAAGGTAATTACTATCTTATATTAATTTGGAGGGTAGATTAGAGTTATGTTTACTTTTAAGGTTCCGTAGTCAAAGTCGCATAAATGAAACCCTTATAATTCCATGAATTACTATCGTATCTCATTCAGTTAAACAATAATCATGATCAAATAAAGTGATAAGGGTAATTCCAAGAAGCTGGGTTAAAGGCTTTTTCTATTTTATATGTATTACATGATTTATTTGTCATGAAAGTTTTTTACGAACTCCGGGAATATTCAGTTTAATTTCTATATCTGTTGTATTTTTTATGAAGATAGACAAATAATATTAATAGGTTAGCAAGTTATTGCATGTAGCTGCTTACTATAGGAATCATCACTCATTTTGTACTAATTTTTCAGGGGACAGTCATCATTATAGCGAACCACGGAGACCGTATCGATATACCTTCAGGAGCTGTCTTAGAAAACAAAATAGTATCAGGAAATCTACGCATTTTGGATCATTAGGTACAAATAGATAAAACTCTATTTCGTAGGTATTAAAGTAGTCAGTTGTATGGCCAGTAGTCGTAGGTAAATGTATGTATTATGTAAATGTAATATAGTGATGTAAGTACTATTGTTTTTGGTACTAAAATAAGTTGTACCTTATTTTATTTGGTACCAAAAGTGTAGTTTGTCGTCTGTACAAAAAAACTTTACAGTGATAATTGTAAATAATTCTCAAATATTTAAAATATACAAAGTGCAATTTTTTAAAAAAAACGACAAGATATATAATAGTTCCTAAATATCTGGCAGCAATTTGTATGCTAGGGATAAAGTTTTAGTCAAAATTGAAATATTTTTAGTCTAACCAAATCATTAAAATGATTAAAGAAGTTCAAATGTACTAAGTACACACAAAAATTGACAGTTAAATAGTTTGCAATTCTATTATTATTTCTTAGTTAGTTTTTTATTTTGTAAAATACAAAAGTCTATTTCATTAAAATCAATATATAACCTTTATTATATTCGACCTGCATCAGAACCAAAACCATGTATGAAATTATACCAACAGCTTAGAGCCTTGAGAAAGGCTTATATAAGTAAAAACGTGCTGCGTACACTGCTCGTTAGCGATCTGTATTAAGACCTTGTCTAGAAAAGGTGAATTTGCTGCGAATTTACTCCTGCGAAGTCGAACGTGCGTGCATTATTTAATAGGCGTCGATGTCATGCTGTACAAGGACACGCGCGATCTCTTACACACGCAGATTTCGGAATACCAAAATGCACATAGTTGCGTGCAGTACAACACGCGAGTAAAATCGCGGCGAATTTGCCCTTTCTGGACGGAGTCTTAGCTTTAGAAGTGGTTTAGTTTCCTTATAATTAAAGTAGGTCAATCTAGAAGTGGGTGTTGCAAAATTAACTACTTTAAAGAATTTAGACGAAAATAGTTACGTCTTATATCCGTACTGAAGTGGCTACAAATCTCGGTATAAAAAAAAACTTTTACAACTTAGTGACGATCCCTGTGACCGCTCACATAAAACAGGCACACGTTTGTGCGTTGGCATATGGCGTTTATTTGTAGTATTCATAAGTTACCTCTATGGTGCGCCATTACTCACGCTCCTCTGCCTTCCGCATCCAGCCATCCTTTTAAAGTCATCGGTCCATCGAAAGTAGGGCGTCCTACGCTTCGCCTTTCTATACGCTTCGCTTTCTATACGCGGTCTCCACTCTAAGACATCTAAGCTGCTCCATCGACCATCGGTCCTCCGACAGACGTGGCCAGCCCACTGCCACGTCTGCTTGCTGATTCTGCGAGCTATGTCGGTTGTAGTATTAATAGCCACTTATTTCAGTACCAGGCATTAATTATTACAAATCGAGCTTTAGAAAGAGATAATCCACTAGATTCGACTTTGTATAGCGTCGTCTCTTTCGCACAAATTCCTACGACAGTCCGGTAACTATTAAGAGCTGCTGAAAAACGCTAGGTTTTAATGCAATTATTAAAAAACACCTAATTATAACAAGCTATAAATGTCCACGTGGAATTCGATATTAGTTATTTCTACACGTTGCGACTTGAAGGGAGCCAAACAAATAAACAAACTCACTTACGCATTTATAATATTAGTGTAGATGTACTACGTTAATTTATTTTATTAAAAATATTTTGTAAATATTTACGTCTCGCCTTGATAACAAAATTTATGTAGACTTTTTTTTTTAAATTACTTTTAATTTTATTTGTAGGTGTTTTTTATTCATTGGCAAAAGAAAAAAAAAACGCATTATTTTAACAGCTTTTAAAAGTTTCTACAGTTTAGTTAATATTTCGTGCGACAGAGACAACGCTCTACAAAGCCGGCCGACTAGCCGATTGTCTCTTTCACAAGCTTGATGTGTAATTAATGACTGGTACTGCACGTGATTTTTGTATGAAGTATATTCATTCCATTTTGATATGCTCTCCACGCTTTTTACTTCAATGTCAAAGTCTACAAAAGCAATGCACAAAAATTAAGGATTGTTATATACTTAAATGATAGAACAAAAACATTAGTTTTTACGCTCTCTTTTATAATAAAAATTAACATTATTTTATCGAATAATTAAAAAAATTCTTAAATTATAATAAACACAAAATTGGCCGTGAAAAATTTTAATTGTGGAAACAAAAAATTTAAGTTATCTTACGCTACACGTTCTTGTACTGTTTAAATTATTTAGACAAAAAATAGTTCAAAAATAATATCAAAAAATAACAATCTAATCATAAATCATTAGATTGTTATTTTATTTTGTAATCTTTTGGATGAAAAATGACAATTTTTGAAATATTTTGCAAACAGAAAAAAGCTCAAATTGAGTATGTGTGTCTGTCTAGTGTTTTACGTAAGCTATTCCTATTGCTCATTCTCATACCTTAGTCAAAAATAAGATAGTTATACATAGGAATAGGTACTGAAGTCTTCAAATGGCCATCTTCTTTATTTTTTTGATAAAATTTATTACTTTATGAAACTGAAATAAATTAATTTATTGTGATCGATTTTATTTTAAAAATAAAATTGTTAAAAGTTACTTATTTTTACATATAGAATTGTATTTAATATTTATTTTATATTATATTAATACTTATCATTTTTCATTAAATCAAAATAAATCCTAAGTTTTTGCTAATTATGTTACTTACTAACATTGTTGTTATTTACTAACATTGGCAACTTTTTAATTTTATTCAGTAGAAGTTGGTTGTACTTGTCTAAATTTTCCTAAAAGTGCCATCTGGCTTAGTTTTGTTGAAATAAAAATATTATCTTTTTATGAATTTTATTATATTAATTGTGAACCTAAAATAACTCATCTCACAAAACTAAATCATTTAATGGCAAAATTATATTGATTTCTAAGACCTCGTACCCAAAGAGTAATTAGCGGAACCCTATTACTAAGACTTCGCTGTCACCAGGCTGTATCTCATGAACCGTGATAGTTAAACGGTTGAAAATTTCACAGAAGATGTATTTCTGTTGCCGCTATAACAACAGATACTAAAAAACAGAATAAAATAAATATTTAAGGGGGGCTGCAGTACAACAAACGTGATTTTTTTTTTGCCGTTAGATAATGGTTCGGTGCCCTTCGTGCGCGAGTCCGACTCGCACTTGGCCGATTTTTTTTCCTCGTAAATGGTCTCAAACTGAAGCGTTGCGTCGTGACCATCTTTGTCAGATTAAAAATCTGGCACACCAGAGGAAATAGCCTGATCTTTTCTCTATACAAATGTATACCCCTGTTTCCTCCTCGGATTTTGGCATAATTTTTATATTTAATAGATATAAACAATGACTACGTAAGTTTTGCTTTTTCTGATATGCCATTCCTATAAATAACCTGCCGTACAATGGTGCCCTACAAAAGTCCAAAACATCCTCTTGAAATTTTCAGACGAGTACTATACAAATATGTTAACTAATTTATAGACATAGAATAATTTAAAATATTTCAGGTGACGTAATTTTTATTAAATTTAGTTGTGATTTGGAAAAGTGTGTAATACGATACCACGTTTTTGATGATTCTGACTATAAAAATATAGCGGTCCGAGCTATAGTGGGCCTTATTAGTATCTTGGCCCGGGTACTAGCGTCACAGCAAATACATTTCAAATACCTATTTATGTATTTTCTCTTATTAAAATAATTGATTAGGCCTGACAAGAGGCGGGACGGGTTAGCCACTACGTACTAGACGTACTGACAGCGATACCATAATACTAACTTGAAAAAAATAGTCTCGCTGATCAAATTAATCACTTTTACTGGCCGTATACTTTTACTGATGAATAAGTCCTCAATATTAACAATAATGAAATAACAATAAAAGTTTAGATGAATATTGAATATCCAGTATGCGTGAAGTGATCCACTATAGTATACCATTATTAAACATGGTCAGTGCGCTTTTCCTACCATGACTTGGTCTATCTATCTTATAAAATCCGCCTTCCTGAAGCTTAGTCAAGATTACTTCTTCAACGTAATTTTAGTGGGATGGATACTCAACGCTTATATGATGATGCACTGAAAATCAACTGGGATTCGGTCATGAATGCATCTACAGTGGATGAAAAAATTAAATTGTTTAACTCACAAATTACGAGTCTTTATGACACTCATGCACCCATCCGTGCAGTAAAAGTTAAGCATCTTCCTGCTCCATGGCTCACAAATGAGATGAAAGCATTAATGATAAAAAGAAATCATGCTAAGGCAAAATACAAAAGTAACCCATGTGATAACAATTTTATTAACTATAAGCATTTGAGGAATCGCTGCAATAGGATGTGTAGAGATGCACAACAACGCCATATCCATAAATCCGTAGAAGACGGTAATCCAGCAAAGGTCTGGTCTTTTCTTAAGTCACTAGGAGTTGGTAAATCTAATCATTCTCCTATTCCTAATGAAATTGATATTAATGTCCACAATCAACATTTTTCTTCCAAGGTTATCATTGATGATACCAAAAAAACTGCTGCAATAAACTCTCTTTCAAAAACGCCAACTCCTGACTTCTCTCCTTTTGTTCTAAATCGATTTTCTGATTGTGATGTTAAGAAGAACATTCTGTCCATTTCTTCCAACGCCGTTGGTAATGACTGCATTAGCCGTAATGTGATCATCCCGATCCTTGACACCGTTGTTCCTGTTATAACACATATCTTGAATCACTCCATATCTACCTGTATCTTTCCTGAATCATGGAAAGATACTACTATCATTCCTTTACCAAAAAAATTCAACCCTTCTTCGTTTTCCGATTTCAGTCCTATATCTTTCTTTCTTCCCTTTCTATCAAAGGTTCTTGAACGTCTTGTTCAACAACAGTTATCTTTTTATCTGACAAAAAATAATTTGTTAAGTCCCTTTCAATCTGGTTTCCGTCCTGGTCATAGTACGGCTACTGCACTTGTTAGAATAACGGATGACATTCGTCTAGGTATGGAGAGTAGGAAGATCACCATATTAACATTACTAGATTTTAGCAATGCTTTTGGTACGGTTGACATTAATATTTTGCTAACTATACTTTGTTCTCTTAACATATCTCCAACAGTTATCAATTGGTTTCATAGTTACTTGCGGGGACGCCGACAACGCATTAAGGTTGATGATTCGTTCACTGCCTACTGCAACACCACTGCTGGCGTTCCGCAAGGTGGCGTGTTGTCACCACTTCTCTTTGCTATTTTCATCAATCTAATTACATCTCATATAACTTCTCTCTACCATCTTTATGCAGACGATCTTCAAATATACTCGCAAGCTTCTATCGATGGGTTATCAAGTGCTATTGCGGTACTTAATCAGGACCTCTCTCGCATTGTTGACTGGAGTGAGTCTCATGGCCTAGTTGTAAACCCAAATAAAACACAAGTCATCATCGTGGGGAGTTATCGCCAAAATCGACAGACAACAACTGCCATTAGTCTATGTCAATAAAGTGCCTGTTCCATATAATGATACTGTGAAAACCTTGGGTATACTCTTAGACGAAACACTATCGTGGGGTCCACAAGTTAAAGAAATCAGCAACAAAATATTTGTTGCAGCGAAATCTTTGGGTAGATTACGTAACTTCCTACCCATTCCCACTAAAATTACACTTGCTCAATCACTACTTCTTCCTATTCTCGACTATGCAGACGCTAGCTATCTTGATCTCACTGAGGAGCAGCTTGATAAACTTGAGCGTCTTCAAAATTTATGCATAAGATTTATATTTGGTATGCGAAAGTATGATCACATATCCGAATTCCGAACAAAGCTTAAGTGGCTCCCAATTCGTCTTCGCCGGAATACTCATGTCCTATTTCTTCTTTATAATATCCTGTTCAATCCAAAAACACTATCATCTTTAAAAGAATGTTTCGAGTTCATTGGTGCTCCTTTTTTACGTAATTCTACAAACCTGTTGTTAAAAACTCCAAAGCACTATACACAAATGTATAATAACTCATTTAAAGTAAAAGCAATCAGATTGTGGAACATATTACCTCTAGATATAAAACGAGCGCAGTCCTTGAGTATATTTAAAAAACTTGTTATTACTCACTATAATAAATAAAAGCTGATATATCACTTCATACCCATATTTCTAATATCCATATATATTATTGATTGAATGATATATATTTATATGTATTAGTTTATATAAATTTATATATATTCTTAAATACTTATTTATTTATGTATAGTATTATGTAATTGTATCTAATATTATCTTAAATATATATTTTGTATTTAATATTATTTTTTACATAAATTTTGTTAAAGATGTACGATTGATTATAATTATTATCTACCTTATTTTTAATGCACACATTACCTTTTATTGTTTTTCTTTTAAATTCTTCACCCAAAGGTTATCTGGGAGAGATCGCTTCATAGCGATAAGATCGCCATTTGTATTTTTTTTTCTATGTTCCTATGTTTTTTGTTATATTATGTGCAATAAAGTATATTATTATTATTATTATTAATTTAATAATAATAATAATCAGCATCATTATCATCATGACGCGATCGTAACACTAACAACTCCTGCAGCCCGGACGCGATCGTAACTACGGCCCTGTTACTTCTGCACTTTCAAAAAGGAACATCTATTGAAGCAGAGCGAAAATTTTACATAACAGTCTGTATGGAATTCAGTCAATTTAATTTCGTATTAGTTCATTTATTACTTCTATCTCTGCAAGAAAGGGAAATTTATACAAATAAATAAAAGTTAAATAAATAATTCTTTCATTAAGTATTTCATTTCATTTTACATCTTTTCGTCAATTTACTTATTACTAACGTTATAAAGGATAATTAAATACAAACCCTAAAATATTAAAAACATTAAAATTACTTTGCTAAGTGCAGAACAAACATGCCAGTAGCTTGCAAAATGCAACCCAAACCAAAAGAAAAACCTTTGTTTGGATAATAAGACGAACATGTACCCAAGTGTTTTTTGAATATATTTATTTCTTTATTGGTATGTACAATATACGGGTTAGTACGGTGTGAAGTGACATGTTTTTTTCAGTACATTCCCTTCCCATCTCAAAAAGCATTGGGATCCTTGGTGTTGACATCTCCAGCGATGTTCAGTTTCGAGATCATTTGCAAGACAAGGTGAAGCTGGCGTCCCCAACTGAGCGAATCAGTACTTCACGTCGGGGCAAAGGTTGCTTTACAAGTAACAAGTTCGGCCCCATATGGAGTACTGCTGCCATCTCTGGGCGGGTGCACCTGGATACCAGCCCAAACTCCCTTGCCGTATCGAGCCCTTAAGTCTGAGGAGTGACTTTGCCTCCCTGTGTGTGTTCTACTTGTACAGTGGGATGTTTTCTGAGTGATTGTTCGAAATGATGGCCACAGCTACTTTCTACCATCGTACCGCTTGCCATCGGCAGGGAATTTATCCTCTCACCTTAGAACGTAAATGGTCGCGTACAGTGCGGTTTCAGAGAAACTTCCTCCCGCGAACGCTTGAGGTGTGGAATGAGCTCCCTGCTAAGTATGAGGTTCTTCAAGGAAGAAGTTATTAGATTTTTGAAGGGTCGGTAACGCGCAAGTGATTCCTCTGGTGTTGCAAACGTCCATAGGTTACGGTGACCGCTTACCATCAGGCGGACCGTTAGCTTGTTTGCCATCTTAGTGTATAAAAAAAAAATGAACATTTTTATATAGTTTCATAATATATAAATAAGAAATCACAATGACGCCAATAAATTGAATAAATAAGACTAAAATTTCAAGTGATGTCATCTGTTTCCCGCGGTTTGTATGGGCGCGTCGCTAGGAACTTTGCTGGCCGCCAAGCTGATGACGGCGGAAATGAGCGCTAACACAGCGCTTGTAACCGCCAGGCTCCATACAGACGAGCCGTGCATAACGCACGCCCCGTTGTTTATGTGGACACAGGTTAGTTCTGAGTAAAAATAAATAAATGAAATATTACATAAGTTACTAAATTTGATTTACGTCAATATTTATTTATACCTAAAAATAATATTCATTATGTAATAAACTCCTAGACTATAAAAAAAAAACTTTATAACTTACTGCTGATGATCATATACAAAATATGCCCGGGTCCTTGCGACAATAAGGCGATAGCAGCAAAACTGGCTCCGACCGCGGTTACCTTGTCGCTGCGACTCACTGATCGCATAACCGCCATTCCCTGCATCAGCAGCGCCGCCGCTGTGTTACATAACAAAAGTTATTTTAGAAAACTTTTTGGTCCTTCGAGCCGACTTTATGATTAGTAAATTAGATAAAGTAATTGCGTTAAATAGTATGATGAAAATTTAAAAACAGCCAAAGGAAATAAAACATAGGAATAAAATTGACAACTACAACTTCTGTTAAAAATATTTTTGAGATAAACAGGCAGATCGAATTATATGAAGTGTCACAAATTTATTTAATTTTTGTTATACGTTAGTCTTAATCTAAAGTTTAAAGTAATATCGTTCCCTTAAATTTGTATTTAAATTTCGTTTGCGGTAAATGTATGAAGATTGTGAGGTTATTGATATAATTATAAAATTAATAATTAATTTAAATTTATTTAAACTCATAATTTGTTAGTACAGAAGGCAGCACACCAACCTACCCATCTCTATAACGACAACGTTTAGATATTAATAAATTGTGGTAAACTGACTGAACCTTTCTCGGCCTATTATATACTAATATACTGCGCGGAAGCTAAGAAATGTTTAGTCCATTTTTTCACAATTATTTATAGCTAAAGTTGTTGCTATAGTTATGTAAGGGTGGGTAGTTTGATATGCTGTCTTGTGTACATCTTAGCTCAAAATTGTTAGTAAGTAAATACATAAAATAAAGTTAAGGACACATCGCTTTACTACTCTAAAAGTCGGTGCATGACTAAATTTGCATTGTTATAAACTTATAGGGTTACAAAAAAAAACTGGGTAATATATATGGTGAAATAAACACTACCCTATTCTACAATCCTTATCCACAAACCTGCAAGAGCCATAACTAAGGCGAAAAACAGTTGGTAGAGAGTAAAGGCTGTCAGGCACGCGTCCAATGTGCACGCGCCGCGCACCGCGCGCTGCGACCCGCATGTGCAGTTGTGGAAAAGGCTGGAAACGAATATGTTTGAGTAATTATAAAATCATTAATAAGTGTTCCTGGTTATATCACACAGCGCCATCTGGTCTCAAACTACGGCTTGTAACATGGGTACCAGACCAGGCAACTGACATATTTGTTTGTACAAATTATGCCTACATAGAAATATGTAAATGCGGTGTCTACGTCACGTCACGTCACGTACGTACGTAACAATCATTACTTAAATAAAACGGTGCAGAACCTTCAAGGCTCTCATTTTATCCGCTCTAATCCATCGTTTAGACGTAAATGTAGCTTTGCTTTCGACTGGTGAAACTACGTTATGTATTGCGTTAGGTTCAACTTACAGAAATCCACTGAGCTCTTCGTACTGGTGACAGCCGGCGTGGCATGGCGAGAAGTAACTGCTGAGTGTGTCCAACCCGCACGTAGGACTGAATCCGTACTTCTCCGAGTTACACCTGAAATTTAATGGATTAAGGGCATGAATATCGGAATCGGAGGCGATCGTGACTCCGGAGTCCGATATTAAGTATTAGATTAAAATTAAATGTAAACGGTGTAAAAGTCCTACAAACTATTATATAGCGCCCACTTCACTTCACTAGCCATGAACAGGCACGTTGAATTACCAAAATACAAGGGGAACCCGAGTCCCAGTCTTAACTCAAGTCTCGCTTTAAACTTGCGTAGCCGGATAAGGAAGATGACAATTTGTGGCAACCTTCATAATTTTTAAAATTTCTTTTGGCTTTAAAAGAAGACACATTTTTCAAAGAATATATAATACCATCGTAAGAATCTCCAAAACCTCAAATATAATGCAAACCCTGTTTGTGCTGGAGCCGTCAGAAAGAGTTTCATTATTTTTGGATAAAAATAACTACCTAACCACTACAAGGCGTATTATGACTTTTGATCAAGAATTTGAGACGGAAAAATCTAAAAAAGGTGGGCCTTGCCTGTGGACACCTTTTTTGACCTTTTTTGAAATTATTATAGCTTAAAAACCTACGTCAACAGACAGAGGGAGGAATTAGTGTAACTGATACATGCTTACAAAGCGTTTGTATCAAACATCAGTTTTGCCCTAGTGTTCAAAGTTAGCGTGGTCGTAGGAGTTATCTTTCAGATATCAAGTTTATTTCGATGAAACATGTACATCATCAACTTTATGAAGAACATGTTCAATTCCGATATTGGTATCGGAACTCCGATATTGAGATTCAATGAAATTATCTTTTTAAATACTATATATATTACATGCCCTGTTACCCACGCGAAAACGTTCCTCGTTAACAAACAACTTTACCACACTTGGGTTTAGCTTAGGTAAAATTTTTTCAGCTACTGTACCATTATACTGGTAATTAGAAGTTAGTTTTGCATACAATTGCGTAATAAACAAAACCAAAATGTGGTGTAACAACTAGTCTAGTGACAACGATTATTTATCCCTGGCAGAAATACCTATACTCCGCATTCAACTTTCATAGATATACTATGATATACGTTGCAAAAATCAAGTGGACTTCACCTGGCTCTTAGTTTGTTACACTCACCCGCACTGTTGGCTACACCATGGCTGGCCGTACACTCCGTTCTCGACCCCCACAATGTCTTCGGTGCCGCAGTATAGGGCTGCTAACACGGTAAAGAACACCGCTACCATGACGGCTACCACGCCACCTACTCTAGATGCCGTGGAAAACTTTACACCGTCGCTGCGGCGCACGGAGAAACGCATCCTGAATACCTAAATAAAAAATTAGGTTAAGACTTTAAGAGAATACGATTCGCGGCGCCTCACAGCGTGCTTCATACAAACGTATTTTCCACTTATTTTTGACACCTATAAATCAAACACCATGAAATTTTAAAGACGTACTCTAGTATTAAATATATCTGCAGTGTGCCAGTTTTATATTACATTATAAAGTTAAAAAGCAACGCAAGATTCTAGTTTTTCATACAAATGATCTTGAATAAGAAATATTGAATTATTACTCCTATTATAAACTCAAACTACCATTTGTATGCAGATGATTTGCAGATATATCGTCATTTTGCAGTAAAATATATCAACGCTGCTGTAGACAGTATAAATAGTGACCTGAAGAAAATTTCTGAGTGGGCTAAATCTTTTGGACTAGTGGTTAATCCAGTAAAATCCCAGGCAATTATTATTGGTAGTAGGTACATGTGTAATCTAATCTCTCACTATATTATTCCACAAATAGTTTATGATAATGTACCTATTATTTATACAGATGTAGTAAAAAATCTAGGGGTGACCTTTGATAGCCACTTATCCTGGTCTAACCATATCAACGACATAAGTCGAAAGGTACATTTTAGTTTTCATTCCTTTAAACGCTTACATAATTTTCTTCCATTTGACACCAAAGTTACTCTTGCCCAATCCTTATTGCTCCCTATTTTAGACTACGCTGACACTTGTTACCTAAATGCCAATGAAAAACATTTAGACAAATTAGAACGTCTACAAAACTTGTGTATTCGATTTATCTTTGGGCTTCGTAAATTTGATCACGTTTCCTGTTTTAGGTCTAAGCTAAAATGGCTTCCTATCCGACTTTGGCGTAATACGCACATACTTTGCTGTGTTTATAATATCCTTAACACTTCCTTCTCTCCTCTGTATCTTAGAGATAGCTTTAATTTTCTATTTCCTAGAGACAGACCTCTCAGATCGCATACTACCTCACTTATTGAAATACCAGCACATAACACTCAGTTTTATGGTGACTCTTTTGTTGTTTGTGGAGCAAAACTTTGGAACTCGCTTCCCGGTTTGATACGTGACAGCACATCACTTAATATTTTTAAACATAGATTAAAAGAGCATTATTTATCTCTATGAATTGGATATATATGTAAATATATAATGTATTGTGTGTATTTTGTGTATTTATATGTATGTAATTAATAATTATTGTATAATATATGTATTTTAATTAATAATAGTAATATTAATTGTATATTTGGTTTTGTTTATATATATACTTACAATATTAATTGTTTTTAATTTAAATTAGTTTGTGAATAATGTTGTACTTACACTGTTTGCCTCCTACTTTTCAATGTGTATTATCTCTTACACACTTAGGTTTGCTGTAAGAAATCTCTTTTTAGGGATAAGCTTGCCTTTGTACTTATAAGTTTTCTTTTGTTTATGTGTTAATATGTGTTGTATTGTAGAATAAAGAATAAGATTAAAAGTTAATAAATTTTTTTTTTAGGATTATGTAAAACCACATTTATAGATATTCGGCTTGAGATCATGCCTACAAAAGTTAACAGTGTTTGATCAGTAAATATCCAAAACAAATAGGAAATTCGTTTGTATGAAACACGCTGCGAGGCGCCGCAAATCGTATCCTCTTAATTCGGTTATTAATTACAATATGAGATACTGTGGTTTTTGATGGAGCTCAGTGGTCATTTTTGGGGTTCTTAGTCATTTTAGGACCCCTTATGTAACATATCGTTTTATGTTACTTTGAAAATAGACATGAAAGTAAATATGGTGAACTGAATTTATGCGCAATACTTAAGAAACTTGAGTTATTTTCTTAAGTGAATAGGTCCTCACATCTGTGTTGTGCTTACACAGTTAATTTCGTCTACGGTGACAGGAATCTTTTAACAAGTTTAAAAACTTGCTAAAAATATTTAATCTTTAAATATGTCAACTAAGCTTGGTGACTTGAACTATGAAAAGGTCACATACTCAAACTGTATCTTTATTACTATGATAAATAGAATATAATTTCATTTTTCACTATTAAAATGCGAGAACCTCTAAACCGTGTGAAAGGAATTCCAAGAATCGAACCTCGAAAACGAAGTTGAGAGAGTCATTCTGTGGCAGCAATAGAGGGTTGTTGTGGGACAGTCACCCAGGAACAGCGTTGACGTTTGGACGTGATAGTTTAAAAATTCAAAGGAGTCGGCCAAAGAGTTACAAGTGATATTTTTAGTTACAAGTGATATTTCAATATTTTTAATTTAGCATTTAATTTAATTAATTTAAAATTTAACTTTACAATTGTGCACTTTAACAAGTAAAATCTTGATGGTTGGAGCTCTTCATACAATTGGTAAACAGTATCATTTTTTTTTATTGTTATTATATATTTCTTCTTTTAACTTTTAGATTCTTATTTAATTCACTGATTTCTTCGGATAACTTAGTTTAATAAGATGTATGTATTAAAGACGAATGCATGTTTTATTGATGACTAAAGTGTGAAATATGTGTGTATGTTTAAAGGAATTTTCATTAGCGTATGTCCGGGAACGACGGGTCTAATTAATAAACACTACACATACATATATATAGCTAATATATTCATTTAGATGTTGATGTAACATGAGACGAGAGGTGGTCTTTTTTCGACTTTCTGCGTTTTGTCTGTATTTTCTCTTATTTCTCAACTGGTTTTATAAATTAGGAGCTTTAGGCCTGAAACGAATCTTAAAGTTTCAGGTAGGGTTTTCTTCCCCTTTTTTTTTTTATAGTTAGAGAAGTGAATTTCGACAGTGACAGCAAACATCGGACAACGACTGCAATATTTTGATTTATCAATTAGTTGGAGTAGGGGGCGAGCTTTTGAAATCGAATTTATTTACAAAAGTGTTTGTGATTGATTGAATGTGTGTATAATTGTTATGTTATTTTGTTTGATGTGTATTGTTTCAACTGGGTGATTACAACCACTTAAGCATTTAATTTGAAGCTTCATTAAGTGATTTTTAAACGAAATGTTTGAAAAGCTTAATACTACATGAAAATATTTAAAAACTAAATTATCCTGTCAAGAGCTCAACAACTATATAAAAATGTGTTTATTAGTAAATACATTATCGCCGAGGGACCATAAAATCTATAGGTATTTTTATACCTAACTATTCTTCAAAGTCGTGACTATTAAATTTAGTCAAATCACCGAATTTCATGAAGTAACGGATATAGATCAATCCGTATATTACCCACCTATAGAAACACATCAAATTAAATAATTTTAACAATGAGTGAATACAATTCTCTTGAATACAAGTTTATTTTCACAACTAATTACTTCTAGAGTTGAGAGAAAATTTTATTATCTCAGTTTAACTTTTAAAAATATATTTTTTTTATTTTAGATTACATGCATTTAGGAACTCAAACTCTCCCTCGTATCTGTCGGCTGTCCTGGAGGGAACTAGGCGGAGCAGGGGGGGGACAATTTCTAATATCAGGAGCATATTAGAAATTACTTCACAACATAGCTTCATCACCTAACTAGCTCAGCGTTCATTTTCGAGTTTATAGCTTCGGGAAATGATGTATGCCGGTTCTGGGAGACTCTTGGAGGAAGCCTTTGACCTGGTCAGCGTGTCGGAATCCACTTTATGCTAGGCGTCATATAATTGTTTCCTACGTGGCTATAGAATTGGAAATGTTCGTCGCGAGCAGACGTTAGACTAGGTAAACACAAAAAAATGTTTGAAATTTGCTTTCCAATGTCGATATTAAGATATTCTATGTCTTAGGAGTCTAGTATGACTTAGAGGCCTAGGATGTCTGCAGACTTTAGGAGAGAAGTATGATTGTGTAATAGGTATTATTTAAGGGAGAGATTGAACAATCTATGTCTGAGTCTCAGTGTGATACCTGCGAGATAATCTGAAAATCTGGTTGGATGGTTCGAAATTTATATTAACGATTTCAGGAATCGTGTTATATTAGGTTGTTTAGATTTTCTTAATTTTCAGGAGGAAGATTGTATCTCTGTTTTTCTCTTATCTTATATTTGTTTGAAGTTCCAGATTTAAGTAAATATATTATATTTAATATATTTTATTACTACAATTCTACACATACACTTATCATTATACAAGATTTTATACACATACGTTGTCAATCACACATAATTACAGAGATTTTGAATGATAGAGAATATGTTCTGATAATTAGATTTTCTTTTCAATCATGAATATTATAATGTATTAGTGTTTCCACTTATTAATTATTTTGTAAAATCTGTTGTTTGAGTTGCTGTCTGTAGACGTTCAACGTGACTCGACAAAGGGATGTAGACGTCATGTGCCTATGGGACTGGAGATACTTCCGGACTATAATGCTGAAATTCATAAAAGCTGAGTATAATTAATTACTATTTGAACTTTTCACTTGTATACTTCAATTCTATTCTATCACATAAATATATTGTAAGGGATTATTTATTTTAATTACATTGATTAAATAATTAGGTCTTTTACCGTACTTAAGTAATGTCCAATTTCAGTGAAGTTCTAAAATACGATAACAAAACACTGAACAATTGATTTAGGCTATTTTGTTTTCTTATGAGAAAAGTCCAATTAATTTAGCTTACTGTTTCACTCATTCATGTACCTTAATGTTAATTTATTTCAATGTGTATTAATCTAATTTTCTTTCAGCGTCCTTTTTGATTATGGCCTTTAATTGGTCCATCATAACTCGCTAATAGTTAAAAATTAGTTTACCCCAAACACTCAATTTATATTTTTGTTTTCTTTTTTTTATATTTTTATGAGTGTTTTATTTTTCTGTTATGTAGTAAATAGAGTCACTGGACAGCCTTTATGTGTAGAGATCTTAAATAGATTGCGGTTTTTCTATTTAAAAATCTCGAGGAGAAGGCAACAGATATGATTGGTCAAAATATACTAATTAATTTGATGATTACAAAAAAGCAGAACTAATTATATCTGTTTGGAGATAAGGATAAAGGGTCCAAATAATTAAAAGCGCTTCACAACTTTTAACTTGATATTTGTAATTTTTTTTTGTTGATTTATAATTTCATATTTAATTTTAAATTTTTTTTATTTAAAAAAAAAAAAAAACTAAGACCCAAAAAAATCTATATTATTAATTATTATGAATCCAATATATACACACTTTTAATTTCGAATTCCAGGAGCAGATAAGTGAATTCAGCGTGGTGTGAGTATGAACGACAAGCGGGAACCTACGAGCTTACTCTGGTTTTACAATGGCAAGACGTCCAATTTTATAGCTAAGTTATAACTCTAGTATTTAGGATATTTATTTAATTTACTAAAAATTATAATGTATCAAAATCAATTAAAGTCTTTCTTCTTCATATTTTCACGGGGGGAGTTTTACACTTATAATTTCAATTCCCTCCATTTTACAAACTAGATTTTCAACATTTATTTTTTATGTTACAGAGGTGTCAGTATTCTTGCGAGCTTACGTGGCATCTGAATCTAGTATTAACTTAATTTTTCTTTCTGGAAGACATTGTGCATTCTTTTTTTAGCTCACAACGTCATAAAAGTCAGTCTGTCTGTACCATCGTAGCGGCCATGGCCATATAGGCCATACAAATAAACCTATTTTAATGCGGTTTCAAGTTTATAATTTCGCCTCCTTTGATGTTTGATTTTAATGAAATTTAACAAAAAGGTGTTCTTTGCTAACTGGCATACAGATTTGTCACAAAAATGTAGAAAAAAAAGTATGTGAAGGCCACAATCTGCAATGTGCAATGTGCCCACGTGTAGACTATGTGCAATGTGCCAACGTGTAGACTATGGCTCAAATCGCCGTCGTTTAAGTAATACTCATTTTTTTTTTATTCAAATTAGATTTTTACAAACACTTTAAAATCGTCAAAATTATTGAATGCTGAGGTAAAAAGGTGAGGTTAGGCCGTGCCTCAACATTGGGGACGTATAAAAGCTGGAATGGAAGACAATCCTGAAAAATCTAGGTTGTCAGCGCCTTATTTTATAAAAAATACTCACCGATACGAAAAATATAATGACTAAAGAACGCAGAATGTCCCCGACGACGCGAGATGAGCGTGGGTCCTGCCGTATTGATTCGATGTGGAATCGACCCTGAGAAATAAATTCACATTATCTATAAATACATATTTGATCTCAAGCCAGGACCTGCAGCTGCAACTTTTTCTTCGTCCAAGTTCAATACCTAATTGGGCTTTTGAGGTACAGTTACCGGCTGTGGAAAATTTCGACCTCGACCATGCCACTGTCCCTACCAACGACATATGATATACCAATGATCTGAATAATAAATATACCAGAAAGTGCTGCAATATGCATAGCACTAATATAAACTTAAAAGCCAACGCGTTGACTCGCAATAGAGACACAAATACTGTGGTGCGTGAGTGTGAGAGAAATGGTGAATCTCCGGTTGGCCCCGCACTATTAGCCTTGAAGAGGCTCGTTAATTGAGCGAAGATCAGGTGACACTTTAACCTACTTTATCTCTTGTGGGAAACCGATTCGGTTTACTGACATTTCAATGCTTTCGTGAGGCTTTAGATCGGGATACAAAACCTTTGGTAGTCAGAAAGTGTTAGTCCAGGTCATACATATCTGTGTTCCTTGTTCAGATATGTTAAATGATGCGTGATTGCATAATGATCAGCTAACTTTCATATGCATTTTTGTGATAGATTAGATTGTTTTATTTCTCATTATGTCAGCATAAATAACAGTTTCTTATTAATCATTAATTTAAGTTACAGACGAGATCAGAACTTTTGCCAACAAATGCAAAAATATTTGTAAAAGAATAAAAGTAAATGATGTAAAATTACATCCAAATAAAAATGTCAAACTATTTATAATTTCGTATTCATAAACTAGTCAATGGTGTATAATGTATAAATGCATTATTCAAAAAAGGTCCGTTAGCTAGCGACAAAATGATTGGTCATTTGGTTCCTGCTTCGATTCAGCAGGAAGTCGCTCTGGTACGTAGCTCCAATTACCCTCGCATTTTTCCTAACCAGTGTTGTGCGCCGCGCTGCGTGTTCCGTAACCGCCATGCGCCACGCCAACTGAACTGTGTTTTATATTTTCTAGTAAACACTATTACATCATACAAGTACAGGGAACATAAAGTTAATATTTTGTGTGGTTTGAACAAATCTGCACGAGTGTTTAACATTGACGCCGGATAGAAAGTAAGTAGAACTAACCTGGACGTAATAGTCATCGTGATGCACAAAGCCGAAGAGTGCGGCGTAGAGAAAGGCCAGGCCTAGAGTTTGCATCACCAGTGGTTTATTGCGGATCAGTCTGCTTAGTGTGGCAAGGAATCCTAGAAACCAGCGATTGAAGGTTTTATTTTTATTTTTTGTATTTATCCATTGTCAACGATCCCAAACTCACTTGCCGTATCGAGCCATTAAGTCTGAGAAGAGAATTTGCTTCCCTGTGTGTGTTCTACCGATTGTACAATGGGATGTGTTCTGAGGAATTGTCCGAAATGATGCCCACGGCTAATTTCTACCATTGTAAAATTAATTTAATAATAAAAACATGAAAAAATCGACGCAAAATTCTAAGGCCAAGGGGCTCAGAACCATATTTTTTCTCCTCTTCTTATTCTATTAATTTATATCTACTCTCTTAGCACTAATAAACTCTAATTTAATATAAGGTAAACTTCTTCCCCACAAGAGCTAGGCCCCCCTTACCGACGATAGAACAGACTGACTGTCACCCCTTCCCATCGATACTGGCATTCACATAAGATTAGTCAAAACTGCACATTTGGGAGCAGTCATTACGTATACGGACTGTACAAAATAGAGCCTATGGTATCAATTTGCGTTACGATGTCAAAGTCAAAGTCAAAATGTTTTATTCAAATTAGGATTTCACAAATACTTTTGAATCGTCAAAGTTATGAAATACTATTTTTTATAAATAGCGCGAATTGCCCGTTTTTGTAACAAACATATTGTATTTAAATCAGCAGCGCTATCCCACAACAAGATACCATATGTCATTAAACTATGGAAATAGCTAAAATATACTATTTTTGCAGTGTCGACATCGGTCAATTGTCTTATTTTCTTGATCGCATATACAGCAGAGCTAAGTTTTTGGCTAAGTTATGAATATAAGAACCCCATTGAAGTTTGGAGTCCAGCGTTATGCCAAGAAAGACTGTTGAATCAACAAGTTCTAATTGCTCGCCATTAATATTAATACATGTTTGAATCTGACTAACATTTGGTAGTGTAAATTTAACACATTTGGTTTTTTTTTTCATTAAGTAACAAAGCGTTAAACCAATTTACAATTCTAGAAATGGCATTAATTTTTTTTAATTCATTATAACATGTCTGTTGTCTCTTAACTTTCAAAAGTAAAGAGGTTTCATCAGCAAATAAGACAATGTCATGGTTTTTAACATGATATGGGAGATCATTAATGTAAATAAGAAATAGAAAAGGACCTAAAATTGAGCCTGGAGGGACTCCCATAGTGACTGCTGATCCCGGAGATCTTTCACCGTTAAAATTTATTTTCTGTACTTTGCAACACATGTAGGAGGTCAAAAGGTCGAGAGCTTATACCATAGTGATGTAGCTTCCTGATGAGATTTTCGTGTTGGTCACAGTCAAATGCCTTAGATAAAACACAAAACACTCCAAGAGCATCATGCGAATTCTACCAGGCGTTAAATATATTTTTTAATAGTTCCACTCCTGCATCGGTTGTGGAACGGCCTTTCATAAAGCCAAACTGTTTACTACAAAGTAGGTCATTAATACAGAAATGATTTAACATTTGACAAAGTATCATTTTTTCAAAAGCTTTACTGTGTACAGGTAGTGTTGAAATAGGCCGAAAATTATTAGGATCTGTTGAACTACCTGATTTAAAGAGAGGTATAAATTTGCTAAGTTTCATCTCATCAGGAAACACATCACTATCAACACATTTATTAATAATTATGGCTAAGGGTTGCGCTATAACATGAATTATTGAGTTTATAGTTTTTACAGAAAGTCCCCAGAGGTCTGTGGTGCTTTTATTTCTAACGTTTTAAATGTATTTATGATATCCGTAGGACTAATGTTTTTAAATACAAACGGAACTGCACATTCAGGAACATTACTTTTTATTAACTTTCTGCTAGTTGAGTTGAGTTATGATGTTCAGTTGTTTTAAATGGAACATTACTAAAAAAAAGCAACTGCTACCTCAGCATTTGTTTTTAAACTAGTATTTTCTTCAATCAGCTTAAAGTCCTGACAAGAATTCGTAGCTTTACTAGTTTCATTATTTATTATGTTCCATGTAGTTTTATTTTATTTGTTGAATGTTTTACTTTATGTCTGAGGTGAACTGATTTTGCAACAAGACAGCCTTTTATGAAGGTTTTTGAGTATTTCTTTACATATTCCCTAAATATTTGGATATTATTATATGTTCTTTCTTAATATAATAGATACAGCTTACGCCTACTTTTATAAACACCTGGGGTAGCCCATTATTAAACTAAAGCGACTGGAAATAAGTTTCTTTTTACAGTAAATATTTTACTATACTCTGTAGTAATAGTGTCAAGAACAGTATTGTACATATCATTTTGTTGTTATTGGTATAAATTTAATTTCCTATTTAATAATACTATTCTTTCTTTCTAAAACCACTAACTGTCCACAATGATCTGACTCTTGATTGCTTATAATTGATTTTTTAATTGGTTATGTCAGTAAATATATTGTCGATGCAAGTGGTATCTAGTACAGCAATTCTATTTGGTTCACAAAACAATTAATTTAAATTAAAAGACTGAAAAAGGCAAGCAATCTGGTGCTTAGTTAGCTATTTTCTAAAATTTTAATATTAAAGTCTCCACAAACAATGATTTGTTTATTGGAATTGCTGATTTTATTCAGCACTTCTTCCATAACTAATTCAAAATTATCATACATTGCAGAAGGCGGCTTGTATACACTCACAATAATATGGTGCTCAACTTTTATACAGGACAGCTCGGCAGTTCGCTCAACTGAGACGCTCACAATGTCTTTACGTTCCTTAAACTTTAGCTGTTTACTAACTAAAATTAAAGAGCCACCATGGATAGCATTTACTCGGCTGAACGAACTTCCCACCTGGTGATTAGTGAAATTGAACATAAACTGATGGCTGCGTAGCCAGTGTTCAGTGATACATAAATTTGGCAGTTATTGAACAATTGAATTTCTAGTTCTTTCTGATACATTCCTTGTATATTCTGATGCACCAGGTTCAACTGAATATTATTTTTAGTATGACAAAGTTTATTTTTTTGTTTCTGTTTGCATAAAAATTGAGTAGACATAGATTGCTTAATTTTGTCATTATTTATTTTGGAATTCTATTTGCCAAAGTGGTCCTTTGCTGTCTTAAAATTTAATTTAAATTATTAGATGTCAAATTATTATACTGCTCAATAGAAGCAGGTTGTTTAGCCAAATACTTGGATGAAATATCAATTACACTATTATTATTACACTGCTCAATAAAATCAGATTGTTTAGCCAAATTAATTGTCTATTAAGAACAGACATGGCCATCCACACGAAAAACTGACCACAAATTGTCTGTATGTCAAAAAAGCATGGAAAAGAGCATGATGAATTTAAAACTAAAAGTCAGGTGGCTAAAGAACAGCTACAGGAATCAGAAACATCACCAAGGTGACAAATGTAAGTGTAAAATCAAGATCATTAAAATGGAAATGGACAGGACATATCATGAAAACTAGCAAAAAGAAATGGCCCAAAAAGGTTAAAAAATGGTTGGGTGCCATTCAGGAACGTAGAGAGACAAAGAGGAAGACAGATAAGGTGGGAGAACGATCTGCTAAAAGGATGCAGAAGAATGTCATTGGACAGAAATGAAGAGAGAAACTTGATCTCCTGTGAAGATTTATGGTTATCAAAAAATCTTTGACATTTATATTTTCGAAACCATCTTCGTACAATTTATACATGATAATTGATAAGACAGACTTGGACGTAAATTTTTTATGTAAAAAATATATTTTACCATCATCTACCACTTTATCCTCTTCTTTATAGTACGGCATCTTATTTGGGAAGAAAGTGTAAAGAATAGCGAACATGAGCACCAACATGGAGAGAGAGATTTGTGCTTCCCACCAGTCATCCCGCTCGGACCCCGGCCGCAGCCAGCTCTCGCCAGCAATACCGACGGACAGTCTTATAGATATAAGTATACCTGAAAATAGAGACTTAGGTTTACATTTTAAAAGTTTTACCTGGTTCTGTACATTCTGTATGTATTTATACTTATATAAAAAAAATATTAAACGATATTTAATTAGTTTATGTATATTCCCCTCAATTTAGGGCATTGTATTTCCTGGTTTTTTTCTCATAAGGCATAAAACTGTATTGTTTTCTTTGTGCACCATTTTCTTAAAGATAAAGGTTTAGGTATATATAATTTATTAACATAAGTATAGCGACATAAGACACCATAGATACCGAAACACACCCACATCATAATGTCGGGGACAGCCGCTTTTCACCAAACCACTAGCCCTGCGTGTTAGTGGTTGAGCATATCGCTGCGACACTATTTCTAATACAGTTTCTATGTGGACTAAGGGTCAGCTCAGACCGAGACGTGACGCGACATTTTTGAGATAGCAACACATTATGGACCTTGTTTACTAGACAAAAAGATACAAATTATAGTAAGACCACAGAACTGAGAGGTTACGTGTCGAAGTACACCAAGATGCGTCGCGTGACGTTGGGATGCGTATCCTTTTGTCTAGTGAATAAGGTCCATAATGTGTTGCTATCTCAAAAAAGGCCGCGTCACGTCGCGTCTCGGTCTGAGCTGACCCTAAGGTAGTAAATGTCCCTCAGGTCAAAAATTACCAGATCTAAACGAAAAAGGGGTTAAATGAAAGACCAGGAACATAATAGTGTACCCTTCTTACTAGTTTTTAATACTCTATCAAGAAGAAAGTCAAGATTGGACATAGATAAGTAGGTATAATGTTGAACTTACCATAAAAGTAAGGTCCATTTTGAGGTTCATGATCGTCAAGGTACGTGGTACCATGAGCCCAAATACTGATTTTGGCGAGCGCGCACATAGTAGCAGTGATGATCAAAAACACGATGCGAGGGATTACGAGTGGGTCTACTGTGTTCCGACTAAATACAGTAATTGGTTGACCCCCACATAACTCTGAAAGAGAGAAAGAAGAAATAGTAAATTGTGTATTAAGAGGCTGTTCTACCTAACTGTACCCAGATTATTTTTTTCTGAGGTTTTACACGTAAGTAATAAAGTTAATACTGCCATGGGCGCCGCAGAAATAATTTACAGGTGGTGCAGATTTTAGTTTTCTTACAATCTTCGCCGTATTATGATTGTTAATAAAAAATTAAAATTTTAGTCGGAAACATCTGAAGCCCGGTTTATTTTATGTTCGAGACATTTACAAATTTCTGACTATTATTAGACTATAATATTTCTGAATATTTTAAATGAATATCATAAATTTATTTTATAGGTGCCCAGTCCTCACGGCTCACACCTATTTGTTCGCGACGATCGAAATTTAAAAATTCTAAGTTGGTGGGCCAGGAGTACCGGGATCGATATTAATCGATTTCCATTACTTCTCTGAACGCACCCTTAAAGTACCGCTACTCCACACGAGATAGCACCGGCATACATGGGATGAACTTAACAGAGAAAGCGCAATACAGTTTCTAAGCAGTGCGAAAGAGACCGACTCTTGTCAAAGTCAATCGCGAATGAACTAGAAAGTTCATAAATGTGAAAGAGACATAGATTATAGATGACAGGGACATAGCTACGTTCGAGGACGTTTGGAAATCTGGACCTTCCTTACATTTTGATATATAAGGGGGCTAGGTCGCGTTCCGAGTCAGTCAGTCAGTTTTCGATTGAAGTTCGAACAGTTCGTTCCGAGTGAACAAATCGCGAGTAGTGACTAATAGTTATCTTCAGTGCACGGTGCATTCTTTTGAAAAATTAATAGTTAGTTTAGTGTGTTGCCGTATTTTAATTTCGATAATATATAGATAGTTAGTTCATACAGTCCAATAGGTCAAGAATGATTGCTTGACTTGATTACATGTGCAAGAGCGAGCTAATTAGTCAGTGTCGGTGCGCGCCGTAATTAATTAATCAGTGCAAGCAAGCAGAGACAAGTAAGCTAACGTGTGTTTATTTTCTTTATTTTCAAAGTAAAAATAATTATAATTTTGTTATAAAATATGAGTGACAAGGCGATTTTTCTGCAAGAGAAAAAAGATTGAAAATGAACAGTTTAATGCTAAAGATTGTCCAAGTACTTCGGCACAGCAAAGTACTAGTAAAACTGAATTAACAACACAACAAACTTTAGTTAATATTCATGATGTGGGTTTATATCTGGATTCTAACTTACCTATCAGTGATGAAATACGGTTTCAAGTGCTCGAAACAGCGTGGAAACCTCTGCAAGATTAGCAGGACATCGATCATAAAAACGAAACACAACAGCGTGCATTTCGCCACGAGTGGCTCACACCATACCCTTGGTTTTGCTCAGGCTAAAGGACCACTTTGCCGTACATGTGTATTAATTCCCGCACAAATTCATCGAGGCAGTACTCAGAGGCCATTTATCGTTCGGCCGTTCAAAAAATATCAAAAATTTCATGAGTGCGCGAAATCTCATGCAAATAGCCAGTGGCATCGTGAATCGGTTATATGTTCTAAAAATTTTCTGGAAATCATGCAAAGAAAAAACAATGACGTTTATGAACAGATTGATACTGAATATCACAGGGAAATTTCAGAAAACAGAAAAAAACTTCAACCCATTATATCTTCGGTCTTATTTTGTGTTAAACATGATTTACCCCTTCGAGGAAACAGAAGATGGGTCAGTTTTCAGAGATTTACTACATTTCCGAGCTGAAGCAGGAGATACGGTTTTATAAGACCACTTTGCGACTGGTTCGAAAAATGCCCTCTATGTATCCCATCAAGTACAAAACGAAATTATTGAAACCTGTGCTGATGTTCTTCGTGAAAATATTACTGATGAAGCAAAAGAAGCGGCATACTTTTCAATCTTGGCTGACAAGACAGCGGATATAAGCGGGACTGAACAGCTTTCAATGGGCATAAGTTACGTCAAGTTTGACCAAACGAAACACAGTTACGTAATACTTGAAGAATTTTTGGGGTACAGACCACTTCAAAAATTGGATGCTGCATCGATTTCTGAAGATATAATATCTTTTTTGACATCATGTGGTTTAGATCTCAACAAAATGGTTGGGCAAGGGTATGATGATTGCTCCACGATGGCTGGACATGTTGGTGGAGTTCAGAAAATAATTAATGATAAGTATTTCCACTGTGGTAGTCACATATTAAATCTTGTTGTCAATGATTTAAATAATTTGAGTGAAATAAGAAATACTGCTGGAATGATAAAGGAAACTTTAACTTTTTTTATAGAGAGCATTTTACGGCGAAAAAAAATTCCAAATATTCCCTTGTTTTGCCAAACCAGATGGTCTGCAAAGTACAAAAGTATTCGAATTTTCGCTCAAAATTTCACCAAAATTGTAGAAGCATTACAGACCTCTCAGAAGATCAAGTCACTAATTCTATGACAAAGGCTCACCAACTGCGCACTGCTTTGACCACCACAAATCTTATTGTGGCATTGCATATTATTGCTACTTACTCGGCAAAGCTTGAGCCTGTCTGCAACCAGCTTCGACAAGTGGATTTTGACATTAATTCAGTGAATGACCACATTTGCAAACTCACTAAAATAATAGAGGGTCACAGACAAAATGCATCGCAGGAATTTACTGCTATATTTGGAGAAGCTAAACAAAGTTGTGAAGACCTTAATATTGAGATTAAATGCCAACGAGTTACGAAACGATAAGCTTATCGATCCAACCACCCACCCGAAAACGTTGAAGAATTTTACAGACGAGCTTTATACATCCCTTACCTTGATTCGATCATTTCTTCTTTAAAAGACATAAAAATCATTTTCTCTGTTACAAATATACTCAAAAATAATAAAAGGTCTCAGTGAAGAAGAATTTCTTAGAGCTGCAAAAGACATTGAAAATTTGTATGGCGATCTTTTACCTAATTTTATTTCAGAAATCACGACTTGGTTTGAAATGTGGAAATATCCACAGCCAGCGGCAAATGATATCAGTGGAGTTGATCGATATGAAAAACATCTTATAGACTACATCGACGAGGCAAAAGATTTCTTTCCTTCGGTAGCAGAAGCGATCAAGATTGGCCTTAATCTACCCGTCACAACGTGCACAATAGAAAGATATTTTAGCACACTGAGAAGATTTAAAAATTGGAATAGGTCCACAACAGGTGACGAGCGACTGTCTGGATTATGCTAGTTTAGTGTCCACCGATGCAAGATAACCAACGACAATAAAGATAACTTTATAGAAAACGTCATTGATAAGTTCGGTCAAAAACCCCGCCGGCTGCAGTTGCTTTTTAAATGAGAATTGTGTAATTACTGCCTACTAATTATTGTGAATATAAAAATGATTTCCAACAGACGGCTTTTTATTTCAATAATTCCTGTTGATCCCGAGATTCCCAAGGGGTGCAAGTGCACCACCTGGCACCCCCCTGCCGGCGCCCATGAATACTGCTATGTTATGAAATGCAAATGTTATACTTTTGTAAGTACATATCACTGAATTTATGTATTTCAACTCACCTACATCTCTTTGGTGATCTATGGCAAATGGAAAGGCTAAGACCATAAGACCTGAGACCGCAGTGACAGCCAGCCAGGCAGACAGCGCAAAGTTCCTTCTGCCGCGACCCCACCACGCCAGGAGGGCTCCGAAGAAGAACTCTACTCCACCGGTGCCAATGTAAACCCAATCTAATGAAAAACCACCTTTAGTCCTACTTCTTCACATTTATTCGATAAATCAAAACCTAACGAATAACGCCATGATAATACTAAATATTATTATTAAATTATCTCCGAAGCGTCAGAGATATTACGAATGTCAACTATTGCGTGCTTGTGACATTCACGTTTCATCGAAGGTATTCCATGTCAATTCTACAATTGTGGTAAGTCATACTAGCCACAAATTAGATTCAAGAAAACTTTAAAATTCATAAATTGTAACAATATTGGTTGATCTTGGGGATCGAACCCGGGACTTAACATTTTAATTTAAGTATTCATAAAGGACATTGTTTTATTTATTAGGCCCATTTAATGGCTGGTGGTGGTGGTGGTAGTGGTTAATGGACAATACTGTTATGCACCTCCACACATGCTATATTATCCTGATTTAATCCAGAATATTTTTACAGCATTTAACAAGATACCTACCTTCAATAAGCGATGGAATATGTCCCGCGACAGCATCTCTCCGCAGCAGGAGGTATACATTGTTGTCCAACAAAACCACAACAAAGAGTGCTCCCTGCAGGAACAGGTCGAAACGCGGAATCGTGAGGATATAGATCCGGAGGAAATACCATAGCTTGTGGAAAACTAAAAGGTAAGTTATTATTACTCATGTGTCTATTAGGGCATCAAGAAAGTACATAAATATATCAATAAAGTCTCTTCTCTGTTCTTCACATGCATTGCACAAGTCTCCTGTGAAAAAGTAAGCTAAATCTATATAAAGCTATCTAAATAAACACAAAAAAACAGTTTTTGTACGCGCTACATTATTCCACTGGGTTTTGTCGTCTTTTAATTTTTTCTGTACTCAATGAGGTACTTAGGTACCTCATTGTCACAAATAAAGCAGCATTAGTTTTTGATTTGTTTATTTTCTAAAATTAGGTATATAGATAGGGTTGCCATTCCTCCCGTATATACGGGATTGTCACATTTGAGAACCTTGTCCCGTATTGCTATTTTGTTCCGTTTTTCGTACAAATACCCGTGTTCACCGAAACGTCTGTCGCAAATACTCAATTTAATGAAAAAGTAATAGTTTTTTTAAACCTCGTTTATTTCGAGAGATTCCTTAAACGTATCAGTTCCCGATAATTATGGCAACCCTAATATATATAGTTCTTTTAAATTTCTCTGTACTTTCGAAAAATGATTGTCTTGCAGGTTAAAAAAGGACACATCTTATGCAAATCGCTAAAAAATATTAACGACTCCCTTTCAAATAAGAAGCTAACTTGTAGTTCGTCTCGAGCTAAGAGCTGGCCTTTTTTCGTTTACGTGACAGCTCCTAAGATATCTATGTTTTTTTCAGTTTTGTAAAATCCAAATTAAGCGCTGTCATTGAATTCAACTTTTGACCCCTTTTTAGATCCCCATGTCTCGATGCTCATGTTCTAACTGTATAATCAAAACAATTTTTAAGTTAGAACATGAGCTCTAGTTGCCTATCTTATTTAAGTTTAAAGTGCAGATCAATCAACGATACTCAAGTTATCTTCGAACTAACATACATAAACGCCGATCCGTCCTTTTGTCGACTCTTAAGAACTCGCCTAGTTTTCTCGCTCGTTCAATATATGTATATTCCCTTACGGTCTGTTGGTTCCACTGTGCAGTTCCACTAGTGGGTCCATAAGGATTTGAAAGTACTCGTGGTTCCACCGGTGTAACTATAAGGATTTGTGAATACTGTTGGTTACACTAATGTTATAAAGATTCTGGCCGTACTTTGAATATATGCAGCTTATATTTTTCTTTAAAAATTATTGGAGGTCATTGTCATATATGTAAATAGTAAATAGGACTAAAATAGTATATTTTAATTTAATAGTGAATATTTGCGAGAAAGGAGAAAGATTTACGTTTTTTGGAGAGAAAAGGAGGAACAGTATTAATTTATAATGGTTATTAATTTTATAGGCACAGGGTTTACAAAAATGCGAGAACTAGATGGATCTGCAGCCACAAAAAAAATAGCAAATGTACTGGGTCAATAGCATTATACGTAAGTGCTTTTGGACTTGTCCTTTGTTCGTTTCTTTTTTTTTTATTTTTAAAACAAATATTGGCTAAAAAGTTATGCATTTATTAAAGAATGGTGTATTTACAATCAACTGCATCGTACGAACAATTTTGCAGAGGGATGGCACGCCCGATGTAACCGTGCGATAAATAAAAACTATGTTACGATCGCTAAATTGCTTTTCGTTTTGGAAAATGATGTAGCTGTTTACAAAATAGCAATTTCTAATGACACTTTCAAATAATCGCCGAAAATTGCACAAGGATAGGGATACATTTATATTAAATTCCCAGATGAAGTTAATCCTCAAAGAAATATCAGTTGGACATTGTCTAGAACAACTTTAAAAAAATCCATTCATGTGTCATTTTTATATATCATATATGTATTAGGAACCTATATCTTTGTGCAATGAGGAATGCCGTAATGAGAAAATGATCGGTTCAATAACGAGCTAGGAGAATCGTCGACGATCTTGGGATCTCACAAGCCATATCGAACTGACTCTGAGGAGATACTTTGTCTCCCATTTTATATATATGAGACAGACACATCCTCTTACTTACAAACCTTTATTACCGTATGTTTTTACTGAGCTTTAAGTTTATATTTGTCCGTTGAAAGATGTCAACACAATGTTTATTTTTATCTAATCTTGTTTACAAACAAGTGTGATAAAAAAATATCAATTTACTTGATACAGTCCTACTGGTAGAACCAGGGACAAAAATCATCTTGGTATACTTACTTACTATACTTGGCAACCAGATAAACTACGCAGCAGGCAAAGAATGACAAATGAAGCTCATTATCTTTTTTTTTATTTTACAAACTTAAATTTTCATTTGAGTAAGTAAACCCGAACAAAACCCTTGTATTTTGTTCAATGGAACTAGTGTGACAAATATTTATCGATGGAGTAAGTAAAAACACTATAGTGGTGTCATGGGGACTAAAAACTCCTCTTGACACCACCAGTGGTGCGAGCCGGTGGTGTCACGGGCCCTAAATGTTGTTTTTATAGTACTCGCATTTTTATAAACCCGGATACACGGGGTTTACTCCTATTTATTTACTATTGATGTGACAATGACATCCTTTCCTTTTAAAAAAAAAACCATGAGCTGCATATATTTAAAGTACGGCACGTATCTTTACAACAATAGTGTAACCAACAGTATTCACAAATCCTTATAGTAACACCGGTGGAACCACGAGTACTTTCAAATCCTTATGGACCCACTAGTGGAACTGCTCAGTGGAACCAACAGACCGTAAGGGTATGTATATTCGTGTACATTCTCTCTCACCCACTGTGTCTATTGAAATCCATTACCTACATCTATTTCTAATCTTTTGTGGTCGCTACCCCCTTGGTAATTTATGTTACTTTCCATTTGTTCCGTTCGCCCTCTTTTGGTAGAGGCTGTTGCTTCCTTTACTGTATCTTTTTGTCCGTCAACATCACAGTCTTCGCGAAAAATCTGCTCAAATTAATGGTATATCGGTATAATTGTAGTTATTTGTGGTACGCAGGTAGTGAATACCTACATGTGTTTATTTTGAGCTGCCGAATGGAATGTTATGTAGCTAATCGTTATTAATCTATTTAACGATATCACAAATTTATTATCTGAGAACGAAAATTTTAATTAGTAAACAGTGCAGAAGTTTCAGCAAAGGTCATACTATTATGTAATACCAAGTAAAGAATATTTCAGACTAAGGGATTCTCACGGATACAGTCGCATAGTCTTTGTAATATCTAATAATGATTGCAGTTTTTATTTTGACATAACAGACTGCCTTTAACCGGTCGCAGTGAAATGGCAAGAGCAGAGACTTTTCTTTGACATAGGGTTGTTTCTTTCAGTCAATCAAGAACATATTTTGATATTTAGATATATCAATTCTGTAACAGATCGACCACTATATATACATATATATTGATTTTCATAGTTTGTGACAATAACATAAATAAAAAAGTTTATTTTTACCTGTTTTCCCTTTTAAGACGAACATTATAACCCCTTTTGTTTAATTTACACAATTGATTTTAATTCCACATATGTACACAAAACCCTTAACCTACTACATTGAACGAAAGCAAATCTGGTCACTTTATGAAACAAAACATTGCTAAAAATTAAGCAGTATTAGAAATGTTATCTTAGTTCTACGTCAATGACTAATTTTTTCGTAAACTACTTCGCAAAAATGAACAATTACATATAAATGTATTTGAAACAAACTCCCCTAACGAGCCGGCACTTATTGATTGCTCATAAAACTAAAATGCTAATTTGTTATCATGACGCTTATCACAGTGATATTGAAGATTCCCACTCGATATTGAAGATATAGAGTTAATCTTTTCGCGCCAACAGTGCTGAGGCGAAGCTAGGTATAAATTGCCCCCTTAGAATTTATTAGCTTTTGAAAACTTTTATTTGATAACGTTTTACATATGTAACACCATAACTAACAAAATGCTGTGAGTATCAAGTATTGTATTTTGTTTATTTCCTGGTTATTGTAGTTTGTTCCCTAGTTTTTTTTTTAATAAAGTCCTCTGTCGAGACGCATTAACGTACTTGTTGTTGTTGTAAGATTAGGTTGTTGTCTGTTTGCCATAGACGTTGTTTTCGCAACTTTTTAAATATAATGGTAGTTTAAAAAAAATATATGATATAAATACACATAAAATGTAACACATTGTTCAAGAATTGTAAGAAAATTATGAATTAGCAGAATAAGCACCAGGAGCCTAGTTAGCAGGGCGCTCACCTTTACGCTGTAGTAGTTGTCAAGTTTAAATCCCAAGGGATATAAATTTTTCTTTAGTTCCTTCCTTCTTCTTCCTTAGAATGGAAAATTCTGAACAGCGTATATATTCGCCATAAATGAAAAAAAAATCATAGAAATTGTTTGTATACTTAGTTGTCTGAAAGAATTATTTTTGGTAAAAAAAAACTGGTTGCCTGTAAAGTCGGTATACGGGCGAAAGTTTTACGTGACAATGATTTTATGTCTGTCTCTCTCGCTCTTAGGCGGGCGCGTGCCTCTCACTCGCTCTCATTGTGAGCGCATAACGTGAGCGGAGCGTAACGCAGTTTCTTGAAGTGTCACCCGGCAAACCAATTTATAAGACGTTGTCACGTCAAAAACTTTGTTTTATTGATTATATTTATAACTTTTACCATCATAATTTTTAATCATAAACATAGCCCCTTCGCTCTTTTACAAATGTGCCACTGTAGTTCTGTAACAATTGGCCACGCGCCATTTTCTAACGTGCAATTATTCAGTTTGCTTTTTGCTTTCATGCGATGTTTTATAAATACCTATAACGACATTTACAAAAAACACCTATTTTTGCAATATCTCAATGTTCCTTAAAAAACTTACCTTAACTTAATGGCCTTATTTGTACAGTTGTAATGAGTGTCTCGGTAGGTAATTACTTATATTTCGACAAACGAATGATTTTACCGACTTTTAAACAAGCAAATGACGCTTTGAAAGTTTAATAAACACAAAAAAACAACCCTTTCATATTTTTTAAGCACTAAATACAAAAAATGAAAATAACTTAATAAGCACATGACAAAAGTAAATTTAATTTTAGTTACAGTTGTTAATGTAGATTCATATGGTATTTTTGTTTAAACTTCTCATTAATTAGAAATCATTAATGAGAGTCATTATGGCGATGAGCAATAACTAAAATGTATTAAGTTAATTTTTTTTTTACTAATTTTTAAAAATGTATTCTTCTTACCGGGATTCATAAGGATAAGGTTAGTATAATTCATATTAGTTATTGCAATAGTTGAAAAGTAATCAACGAGAAAAAACCAACAAAAACACAAAAAGAGATCGAATTTTATCTAAGTCATCTTGAAATACAAATATGTAAATGATTTCCGAATTGAAGTATATTCCCCTTCTTAGTTTTTATCATTGCCATTAGAGCTAACTAGTTAACTAGTAAACTAGCGAATAGCAATAATAGTAGTTATACACTAAAGTTTCTTTTTTCAGCTGTAAATAATCTTGTTTCCACTTCATCCTGAACACGCTAATCGTTTAAAGCCACACAATAAATGTTTTTTTTTTTTCATCGTTGTGATCGGACCAGCCTATCGGGCTCAAAAATAAGATTTAGTATTTTAATGTCAATTGTCAGCTCCAGAGTACTATTCCTTGCACAATGCACTTGATTTCTCGGTCAGTACAATTTCAATGGAAAGAAAGTGAACGTTGTTCCTCAACGACAAAAAACCGTGAAGATCGAGATTTTCAACGTGCGGTCACGTGCTAGCGCCCGTCGGGAACTGTGTCTCTTGGTATGCTTCAGTGTAATAAAGACATATTAAATTATAAACATAGATATATTGTACACTGGCCGAAACGGTACGGTTTTGATAGGGTATACCTTAAAGGTTCCATAGCTTTAAAGTGTTCATTAAATGCGGGTTGAACACAGGGAAATAGCTAGTGGGTAGCTTTTTTAAAGACATTTTTTGTCTTGTTTCATCATTCATCACGGAGCAGCTATAAAAATCAATTCACTCCGTTGCTGCCAAAAGGACACAGGTTCCCACCAAGGACATAGGATACTTTGTACTTCCTTAGATAACTTCTAATTTTATCCTTATTTTAAAATTGGATAATTTGTCAATAACAAGTATATTCTGTCTACAAAATACTGAACGCTTCCCGACTCTACTTCGTGAGACTGTGTAGTCTAAATTGACAAACTATTTTGTATGTTCTTGTAAAATTCCCAAAGTTTGTTGTTTACTCACACATGAGAATATGAGAGTTGTGCTTATTCATTTTGGTATTTTGTAAGACGTGCCAAGATATTGTAGCCGGACTATGACTGTACATCGATGACTATACACGATGTCATGAGCGTCCATAGGCTAATAAAACGGCTCGTATGCTTGTAAGCCACTTTAGTGGTCTCATACGTTGAATTTTATAATACATATGAATGGGGATACTTTTATAAAAAGTAAAAAGCGTTCATTATAGTTGTAAAATAAAAAAAATATAATATAATTTTTTTACACTGGCTGTGAGAGCGATTGGTATCTTGGATACCTTTTACTTATATTTAATATTCATGACAACTCAAAATACAAAAATAACAATAACTTATCTAACTTACGTACTATTGTCATGTTATAAAAAATGTTTGTATAAATAGTTAGTAAATAATTAAAAGATCAATTTGAGTTTTTATAGTCTTTCAGAAAATGTTATAAAATAAATAGCCTAAATACAATAAGTCCAGCTTTCTACATCAAAGTTTTTTATAAGTTATTAAATATTTTTTATTAGTTATTAAATATTTTTTATAGGTAACAATAATTACGAATTTGGCCCTATATAATATAAAAATTCTACCACGGTCATATACCCAATTTTAATCAGGTTAATTTCGGCAAAAAGCTGAGAACCCGGTAGAAAACTAAACTTTTAATAATGTTATTTTATTATAAAATCATGACTTCCATCCTATCTTAAAAAATTAAAAATAAAATTTTGTCAGACAGAACGCAAAGAAAAATTTAATTTCAAAATGTTTAAATTGGCCAAATGTTCAAGAAAATGGGCCGAATCCGTATTGTGTTATATTCCATGCTCAAAAATAGATTAAAATAATGTGATGGGTAGCAAAGGTAAGCTGTTGAAATATATATTAATATATATAGAGGTATCTACTAATATGTTGTTAAGTAAAGTAGGCAGATCCTTGGATTTCAAGTCTTTATAATTTTATTGTAAATTTTACTTGATTTTTTACCTTTTTAACATTGCATCATATTGTCATTACGGTGTTAAAATTAAGAAAAAACATACATTTAAACATTAAAAACTACGCTTGTCTAAAATTGGTTACTTAGATCTTTGTAATCTCACTGATTTTTCTATAAAGCTTGCGACTTCCAATCTATTTGAAAGTCAATGAGCAATTAAATCACTGTCGCATCTCTTTCGTACATCACACACTTGTCTCTCTATCTGCTCGTCAACGCTGCTCAACGCCAAGAACCATTTCCTCGAGCCATGGTATGAAATCAGTGACCCTAGTGTAAACTCCTGGGAACCCGATTTCAGCGCACTTCCGACCAAAGGATACGACTCCGATCTGGTAGAAATAAGTCGTCAACTCTTCGCTATTCCACTAGAAAAAAAGATTGAAAAAGAAAATTAAACAGTCGGAAAATAAGACACAGTAAAGTAAAATACTTTACTTTTCTCAAACCTCTATGCTTAAGTTAAGTAGTTTTATATTTATACTAATACAATTAAAATAATGTGCCAATACGATATGACGTCATCAAACAATCATAAACTGAAGATTAAGGGCGAAGAACAGGGAATGTCCTAATAAATTTATTTTGAGGAAAACGCAATTGAAAGTTTTGAAGCTTATTATTTTATATAGATCAACGTGCAGTAATTTTTAGCGACATCTGTTTACTTTTTTTAAAAGCTAATGATTAGGAAATGAAATATAGACAAAGATTTGCTTTCAATAGAAATGAAAAAAAAACAGTGACATTCCCTGTTCTTCGCCTGTACCCTTCGACTACTCTGCCTACACGTGGAAGGTTGGACGAACGATTGGACTGTTGGACGATGGCTTGTGCCACCATCGAAAATACTTTTCTATATAGAGTTTTTTAACTTTTTGCCATAGAGACATCTATGGCAAAAAGTTTAAAGAACATTATTATATATAAATATTTACAACGGGCCTAACTAAAAAGCACCCTGTACTTTGTTTTACCCATCTATGGTTTAACTGTAATCATACTGACCGCTAAAGAACGATCCCAATTCTCGATCGATCACAAACGGACTTTACATGATTCGTCCAGCAGTCCAACACTTAAGTGCTAAATCACATCCACATGACCCGATAGCATCAAACACTCACGATCTAATGTACACGAGGAAGGTTGGACGTAAATTTGAACTTTTGGACGATTGTGTAGAGCCGCCTAATAAAGTCCACACGAATAAAATTAACGACAGACAGAGAATGTAGGTTAGAGCTACAGAAAGTCGATAGTGGAGACATACGGGGAGGCCTACATTCAGCAGTGGACTTCCGGCTGAAACGACGAATAAAATGACACAAAATTGCGTCGTTTCATCACATGGTCATACTTTCAAATGTTAGCGAGTTTTCTTAACAATACTATAATATTGATACTCACAATGGGCTGCATAAGTGGCCCCCCACTATCACCCTGGCAGGCGTCCTTCCCCCCCTTTTCGTACCCGGCACAGAGCACGCGAGAGTCGATCTGTTGCGCCTTGTACTTGCGATACGCGTTGGCGCAGAAATCGTTAGATACCACTGGTAACTGAAGAGCTTGGAGGTGAGTGGCCGGCAGACCACCTGAAAACAGCAAATAATAACTATTAATTTTATAAGTAATTGGGTAAATAAATATTTTTTTTAACTCGTATAGTAAATTAAAATACCTATTAAGTGCGAATCGGTATTGCGCATTAAGGAAAAATACAGTACATCAAACCACAATGATTATCAGACCAATTTTAACGCCTTTGTTAGTTTTTAAGGCTGAACAGATTAATATCTACAAAAACTTACAAAAAACGCATTCTGTTCGTGGTCTTGGATTTGAATGTATAAGTTAAAAACTGTAAAAAAGCCTGTATCAAACTACAACTACAACGCTACGCTTCATTTCTTTTTTCTCATTTTTCATTACAAATATGTATGGCGGTTCAGTAAAAACATCAGAATACATCTAATCTAATGATTTTTTACATACAGTATTTAAAATTTCATTTAAACCGATAAAAAGATCTCGCTGTGACACACGGCTGGGCAGGTGGACGGATATGACGAATCTAAAAAATGTAGTTGGCATTTAAGTTTTGAGAAATACTTAATGTAGAAATAAGTTTCGAATTAAATATTAATGTGGTAAGGTAAAGGGCCCCAAGTTCGTGCTAGTACGTTATTTCGTAAGTTTACATGTCTGAAGTTAAAATATGCAACTCAATTTTTTATTTTCAAAAAGATACATTAATTACTTTATATAACATGTCTAATAAACCAACTACCGATATTATGGACTTCGACTTAATCCTCTCAAATCGCAGACCATAATTATAGGTAGTCCAAAATTAGTATCGAAGATAAATTGGACTGATTTACCCCCAATCGAACTCGATTGTATCATTATCCCTTTTAGTGACACAATAAAAAATCTTGGTATTTATATTGACCGCGCGTTATCTTGGACTCCACAAGTAAAGGAAATTCGCCGAAAATCTTTGCTTTGGCCGGAACGCTGAGAAGATTACGGAATCTTTACCTGTGTCGACTAAAATTGTGCTTGCTCAGTCTTTTTTTCTACCTTTACTTGATGATGCTGACATTTGCTGTACTAATCTGACACAGGAACTTAATAAAGTGGAGCGTCTACAAATTCTTTGCATTCGCTTCATTTCGTTCACAACTCAAGTGGCTCCCAATCCGACTTCGCCGGAATGTACATATTCTTTCACTCCTCTTTAACGTGCTATTCAATCCATCTACACCATGTTACCTAAAAGAGCGGTTTAATTTTATCAGCTCGCCTTGTCTAACTCTTCGCTCGTCTACTAGTCTTTTTCTTAAAACACCTGGACACAGTACTAATTTTTAGAATTACTCTGTTACTGTAAAAGCAATAAGTCTTTGAAACTCTCTGCCGATAAATATAAGGCAAATCCAGTCGCTGCCTGTTTTTAAGAATTCGTTAAAATCTTATTACTTACGTACTACTTTCTAATTTTCTATAATTTTGACCAACCTCTGGTTATTCAAACATTTCTATCATTATTACTTTATTTATTGTATGTATGTTTATGTATTCATATTATATAACCATTTATTTTATGTATTTGTTTAAGTATTTAAATTAAGTATGTATATGTATTTTATCTATATAATAATTACAAAAGTATATATGAGTTTTGTAATATTCTTTATTCTTCCTTATAATTTTACTTATGATGTTTTTTGTATCACCTACCTTTTCCTGTCAATATTACTCTACCCAAACTACTTGTCTGGTAGAGATCGCTTTTAAGCGATAAGGCCGCCTCTTTGTGCTATTTCTTCTAATGTTATTTTTTTTGTGTATTTTTAATTGTGCAATAAAGAATGTGTATAAACTGACTCACTAAATAGCGGCCATTTTGTTTCACGTATGTCCTCTTGTTCGTGTTATTCCCGAAGTAAGTTTTTTTTTATTGCTTGTGCAATTTCTAAATTTCGTTATACCCTTTTTTAATTGTTTATACTATACAAGTTTGAAGTGGCCTTGAATTTGGATTTTGTAAGATAAATGCAAACAGGTATCTGTAGCGTATTTTAACATTTTATTCAACTTATTGTTTTCTTTATGGATAATATTGTTGCACATCGAGTACTTAATAGTTGAATCACATTTTCTAATTAAAATCTATAAACTAAGGGTGCAGGATAATTCCAAAACAAGTAACACGAAGTAAAGTTCCTACTATTTTTGTTTTATGCCTCCAAGTTTATGAGTCATAAATTAAAGACAATTTATGTGATCTGACTTTAAATCGAGAATGGGCAGTGGCGGATCCAGATTTTTTGCGGGGTTTTCGGAAAACTTTGTATGAGTATTTTTGATACCTTATGATTTTAGACATATTATATTTGATAATCGATATGTTACTACTGATTTGTCGTTACCTTAACACAAAACTCCCCGTGAATCTGCCACTGAGAATAGAAGATGATGACGAGCAAATACCTTTGTCTTATGAGGAACCTATTTAATCAGTAATAACTGATTCATTAGGGAAGGAATACCAGGACGACATTGTGTCAAAAGTTTTATTAAAAATAACTTAAACGTGAGTCCTATGGTATGTAAGGTGCTAACCAAAGCACGCGTTAGTACAAGACAAGGCAAAATTCGTAGTAGCGGTCCACAAGTATTTCGGAAAAAACCATTAACAGGACGATCTGCGAGATCCGTCACGGATTTTCATGTGCAACTATTTATACTACGAATATTTCTATCTTAATTTGTCAATAAGTAACCGTAAAGGAACACTTATTTAACTTTAAAACTATATCCGGAAATGGCGGACACGAACAGAGCCGTATTTTATCACGAAATAGGGTTCAAATAAGGGGTCTGTAAGAAGAAACCAATCTTTACTAAACAAAAGGTTTTAGACTGATATTATATTCAGAAAAAAATAGAAAAAATCAGAAAATAATAAAACCCTTGTGATGCCGAAATATAGGACATTTACCTCATATGCTTAATATATGGTCGCCGTCACACCTGCGTTTGCAAATTTACTAACGGCGGCTTCTAGGAAGCTTGTAAGTTTTCTAAAACATTGGTTTTAAAACTCGGAAATATTGTCTAAAATGGTCCCTCATACAAGTTTACTAAAGTGGGTCTAAAGTCATCTTGTAAGTTTCCTTAAATCGATCAGGAAAGATGAAATTCAAAAATCAGTTTGACAACTCTCCGTAAGATTACAAGTTTTACTCGCTTACTATAAGTTTACGTCTTGTACAAATTTCACCAAATCCAATGATATCGTTATTTTAGTGTCTGTTGTTCCACTCTCTGTTACTCACAATACCCCAAAAGTTTAACTTAAACTTTGCATTTAATATATGCATACCTTGCTTGTGTGTGGTAAGTGGGCAAAACCGCAAGCAAAATCTAGTAACAATATAAAATTATTGTCATCTATATCACCAATATAAAAGTGACATCTAGGTAGAATTGAAAAGGGAAGAAAAATTGAAATCAATCTCAGGCATTTCTAACTATTGGCAATATACTTATATTTTAGTAGTGTGTGCCTCGTGTGAGTTTTTGCGTGCGTTTTGAAATCCGGTTGACCCACCCTCCGGCTTACAATGTTTATTTCCATACATGTATTTCGTTGACGCGAACGCGATAGTAGCGTTAAATAACTCACACTAGGCACTAATCTCTGGGTATTCAATATAATGGTGAACCCCATTTCTTCAACGGTAAAGCACAAGATAAGTATATCCATTTTTATACATACAGAAGGTCCTCTCATCATGTACTCAATTCCAAGTATCTATTGTTGCGTAGCTCACTCTGTAGACTCAGCGACCCGCCGTTTGTGATGTCTTTCGATGTGCTTGGGTATCCGCGACGTGAGGTGGGGGGAAGAGTTTAGCGCACTTACTATATAGTGGCATTTCTGTTCGTACTTATTTTGTTTTAGCAGATCTTAAGAGCAACTTACGAAATTCCGTGTCTCCCCACCCGGCGATAATAGGGTTGTAGTTGACGAAACTCAGCGACCGCAGCTCTCGGCTTTGTGGCACACAAATCGGTCGAATCAGGTCTGCAAAAGATCAAATGAGTTTTTGGCGATCAAAATGACTGATAATGAATGAGCTTTCTGATCCCATATTTTTTAACTCAACTGACAACTTTGAGACTTCTTTGCAGTGATTATAAAAATAATTAATAATTAGGAGTAAAATTTTTTGAAACACCTAGAAGCGGATGTTTCCAAATATTGCACGTCCTCAGTCTAAAAGTAAATTAAATTCAACAAAATTATAAAACAACCGAATCATTACCTATCTTCTAATAATAAAAATAGTTTTTTTTTTCATTTTTGAAAACTATCACTTACCATTAAAATATCTTTTCCGTCATTCATTATTTTTAATTTGTAAAAATAATGAATGACGAAAAAGGGGAAAAAAATAGGGAATTTTAAATTAATTATTAAATTTCATTTAAATAGGAATTATAAAATCAAAGCACAGCTCTAAGCCTTTTTGATCGTCTATAATGACGTAAATTCACAAACGAAGCTCCTAGCTTTATCAGTTATCATTTCTACTTATGAATCACGATAGAGATTCAGTCAATAGCTCTGTATTGCTATTCCCCAGTAGATTCGGTAAAGGCTTAGCTCAGCTTTTTATAGGGGAGGAAGGGAAGCTGAGAGGGGAAGAAAAGACTAGGTTTTGTTAAAATTGTATACCTAAGTGTGACTCACCAGAAAAACTGACGTCTCTGTCTATGACAAGCACGGCGATATCATTTACGAAGGTGTTAGCATCGTACTCCTCGTGAGGAATTTGTTTCTTGATTAGCGCGTCCACCGGGAACGCACCTTCATCCTCCCGGGCCAAGTCCAGCTCACCCAGCCGGATTATGTATCTGTAACAAAAATATATAGTGATAGTCTTTAAAAGAGTCTTTAATAATGCAAATAAACTTATAGTCGTAGCGTAGATAGAGACTTTCACTATCGTCCCGCACAAATATTGCACTGTGGGGTTTCAGCGGTGCTCCCGCGAACGCTTAAGTTGTGGAATGCCGAGGTATTCTCCAGGGACTACAGTTTGGGGTTGTTCAACAAGGTAGTGATTATATTTTAAAAGGTTGGCACCGCAGTAATTATAACTCTGGTGTCGACAATAACAATAACTATGGGGAAGTAGGTTTCTCGAGTGGCGATCATGAAGGCTTCATTACCGGTCAAAACGATAAATATAATAGAAAATAACTCAGCTCGAACTGGACAGGCGTTATGGTTAGAGTTAGAAAATAACTAACTTAAATAACTAAAATAACGGCGCAGGTTTCTACGGAGTCGCGAATAAAGTTCGACAACTGTGAAAATTTGCTTTTTTATATAACCCTTGCCCTTCATCACAGCAGGAAGGCACCATTCTAGTCGGAGTAATCGAAAAACCGGTAGTTGAAATGCAGTTTGACCGTTCCTTAGACTCGTACCATAAATATCAGTGCACGAACGGGTTGCGCATAAATATAGTCTGTTTTGCGAATTATCTACATCGCAGCTAGAATATTTGCGAAAATTGTTAAATATTTAAAACAGACCATGGTCATTTTGTCTTTCCTGTTGTTTAACTTCTACGACACAGACACGTGCTTGTACTTCTTCATCACATTTAAGATTCAATTAATCGTATTTTTTTTTGTACACCATAGCTAATATTGAAATTTTTTTTTTCAAATCTCAGAAAGCAACCTTCGAGAACCTTTGAAAACCGTAAGGACTTTTATCGCAAGTACGCATCAGATTAAGAAATCGACAACGTCGAGACAGTTATCATGCTTTGACAAAATGTATGACTGACTGGCCAGACAGCACCCGACTAGCCATATGTGACGAGATTATTGTAGTCTGGTCCCTTGCTCGTCTCGCCGAGCACCTTGCCTTACGATTGCTCTGTCTAGACGCTTTTGATGGTGTACTGTATGAAATGAATGTTAGGGCTGTACCATAAGTATAAGAAATTATACTCAGACTTGTCAGACTTTAAGTGGTTACCTATAACGGTTTAAAAACTTATAGCTGTATTACAATAAGACAGTAACAATATGGACCCTAGTTGGCAACGTTTGCGTATGGAACCCTAAAATAAAGCCAGTATGGTAGCTTATAAACTACTTAATCTATAAATCAGAAACTGCTTAGTTTAAGGTTCAACACATCAAAATAATTAAGTGCGAGTCGATGGAACCCAATCTGAAGTTAAATTAAAAACAAATACCTACGTATGAGTATATTACAGAACAAATAATAGTACAACAGGTACATTGATGTTGGATATTAAACTTTACCTTGACCGACATCCCATGTTGCCGGACAAGTTATAAAGGACGAAGGGCAGTTCCGATACTAAATGGAACAAGTAAAAAACTGAGCTGGTTTTAATTTGTTTATGTCCAGTCGCTCATCTTTCGGTTCTGGTCCGGTAGTGTTGTGACTGAATATATAGAAATAAACTTATTACAGATTTTTTTGTAATTAATATTATGGTATACCTACGCGTTTGCCAAAATAAATTTGGATGATAATTGGACGTTTGAGTCGTACTGGAATACAAGATTAAATTCATCATTCATTCATCTCTATTAAATTAAATAAACAATATGAGATATGTAAAAAGATGTTGATGATATTGGTAACTAACCGGAACAGAAGGGAGATGAACACTGCCTGCACATGCTGTTGGTCAAATATATACAATAAAAAAGCAGGTACAGCTGCCAGAACTGATAACTCAAGATAGACAAACATAGAAAAAAAAGTAAGTAGACCAGATCTTTACATATGTACTGCAACAGGGAAAGGAGAAAAAGAAAATACGAATATATACGAATTGTTTAAAGAAGTAAAGGAAAAGGTTATTTCCTTAAGGCACATTTTGCACATTTCTATTTCTTTAAAATAAATCGTATTGATGCTTAGCAAAGACTAGATATGCTCCGTAGTTTTATCCTTTATTGCAGCCATAAATTAACTAGAGAGAATAAGTAGATGCAGTAAAGCTTCAACATACTGCGCACTAAACCCGACGCTCGCACCTACATTCAAGGTGTTTCGGTGAAATGTTCCAAATTAATCCGTTCTATTAATCAATTTTAAAGTTATAAACAGATAAATATACAAAAAAATTCCTCTTAGTTATATTTGTATATTGATAAGAATCTTTTGTAATATTGATAAAAGAATGATTAATAAGAAATATGTATATAATTGACAGCTTAACACCGACCTCTTCTTCTATATTATCACATCTTGCGTGCATTTGCTTCGTAAATACTTTTACATATGTGAGGAGTCACCTTTATATAAAAGGTCGTAATTAACATGTATCTGTAAATATTATTTACTGCCTGTCAACATAACGACGGGAAAGACCGGTCCGGCAAGACGGGTGAATCCTCGGCTTATGTTATTATTATCATATCATATCACAATTTGCCTGTCATATTCAAGATACGAACATACTTCTCGATGTTATAAAGTATATATGTAGGTACGTAAATACTTTATCATACTTTATATATTACTTACTGTAAATATTGTAATTTGCTTGTCACATTCTATGTACTTACTTACATAAGCTATTAAGGTAAATATATTATGACTACTACGCTATATGTTACAGTTGTTCTATCTTTAATCATTATAAAATTATCTCTAAAAAGGACGTCGTATTATTTTCAAAAGCAATGTTAAAATAGACCATCGGCACGACATTCGCGACTGAAAAGAACGAAGATATTACGAAGGTCAACAGCTATTAGGGGAAACAGTTCATTCAGCTTTCACTGGAGCAGATGGTCCTCGTGGCAAGTATTAATTTACACAATTTGCAATTTTTTACAAACTATAAAAAGGACAAGTTTATAAACGGAATGGCTAATTAACATATCTTGTGGCTAGGCGAAAACTGTGACAATAACTGCCAACGGTTTATCATTCGCACCCTTTTCATGCCGGTGCATATAAACCTAAACTAAACCGCAAGCACTACAGAACCCCTATGCAGTTCGTGTCGTAGATAGTAGTAGTATCTAACGCAAAAAAGAGCTATTCTAACCAGGTTAAAACAGATATGTGTTTACAGAGCTATTAGTCTCTGTCAAGAAGTTTTTATTCAGAAATGGCTCAGAACTAATCATATTAAAAATTATGAAGAGGATACTAATCTCAAATCTGCAGTTTTCTACAGGCTTGTTGCTTAATTAGGAAAGATGGATACTCACAAGTCATCTTCATGTCCATGGATGCAGTGGGCAGCGGTGAGGATGTGACGCGAGGTTATGAGGGATCCTCCACACAGCCACCGCACGCCGCTGTTGCGTCGACTTTTGTACCCTAGCAGGGCCATCCAGGGGAAATCACCTTTAGGACAACAAGAAATAACAATCTTAAGAATTCCAAAAAAAAATCTAGAACCTTATTCTAATAGAAAATTAAGGTGCACGTGAGTTAAGTTGGCTATCACGCACTAGGCAGGATGACGTGGAGTCGGTGTGCAATAGCCAATTCTCATTCGTTTCATGCAGCATATCAATTTTAACAGACCTTCACCCCAACTTCTTGTTTCAATGTAATTACAAATGTCATTTTACTAAAATATATTTCTTGTTATTGTGTTATGTATTTAATTATCTACTACGTATATTCTCTTTTATTGTTTAAACAGGGTTTTGCCAGTTGCGCCCATGGGTACCCAAGTCATCACCCTGTGTGATAGAAGGCTGTACGTCCTCTGAGCTATCCTATAAACAAGTCATCACCCTGTGTGATAGAAGGCTGTACGTCCTCTGAGCTATCCTATAAACAAGTCATCACCCTGTGTGATAGAAGGCTGTACGTCCTCTGAGCTATCCTATAAACAAGTCATCAACCTGTGTGATAGAAGGCTGTACGTCCTCTGAGCTATCCTATAAACAAGTCATCACCCTGTGTGATAGAAGGCTGTACGTCCTCTGAGCTATCCTATAAACAAGTCATCACCCTGTGTGATAGAAGGCTGTACGTCCTCTGAGCTATCCTATAAACAAGTCATCACCCTGTGTGATAGAAGGCTGTACGTCCTCTGAGCTATCCTATAAACAAGTCATCACCCTGTGTGATAGAAGGCTGTACGTCCTCTGAGCTATCCTATAAACAAGTCATCACCCTGTGTGATAGAAGGCTGTACGTCCTCTGAGCTATCCTATAAACATTCGCCATTCAAGAAGCTTTTTCCTCAACGATTGCAATTCTTGGTTATAAAGATTTAGTGTTTTTGAAAATAACTTGTTCAATTCTACTTAATATTTAAAAAAGAATCTTTTGCAAACCATCAAACAGCGTAAAGTTGTATATCTGGATCATTTGCTGAGACACGATAGATACGAGCTCTTGTTGCAATTGTTAATGATTGAAAAAGTTGCTGGAAAGAGTAAAAGAAAGACTTACCTAGCCGAAGAAGGTTAAGGATATCGTACAGCGAGAGAGTTAGAAATAAAACATTTGTAAAGTATATGAAAAAGAAAGCATATAAATATGCTATAGGCAATATGAGGAACTTGGAGTACCTTATAGTAGTTTGAGTATCATATGCCAACCCCAAGTACGAGGCACTACAATTAATCATACAGGGCAAGATTATTAAAAAGCAAAAGCCTAGGCCGATTAAACCTATGACAATGGATTGGCAGAAGTGATCAATATTAAGAGCAGGAGAAAATTGTCTTAAGAATCGCTGAAGTTCTTTAGAAAATGAAGCAGATTCTACCATAGAGACCTTAATTATCCAAATAAGTACAATTCTTACCAAGTTTAGCATTGTATCCTCCAACGACTCTACTGAAAGAGGCATTACTCAAGCCACATTCGGGTGGCTCGGGGAAGACGGTGACGAAGTCTCCGATTGCCGCAGACTTGGTGATGGGACTTTGAGTGGTGGTCGTAGTAGTCGTGGTGATAATTTCGGGCGTTGGTGGTGGCCCGGTGGGGATGCCCGGCAAAGGACAACAAACCTGTAAAACAATGATAATTAAACAGAAATCAATAGGTGAGATATCAAAATTTTAAAATGGTTTAGAAAACATTAAATGATTTAAAGATATTCATAGTTATTGTATTTGGCACAAATTCGTACTGCCTTAAAGCCTTTGTTCGCTTATTCAATTAACTCAGTTCAAGAAAACATTTCAAAGATATCAGTTGAAACTGCAAAAACTTTCTTTAAATGTCAAGCAATTAATAGAACTAAAGAACGATCGAAGTGTGATGTGTGATAGGGAAATAGTGAGATATATAATGTGACAGTTCTTTGCTTTTCGACCTTCGTTTAACCCAACCAATATATGTATATTTGAGGAAGTTGTTTGTTTGTTGTGCTGAGCTGAATTTTGGCACGGATATTGATGAAGGGACGGAGAAGGACACTTGCTACCTTTTGCCCCGAATATTTCAAGTTCCAATAAAAATAACTATGTGGATGAACTATAGTTACACACTTTCTTATAATCAACGACTTGCTGTTGAAATCGCACGTCTGAATTTAGCACAAGCGAAGCCGCAAGAGGAAGCTAGTAAACTAATAAGTTGATTGATTAATTTAATTTTAATTAGTGTTGTAAAATTTAATCCAATTTTTTTTGCAAAACTAGCATTTGTAGTATAAAGAAAATTATGTTACAACAATTTTATATAGTAATGCCTTCACCACAGCCTAAACATTCAATTCATTCATTTTATTCATACAGTCGAACATCGAATTTGTCTACACAGAGCAATCGTGCACTGCGAGACGGGGGGCTAAACGCTACCGACTAGCACTAGCACATAAGTGAGTATATCTCTGTACTTATGACTATTCGGGAGCAGTCCAGCCAGGCGCATGTCTTGTCGCGGCGCCATTATTGTCTAGACGCTGTCGGATTTTTCTTCAACATCAAAGGCCATGATGAAGTAAGTGAATGCGTTAAGGCTGGTAGACCCTTTACTTACAAGATAGCGTAGGATCACAACAGAGATGCTTTAAAAAAAGGAGATACCATCATTAATTATCACACGGCAACTGGTGTGTCTTATTGAAATATAATTCAAATAAACCATAACTGATTTGACTGAAGGGCATGGTATTCTAAAATGTTTCTTACCTTGGGAGCGTTTCCTTCAAATCCACAGTGAGCTTTCCGCAGCATCTGAGCTACAGCAGGACTGGACCCTGACTTCTTCAGGGTATCGAGGAAATATGGACACTGATAGATGGATATACAACTTCCAATATCCCCGTTTAATGTCTGGCAAGTCTCACCTGAAATTGTTTTTGAAGTTTAATGACAAAATTAACATCCTTGAAGTTAAATGCAGTTTTTTTAAAAACTAGAACTATTTTTATTTGCCGTACGAACACTGGTTACTAACTTCATATAAATTTGGCTCAATTCAGACTTTAATGAAATACATAGATTTTATTTGTAGTTATAAGTAGTTACTGAAAAATGATAAATTTTAAAAGACCAACCTTTAACAAAACAAAACTGAGCTAGGTGTGTATGTTGACACAGTATTTTTTGTTATTATCCAAATGTATATGATTTCACTTTCATACATCCGCATGTGTTTAAATGGTACCATCATTTTCACAATACATTCTAAAAATTGCTTCTAATACGCCATATTAAAGGTACCATAATAAGCCATCGTATTGTATGTGACCATATCAAACTGTATAACGATTCAAGTGACATCCGCACGTGCATATTGACCTATCAACTGACCATCTACATGACCATGAAGTTGGACGATTTAAATACGTTCTGACTGACTAATGATCTCTCACAAATTTATAAATTAAGTTTAAACAATGGAATGGAAGTTTTAAAAATGTCAAAATCAATTAGAAATATTTGCTAAGTAGGCACTAGAAAAAATCTAGTAAAAACTAGATAACAGGTCATCTGAAGTACCTACATATAACTTAGTTTGACCGGTTTTGTGGTTCTCAAAGGTCATAAGAGATACACAAAATAGTCCATTATAATACTAACTCCGTGTTGATTCATTGTGCCATGCCACTGACATTGTAAAAGTACTATTAAAATGACCGCGCGCATGCCGTCAACTAAATTTTATGCTAAAATAACTTAGCTTTACATAAAATCCCAGTAATGCATTAAGAATGTATGCAATAATAAAAACGCAAGCCTTATCAATAATATAGAAGATTAAAATATAATTGGTTGGAAACAGTTATAACATGCATCGTATTACAACCTTTTCAAGAATTCGTATATAATGAAGTTTTCAACACACTTGCTTATAAAGCAGCCTTAACTGCACCGTTTTCCGCATCTTAATAGCGTCCATAACGCACTTGTGATTAAGTGTTCTTATTTTTCTTAATCCAATATGATTGCTAAAAACATAGCAAAACTATTACATTTAAACAGTAATAAAATAATTTACTGTCCTTTGAGTGTCTTAAAAACAGTCGTATGACACTCGTGAGCTCCGCTTAATACACTGTAATACACACTCGGCTGAATTATGCCCCCATCTTCGGCTTGGGCTGCAACCCACAAACTTGTCTGTAATTATCAACCTAGCTCACTTGTATCATAATGTACTATAATATTATACTTTTAATCAAATACACTATTACGCACATTAAGGTACAGCGAAGTTCATTGTTTTATGCTATATACATTTTAATACCATGAGATAAATATCGAATACTGTAAATATTGTTTTTAAATCCATGCATGATTCATATTACTGATTGCATTAGAAATGATAAATAAACATATTTTGTGGGTGTACTGCCATGTTTTTAAGGGTCTAGTTATGGTGCTTGCAACATCATCAAAATACCAAGAGCCTAAAATCTTCGAACAATAGTGGCAAAAAGCCACAAGATATGTTTTGACATCAGAATCTGTTCCATCAGGATAGTTTATCAGAAAAACATATGTTAAATACTAATTTCTTCAAAACAGATGCAGCATTAGGTAAATTTTCTCTAGTTGTAATTTTTCTATTGTACCTTAATAAAAAAGTAACTAAAAATATTGGACAGACTATAGTTATAAGTTCGACTAACTACACCCAAATGTAACTAAGATAAACAGATTCTGATGCTGTAACCAAGGTGTCCAAACACCGACCTCTTTTTTTTACTAGTGTCCAAACCGTTTCTAATGACGTCACCATTGAAGTCGAAATAATTGAAAAAAGAAGCTTATGCGTTATTATTATGTTGGTGTTATAAATCCCATGAACTTGTGTTCCCAATATAAGCGCAATCACTACGCAAAACCTATTTGTTAGTTCACAAAAGAACTGAGATATAATTACTAAATATTCCTTGGGATCCGAAGTTGAAATTGTTCCTCACTGCTGATGCTGGAACGGGTGTTAGTTCAGGGAGTTTGGTTGTTTCTGTTGATGATGAACCTGAATCTTCTGTTGTTACTTGTTCACTGAATCTATCTGCAAAGGACACCGATGAGAATCCACCAGAAGATGGTACAGGTTTTAAAGGCTCTGATGAAAATCCACCCGAAGATGGTACAGGTTGTAAAGGCTCTGATGAAAATCCACTCAACGATGGTACAGGTTGTAAAGGCTCTGATGCAAATCCACCCGACGATGGTACAGGTTGTACAGGCTCTGATGAAAATCCACCCGACGATGGTACAGGTTGTAAAGGCTCTGAGGAAACTCCACTCGACGATGGTACAGGTTGTAAAGGCTCTGATGAAAATCCACCCGACGATGGTACAGGTTGTACAGGCTCTGATGAAAATCCACCCGACGATGGTACAGGTTGTAAAGGCTCTAATGAAAATCCACCCGACATTGGTACAGGTTGCAAAGGCTCTGATGAAAATCCACCAGACGATGGTACAGGTTGTAAAGGCACTGATGAAAATCCACCAAACGATGGTACAGGTTGTAAAGGCACTGATGAAAATCCACCAGATGATGGTTCAGGTTGTAAAGGCACTGATGAAAATCCAACAGACGATGGTACAGGTTGTAAAGCCTCCAGTGGTTTATTAATAGAGAAACCTATTGCATTTTGTTTATCAATAAATGGTGATTCAGGTTGGTTTACAGGGAAAGGCACATCTTGACCTCCTGCATTTTCTTGACTTGGTTCAATAAAATTAGGTTTACTTTGGTGATTACTTGTCACTTCCATAGCAGGTGTTTTATAGTACATTTGATTACCATTGGCTTTATTATACCCAGAATTTGGATAAAGTGAATTAGGTATATAATTTGAATCTCCTTGTGTTGGGTAAACTGGTTTGTCAAAATTGTAAAAAGCAGGCCTATTATTATTGTGTTTAGGACTAGTTTCCGTTGTTAGTATATAGTCACTGTTGCTATTAGGTGTATCAGACCCAAAATGAAGAATACTGAATAATCTTTCCACGGCTCTTCTTCCAGCTGGAAAAATGTTTTGTCCAAATCCAAACTGCCTGCCTTGATTCGCGTTAGATTGTTGAGGAAAATCACCTACGATATTAAAACAATATTAAATAAGTTGTCTTTTTCTTAGTAAAGTATGAGATTGTTGTCAATTTTTCAATTTAAACAAAAGCCAAATTAATTAAGCTCAAGTTTTCTAAAACTTAGGACTTTAAAAATATTAGCTTGCACAACATGTGTAAAAAACCGGGTAAATTTGTGTCGGACATCGCACATTAAGGGTACCGTATGAAATTTAGAATAAAATAAGCCGTCCGAAGGGCAGAATTGTGCATAAGCAGTGAGTTAAGTTTGTTTTAATAGAAAAAATTAGGGGGAAAAAAACATCAATATATTGGTTAGTAAAATATACGTAGGTTATATTAGATTTTATCACTGAATATCAAAAACCACCAAATCTTCACTAAAATTTTATAATAAAGCTTACATTTAAAAACATTTTATGACAATTAACAGACGGACAAGTGAGTGATAGCAATAGGGCTCCGTTAGGACCCTTCGGGCCTTAGAGGCAAATTTTATGCGAGAACCTAAGTTGAATCCCGAGATTAGCATAGAGAATAGAGTAGGTCTCTATCGTTAAGTCACTAGCGTAGCGGGTAGTTCATGAGTAGAACCCTAAGTGGAGCAAGTGATTCAAAGGAACAAAAGAAATAATCTAGTTTTTTGTTTATTTTAAGTTATTAATTTATGTCATAAAATTTCATCTGAAATTAAAAACTAACAACTACGTACTTATTACCTATGTAATTTTGTTGTTAAAAAATAAGTTTTTGAGTCAAGTTTTTGTTTAATTATTAAGAATTAAAAGCAACATTTCACAAAGCAAATCACATCAGTTTTTTCAACGATACGCGGTTGTGCTGTTTGTGGCACAAAAAATAAATTACGCTCTGAGAAGGGGAATTACCTGTCATTATAATGTCCTCTATTGCGGTACTAAATTGGATGGAGCTAATAAACTGCTAATATTTACACTACGTCATGGACAGAGCCTACTCACGTCAAAATATTGTTTATTCATTTTATGGTCACTTCGAATTCACATTTTGGTAAAGTTGCACTTTAGGGACTTTCTTCAAAAATGGGGGGATTTTTTTTTTACAATATATAGGCATCTTGGAGCCTACAAATTAATAAAATAGGGGCGCAAAACAATTTTTTTTTTTATTATTGGGGTGCCCTAACAAGATTTATGATACCTAGGTATACGAATGTTCTCCCTGCTAACTGCGATGGGTGCGATGTTTAAAGTAGCAGTAATGGTAATAATTTCAAACAATTCCAGTATAATTTAATAACTAACAATTTCACGACACAGATTATAAGTCACACTTAATCCCAAAAGGCAAAGCGACAAAGTTATTAGCAAGAAGTGAAATATTTGCGTAGAACCAATCTAACTCCAAATACTTACTCCTCCAGTTCTTACACGACAGATATTGCTGAGAAAAATTGTAAGTCGTATGCGGAAAGGGGACTTTACATCTGCGACTAGCGACGTAGTGTCGCGGTAGAAATAACTCTTGTAATTACAGTTCAATACTTTTACAAATATACAATATGATACCGTCCTTAACCCTAAATATGAATTTAAGTTGGGTCGTGTCTTTCTGTATATATCAGGATAGGTCTACCTGCGGATTTAAAACGGCTGGATTAATTTTGATTTGAATTTTAACATTATTAAAATATTTTTTCAAGATAACTATAAAACCTAAATCGCTATTTAATGTTTTAAAAGTAATAAAATAAATTAAATTTTACAGGACACCCAGTTATACCATTTCATTGAAAACCAATCATTTATTTAAATGTTCGATTCAAAACAGTCGAATTGAGAACGAAAATGTCACGCCTTCTTATTGTAAAAACTACCAACGCTAAACTTAACAAAATGTAGGTAGGTATATCAGCTACACGATACGCTAAACTTGGTTATCGGTGTAGGATTTCACGACAACTCCTCAATTATGGCAAAAAAACCGATTCACCCTTGACGTAGCTTATTTGCTTATGTCCTTTCCCGGGACTCAAACTATCTTCATGCCAGATTTAATCTTAATCGGTACAGTGGTTTAAGCGTAAAGAGGTAACAAGGAGACAAACAAACAGAGCTACTTTCGTATTTATAATATTAGTATGGATTTATCCTCTAGATACCTCTAGGTATGTATAAATTGAATATTAGTATCTTATTTAGCGTAGCAGCGAAGTTATTTGAGTGCTATAGGTAGTCGAAGGTTAGGCTATTGGTAACCCAGACCCAGACTTAGGTCGAAATTCCTACATGGACGCTGCCCGAAAAGGCCTCTAAGACTACCCAGTAAGTAATTTTTAATACGAGGTGGCTAGCTATATTAAATTTCTAACAAATTACTTTTAAAAAATTGGTATGGTTACATGCAAGTGCAAATTTTTAGGACACCGTATGTTGGATCAAACAACGGCAGAATCTTTATAGAATTACTCATGTGTCTGCCTGTCCGTCTGTCGCAGCCAATTTGCTCCGAATCTACTGGACCGATAAAGTTGAAATTTGGTGCACGTATGAGTTTTTAAAGCACTTGTGCACTGATTCGTATTCCATTGGATTCCGTGATTTCGAGGGTCGTTAAAAAAAATAATTCGTAAAATGACGAATGCTGCTTGTGCACTAAATCCTTAATTCGTGATTTTCTCGTTCATATTTCGGGATTTTTTTTTTTCGTTTTGCAAAGAGCGCGTTTACAATGTGTTACTCTGTTATACATTCGAAGATATTGCTGGATAATTTAAAATTTCTTATACAAGGAGAGTGTTTAGATATCATTATGAAATGAGACTATATAACAATATATTTGTAATAATTATAGAATGAATTTAGCCACATTTGATCACATATTGTCTCACATTAAAGAGAAAATTACTCGTCTAGACACTTATTTAAGACTGTCTATAACTAAATCCAGGAGAAATGTTATCCCTGGGAATCCCACGGCGCTGACTGAATCCTTCGCGGTCAGTATACAGATACTAGATTTTGTCCGCGGCAATGTCCGGATGGTATCGATGGTCGCGGTAAGATTCATACGAAAACCCTCATTTGGATTAAAATACCAATCCAAGAGCACCGAGGATTCCGTACCACCTTAGAATGCCGAGCCCGACTCGCGCTTGGACGGTTTTTATTATTTTTTGTTGTACTTTGACCTTACACTATAATATTTGTATGTTGTACATATATTTAACCAGTGGCTGAATACACACCTTTATCGTAATGTAGGGGACCCTCTGTTCACCAACTATTTAAGTCCTGCATGACAGGAGGTGAGCCCATCGCTGCACCACGCTGCTTCTGGTGCAGTGTATCTTGGCTTTAAATACGAGTATGTCCTATAAGTCGTGAATTACCAACTTTAAAGAAATAGGTAGCAACATTATAGACCACGGTCACGATTCCCTATTGCCAGTTTTTATTCAAGAAACTATAAAAGTAACCGAGATTTAATGATAATTCAATGCTGAACAAATTTTGACCGCGCTCTCCGACTTCAAAATCCTTTACTTGAAATTTAGTTATGTACGTAAAAAATACGAAAACGAACAGACAACGAGTCAGTACACAAGCGGCCATACATTTCCATTAAAGGCTATGAAGGATCATTTTTTTTCCGAATATGAACTGAAAACAAATCAGTCAGCAAGCGCCCTTAGACCGAAACGTGTTACGTAAATAAATGTTTTTTATATGGGAGTCGCTTTTGAGGGTAAATCAGAAAATTAGGTTTTGCAAACTGTAGGTGCCATATAACGAAACGAAAGGGCTTATTAGGATCTCAATTATGTATAGGTATGTATTTTTCTAAATAAATAGTTTTAAAAATATTTAAGAAAATAGATGATTATTTTTATCTCCCAGCCTACTGAACCTAAAACTTTGAAAAAAAGATTGCTTTACTTATAGATTGCAAAACCTATGAAAAATCTATAGTCCTAAAATAAATTGATAAACCTCTTTATTGTGCGTAGGTACAAACTAACAAAATATCTAGCTTTGATGTAGCTAATAAAACTAAGTAAATCTCTTAAGTGCATATCTATCTATACCTACTTGATTAGCATCTAAAGTTAAATACTGTGCATCCTCCCTGGTCCTCTCCTTTCCTCTCTTTTTAAACTGACTGCAAAAAAGGAGGAGGTTTACAATTCGTTTGTTTTTTTTTTATGTTTATTATAAACCGTGAGTTCTACTAATCATAATAAAAAAACTTTTAAAATATTTTTTTTAACAAAACCGCCTTACGCATTTTTTTTATCTGCAATAATTGTCGTTCCTCGGAACGACTCGCACTTGCCTGTTATTTACACAATTAACAGGTATGCATTATCTGTAACTAGGTAAATAAACAAATGAAAAAAAAAGTAGGAAAGGTATTTGCATTCTTAATAAATTTATGTAAAAGTGGTCGCTGTTTGACAAACCTGCTTATACATATATATTATGTGCATTTACCTATTTTTTTGTAAATTGTTCTTGTATTTGAAATTATTTGAACATTTTTCAATTAGAGTAGGTATTTCTTTTTCATCTTACCATCAATTTTTATTTTATAATAAACCAAAATGTTCCCTCTCAGTTAACTATGAATCTTTGCACGAAAATGGTTTTGTTTTTATTATTGCTAGAATAAAGGTAAAAGGTTATAAAAATGTAGAACATCTTTTGAATTTAAAGTAATTTCAATTACATAGTTACCTCGAAATCCTAGATCAATTACATTTTTTTTTGGAAATACGCCAAATTTCAAATGTTTTATTGCGATTTTTTTTTTGTAAACTAGGTAAACAAGTTGAAACTCTTCAATAGTTTTTGAGAAAAAAAATGAATGGGTATTAAAACCAAGCTTAAAGTATATAGTAAGTTGTCAATAAACTATTATATTACTATATCTACTACTTATATATGTAGAGAGAGCCAGTTTTTAACATGAAGAATCAGAGGAATGATTTTCAAATAATTTTTTAAGAGCGGCCATAAATCAAGATAAACTCTGCATACAACGCGGAATATAAACATAGTATGGGTGAAAAGCATTGAATATTAATAACTCAAATCTCTCTTAGGTATCGCTACTTGAGCAAACTACTAATAAACAAGGATTCGAATCCAGCATTCATAGCAGCTAGGAATAATGTTATTTATGAACATATGAAATACCTACTATTAGAAAATTATAATAATTGGTATATTATACTTAATATGCATATCGATATGCGTATCGTTTAATTTATATGAAAAGGCACTTCTGCGTTACGAATCTCGTAATCTGCCTTAAAATAGGTATATTTTTTGCTATTCCTACAAGAAAAAACAAAAATCGTCACTTACCAAACTGGCATAATGCTATTTGTAAACACAAACTAAAACAAAAAACAACACGAAACACACTGGCCATTTTGATTTTTAACCAATCAATTCGAATTGGATATAAAAAAAATAATTAAACAAGCAGAACGAAAAATAAAATATAACTGGCCGAAACGAAACGTTGTGTCGACGCGAGCCTAGGTCGAATGCGGCGATCTTGATACTTGACCATTATAAATAAGACATATAACCAGTTCCCGAGGTGAACTTCCGACGTCATAGCAACATACTAATTATTTTTAAACAAGTCATTTTTTATTAGGAATATACATTCTATCGCGTCATTAAACTTAGTCAGTTTTTTCTACAAAATGTTTCTTATTTTCTTTAAAAATTTTTTTTATCACTTCCCTGTTCCGCAATCTCTTATGTATTTTTGTGGTATGTCTCAATTTTAATTCCACTTACTATAGAAATAATAATTAAATAATAATTTATTATTAAATATAAAACTTATGATATGATTTATATTAATGATTGACGAATCAAAGGTTTAAAAGTCTACTTGAGTTGAGTAGAGTTATGGCCATCCTACAGGATTTTTATAGGATTTCTCTCTTCTCGTTTCTTTTCGTTGTTGTACAAACATTCATATAAACAAATTTAATTTATTTTTATTATATACCTTATAACTATTATATTTTTTCTACTTTTATATACAAGTCAAGTCAAGCATAAAGTTACATGTGGTTTTAAATTTGTCCAGTTACTTCGATTTAACATGGCTTTTATATAGTCCTTTTCGTATAATTTGTCTGACAGTAGAAAAGAAACCATAGACGAATTATCATCTTTGCAAGAAACATTAAATTTGGCACAGCATATCAGAGGGCAAGGGCGCATTCATAATGTTAGTAAACATTTATTGTTATTTAATGTAAGAATTACCAAGACCAAGGTGGTTTTTAGAATCAACACCTCAAGCTCGTTTTGGATCGGATCTATTTCATAAATGCCATTAGGTCTCAGAAGGAAATTAAACGAACTCAGCCGGATAATGAAATTTCAGCCTGTTTTATATTGAGATTATTAGCTTCGAGCCAAACCCTAATAACTTAAAAATTTATAAAAAAAAACAAGTTGCCTGTAAAGTCGGTATACGGGCGAAAGTTTTACGTGACAATGATTTTATGTCTGTCTCTCTCGCTCTTAGGCGGGCGCGTGCCTCTCACTCGCTCTCATTGTGAGCGCATAACGTGAGCGGAGCGTAACGCAGTTTCTTGAAGTGTCACCCGGCAAACCAATTTATAAGACGTTGTCACGTCAAAAACGAATACTGTGTTGTGATTGACCGATTACTTTCTCAGCCTTTGCCCCTTAAGAGTTGCAACTTACAAGCAAAATAGTAAATGACTTCGCGACCTCATTTTACATCAAGAACGTTAACTTTTCCGAGCATTGGCGTGAAAATGTTATTACCTTTATCAGCTTGTAATTGTTGCGACCTTTTCGTTTTTCTCTTTTTCGTCTTCTTCACCACAACTTTGTATTTATTGTTGGTGACACTGTAGACTTGGTTAGGCGCATAACCCTTCGTTCCGTAAGCACTTATATTATAAATATTGGCCTTATTATACCCATAAATAGGATATCCCTGACCTCCGTAGCTTGGCGTGTAAACAGAAGGAGAACCCTGATTATGGCAGGGTTTTTGATAAGAAACTGCTTGGTGATCGTCATCTGATGGCCAGTATTTTCCGTAGCTACCGTAGTTATACTGGTGCCCGTATCCATGCACATCCTGGCAGCCATTTCCATACAGGTTATGGAACAACGCGTCTAAAGCTTCGTAGTATTCTGGGGAATGGGTAGGGCTTGGTGGTTTGTATACAAAATGGGTTTTTAGACATTTGTTATGATTTTGGGCTAATATTAAAAGTACTGGGAAACTCTGGATCAAGTTACAGATTGTACTGCCTTGTATTGTCATTGTTTCCGTCCGTTTTTGTAAAAGTTGGAATCAGTAATGTTGAGTGAATATGATATGCTCACTTCCAATATATGGTAAACGTAATTGTTAGATTATTACGAGTGAAATTACTCGATTAAGCCATGCGTCAAAATTTTTTTAACTGCTCACTTGCTGTTCAATTTGTTACATCGTGATTGCATACAAATAATTGTACACAAATCGTTTAACCCTTAATTAGGCGCATTAGGGTCAACACAATTTCAAATTGAAAAAAAATTTGTTTTAGATTGGTTGAAGTGCGCCAGCGGTCTTTTTATTTTGTTTGGGGTCACTAGAGACTTCATGCGCCTAATTAAGGGTTAAAATAGCTGTTTCTTTCTACCCGCGGTTTAATCTGCACGAAGACTTTGAACTGAAGGATACTTTCAAGTTAACGTTTTGCCATGATTTTTTTGATTGTAGTAGTTCGTAATGTAAACACTCCAAAAAAAAAAAATAGCAAAAGAATCTGATTCTCTTTGTCAATATCAAAGTCGGTAGTTTGGAAAACGGTCGTATATTAATTTGTATTTGTTCATCCCGTTCGGTTTTCAAGCATAGTCTTTTTCCATTCCGTATATTATTTGGTACGTGTTACATTTGCTATTCGATCCAACTCGTAATCGGCGCGGGCTTGTTCGGTGAAATTGGGTTATCTTTAAAATCTGACATAACAATACAACTAATATTATTGTGAAATTTCGTGGTTACTAAAATGGTATGATGTAATGAAGCTGATGTTATCCAGATTAAACTATTTTTTGCAATCATTTAAAATCTGAAACAGTTCTATTGTCCGAGTTACATAAGTGTATACTACATATCTAATTGTTTAACGACTATGCTTAATAATTTTTGCCTGGTTTTTAAATTATTACCGTTTTGACCACCTATATAAAGATAAATACATTATCATTTGGTTCCCCTTTTTATTAAACTCTTAGAGCTTTTGAGTTAAAATTGAGGTACCCCAAAATCTATTAGCTCAGCAAAAGAGGCAAAAAGAAAAGTAGTACCTACCTATGTACGTACGTACCTATAAGCTTTTTTTGTAATAGACGTAGGTATTCTAAATAGAAGTAGAATTTAATCAGTTGCCAAATCACATATCAGTGGCGTACTTTCTCCTTTTCTTTTCTCTTTATTTTAATCACTAATTCACCAATCTTATTAACTCTTTCTTTCACCTGTACGCTGACGACCTTTAATTGTACGTTGGCAAAGTACTAAGAACGCCCTCCGTCACAGGACCATCACAAATTACTCAGAACGCCCTCCGTCACAGGACGATTACAAAATACTTAGAACACCCTCCGTCACAGGACGATCACAAAGTACTTAGAACGCTTAGAAATAGGGGTAGGAAGTTTGTATGGAAATCCATAATTTTTTGAAGCTAAATGCATAAAACTTAGTAATGGCCTTATAGGTGAAAATTAAGATTTACGTGTTTCACTGTCTTCGGAAAATCAAATCCCTTAAATGGCAAAGTAAGGGATGCAAATTTGTATAAAAATTTTATGTTAACTAAACTTGAAATTTAGCACAGAAGTTTCTGTTTAGACGAGGGCAAGGAACAAAAAAGGAATTTTTTCATTGCCTTGCTTGAAAATTCATTCCCTAAAGGGATAAAATGGGGGCTAGGAATTGGCAAGGAAATTCATCGTTAGCTCAAATGCATAAAAAAATTATATTTGGCTTGTGGTTGAAAATTTATTTTGACGTTTCACCATTTTAAAAAAATATTCACTAGAGGGCAAAATAGGGAATAAAAAATTGTATGGGAATTCTGATATTTATGTCTCTAGACTTGAAATTTTGAACAGACGTTTTTCTTATAACATACGCGACTATTAGGACAGAATGTTGCAAAAGGGGTCCTAGGGGGTAAATGAGAGCTGGAGGTGTGTATGAAAACCCATCATTTTTAAAGCTAAATGCATAAAACTTAGTATTTGGCTTCTGAGTTAAAAGATGACGAGTTTCATCATTTTTTTTAAATAATCCCTTAGACGGCAGAACAGGGAATGAAAATGTAATGAATTTACTTATTAGGCGCAAAACACACAGACACGGCATACGGCGCGGGCGTGGTGCGGGTGCGGCCCAGGCACGGTGCCGCTTCAAAACTTTGATACAAACCTTAGAAAACGACGTATTATGAATTATACTATGGCATGCCGCTTCGCTGCCCGACCCGCGCCGCTAGCAGTCGCGACCGGAGCGGCACGCCTGGGGCACGTCGCTTGTTATACAGTACGAACATTTTTTACAAACATGCGTGACGCTATTGAATACAATATAGAATTCTACCAGATAGTTGAGCAATATCCTGCTCTCTATGACTACACTAAGGGAGTACTGTAATAGAAGTGTGCAAGATATTCATGTAATTTTTCCATTATCTTAAAATATATATGCTCTTGTGCTAATTTCCAAACAGGCTGCACCCAATATCTTCTTTGTCTCTGCATATTAATGAGTTGCAGCAAAGCAAGCGCATCTTCAACTTCTGAAGAGGAATACATGCTGTGGCAATAACATCAGCTTGTATACTGACAGACCCGGAAATTGTATACTGACAATTTAATGTCGCGTCCGTGCCTTATCCGTGCCACGCCTGCGCCGCGCCCGCACCATGCCCGCGCCTTATGCCCCTTCTGTGTGTTTTGCGCTTTATGTTGATAAAACTGAGAACAGCCAAATGCTATCTTTTTTTGAAAACTCCACCGGAATGAAGTCGCGAGCATAAGCTAGTCATAACATATAAATAATGTGAACGCAACATACTAACTTATCACTGTTCTTGACAGTGACAGACAGCCGGACCGGATTGCGTACCCAAAGGGTAAAACCATATAGCTGGGGAGCTTTACCTATTGACACTAATAAATGTCACTCCGCTGTATCTTTGTCAGAGTAGGTATGAGAATAAGACTGTCTCGTTCTCGATAAATAAAATAAGTCAAATACCTGAAATAATAATAAATAAATAATAAAAAATCGTTTATTTATTCCCACAAGTTTAGTTACAGATATGATTTAAGTTAGATGACCTTAACTAGTTTCATTTGTGGGAAACTGAAGCTAAAACTAGGCTGATGCCTGTATTTTAAGACTCCAGGTCCCCCAACTCGAAAACACTTTGTATATAAAAAAAGTAAGTATTCAGATATGAAATACGAGAAGAATATAAACATAAAAATTAGACGAGATCTTACAAAACAGAGTTCTTACAAGAATAAATAAAACTAGCATAATTTGGATAATGCGTACCAGTATATTTACAAGCCAGTTTACGAGTGTAAGGCTGTGTACATATGTTTGTGTGTTTGTGTGTGTGCGCAAGGGTGTGATGATGTGTGTATAAAATAGTACAAGATTATTTAGAATTACTTCAATACGATTATGCTAAAAAAAATTCAGTTTCTGAATAATTAAGTTTTAGTTACCAGTTTTTACTTTATTTTGCACCTCATATTTATTACATTTGGAAATATTAAGGGCTAGGTTTACATGATTATAAATCCTCCCTGCACTAAAGTAGTAAAATCTATCTGCGAATACCGTTCTTGAAGACATAGTCGCACAAACTTTATGGCCTTTTTCCAGCGATGCGGTTGTGTTCGGGCAAGACAGATGCATGATGTACAGTAGAGAGTAAATAAAGTTGTCTTACCGTCGGCACATTTGCGTCTTAGTACAACCTTTTTGTCGAGTACCAACGAGGTTTACGGAGGCAAACTTTTAGTATCAATCTCTGAGCTCTTTCTAGTTGTAGCAATTTCGTCTTTACGGCCCCTCCCCACGCAGAAATACAATATGATATAACTGATTTACTGTTACTGTTTTGGAGTCTACTGAGCTCCGAAGGTGTTTAAAGATATACGTTAGCTTTCGTATTTTTTGGGATTTAGTGTTTATGTGGTTTTGAAATGTTAAATTGTTATCTATAAATATACCTAAATATCGAATCATGTTTGTTTTTGCTATGAATAGACAGTTACAAGTAGTTTGAGTGAAAGCGCATTTATGTAAGTAAATTTGTTTTGTGTCTAAATGTTTATTGGAGTAATTTCTGATAGAGAAGGGAATGAATTTGGTTTTTTCCATATTTAAGGTTATAGAATTAGAAACAAGCCAATGACAAACTGTATTAAATCCCGACTGTGCCACATCAAACAATTCATCCCAAGAGTCGGCAAAAAAAGTTAAAGCTGTGTTATCTGCATACGATATTATGTTACAGTTTCTTAAATTTAGTTGACAAAGGTCATTTATATAACACAAAAAGAGCGTCGGGCCGAGTATACTACCTTGGGGTACTCCAAACTCAACTTGCTGATCAGAACTAATGCAGTCACCGATTTTAACGCATTGTTTGCGGCCTCGTAAGTAATCCTCAAAAAGCAATAATTGAGTGCCTCTAACAACCATATTCTCTAATTTTTTTATCAAGGTGGAGACAGAAACTGTGTCAAAAGCTTTTTTAAGGTCAAGAAAGATAGTTAAACATTTTTTGTTGTCATCTAATTTTTCTACAATAAAATCAATCATATTATGAACTGCATCATTTGTTGATCTGCCAGTTCTAAAACCAAATTGCGAATCCGACAATATTTTTTAATTTTCAATATATTTTACCAATCTTATATTAATTATACGTTCAAAAATTTTTGATAAGGTGGTTAGAATAGATATTGGTCTATAATTATTGACACAGCCTCTATCTCCAGTCTTATATATTGGAAGTACGATTGCCTTTTAGTGCAGATGGAAAGATTCCGGAAGCCAAACATCGATTTATCAGGTACGTGATTACTGGTGTTACTATATAACTTACAGATTTTAATGCGCTAACACTGATCATATCCCATCCGGGGGAGCAATCGGTTTTTAGACATCTTATAATACCTTCTACTTCGTCACAGTCAGTTGGTAAAATTGCAAATGACTTTGTTGACCGAGTTGTATTTTTGTTGCTTTCAAATGTAGATATTTTAAAATCTAAGATTGAATTAGCTCAATAAAATTATTTTTCAGTAAGAGATAAAAAAAAATTGCCGTAAATTTTTTTACTTGTAGGTGGGCTCTTCTGGTCTATAGCTCATTGAGTAGAGTAAAAAATACATATTTTATTTCAAAAATAAAGAAGGTATTAAAGGTTGTCAAATTTGTCAGTATAAGACCCTTTTTAACGGAGTTTATGTTATAAACTGAATTACTTAGGAATTTGGAGTTTCTGTTAATAGGTAGGTAAGTACCTACCATACATTTTATTTAGAGAAATAAAATCATACTGAAACCGACAATTTATAATGTAATTTGTAAGCTATGGCCCTAACAAACCTTTTAAAGCAACACAATGTTATATACAATACTATGAGATGTATTTGTTACACTTATTAAGTAATTTTTACCACAATAAACATTTATCACTTCAAATTTTTTTTTTAGCATTAATGAAAATCACTCAGTAAAGTAATGCACTAGACAAAAGTAAGTTTTATAACATATATTTTATGTTTCATTCATATTTTTTTTCATCATTCATATTTCATCCTTCAGATCAATTCAGATGCTATAGTTTTGCCACAGATTTCGCACACGTATTTACGCGATCTAGCTTATAATATCTTAGTCTAAAGTTAGATATAAGATATTACTATCCGGATACCGGACCAGCCACACTTCCGACACAGCTTCCGGTTCTGAGCCCGTCACATTAGGTCCGTCCCCAGTAAAAACCCTTTGCTTGACGTTCTCAGAAAGTGACCCTGTGTTTTAATTTAAAATATGGACAAAACAAGTAACGGACTATCAAGGTTGTTTACCGAGTTGAGTCATAATACTTGTACAGTTGTAGAATTCTAATACAAAATTCTTAGTTCTCTGGATGTTGATACTAGTACGGTTCTCTTGCATCATTTACAACATTATTTCATTGGCAGAGACGGACAATATCATCGACACGAACCGACATGTAAGATACTGAAGTTTTAGCTAGCACCGATATAAGGAAAGCATAGGAAACCTTTACATATTTCGGGTTCGAGGCTCACGCTGGTCGAAGGGACGACTCCAAGAGCAACAACCCAAGCCGAGGCTTTCCCCATGCGGGGAGCCCTTGATCGTTGGGCGCTATTTTCTATACTCTGAAGGAGTCTCACCCCAAAAGCCCAGTTGAATAGCTGTATCAGCCAACTGCAGTAGTCATTCAGAAAGAAAAACGCTAGCTCTTACAGTCTATCGCAATTTGGCATCAGTAGTCGTCGTATCGCCCTACATGCACTAGCAACAACACTAAATCACAAGTGTGCGATGGCTCTATGTTGTTACTAGAGACGATTTTACCTGTCAATGAAACACTACTCTTGAGTAAAAATAAATATTCGGATACCAGTATAGTATTATATAATCTGTGATTCGGTTAGTGTAAATACTGCCTTCATAGTTTATTGTTATTGAAAGACACAATTTTGTTGCTTTCGATTGATTTGTATTTCTAAAAAAAGCCAGGTTTATTTTCAGTTTCTGATTTCAAATACTAGTAAGTATTAGATTTACTAAAACCCTGCCTCTCTTTTATCTTTTATTATGAAATTAACAATGATTTGCGTGGTTATTGTTAGTTAGGATCTGTAGTATTGTTATTGTTTATTCTAAAAACTACAAGAAGTATTTAACCTGTCATACTATATAAAGTACTATCTAGTAACTTTAATAGGTATCACAATTTTATTAGGAATCTTTTCAAACAGCCTCAGTATGCCAGCCCTGTGCGGCCTGGACAGAGTCAGACCGGACACTGCATCAGCATCTGACCTCATTTCTGCGCCCACCGAATAACAATGACGAACTATACGTGTGACAATAGGGTTGTCAATTTTCTTACATACATGTTTACACGGCTTTTTCCTACCAAGTGGAATTACCAGCGACTACATACGCACATACACCTACATTGTAATTTTAAGCACAGTTCACAATTGAAATTTTAGTCCTACTATTTTTATTCTGTAGTCATATATAAAACGGGTAATATCGCTGTACGAAGTGTCTCGGATCTCGCGTTCTGAGCTGCGACATGCAATGTTATTTCCTATAGTATATACTGTAACTGTGGGCGTTGGAATCTAACACGACGTGACCAATTAGTTATTTTCTAAAATTCTCAAGCACATTATTTGGCTGCTAACACAGGATTTTCGACGAAGGCAAATCATCATCATCATGTCAGCCGCAAGAAGGCCACTGCTGTACAAAGGCCTCCCCCATAGATTTCCCCCAAGGCTAAAGGACCACTTTGCCGTACATGTGTATTAATTCCCGCACCAATTCATAGAGGCAGTACTCAGAGGCCATTTATCGTTCGGCCGTTCAAAAAATATCAAAAATTTCATGAGTGCGCGAAATCTCATGCAAATAGCCAGTGGCATCGTGAATCGGTTATACGTTCTAAAAAATTTCTGGAAATCATGCAAAGAAAAAACAATGACGTTTATGAACAGATTGATACTGAATATCACAGGGAAATTTCAGAAAACAGAAAAAAACTTCAACCCATTATATCTTCGGTCTTATTTTGTGTTAAACATGATTTACCCCTTCGAGGAAAAACAGAAGATGGGTCAGTTTTCAGAGATTTACTACATTTCCGAGCTGAAGCAGGAGATACGGTTTTATAAGACCACTTTGCGACTGGTTCGAAAAATGCCCTCTATGTATCCCATCAAGTACAAAACGAAATTATTGAAACCTGTGCTGATGTTCTTCGTGAAAATATTACTGATGAAGCAAAAAAAGCGGCATACTTTTCAATCTTGGCTGACAAGACAGCGGATATAAGCGGGACTGAACAGCTTTCAATGGGCATAAGTTACGTCAAGTTTGATCAAACGAAACACAGTTACGTAATACTTGAAGAATTTTTGGGGTACAGACCACTTCAAAAATTGGATGCTGCATCGATTTCTGAAGTTATAATATCTTTTTTGACATCATGTGGTTTAGATCTCAACAAAATGGTTGGGCAAGGGTATGATGATTGCTCCACGATGGCTGGACATGTTGGTGGAGTTCAGAAAATAATTAATGATAAGTATTTCCACTGTGGTAGTCACATATTAAATCTTGTTGTCAATGATTTAAATAATTTGAGTGAAATAAGAAATACTGCTGGAATGATAAGGAAACTTTAACTTTTTTTAGAGAGAGCATTTTACGGCGAAAAAAAAATTCCAAATATTCCCTTGTTTTGCCAAACCAGATGGTCTGCAAAGTACAAAAGTATTCGAATTTTCGCTCAAAATTTCACCGAAATTGTAGAAGCATTACAAGACCTCTCAGAAGATCAAGTCACTAATTCTATGACAAAGGCTTACCAACTGCGCACTGCTTTGACCACCACAAATCTTATTGTGGCATTGCATATTATTGCTACTTACTCGGCAAAGCTTGAGCCTGTCTGCAACCAGCTTCGACAAGTGGATTTTGACATTAATTCAGTGAATGACCACATTTGCAAACTCACTAAAATAATAGAGGGTCACAGACAAAACGCATCGCAGGAATTTACTGCTATATTTGGAGAAGCTAAACAAAGTTGTGAAGACCTTAATATTGAGATTAAATGCCAACGAGTTACGAAACGATAGGCTTATCGATCCAACCACCCACCCGAAAACGTTGAAGAATTTTACAGACGAGCTTTATACATCCCTTACCTTGATTCGATCATTTCTTCTTTAAAAGACAGATTTTTATGCTGAAACACATAAAAATCATTTTCTCTGTTACAAATTTACTCAAAAATAATAAAAGGTCTCAGTGAAGAAGAATTTCTTAGAGCTGCAAAAGACATTGAAAATTTGTTTGGCGATCTTTTACCTAATTTTTTTTCAGAAATCACGACTTGGTTTGAAATGTGGAAATATCCACAGCCAGCGGCAAATGATATCAGTGGAGTTGATCGATATGAAAAACATCTTATAGACTACATCGACGAGGCAAAAGATTTCTTTCCTTCGGTAGCAGAAGCGATCAAGATTGGCCTTAATCTACCCGTCACAACGTGCACAATTATGCTTTTTATTTCAATAATTCCTGTTGATCCCGAGATTCCCAAGGGGTGCAAGTGCAACACCTGGCACCCCCCTGCCGGCGCCCATGAATACTGCTATGTTATGAAATGCAAATGTTATACTTTTGTAAGTACATATCACTGAATTTATGTATTTCAACTCACCTACATCTCTTTGGTGATCTATGGCAAATGGAAAGGCTAAGACCATAAGACCTGAGACCGCAGTGACAGCCAGCCAGGCAGACAGCGCAAAGTTCTTTCTGCCGCGACCCCACCACGCCAGGAGGGCTCCGAAGAAGAACTCTACTCCACCAGTGCCAATGTAAACCCAATCTAATGAAAAACCACCTTTAGTCCTACTTCTTCACATTTATTCGATAAATCAAAACCTAACGAATAACGCCATGATAATACTAAATATTATTATTAAATTATCTCCGAAGCGTCAGAGATATTACGAATGTCAACTATTGCGTGCTTGTGACATTCACGTTTCATCGAAGGTATTCCATGTCCATTCCACAATCGCGGTTGGTCATACTAGCCACAAATTAAATTCAAGAAAACTTTAAAATTCATAAATTGTAACAATATTGGTTGATCTTGGGGATCGAACCCGGGACTTAACATTTTAATTTAAGTATTCATAAAGGACATTGTTTTATTTATTAGGCCCATTTAATGGATGGTGGTGGTGGTGGTGGTGGTTAATGGACAATACTGTTATGCACCACAACACATGCTATATTATCCTGATTTAATCCAGAATATTTTTACAGCATTTAACAAGATACCTTCAATAAGCGATGGAATATGTCCCGCGACAGCATCTCTCCGCAGCAGGAGGTATACATTGTTGTCCAACAAAACCACAACAAAGAGTGCTCCCTGCAGGAACAGGTCGAAACGCGGAATCGTGAGGATATAGATCCGGAGGAAATACCATAGCTTGTGGAAAACTAAAAGGTAAGTTATTATTACTTATGTGTCTATTAGGGCATCAAAAGAAAGTTCATAAATATATCAATAAAGTCTCTTCTCTTTTCTTCACATGCATTGCACAAGTCTCCTGTGAAAAAGTAAGCTAAATCTATATAAAGCTATCTAAATAAACACAAAAAAACCGTTTTTGTATGCGCTACGTTATTACACTGGGTTTTGTCGTCTTTTAATTTTTTCTGTACCCAATGAGGTACTTAGGTACTTAGGTACCTCATTGTCACAAATAAAGCAGCATTAGTTTTTGATTTGTTTATTTTCTAAAATTAGGTATAAAGATAGGGTTGCCATTCCTCCCGTATATACGGGATTGTCACATTTGAGAACCTTGTCCCGTATTGCTATTTTGTTCCGTTTTTCGTACAAATACCCGTGTTCACCGAAACGTCTGTCGCAAATCCTCAATTTAATGAAAAAGTAATAGTTTTTTTAAACTTTTTGTTTATTTCGTGAGATACCTTAAATGTATCAGTTCCCGATAATTATGGCAACCCTAATATATATAGTTCTTTTAAATTTCTCTGTACTTTCGAAAAATGATTGTCTTGCAGGTCCCTCAAAAAGGACACATCTTATGCAAATAGCTAAAAAATGTTAACGACTCCCTTTCAAATAAGTAGCTTACTTGTAGTTCGTCTCGAGCTAAGAGCTGGCCTTTTTTCGTTTACGTGACAGCTCCTAAGAAATCTATGTTTTTTTCAGTTTTGTAAAATCCAAATTAAGCGCTTTCATTGAATTCAACTTTTGACCCCTTTTTAGATCCCCATATCTCGATGCTCATGTTCTAACTGTATAATCAAAACAATTTTTAAGTTAGAACATGAGCTCTAGTTGCCTATCTTATTTAAGTTTAAAGTGCAGATCAATCAACGATACTCAAGTTATCTTCGAACTAACATACATAAACGCCAATCCGTCCTTTTGTCGACTCTTAAGAACTCGCCTAGTTTTCTCGCTCGTTCAATATATGTATATTCCCTTACGGTCTGTTGGTTCCACTGTGCAGTTCCACTAGTGGGTCCGTAAGGATTTGAAAGTACTCGTGATTCCACCGGTGTAACTATAAGGATTTGTGAATACTGTTGGTTACACTAATGTTATAAAGATTCTAGCCGTACTTTGAATATATGCAGCTTATATTTTTCTTTAAAAATTATTGGAGGTCATTGTCATATATGTAAATAGTAAATAGGACTAAAATAGTATATTTTAATTTAATAGTGAATATTTGCGAGAAAGGAGAAAGATTTACGTTTTTGGAGAGAAAAGGAGGAACAGTATTAATTTATAATGGTTATCAATTTTATAGGCACAGGGTTTACAAAAATGCGAGAACTAGATGGATCTGCAGCCACAAAAAAAATAGCAAATGTACTGGGTCAATAGCATTATACGTAAGTGCTTTTGGACTTGTCCTTTGTTCGTTTCTTTTTTTTTTATTTTTAAAACAAATATTGGCTAAAAAGTTATGCATTTATTAAAGAATGGTGTATTTACAATCAACTGCATCGTACGAACAATTTTGCAGAGGGATGGCACGCCCGATGTAACCGTGCGATAAATAAAAACTATGTTACGATCGCTAAATTGCTTTTCGTTTTGGAAAATGATGTAGCTGTTAACAAAATAGCAATTTCTAATGACACTTTCAAAATAAGCGCCAAAAATTGCACAAGGATAGGGATACATTTATATTAAATTCCCAGATGAAGTTAATCCTCAAAGAAATATCAGTTGGACATTGTCTAGAACAACTTCGATAAACGTAAAAAAATCCATTCATGTGTCATTTTTGTATATCATATATGTATTAGGTACCTATATCTTTGTGCAATGAGGAATGCCGTAATAAGGAAATGATCGGTTCAATAACGAGCTAGGAGAATCGTCGACGATCTTGGGATCTCACATAAGCCATATCGAACTGACTCTGAGGAGATACTTTGTCTCCCATTTTATATATATGAGACAGACACATCCTCTCACTTACAAACCTTTATTACCGTATGTTTTTACTGAGCTTTAAGTTTATATTTGTCCGTTGAAAGATGTCAACACAATGTTTATTTTTATCTAATCTTGTTTACAAACAAATGTGATAAAAAAATATCAATTTACTTGTTACAGTCCTACTGGTAGAACCAGGGACAAAAATCATCTTGGTATACTTACTTACTATACTTGGCAACCAGACGAACTACGCAGCAGGCAAAGAATGACAAATGAAGCTCATTAACTTTTGTTTTATTTTACAAACTTAAATTTTCATTTGAGTAAGTAAACCCGAACAAAACACTTGTATTTTGTTCAATGGAACTAGTGTGACAAATATTTATCGATGGAGTAAGTAACAACACTATAGTGGTGTCATGGGGACTAAAAAATCCTCTTGACACCACCAGTGGTGCGAGCCGGTGGTGTCACGGACCCTAAATGTTGTTTTTATAGTACTCGCATTTTTATAAACCCGGATATGTGACAATGACATCCATTTTCCACTTTTTTATGTTGTGCTTGTGCTATATATTCTATGTTTTTTATGTGTGTAATGGAAAGTGTCCTTTTATGATAGGGAGGGCATTTTCCAATATTTTAATTGGACGCTGTAAGAGAAAGGGGAGAAAAGAAATGCCCTTGCTGAGTTTCTTGCCGGTTCTTCTCAGTACAAGGTCTTCCGCCCTGTAGACTTACGAACCGATGGCGTAGTGACATTCATAAGTGCTCAATTATTGTAGCCTAAACTGAATAAATTGAATTTGAATTTGAATTCATTTTTAAAAAAACCATGAGCTCCATATATTTAGAGTACGGCACGTATCTTTACAACAATAGTGTAACCAACAGTATTCACAAATCCTTATAGTTACACCGGTGGAACCACGATTACTTTCAAATCCTTATGGACCCACTGGTGGAACTGCTCAGTGGAACCAACAGACCGTAAGGGTATGTATATTCGTGTACATTCTCTCTCACCCACTGTGTCTATTGAAATCCATTACCTACATCTATTTCTAATCTTTTGTGGTCGCTACCCCCTTGGTAATTTATGTTACTTTCCATTTGTTCCGTTCGCCCTCTTTTGGTAGAGGCTGTTGCTTCCTTTACTGTATCTTTTTGTCCGTCAACATCACAGTCTTCGCGAAAAATCTGCTCAAATTAATGGTATATCGGTATAATTGTAGTTATTTGTGGTACGCAGGTAGTGAATACCTACATGTGTTTATTTTGAGCTGCCGAATGGAATGTTATGTAGCTAATCGTTATTAATCTATTTAACGATATCACAAATTTATTATCTGAGAACGAAAATTTTAATTAGTAAACAGTGCAGAAGTTTCAGCAAAGGTCATACTATTATGTAATACCAAGTAAAGAATATTTCAGACTAAGGGATTCTCACGGATACAGTCGCATAGTCTTTGTAATATCTAATAATGATTGCAGTTTTTATTTTGACATAACAGACTGCCTTTAACCGGTCGCAGTGAAATGGCAAGAGCAGAGACTTTTCTTTGACATAGGATTGTTTCTTTCAGTCAATCAAGAACATATTTTGATATTTAGATATATCAATTCTGTAACAGATCGACCACTATATATACATATATATAGATTTTAATAGTTTGTGACAATAACATACATAAAAAAGTTATTTTTTACCTGTTTTCCCTTTTAAGACGAACATTATAACCCCTTTTGTTTAATTTACACAATTGATTTTAATTCCACATATGTACACAAAAGCTACTACATTGAACGAAAGCAAAACTGGTCACGTTATGAAACAAAACATTGCTAAAAATTAAGCAGTATTAGTAATGTTATCTTAGTTCTACGTCAATGACTAATTTTTTCGTAAACTACTTCGCAAAAATGAACAATTACATATAAATGTATTTGAAACAAACTCCCCTAACGAGCCGGCACTTATTGATTGCTCATAAAACTAAAATGCTAATTTGTTATCATGACGCTTATCACAGTGATATTGAAGATTCCCACTCGATATTGAAGATATAGAGTTAATCTTTTCGCGCCAACAGTGCTGAGGCAAAGCTAGGTGGAAATTGCCCCCTTAGAATTTATTAGCTTTTGAAAACTTTTATTTGATTACGTTTTACATATGTAACACCATAACTAACAAAATGCTGTGAGTATCAAGTATTGTATTTTATTTATTTCCTGGTTATTGTAGTTTGTTCCCTAGTTTTTTTTTTAATAAAGTCCTTTGTCGAGACGCATTTACGTACTTGTTGTTGTTGTAGGATTAGGTTGTTGTCTGTTTGCCATAGACGTTGTTTTCGCAACTTTTTAAATATAATGGTAGTTTAAAAAAAATATATGATATAAATACACATAAAATGTAACACATTGTTCAAGAATTGTAAGAAAATTATGAATTAGCAGAATAAGCACCAGGAGCCTAGTTAGCAGGGCGCTCACCTTTACGCTGTAGTAGTTGTCAAGTTTAAATCCCAAGGGATATAAATTTTTCTTTAGTTCCTTCCTTCTTCTTCCTTAGAATGGAAAATTCTGAACAGCGTATATATTCGCCATAAATGAAAAAAAAATCATAGAAATTGTTTGTATACTTAGTTGTCTGAAAGAATTATTTTTGGTAAAAAAAAACTGGTTGCCTGTAAAGTCGGTATACGGGCGAAAGTTTTACGTGACAATGATTTTATGTCTGTCTCTCTCGCTCTTAGGCGGGCGCGTGCCTCTCACTCGCTCTCATTGTGAGCGCATAACGTGAGCGGAGCGTAACGCAGTTTCTTGAAGTGTCACCCGGCAAACCAATTTATAAGACGTTGTCACGTCAAAAACTTTGTTTTATTGATTATATTTATAACTTTTACCATCATAATTTTTAATCATAAACATAGCCCCTTCGCTCTTTTACAAATGTGCCACTGTAGTTCTGTAACAATTGGCCACGCGCCATTTTCTAACGTGCAATTATTCAGTTTGCTTTTTGCTTTCATGCGATGTTTTATAAATACCTATAACGACATTTACAAAAAACACCTATTTTTGCAATATCTCAATGTTCCTTAAAAAACTTACCTTAACTTAATGGCCTTATTTGTACAGTTGTAATGAGTGTCTCGGTAGGTAATTACTTATATTTCGACAAACGAATGATTTTACCGACTTTTAAACAAGCAAATGACGCTTTGAAAGTTTAATAAACACAAAAAAACAACCCTTTCATATTTTTTAAGCACTAAATACAAAAAATGAAAATAACTTAATAAGCACATGACAAAAGTAAATTTTGTGTAAGTAAATATATTATTTTCAATTCTTTAATATAATAGTTCCGCTATAGAATGTGCAAGAAAACTTTCTATTTGCGCGATGTGGGGTCAATCGTCAATCGCATAATAGATAAAGTAAAATGCTATTTACTAGAGAAGCGTTTGCCAAACTTTGGGTCGCGACCCCTGGGATTGCTTAGAGAATCACGTTGGTAAAACAGGAAATAGCATAAAGCTAGAGTTGTACGTACTAAAATACTACGAAAATCACAGTTTTAGTGATATCGCTGAGCTGTGATTATTTTTTAATAATGTGTTGAATTAGACATTTTTGAGCATAGCACGTTTAGATATTCTCAGCCGACAAGCCGCTGAAACGGCCAGATAAGGCTAAACTATCCTTACAGGCGTATCTATAGAGCGACCAGCCTAATGCGTCGGCGACTACCGCTGAATATCGAAATGACACAATTTAAATACAAAAATCAATTTATAATTTAATTATTTAATTTTAGTTACAGTTGTTAATGTAGATTCATATGGTATTTTTGTTTAAACTTCTCATTAATTAGAAATCATTAATGAGAGTCATTATGGCGATGAGCAATAACTAAAATGTATTAAGTTAATTTTTTTTTTACTAATTTTTAAAAATGTATTCTTCTTACCGGGATTCATAAGGATAAGGTTAGTATAATTCATATTAGTTATTGCAATAGTTGAAAAGTAATCAACGAGAAAAAACCAACAAAAACACAAAAAGAGATCGAATTTTATCTAAGTCATCTTGAAATACAAATATGTAAATGATTTCCGAATTGAAGTATATTCCCCTTCTTAGTTTTTATCATTGCCATTAGAGCTAACTAGTTAACTAGTAAACTAGCGAATAGCAATAATAGTAGTTATACACTAAAGTTTCTTTTTTCAGCTGTAAATAATCTTGTTTCCACTTCATCCTGAACACGCTAATCGTTTAAAGCCACACAATAAATGTTTTTTTTTTTTTCATCGTTGTGATCGGACCAGCCTATCGGGCTCAAAAATAAGATTTAGTATTTTAATGTCAATTGTCAGCTCCAGAGTACTATTCCTTGCACAATGCACTTGATTTCTCGGTCAGTACAATTTCAATGGAAAGAAAGTGAACGTTGTTCCTCAACGACAAAAAACCGTGAAGATCGAGATTTTCAACGTGCGGTCACGTGCTAGCGCCCGTCGGGAACTGTGTCTCTTGGTATGCTTCAGTGTAATAAAGACATATTAAATTATAAACATAGATATATTGTACACTGGCCGAAACGGTACGGTTTTGATAGGGTATACCTTAAAGGTTCCATAGCTTTAAAGTGTTCATTAAATGCGGGTTGAACACAGGGAAATAGCTAGTGGGTAGCTTTTTTAAAGACATTTTTTGTCTTGTTTCATCATTCATCACGGAGCAGCTATAAAAATCAATTCACTCCGTTGCTGCCAAAAGGACACAGGTTCCCACCAAGGACATAGGATACTTTGTACTTCCTTAGATAACTTCTAATTTTATCCTTATTTTAAAATTGGATAATTTGTCAATAACAAGTATATTCTGTCTACAAAATACTGAACGCTTCCCGACTCTACTTCGTGAGACTGTGTAGTCTAAATTGACAAACTATTTTGTATGTTCTTGTAAAATTCCCAAAGTTTGTTGTTTACTCACACATGAGAATATGAGAGTTGTGCTTATTCATTTTGGTATTTTGTAAGACGTGCCAAGATATTGTAGCCGGACTATGACTGTACATCGATGACTATACACGATGTCATGAGCGTCCATAGGCTAATAAAACGGCTCGTATGCTTGTAAGCCACTTTAGTGGTCTCATACGTTGAATTTTATAATACATATGAATGGGGATACTTTTATAAAAAGTAAAAAGCGTTCATTATAGTTGTAAAATAAAAAAAATATAATATAATTTTTTTACACTGGCTGTGAGAGCGATTGGTATCTTGGATACCTTTTACTTATATTTAATATTCATGACAACTCAAAATACAAAAATAACAATAACTTATCTAACTTACGTACTATTGTCATGTTATAAAAAATGTTTGTATAAATAGTTAGTAAATAATTAAAAGATCAATTTGAGGTTTTATAGTCTTTCAGAAAATGTTATAAAATAAATAGCCTAAATACAATAAGTCCAGCTTTCTACATCAAAGTTTTTTATAAGTTATTAAATATTTTTTATTAGTTATTAAATATTTTTTATAGGTAACAATAATTACGAATTTGGCCCTATATAATATAAAAATTCTACCACGGTCATATACCCAATTTTAATCAGGTTAATTTCGGCAAAAAGCTGAGAACCCGGTAGAAAACTAAACTTTTAATAATGTTATTTTATTATAAAATCATGACTTCCATCCTATCTTAAAAAATTAAAAATAAAATTTTGTCAGACAGAACGCAAAGAAAAATTTAATTTCAAAATGTTTAAATTGGCCAAATGTTCAAGAAAATGGGCCGAATCCGTATTGTGTTATATTCCATGCTCAAAAATAGATTAAAATAATGTGATGGGTAGCAAAGGTAAGCTGTTGAAATATATATTAATATATATAGAGGTATCTACTAATATGTTGTTAAGTAAAGTAGGCAGATCCTTGGATTTCAAGTCTTTATAATTTTATTGTAAATTTTACTTGATTTTTTACCTTTTTAACATTGCATCATATTGTCATTACGGTGTTAAAATTAAGAAAAAACATACATTTAAACATTAAAAACTACGCTTGTCTAAAATTGGTTACTTAGATCTTTGTAATCTCACTGATTTTTCTATAAAGCTTGCGACTTCCAATCTATTTGAAAGTCAATGAGCAATTAAATCACTGTCGCATCTCTTTCGTACATCACACACTTGTCTCTCTATCTGCTCGTCAACGCTGCTCAACGCCAAGAACCTTTTCCTCGAGCCATGGTATGAAATCAGTGACCCTAGTGTAAACTCCTGGGAACCCGATTTCAGCGCACTTCCGACCAAAGGATACGACTCCGATCTGGTAGAAATAAGTCGTCAACTCTTCGCTATTCCACTAGAAAAAAAGATTGAAAAAGAAAATTAAACAGTCGGAAAATAAGACACAGTAAAGTAAAATACTTTACTTTTCTCAAACCTCTATGCTTAAGTTAAGTAGTTTTATATTTATACTAATACAATTAAAATAATGTGCCAATACGATATGACGTCATCAAACAATCATAAACTGAAGATTAAGGGCGAAGAACAGGGAATGTCCTAATAAATTTATTTTGAGGAAAACGCAATTGAAAGTTTTGAAGCTTATTATTTTATATAGATCAACGTGCAGTAATTTTTAGCGACATCTGTTTACTTTTTTTAAAAGCTAATGATTAGGAAATGAAATATAGACAAAGATTTGCTTTCAATAGAAATGAAAAAAAAACAGTGACATTCCCTGTTCTTCGCCTGTACCCTTCGACTACTCTGCCTACACGTGGAAGGTTGGACGAACGATTGGACTGTTGGACGATGGCTTGTGCCACCATCGAAAATACTTTTCTATATAGAGTTTTTTAACTTTTTGCCATAGAGACATCTATGGCAAAAAGTTTAAAGAACATTATTATATATAAATATTTACAACGGGCCTAACTAAAAAGCACCCTGTACTTTGTTTTACCCATCTATGGTTTAACTGTAATCATACTGACCGCTAAAGAACGATCCCAATTCTCGATCGATCACAAACGGACTTTACATGATTCGTCCAGCAGTCCAACACTTAAGTGCTAAATCACATCCACATGACCCGATAGCATCAAACACTCACGATCTAATGTACACGAGGAAGGTTGGACGTAAATTTGAACTTTTGGACGATTGTGTAGAGCCGCCTAATAAAGTCCACACGAATAAAATTAACGACAGACAGAGAATGTAGGTTAGAGCTACAGAAAGTCGATAGTGGAGACATACGGGGAGGCCTACATTCAGCAGTGGACTTCCGGCTGAAACGACGAATAAAATGACACAAAATTGCGTCGTTTCATCACATGGTCATACTTTCAAATGTTAGCGAGTTTTCTTAACAATACTATAATATTGATACTCACAATGGGCTGCATAAGTGGCCCCCCACTATCACCCTGGCAGGCGTCCTTCCCCCCCTTTTCGTACCCGGCACAGAGCACGCGAGAGTCGATCTGTTGCGCCTTGTACTTGCGATACGCGTTGGCGCAGAAATCGTTAGATACCACTGGTAACTGAAGAGCTTGGAGGTGAGTGGCCGGCAGACCACCTGAAAACAGCAAATAATAACTATTAATTTTATAAGTAATTGGGTAAATAAATATTTTTTTTAACTCGTATAGTAAATTAAAATACCTATTAAGTGCGAATCGGTATTGCGCATTAAGGAAAAATACAGTACCTCAAACCACAATGATTATCAGACCAATTTTAACGCCTTTGTTAGTTTTTAAGGCTGAACAGATTAATATCTACAAAAACTTACAAAAAACGCATTCTGTTCGTGGTCTTGGATTTGAATGTATAAGTTAAAAACTGTAAAAAAGCCTGTATCAAACTACAACTACAACGCTACGCTTCATTTCTTTTTTCTCATTTTTCATTACAAATATGTATGGCGGTTCAGTAAAAACATCAGAATACATCTAATCTAATGATTTTTTACATACAGTATTTAAAATTTCATTTAAACCGATAAAAAGATCTCGCTGTGACACACGGCTGGGCAGGTGGACGGATATGACGAATCTAAAAAATGTAGTTGGCATTTAAGTTTTGAGAAATACTTAATGTAGAAATAAGTTTCGAATTAAATATTAATGTGGTAAGGTAAAGGGCCCCAAGTTCGTGCTAGTACGTTATTTCGTAAGTTTACATGTCTGAAGTTAAAATATGCAACTCAATTTTTTATTTTCAAAAAGATACATTAATTACTTTATATAACATGTCTAATAAACCAACTACCGATATTATGGACTTCGACTTAATCCTCTCAAATCGCAGACCATAATTATAGGTAGTCCAAAATTAGTATCGAAGATAAATTGGACTGATTTACCCCCAATCGAACTCGATTGTATCATTATCCCTTTTAGTGACACAATAAAAAATCTTGGTATTTATATTGACCGCGCGTTATCTTGGACTCCACAAGTAAAGGAAATTCGCCGAAAATCTTTGCTTTGGCCGGAACGCTGAGAAGATTACGGAATCTTTACCTGTGTCGACTAAAATTGTGCTTGCTCAGTCTTTTTTTCTACCTTTACTTGATGATGCTGACATTTGCTGTACTAATCTGACACAGGAACTTAATAAAGTGGAGCGTCTACAAATTCTTTGCATTCGCTTCATTTCGTTCACAACTCAAGTGGCTCCCAATCCGACTTCGCCGGAATGTACATATTCTTTCACTCCTCTTTAACGTGCTATTCAATCCATCTACACCATGTTACCTAAAAGAGCGGTTTAATTTTATCAGCTCGCCTTGTCTAACTCTTCGCTCGTCTACTAGTCTTTTTCTTAAAACACCTGGACACAGTACTAATTTTTAGAATTACTCTGTTACTGTAAAAGCAATAAGTCTTTGAAACTCTCTGCCGATAAATATAAGGCAAATCCAGTCGCTGCCTGTTTTTAAGAATTCGTTAAAATCTTATTACTTACGTACTACTTTCTAATTTTCTATAATTTTGACCAACCTCTGGTTATTCAAACATTTCTATCATTATTACTTTATTTATTGTATGTATGTTTATGTATTCATATTATATAACCATTTATTTTATGTATTTGTTTAAGTATTTAAATTAAGTATGTATATGTATTTTATCTATATAATAATTACAAAAGTATATATGAGTTTTGTAATATTCTTTATTCTTCCTTATAATTTTACTTATGATGTTTTTTGTATCACCTACCTTTTCCTGTCAATATTACTCTACCCAAACTACTTGTCTGGTAGAGATCGCTTTTAAGCGATAAGGCCGCCTCTTTGTGCTATTTCTTCTAATGTTATTTTTTTTGTGTATTTTTAATTGTGCAATAAAGAATGTGTATAAACTGACTCACTAAATAGCGGCCATTTTGTTTCACGTATGTCCTCTTGTTCGTGTTATTCCCGAAGTAAGTTTTTTTTTATTGCTTGTGCAATTTCTAAATTTCGTTATACCCTTTTTTAATTGTTTATACTATACAAGTTTGAAGTGGCCTTGAATTTGGATTTTGTAAGATAAATGCAAACAGGTATCTGTAGCGTATTTTAACATTTTATTCAACTTATTGTTTTCTTTATGGATAATATTGTTGCACATCGAGTACTTAATAGTTGAATCACATTTTCTAATTAAAATCTATAAACTAAGGGTGCAGGATAATTCCAAAACAAGTAACACGAAGTAAAGTTCCTACTATTTTTGTTTTATGCCTCCAAGTTTATGAGTCATAAATTAAAGACAATTTATGTGATCTGACTTTAAATCGAGAATGGGCAGTGGCGGATCCAGATTTTTTGCGGGGTTTTCGGAAAACTTTGTATGAGTATTTTTGATACCTTATGATTTTAGACATATTATATTTGATAATCGATATGTTACTACTGATTTGTCGTTACCTTAACACAAAACTCCCCGTGAATCTGCCACTGAGAATAGAAGATGATGACGAGCAAATACCTTTGTCTTATGAGGAACCTATTTAATCAGTAATAACTGATTCATTAGGGAAGGAATACCAGGACGACATTGTGTCAAAAGTTTTATTAAAAATAACTTAAACGTGAGTCCTATGGTATGTAAGGTGCTAACCAAAGCACGCGTTAGTACAAGACAAGGCAAAATTCGTAGTAGCGGTCCACAAGTATTTCGGAAAAAACCATTAACAGGACGATCTGCGAGATCGGTCACGGATTTTCATGTGCAACTATTTATACTACGAATATTTCTATCTTAATTTGTCAATAAGTAACCGTAAAGGAACACTTATTTAACTTTAAAACTATATCCGGAAATGGCGGACACGAACAGAGCCGTATTTTATCACGAAATAGGGTTCAAATAAGGGGTCTGTAAGAAGAAACCAATCTTTACTAAACAAAAGGTTTTAGACTGATATTATATTCAGAAAAAAATAGAAAAAATCAGAAAATAATAAAACCCTTGTGATGCCGAAATATAGGACATTTACCTCATATGCTTAATATATGGTCGCCGTCACACCTGCGTTTGCAAATTTACTAACGGCGGCTTCTAGGAAGCTTGTAAGTTTTCTAAAACATTGGTTTTAAAACTCGGAAATATTGTCTAAAATGGTCCCTCATACAAGTTTACTAAAGTGGGTCTAAAGTCATCTTGTAAGTTTCCTTAAATCGATCAGGAAAGATGAAATTCAAAAATCAGTTTGACAACTCTCCGTAAGATTACAAGTTTTACTCGCTTACTATAAGTTTACGTCTTGTACAAATTTCACCAAATCCAATGATATCGTTATTTTAGTGTCTGTTGTTCCACTCTCTGTTACTCACAATACCCCAAAAGTTTAACTTAAACTTTGCATTTAATATATGCATACCTTGCTTGTGTGTGGTAAGTGGGCAAAACCGCAAGCAAAATCTAGTAACAATATAAAATTATTGTCATCTATATCACCAATATAAAAGTGACATCTAGGTAGAATTGAAAAGGGAAGAAAAATTGAAATCAATCTCAGGCATTTCTAACTATTGGCAATATACTTATATTTTAGTAGTGTGTGCCTCGTGTGAGTTTTTGCGTGCGTTTTGAAATCCGGTTGACCCACCCTCCGGCTTACAATGTTTATTTCCATACATGTATTTCGTTGACGCGAACGCGATAGTAGCGTTAAATAACTCACACTAGGCACTAATCTCTGGGTATTCAATATAATGGTGAACCCCATTTCTTCAACGGTAAAGCACAAGATAAGTATATCCATTTTTATACATACAGAAGGTCCTCTCATCATGTACTCAATTCCAAGTATCTATTGTTGCGTAGCTCACTCTGTAGACTCAGCGACCCGCCGTTTGTGATGTCTTTCGATGTGCTTGGGTATCCGCGACGTGAGGTGGGGGGAAGAGTTTAGCGCACTTACTATATAGTGGCATTTCTGTTCGTACTTATTTTGTTTTAGCAGATCTTAAGAGCAACTTACGAAATTCCGTGTCTCCCCACCCGGCGATAATAGGGTTGTAGTTGACGAAACTCAGCGACCGCAGCTCTCGGCTTTGTGGCACACAAATCGGTCGAATCAGGTCTGCAAAAGATCAAATGAGTTTTTGGCGATCAAAATGACTGATAATGAATGAGCTTTCTGATCCCATATTTTTTAACTCAACTGACAACTTTGAGACTTCTTTGCAGTGATTATAAAAATAATTAATAATTAGGAGTAAAATTTTTTGAAACACCTAGAAGCGGATGTTTCCAAATATTGCACGTCCTCAGTCTAAAAGTAAATTAAATTCAACAAAATTATAAAACAACCGAATCATTACCTATCTTCTAATAATAAAAATAGTTTTTTTTTTCATTTTTGAAAACTATCACTTACCATTAAAATATCTTTTCCGTCATTCATTATTTTTAATTTGTAAAAATAATGAATGACGAAAAAGGGGAAAAAAATAGGGAATTTTAAATTAATTATTAAATTTCATTTAAATAGGAATTATAAAATCAAAGCACAGCTCTAAGCCTTTTTGATCGTCTATAATGACGTAAATTCACAAACGAAGCTCCTAGCTTTATCAGTTATCATTTCTACTTATGAATCACGATAGAGATTCAGTCAATAGCTCTGTATTGCTATTCCCCAGTAGATTCGGTAAAGGCTTAGCTCAGCTTTTTATAGGGGAGGAAGGGAAGCTGAGAGGGGAAGAAAAGACTAGGTTTTGTTAAAATTGTATACCTAAGTGTGACTCACCAGAAAAACTGACGTCTCTGTCTATGACAAGCACGGCGATATCATTTACGAAGGTGTTAGCATCGTACTCCTCGTGAGGAATTTGTTTCTTGATTAGCGCGTCCACCGGGAACGCACCTTCATCCTCCCGGGCCAAGTCCAGCTCACCCAGCCGGATTATGTATCTGTAACAAAAATATATAGTGATAGTCTTTAAAAGAGTCTTTAATAATGCAAATAAACTTATAGTCGTAGCGTAGATAGAGACTTTCACTATCGTCCCGCACAAATATTGCACTGTGGGGTTTCAGCGGTGCTCCCGCGAACGCTTAAGTTGTGGAATGCCGAGGTATTCTCCAGGGACTACAGTTTGGGGTTGTTCAACAAGGTAGTGATTATATTTTAAAAGGTTGGCACCGCAGTAATTATAACTCTGGTGTCGACAATAACAATAACTATGGGGAAGTAGGTTTCTCGAGTGGCGATCATGAAGGCTTCATTACCGGTCAAAACGATAAATATAATAGAAAATAACTCAGCTCGAACTGGACAGGCGTTATGGTTAGAGTTAGAAAATAACTAACTTAAATAACTAAAATAACGGCGCAGGTTTCTACGGAGTCGCGAATAAAGTTCGACAACTGTGAAAATTTGCTTTTTTATATAACCCTTGCCCTTCATCACAGCAGGAAGGCACCATTCTAGTCGGAGTAATCGAAAAACCGGTAGTTGAAATGCAGTTTGACCGTTCCTTAGACTCGTACCATAAATATCAGTGCACGAACGGGTTGCGCATAAATATAGTCTGTTTTGCGAATTATCTACATCGCAGCTAGAATATTTGCGAAAATTGTTAAATATTTAAAACAGACCATGGTCATTTTGTCTTTCCTGTTGTTTAACTTCTACGACACAGACACGTGCTTGTACTTCTTCATCACATTTAAGATTCAATTAATCGTATTTTTTTTTGTACACCATAGCTGCTATTGAAATTTTTTTTTTCAAATCTCAGAAAGCAACCTTCGAGAACCTTTGAAAACCGTAAGGACTTTTATCGCAAGTACGCATCAGATTAAGAAATCGACAACGTCGAGACAGTTATCATGCTTTGACAAAATGTATGACTGACTGGCCAGACAGCACCCGACTAGCCATATGTGACGAGATTATTGTAGTCTGGTCCCTTGCTCGTCTCGCCGAGCACCTTGCCTTACGATTGCTCTGTCTAGACGCTTTTGATGGTGTACTGTATGAAATGAATGTTAGGGCTGTACCATAAGTATAAGAAATTATACTCAGACTTGTCAGACTTTAAGTGGTTACCTATAACGGTTTAAAAACTTATAGCTGTATTACAATAAGACAGTAACAATATGGACCCTAGTTGGCAACGTTTGCGTATGGAACCCTAAAATAAAGCCAGTATGGTAGCTTATAAACTACTTAATCTATAAATCAGAAACTGCTTAGTTTAAGGTTCAACACATCAAAATAATTAAGTGCGAGTCGATGGAACCCAATCTGAAGTTAAATTAAAAACAAATACCTACGTATGAGTATATTACAGAACAAATAATAGTACAACAGGTACATTGATGTTGGATATTAAACTTTACCTTGACCGACATCCCATGTTGCCGGACAAGTTATAAAGGACGAAGGGCAGTTCCGATACTAAATGGAACAAGTAAAAAACTGAGCTGGTTTTAATTTGTTTATGTCCAGTCGCTCATCTTTCGGTTCTGGTCCGGTAGTGTTGTGACTGAATATATAGAAATAAACTTATTACAGATTTTTTTGTAATTAATATTATGGTATACCTACGCGTTTGCCAAAATAAATTTGGATGATAATTGGACGTTTGAGTCGTACTGGAATACAAGATTAAATTCATCATTCATTCATCTCTATTAAATTAAATAAACAATATGAGATATGTAAAAAGATGTTGATGATATTGGTAACTAACCGGAACAGAAGGGAGATGAACACTGCCTGCACATGCTGTTGGTCAAATATATACAATAAAAAAGCAGGTACAGCTGCCAGAACTGATAACTCAAGATAGACAAACATAGAAAAAAAAGTAAGTAGACCAGATCTTTACATATGTACTGCAACAGGGAAAGGAGAAAAAGAAAATACGAATATATACGAATTGTTTAAAGAAGTAAAGGAAAAGGTTATTTCCTTAAGGCACATTTTGCACATTTCTATTTCTTTAAAATAAATCGTATTGATGCTTAGCAAAGACTAGATATGCTCCGTAGTTTTATCCTTTATTGCAGCCATAAATTAACTAGAGAGAATAAGTAGATGCAGTAAAGCTTCAACATACTGCGCACTAAACCCGACGCTCGCACCTACATTCAAGGTGTTTCGGTGAAATGTTCCAAATTAATCCGTTCTATTAATCAATTTTAAAGTTATAAACAGATAAATATACAAAAAAATTCCTCTTAGTTATATTTGTATATTGATAAGAATCTTTTGTAATATTGATAAAAGAATGATTAATAAGAAATATGTATATAATTGACAGCTTAACACCGACCTCTTCTTCTATATTATCACATCTTGCGTGCATTTGCTTCGTAAATACTTTTACATATGTGAGGAGTCACCTTTATATAAAAGGTCGTAATTAACATGTATCTGTAAATATTATTTACTGCCTGTCAACATAACGACGGGAAAGACCGGTCCGGCAAGACGGGTGAATCCTCGGCTTATGTTATTATTATCATATCATATCACAATTTGCCTGTCATATTCAAGATACGAACATACTTCTCGATGTTATAAAGTATATATGTAGGTACGTAAATACTTTATCATACTTTATATATTACTTACTGTAAATATTGTAATTTGCTTGTCACATTCTATGTACTTACTTACATAAGCTATTAAGGTAAATATATTATGACTACTACGCTATATGTTACAGTTGTTCTATCTTTAATCATTATAAAATTATCTCTAAAAAGGACGTCGTATTATTTTCAAAAGCAATGTTAAAATAGACCATCGGCACGACATTCGCGACTGAAAAGAACGAAGATATTACGAAGGTCAACAGCTATTAGGGGAAACAGTTCATTCAGCTTTCACTGGAGCAGATGGTCCTCGTGGCAAGTATTAATTTACACAATTTGCAATTTTTTACAAACTATAAAAAGGACAAGTTTATAAACGGAATGGCTAATTAACATATCTTGTGGCTAGGCGAAAACTGTGACAATAACTGCCAACGGTTTATCATTCGCACCCTTTTCATGCCGGTGCATATAAACCTAAACTAAACCGCAAGCACTACAGAACCCCTATGCAGTTCGTGTCGTAGATAGTAGTAGTATCTAACGCAAAAAAGAGCTATTCTAACCAGGTTAAAACAGATATGTGTTTACAGAGCTATTAGTCTCTGTCAAGAAGTTTTTATTCAGAAATGGCTCAGAACTAATCATATTAAAAATTATGAAGAGGATACTAATCTCAAATCTGCAGTTTTCTACAGGCTTGTTGCTTAATTAGGAAAGATGGATACTCACAAGTCATCTTCATGTCCATGGATGCAGTGGGCAGCGGTGAGGATGTGACGCGAGGTTATGAGGGATCCTCCACACAGCCACCGCACGCCGCTGTTGCGTCGACTTTTGTACCCTAGCAGGGCCATCCAGGGGAAATCACCTTTAGGACAACAAGAAATAACAATCTTAAGAATTCCAAAAAAAAATCTAGAACCTTATTCTAATAGAAAATTAAGGTGCACGTGAGTTAAGTTGGCTATCACGCACTAGGCAGGATGACGTGGAGTCGGTGTGCAATAGCCAATTCTCATTCGTTTCATGCAGCATATCAATTTTAACAGACCTTCACCCCAACTTCTTGTTTCAATGTAATTACAAATGTCATTTTACTAAAATATATTTCTTGTTATTGTGTTATGTATTTAATTATCTACTACGTATATTCTCTTTTATTGTTTAAACAGGGTTTTGCCAGTTGCGCCCATGGGTACCCAAGTCATCACCCTGTGTGATAGAAGGCTGTACGTCCTCTGAGCTATCCTATAAACAAGTCATCACCCTGTGTGATAGAAGGCTGTACGTCCTCTGAGCTATCCTATAAACAAGTCATCACCCTGTGTGATAGAAGGCTGTACGTCCTCTGAGCTATCCTATAAACAAGTCATCAACCTGTGTGATAGAAGGCTGTACGTCCTCTGAGCTATCCTATAAACAAGTCATCACCCTGTGTGATAGAAGGCTGTACGTCCTCTGAGCTATCCTATAAACAAGTCATCACCCTGTGTGATAGAAGGCTGTACGTCCTCTGAGCTATCCTATAAACAAGTCATCACCCTGTGTGATAGAAGGCTGTACGTCCTCTGAGCTATCCTATAAACAAGTCATCACCCTGTGTGATAGAAGGCTGTACGTCCTCTGAGCTATCCTATAAACAAGTCATCACCCTGTGTGATAGAAGGCTGTACGTCCTCTGAGCTATCCTATAAACAAGTCATCACCCTGTGTGATAGAAGGCTGTACGTCCTCTGAGCTATCCTATAAACAAGTCATCACCCTGTGTGATAGAAGGCTGTACGTCCTCTGAGCTATCCTATAAACATTCGCCATTCAAGAAGCTTTTTCCTCAACGATTGCAATTCTTGGTTATAAAGATTTAGTGTTTTTGAAAATAACTTGTTCAATTCTACTTAATATTTAAAAAAGAATCTTTTGCAAACCATCAAACAGCGTAAAGTTGTATATCTGGATCATTTGCTGAGACACGATAGATACGAGCTCTTGTTGCAATTGTTAATGATTGAAAAAGTTGCTGGAAAGAGTAAAAGAAAGACTTACCTAGCCGAAGAAGGTTAAGGATATCGTACAGCGAGAGAGTTAGAAATAAAACATTTGTAAAGTATATGAAAAAGAAAGCATATAAATATGCTATAGGCAATATGAGGAACTTGGAGTACCTTATAGTAGTTTGAGTATCATATGCCAACCCCAAGTACGAGGCACTACAATTAATCATACAGGGCAAGATTATTAAAAAGCAAAAGCCTAGGCCGATTAAACCTATGACAATGGATTGGCAGAAGTGATCAATATTAAGAGCAGGAGAAAATTGTCTTAAGAATCGCTGAAGTTCTTTAGAAAATGAAGCAGATTCTACCATAGAGACCTTAATTATCCAAATAAGTACAATTCTTACCAAGTTTAGCATTGTATCCTCCAACGACTCTACTGAAAGAGGCATTACTCAAGCCACATTCGGGTGGCTCGGGGAAGACGGTGACGAAGTCTCCGATTGCCGCAGACTTGGTGATGGGACTTTGAGTGGTGGTCGTAGTAGTCGTGGTGATAATTTCGGGCGTTGGTGGTGGCCCGGTGGGGATGCCCGGCAAAGGACAACAAACCTGTAAAACAATGATAATTAAACAGAAATCAATAGGTGAGATATCAAAATTTTAAAATGGTTTAGAAAACATTAAATGATTTAAAGATATTCATAGTTATTGTATTTGGCACAAATTCGTACTGCCTTAAAGCCTTTGTTCGCTTATTCAATTAACTCAGTTCAAGAAAACATTTCAAAGATATCAGTTGAAACTGCAAAAACTTTCTTTAAATGTCAAGCAATTAATAGAACTAAAGAACGATCGAAGTGTGATGTGTGATAGGGAAATAGTGAGATATATAATGTGACAGTTCTTTGCTTTTCGACCTTCGTTTAACCCAACCAATATATGTATATTTGAGGAAGTTGTTTGTTTGTTGTTGCTTAGCGTTTCTACGGAAACCAAATGAGCTGAATTTTGGCACGGATATTGTTGAAGGGACGGAGAAGGACACTTGCTACCTTTTGTCCCGAAAATTTCAAGTTCCAATAAAAATAACTATAGTTACACACTTTCTTATAATCAACGACTTGCTGTTGAAATCCCACGTCTGAATTTAGCACAAGCGAAGCCGCAAGAGAAAGCTAGTAAACTAATAAGTTGATTGATTAATTTAATATTAATTAGTGTTGTCAAATTTTATCCAATTTTTTTTGCAAATCTAGCATTTGTAGTATAAAGAAAATTATGTTACAACAATTTTATATAGTCATGCCTTCACCACAGCCTAAACATTCAATTCATTCATTTTATTCATACAGTCGAACATCGAATTTGTCTTGACAGAGCAATCGTGCACGGCGAGACGGGGGGCTATACGCTACCGACTAGCACTAGCACATAAGTGAGTATATCTCTGTACTTATGAGTTTTCGGGAGCAGTCCAGCCAGGCGCATGTCTTGTCGCGGCGCCATTATTGTCTAGACGCTGTCGGATTTTTCTTCAACATCAAAGGCCATGATGAAGTAAGTGAATGCGTTAAGGCTGGTAGACCCTTTACTTACAAGATAGCGTAGGATCACAACAGAGATGCTTTAAAAAAAGGAGATACCATCATTAATTATCACACGGCAACTGGTGTGTCTTATTGAAATATAATTCAAATAAACCATAACTGATTTGACTGAAGGGCATGGTATTCTAAAATGTTTCTTACCTTGGGAGCGTTTCCTTCAAATCCACAGTGAGCTTTCCGCAGCATCTGAGCTACAGCAGGACTGGACCCTGACTTCTTCAGGGTATCGAGGAAATATGGACACTGATAGATGGATATACAACTTCCAATATCCCCGTTTAATGTCTGGCAAGTCTCACCTGAAATTGTTTTTGAAGTTTAATGACAAAATTAACATCCTTGAAGTTAAATGCAGTTTTTTTAAAAACTAGAACTATTTTTATTTGCCGTACGAACACTGGTTACTAACTTCATATAAATTTGGCTCAATTCAGACTTTAATGAAATACATAGATTTTATTTGTAGTTATAAGTAGTTACTGAAAAATGATAAATTTTAAAAGACCAACCTTTAACAAAACAAAACTGAGCTAGGTGTGTATGTTGACACAGTATTTTTTGTTATTATCCAAATGTATATGATTTCACTTTCATACATCCGCATGTGTTTAAATGGTACCATCATTTTCACAATACATTCTAAAAATTGCTTCTAATACGCCATATTAAAGGTACCATAATAAGCCATCGTATTGTATGTGACCATATCAAACTGTATAACGATTCAAGTGACATCCGCACGTGCATATTGACCTATCAACTGACCATCTACATGACCATGAAGTTGGACGATTTAAATACGTTCTGACTGACTAATGATCTCTCACAAATTTATAAATTAAGTTTAAACAATGGAATGGAAGTTTTAAAAATGTCAAAATCAATTAGAAATATTTGCTAAGTAGGCACTAGAAAAAATCTAGTAAAAACTAGATAACAGGTCATCTGAAGTACCTACATATAACTTAGTTTGACCGGTTTTGTGGTTCTCAAAGGTCATAAGAGATACACAAAATAGTCCATTATAATACTAACTCCGTGTTGATTCATTGTGCCATGCCACTGACATTGTAAAAGTACTATTAAAATGACCGCGCGCATGCCGTCAACTAAATTTTATGCTAAAATAACTTAGCTTTACATAAAATCCCAGTAATGCATTAAGAATGTATGCAATAATAAAAACGCAAGCCTTATCAATAATATAGAAGATTAAAATATAATTGGTTGGAAACAGTTATAACATGCATCGTATTACAACCTTTTCAAGAATTCGTATATAATGAAGTTTTCAACACACTTGCTTATAAAGCAGCCTTAACTGCACCGTTTTCCGCATCTTAATAGCGTCCATAACGCACTTGTGATTAAGTGTTCTTATTTTTCTTAATCCAATATGATTGCTAAAAACATAGCAAAACTATTACATTTAAACAGTAATAAAATAATTTACTGTCCTTTGAGTGTCTTAAAAACAGTCGTATGACACTCGTGAGCTCCGCTTAATACACTGTAATACACACTCGGCTGAATTATGCCCCCATCTTCGGCTTGGGCTGCAACCCACAAACTTGTCTGTAATTATCAACCTAGCTCACTTGTATCATAATGTACTATAATATTATACTTTTAATCAAATACACTATTACGCACATTAAGGTACAGCGAAGTTCATTGTTTTATGCTATATACATTTTAATACCATGAGATAAATATCGAATACTGTAAATATTGTTTTTAAATCCATGCATGATTCATATTACTGATTGCATTAGAAATGATAAATAAACATATTTTGTGGGTGTACTGCCATGTTTTTAAGGGTCTAGTTATGGTGCTTGCAACATCATCAAAATACCAAGAGCCTAAAATCTTCGAACAATAGTGGCAAAAAGCCACAAGATATGTTTTGACATCAGAATCTGTTCCATCAGGATAGTTTATCAGAAAAACATATGTTAAATACTAATTTCTTCAAAACAGATGCAGCATTAGGTAAATTTTCTCTAGTTGTAATTTTTCTATTGTACCTTAATAAAAAAGTAACTAAAAATATTGGACAGACTATAGTTATAAGTTCGACTAACTACACCCAAATGTAACTAAGATAAACAGATTCTGATGCTGTAACCAAGGTGTCCAAACACCGACCTCTTTTTTTTACTAGTGTCCAAACCGTTTCTAATGACGTCACCATTGAAGTCGAAATAATTGAAAAAAGAAGCTTATGCGTTATTATTATGTTGGTGTTATAAATCCCATGAACTTGTGTTCCCAATATAAGCGCAATCACTACGCAAAACCTATTTGTTAGTTCACAAAAGAACTGAGATATAATTACTAAATATTCCTTGGGATCCGAAGTTGAAATTGTTCCTCACTGCTGATGCTGGAACGGGTGTTAGTTCAGGGAGTTTGGTTGTTTCTGTTGATGATGAACCTGAATCTTCTGTTGTTACTTGTTCACTGAATCTATCTGCAAAGGACACCGATGAGAATCCACCAGAAGATGGTACAGGTTTTAAAGGCTCTGATGAAAATCCACCCGAAGATGGTACAGGTTGTAAAGGCTCTGATGAAAATCCACTCAACGATGGTACAGGTTGTAAAGGCTCTGATGCAAATCCACCCGACGATGGTACAGGTTGTACAGGCTCTGATGAAAATCCACCCGACGATGGTACAGGTTGTAAAGGCTCTGAGGAAACTCCACTCGACGATGGTACAGGTTGTAAAGGCTCTGATGAAAATCCACCCGACGATGGTACAGGTTGTACAGGCTCTGATGAAAATCCACCCGACGATGGTACAGGTTGTAAAGGCTCTAATGAAAATCCACCCGACATTGGTACAGGTTGCAAAGGCTCTGATGAAAATCCACCAGACGATGGTACAGGTTGTAAAGGCACTGATGAAAATCCACCAAACGATGGTACAGGTTGTAAAGGCACTGATGAAAATCCACCAGATGATGGTTCAGGTTGTAAAGGCACTGATGAAAATCCAACAGACGATGGTACAGGTTGTAAAGCCTCCAGTGGTTTATTAATAGAGAAACCTATTGCATTTTGTTTATCAATAAATGGTGATTCAGGTTGGTTTACAGGGAAAGGCACATCTTGACCTCCTGCATTTTCTTGACTTGGTTCAATAAAATTAGGTTTACTTTGGTGATTACTTGTCACTTCCATAGCAGGTGTTTTATAGTACATTTGATTACCATTGGCTTTATTATACCCAGAATTTGGATAAAGTGAATTAGGTATATAATTTGAATCTCCTTGTGTTGGGTAAACTGGTTTGTCAAAATTGTAAAAAGCAGGCCTATTATTATTGTGTTTAGGACTAGTTTCCGTTGTTAGTATATAGTCACTGTTGCTATTAGGTGTATCAGACCCAAAATGAAGAATACTGAATAATCTTTCCACGGCTCTTCTTCCAGCTGGAAAAATGTTTTGTCCAAATCCAAACTGCCTGCCTTGATTCGCGTTAGATTGTTGAGGAAAATCACCTACGATATTAAAACAATATTAAATAAGTTGTCTTTTTCTTAGTAAAGTATGAGATTGTTGTCAATTTTTCAATTTAAACAAAAGCCAAATTAATTAAGCTCAAGTTTTCTAAAACTTAGGACTTTAAAAATATTAGCTTGCACAACATGTGTAAAAAACCGGGTAAATTTGTGTCGGACATCGCACATTAAGGGTACCGTATGAAATTTAGAATAAAATAAGCCGTCCGAAGGGCAGAATTGTGCATAAGCAGTGAGTTAAGTTTGTTTTAATAGAAAAAATTAGGGGGAAAAAAACATCAATATATTGGTTAGTAAAATATACGTAGGTTATATTAGATTTTATCACTGAATATCAAAAACCACCAAATCTTCACTAAAATTTTATAATAAAGCTTACATTTAAAAACATTTTATGACAATTAACAGACGGACAAGTGAGTGATAGCAATAGGGCTCCGTTAGGACCCTTCGGGCCTTAGAGGCAAATTTTATGCGAGAACCTAAGTTGAATCCCGAGATTAGCATAGAGAATAGAGTAGGTCTCTATCGTTAAGTCACTAGCGTAGCGGGTAGTTCATGAGTAGAACCCTAAGTGGAGCAAGTGATTCAAAGGAACAAAAGAAATAATCTAGTTTTTTGTTTATTTTAAGTTATTAATTTATGTCATAAAATTTCATCTGAAATTAAAAACTAACAACTACGTACTTATTACCTATGTAATTTTGTTGTTAAAAAATAAGTTTTTGAGTCAAGTTTTTGTTTAATTATTAAGAATTAAAAGCAACATTTCACAAAGCAAATCACATCAGTTTTTTCAACGATACGCGGTTGTGCTGTTTGTGGCACAAAAAATAAATTACGCTCTGAGAAGGGGAATTACCTGTCATTATAATGTCCTCTATTGCGGTACTAAATTGGATGGAGCTAATAAACTGCTAATATTTACACTACGTCATGGACAGAGCCTACTCACGTCAAAATATTGTTTATTCATTTTATGGTCACTTCGAATTCACATTTTGGTAAAGTTGCACTTTAGGGACTTTCTTCAAAAATGGGGGGATTTTTTTTTTACAATATATAGGCATCTTGGAGCCTACAAATTAATAAAATAGGGGCGCAAAACAATTTTTTTTTTTATTATTGGGGTGCCCTAACAAGATTTATGATACCTAGGTATACGAATGTTCTCCCTGCTAACTGCGATGGGTGCGATGTTTAAAGTAGCAGTAATGGTAATAATTTCAAACAATTCCAGTATAATTTAATAACTAACAATTTCACGACACAGATTATAAGTCACACTTAATCCCAAAAGGCAAAGCGACAAAGTTATTAGCAAGAAGTGAAATATTTGCGTAGAACCAATCTAACTCCAAATACTTACTCCTCCAGTTCTTACACGACAGATATTGCTGAGAAAAATTGTAAGTCGTATGCGGAAAGGGGACTTTACATCTGCGACTAGCGACGTAGTGTCGCGGTAGAAATAACTCTTGTAATTACAGTTCAATACTTTTACAAATATACAATATGATACCGTCCTTAACCCTAAATATGAATTTAAGTTGGGTCGTGTCTTTCTGTATATATCAGGATAGGTCTACCTGCGGATTTAAAACGGCTGGATTAATTTTGATTTGAATTTTAACATTATTAAAATATTTTTTCAAGATAACTATAAAACCTAAATCGCTATTTAATGTTTTAAAAGTAATAAAATAAATTAAATTTTACAGGACACCCAGTTATACCATTTCATTGAAAACCAATCATTTATTTAAATGTTCGATTCAAAACAGTCGAATTGAGAACGAAAATGTCACGCCTTCTTATTGTAAAAACTACCAACGCTAAACTTAACAAAATGTAGGTAGGTATATCAGCTACACGATACGCTAAACTTGGTTATCGGTGTAGGATTTCACGACAACTCCTCAATTATGGCAAAAAAACCGATTCACCCTTGACGTAGCTTATTTGCTTATGTCCTTTCCCGGGACTCAAACTATCTTCATGCCAGATTTAATCTTAATCGGTACAGTGGTTTAAGCGTAAAGAGGTAACAAGGAGACAAACAAACAGAGCTACTTTCGTATTTATAATATTAGTATGGATTTATCCTCTAGATACCTCTAGGTATGTATAAATTGAATATTAGTATCTTATTTAGCGTAGCAGCGAAGTTATTTGAGTGCTATAGGTAGTCGAAGGTTAGGCTATTGGTAACCCAGACCCAGACTTAGGTCGAAATTCCTACATGGACGCTGCCCGAAAAGGCCTCTAAGACTACCCAGTAAGTAATTTTTAATACGAGGTGGCTAGCTATATTAAATTTCTAACAAATTACTTTTAAAAAATTGGTATGGTTACATGCAAGTGCAAATTTTTAGGACACCGTATGTTGGATCAAACAACGGCAGAATCTTTATAGAATTACTCATGTGTCTGCCTGTCCGTCTGTCGCAGCCAATTTGCTCCGAATCTACTGGACCGATAAAGTTGAAATTTGGTGCACGTATGAGTTTTTAAAGCACTTGTGCACTGATTCGTATTCCATTGGATTCCGTGATTTCGAGGGTCGTTAAAAAAAATAATTCGTAAAATGACGAATGCTGCTTGTGCACTAAATCCTTAATTCGTGATTTTCTCGTTCATATTTCGGGATTTTTTTTTTTCGTTTTGCAAAGAGCGCGTTTACAATGTGTTACTCTGTTATACATTCGAAGATATTGCTGGATAATTTAAAATTTCTTATACAAGGAGAGTGTTTAGATATCATTATGAAATGAGACTATATAACAATATATTTGTAATAATTATAGAATGAATTTAGCCACATTTGATCACATATTGTCTCACATTAAAGAGAAAATTACTCGTCTAGACACTTATTTAAGACTGTCTATAACTAAATCCAGGAGAAATGTTATCCCTGGGAATCCCACGGCGCTGACTGAATCCTTCGCGGTCAGTATACAGATACTAGATTTTGTCCGCGGCAATGTCCGGATGGTATCGATGGTCGCGGTAAGATTCATACGAAAACCCTCATTTGGATTAAAATACCAATCCAAGAGCACCGAGGATTCCGTACCACCTTAGAATGCCGAGCCCGACTCGCGCTTGGACGGTTTTTATTATTTTTTGTTGTACTTTGACCTTACACTATAATATTTGTATGTTGTACATATATTTAACCAGTGGCTGAATACACACCTTTATCGTAATGTAGGGGACCCTCTGTTCACCAACTATTTAAGTCCTGCATGACAGGAGGTGAGCCCATCGCTGCACCACGCTGCTTCTGGTGCAGTGTATCTTGGCTTTAAATACGAGTATGTCCTATAAGTCGTGAATTACCAACTTTAAAGAAATAGGTAGCAACATTATAGACCACGGTCACGATTCCCTATTGCCAGTTTTTATTCAAGAAACTATAAAAGTAACCGAGATTTAATGATAATTCAATGCTGAACAAATTTTGACCGCGCTCTCCGACTTCAAAATCCTTTACTTGAAATTTAGTTATGTACGTAAAAAATACGAAAACGAACAGACAACGAGTCAGTACACAAGCGGCCATACATTTCCATTAAAGGCTATGAAGGATCATTTTTTTTCCGAATATGAACTGAAAACAAATCAGTCAGCAAGCGCCCTTAGACCGAAACGTGTTACGTAAATAAATGTTTTTTATATGGGAGTCGCTTTTGAGGGTAAATCAGAAAATTAGGTTTTGCAAACTGTAGGTGCCATATAACGAAACGAAAGGGCTTATTAGGATCTCAATTATGTATAGGTATGTATTTTTCTAAATAAATAGTTTTAAAAATATTTAAGAAAATAGATGATTATTTTTATCTCCCAGCCTACTGAACCTAAAACTTTGAAAAAAAGATTGCTTTACTTATAGATTGCAAAACCTATGAAAAATCTATAGTCCTAAAATAAATTGATAAACCTCTTTATTGTGCGTAGGTACAAACTAACAAAATATCTAGCTTTGATGTAGCTAATAAAACTAAGTAAATCTCTTAAGTGCATATCTATCTATACCTACTTGATTAGCATCTAAAGTTAAATACTGTGCATCCTCCCTGGTCCTCTCCTTTCCTCTCTTTTTAAACTGACTGCAAAAAAGGAGGAGGTTTACAATTCGTTTGTTTTTTTTTTATGTTTATTATAAACCGTGAGTTCTACTAATCATAATAAAAAAACTTTTAAAATATTTTTTTTAACAAAACCGCCTTACGCATTTTTTTTATCTGCAATAATTGTCGTTCCTCGGAACGACTCGCACTTGCCTGTTATTTACACAATTAACAGGTATGCATTATCTGTAACTAGGTAAATAAACAAATGAAAAAAAAAGTAGGAAAGGTATTTGCATTCTTAATAAATTTATGTAAAAGTGGTCGCTGTTTGACAAACCTGCTTATACATATATATTATGTGCATTTACCTATTTTTTTGTAAATTGTTCTTGTATTTGAAATTATTTGAACATTTTTCAATTAGAGTAGGTATTTCTTTTTCATCTTACCATCAATTTTTATTTTATAATAAACCAAAATGTTCCCTCTCAGTTAACTATGAATCTTTGCACGAAAATGGTTTTGTTTTTATTATTGCTAGAATAAAGGTAAAAGGTTATAAAAATGTAGAACATCTTTTGAATTTAAAGTAATTTCAATTACATAGTTACCTCGAAATCCTAGATCAATTACATTTTTTTTTGGAAATACGCCAAATTTCAAATGTTTTATTGCGATTTTTTTTTTGTAAACTAGGTAAACAAGTTGAAACTCTTCAATAGTTTTTGAGAAAAAAAATGAATGGGTATTAAAACCAAGCTTAAAGTATATAGTAAGTTGTCAATAAACTATTATATTACTATATCTACTACTTATATATGTAGAGAGAGCCAGTTTTTAACATGAAGAATCAGAGGAATGATTTTCAAATAATTTTTTAAGAGCGGCCATAAATCAAGATAAACTCTGCATACAACGCGGAATATAAACATAGTATGGGTGAAAAGCATTGACTATTAATAACTCAAATCTCTCTTAGGTATCGCTACTTGAGCAAACTACTAATAAACAAGGATTCGAATCCAGCATTCATAGCAGCTAGGAATAATGTTATTTATGAACATATGAAATACCTACTATTAGAAAATTATAATAATTGGTATATTATACTTAATATGCATATCGATATGCGTATCGTTTAATTTATATGAAAAGGCACTTCTGCGTTACGAATCTCGTAATCTGCCTTAAAATAGGTATATTTTTTGCTATTCCTACAAGAAAAAACAAAAATCGTCACTTACCAAACTGGCATAATGCTATTTGTAAACACAAACTAAAACAAAAAACAACACGAAACACACTGGCCATTTTGATTTTTAACCAATCAATTCGAATTGGATATAAAAAAAATAATTAAACAAGCAGAACGAAAAATAAAATATAACTGGCCGAAACGAAACGTTGTGTCGACGCGAGCCTAGGTCGAATGCGGCGATCTTGATACTTGACCATTATAAATAAGACATATAACCAGTTCCCGAGGTGAACTTCCGACGTCATAGCAACATACTAATTATTTTTAAACAAGTCATTTTTTATTAGGAATATACATTCTATCGCGTCATTAAACTTAGTCAGTTTTTTCTACAAAATGTTTCTTATTTTCTTTAAAATTTTTTTTTATCACTTCCCTGTTCCGCAATCTCTTATGTATTTTTGTGGTATGTCTCAATTTTAATTCCACTTACTATAGAAATAATAATTAAATAATAATTTATTATTAAATATAAAACTTATGATATGATTTATATTAATGATTGACGAATCAAAGGTTTAAAAGTCTACTTGAGTTGAGTAGAGTTATGGCCATCCTACAGGATTTTTATAGGATTTCTCTCTTCTCGTTTCTTTTCGTTGTTGTACAAACATTCATATAAACAAATTTAATTTATTTTTATTATATACCTTATAACTATTATATTTTTTCTACTTTTATATACAAGTCAAGTCAAGCATAAAGTTACATGTGGTTTTAAATTTGTCCAGTTACTTCGATTTAACATGGCTTTTATATAGTCCTTTTCGTATAATTTGTCTGACAGTAGAAAAGAAACCATAGACGAATTATCATCTTTGCAAGAAACATTAAATTTGGCACAGCATATCAGAGGGCAAGGGCGCATTCATAATGTTAGTAAACATTTATTGTTATTTAATGTAAGAATTACCAAGACCAAGGTGGTTTTTAGAATCAACACCTCAAGCTCGTTTTGGATCGGATCTATTTCATAAATGCCATTAGGTCTCAGAAGGAAATTAAACGAACTCAGCCGGATAATGAAATTTCAGCCTGTTTTATATTGAGATTATTAGCTTCGAGCCAAACCCTAATAACTTAAAAATTTATAAAAAAAAACAAGTTGCCTGTAAAGTCGGTATACGGGCGAAAGTTTTACGTGACAATGATTTTATGTCTGTCTCTCTCGCTCTTAGGCGGGCGCGTGCCTCTCACTCGCTCTCATTGTGAGCGCATAACGTGAGCGGAGCGTAACGCAGTTTCTTGAAGTGTCACCCGGCAAACCAATTTATAAGACGTTGTCACGTCAAAAACGAATACTGTGTTGTGATTGACCGATTACTTTCTCAGCCTTTGCCCCTTAAGAGTTGCAACTTACAAGCAAAATAGTAAATGACTTCGCGACCTCATTTTACATCAAGAACGTTAACTTTTCCGAGCATTGGCGTGAAAATGTTATTACCTTTATCAGCTTGTAATTGTTGCGACCTTTTCGTTTTTCTCTTTTTCGTCTTCTTCACCACAACTTTGTATTTATTGTTGGTGACACTGTAGACTTGGTTAGGCGCATAACCCTTCGTTCCGTAAGCACTTATATTATAAATATTGGCCTTATGATACCCATAAATAGGATATCCCTGACCTCCGTAGCTTGGCGTGTAAACAGAAGGAGAACCCTGATTATGGCAGGGTTTTTGATAAGAAACTGCTTGGTGATCGTCATCTGATGGCCAGTATTTTCCGTAGCTACCGTAGTTATACTGGTGCCCGTATCCATGCACATCCTGGCAGCCATTTCCATACAGGTTATGGAACAACGCGTCTAAAGCTTCGTAGTATTCTGGGGAATGGGTAGGGCTTGGTGGTTTGTATACAAAATGGGTTTTTAGACATTTGTTATGATTTTGGGCTAATATTAAAAGTACTGGGAAACTCTGGATCAAGTTACAGATTGTACTGCCTTGTATTGTCATTGTTTCCGTCCGTTTTTGTAAAAGTTGGAATCAGTAATGTTGAGTGAATATGATATGCTCACTTCCAATATATGGTAAACGTAATTGTTAGATTATTACGAGTGAAATTACTCGATTAAGCCATGCGTCAAAATTTTTTTAACTGCTCACTTGCTGTTCAATTTGTTACATCGTGATTGCATACAAATAATTGTACACAAATCGTTTAACCCTTAATTAGGCGCATTAGGGTCAACACAATTTCAAATTGAAAAAAAATTTGTTTTAGATTGGTTGAAGTGCGCCAGCGGTCTTTTTATTTTGTTTGGGGTCACTAGAGACTTCATGCGCCTAATTAAGGGTTAAAATAGCTGTTTCTTTCTACCCGCGGTTTAATCTGCACGAAGACTTTGAACTGAAGGATACTTTCAAGTTAACGTTTTGCCATGATTTTTTTGATTGTAGTAGTTCGTAATGTAAACACTCCAAAAAAAAAAAATAGCAAAAGAATCTGATTCTCTTTGTCAATATCAAAGTCGGTAGTTTGGAAAACGGTCGTATATTAATTTGTATTTGTTCATCCCGTTCGGTTTTCAAGCATAGTCTTTTTCCATTCCGTATATTATTTGGTACGTGTTACATTTGCTATTCGATCCAACTCGTAATCGGCGCGGGCTTGTTCGGTGAAATTGGGTTATCTTTAAAATCTGACATAACAATACAACTAATATTATTGTGAAATTTCGTGGTTACTAAAATGGTATGATGTAATGAAGCTGATGTTATCCAGATTAAACTATTTTTTGCAATCATTTAAAATCTGAAACAGTTCTATTGTCCGAGTTACATAAGTGTATACTACATATCTAATTGTTTAACGACTATGCTTAATAATTTTTGCCTGGTTTTTAAATTATTACCGTTTTGACCACCTATATAAAGATAAATACATTATCATTTGGTTCCCCTTTTTATTAAACTCTTAGAGCTTTTGAGTTAAAATTGAGGTACCCCAAAATCTATTAGCTCAGCAAAAGAGGCAAAAAGAAAAGTAGTACCTACCTATGTACGTACGTACCTATAAGCTTTTTTTGTAATAGACGTAGGTATTCTAAATAGAAGTAGAATTTAATCAGTTGCCAAATCACATATCAGTGGCGTACTTTCTCCTTTTCTTTTCTCTATATTTTAATCACTAACTCACCAATCTTATTAACTCTTTCTTTCACCTGTACGCTGACGACCTTTAATTGAACGTTGGCAAAGTACTAAGAACGCCCTCCGTCACAGGACCATCACAAATTACTCAGAACGCCCTCCGTCACAGGACGATTACAAAATACTTAGAACACCCTCCGTCACAGGACGATCACAAAGTACTTAGAACGCTTAGAAATAGGGGTAGGAAGTTTGTATGGAAATCCATAATTTTTTGAAGCTAAATGCATAAAACTTAGTAATGGCCTTATAGGTGAAAATTAAGATTTACGTGTTTCACTGTCTTCGGAAAATCAAATCCCTTAAATGGCAAAGTAAGGGATGCAAATTTGTATAAAAATTTTATGTTAACTAAACTTGAAATTTAGCACAGAAGTTTCTGTTTAGACGAGGGCAAGGAACAAAAAAGGAATTTTTTCATTGCCTTGCTTGAAAATTCATTCCCTAAAGGGATAAATTGGGGGCTAGGAATTGGCAAGGAAATTCATCGTTAGCTCAAATGCATAAAAAAATTATATTTGGCTTGTGGTTGAAAATTTATTTTGACGTTTCACCATTTTAAAAAAATATTCACTAGAGGGCAAAATAGGGAATAAAAAATTGTATGGGAATTCTGATATTTATGTCTCTAGACTTGAAATTTTGAACAGACGTTTTTCTTATAACATACGCGACTATTAGGACAGAATGTTGCAAAAGGGGTCCTAGGGGGTAAATGAGAGCTGGAGGTGTGTATGAAAACCCATCATTTTTAAAGCTAAATGCATAAAACTTAGTATTTGGCTTCTGAGTTAAAAGATGACGAGTTTCATCATTTTTTTTAAATAATCCCTTAGACGGCAGAACAGGGAATGAAAATGTAATGAATTTACTTATTAGGCGCAAAACACACAGACACGGCATACGGCGCGGGCGTGGTGCGGGTGCGGCCCAGGCACGGTGCCGCTTCAAAACTTTGATACAAACCTTAGAAAACGACGTATTATGAATTATACTATGGCATGCCGCTTCGCTGCCCGACCCGCGCCGCTAGCAGTCGCGACCGGAGCGGCACGCCTGGGGCACGTCGCTTGTTATACAGTACGAACATTTTTTACAAACATGCGTGACGCTATTGAATACAATATAGAATTCTACCAGATAGTTGAGCAATATCCTGCTCTCTATGACTACACTAAGGGAGTACTGTAATAGAAGTGTGCAAGATATTCATGTAATTTTTCCATTATCTTAAAATATATATGCTCTTGTGCTAATTTCCAAACAGGCTGCACCCAATATCTTCTTTGTCTCTGCATATTAATGAGTTGCAGCAAAGCAAGCGCATCTTCAACTTCTGAAGAGGAATACATGCTGTGGCAATAACATCAGCTTGTATACTGACAGACCCGGAAATTGTATACTGACAATTTAATGTCGCGTCCGTGCCTTATCCGTGCCACGCCTGCGCCGCGCCCGCACCATGCCCGCGCCTTATGCCCCTTCTGTGTGTTTTGCGCTTTATGTTGATAAAACTGAGAACAGCCAAATGCTATCTTTTTTTGAAAACTCCACCGGAATGAAGTCGCGAGCATAAGCTAGTCATAACATATAAATAATGTGAACGCAACATACTAACTTATCACTGTTCTTGACAGTGACAGACAGCCGGACCGGATTGCGTACCCAAAGGGTAAAACCATATAGCTGGGGAGCTTTACCTATTGACACTAATAAATGTCACTCCGCTGTATCTTTGTCAGAGTAGGTATGAGAATAAGACTGTCTCGTTCTCGATAAATAAAATAAGTCAAATACCTGAAATAATAATAAATAAATAATAAAAAATCGTTTATTTATTCCCACAAGTTTAGTTACAGATATGATTTAAGTTAGATGACCTTAACTAGTTTCATTTGTGGGAAACTGAAGCTAAAACTAGGCTGATGCCTGTATTTTAAGACTCCAGGTCCCCCAACTCGAAAACACTTTGTATATAAAAAAAGTAAGTATTCAGATATGAAATACGAGAAGAATATAAACATAAAAATTAGACGAGATCTTACAAAACAGAGTTCTTACAAGAATAAATAAAACTAGCATAATTTGGATAATGCGTACCAGTATATTTACAAGCCAGTTTACGAGTGTAAGGCTGTGTACATATGTTTGTGTGTTTGTGTGTGTGCGCAAGGGTGTGATGATGTGTGTATAAAATAGTACAAGATTATTTAGAATTACTTCAATACGATTATGCTAAAAAAAATTCAGTTTCTGAATAATTAAGTTTTAGTTACCAGTTTTTACTTTATTTTGCACCTCATATTTATTACATTTGGAAATATTAAGGGCTAGGTTTACATGATTATAAATCCTCCCTGCACTAAAGTAGTAAAATCTATCTGCGAATACCGTTCTTGAAGACATAGTCGCACAAACTTTATGGCCTTTTTCCAGCGATGCGGTTGTGTTCGGGCAAGACAGATGCATGATGTACAGTAGAGAGTAAATAAAGTTGTCTTACCGTCGGCACATTTGCGTCTTAGTACAACCTTTTTGTCGAGTACCAACGAGGTTTACGGAGGCAAACTTTTAGTATCAATCTCTGAGCTCTTTCTAGTTGTAGCAATTTCGTCTTTACGGCCCCTCCCCACGCAGAAATACAATATGATATAACTGATTTACTGTTACTGTTTTGGAGTCTACTGAGCTCCGAAGGTGTTTAAAGATATACGTTAGCTTTCGTATTTTTTGGGATTTAGTGTTTATGTGGTTTTGAAATGTTAAATTGTTATCTATAAATATACCTAAATATCGAATCATGTTTGTTTTTGCTATGAATAGACAGTTACAAGTAGTTTGAGTGAAAGCGCATTTATGTAAGTAAATTTGTTTTGTGTCTAAATGTTTATTGGAGTAATTTCTGATAGAGAAGGGAATGAATTTGGTTTTTTCCATATTTAAGGTTATAGAATTAGAAACAAGCCAATGACAAACTGTATTAAATCCCGACTGTGCCACATCAAACAATTCATCCCAAGAGTCGGCAAAAAAAGTTAAAGCTGTGTTATCTGCATACGATATTATGTTACAGTTTCTTAAATTTAGTTGACAAAGGTCATTTATATAACACAAAAAGAGCGTCGGGCCGAGTATACTACCTTGGGGTACTCCAAACTCAACTTGCTGATCAGAACTAATGCAGTCACCGATTTTAACGCATTGTTTGCGGCCTCGTAAGTAATCCTCAAAAAGCAATAATTGAGTGCCTCTAACAACCATATTCTCTAATTTTTTTATCAAGGTGGAGACAGAAACTGTGTCAAAAGCTTTTTTAAGGTCAAGAAAGATAGTTAAACATTTTTTGTTGTCATCTAATTTTTCTACAATAAAATCAATCATATTATGAACTGCATCATTTGTTGATCTGCCAGTTCTAAAACCAAATTGCGAATCCGACAATATTTTTTAATTTTCAATATATTTTACCAATCTTATATTAATTATACGTTCAAAAATTTTTGATAAGGTGGTTAGAATAGATATTGGTCTATAATTATTGACACAGCCTCTATCTCCAGTCTTATATATTGGAAGTACGATTGCCTTTTAGTGCAGATGGAAAGATTCCGGAAGCCAAACATCGATTTATCAGGTACGTGATTACTGGTGTTACTATATAACTTACAGATTTTAATGCGCTAACACTGATCATATCCCATCCGGGGGAGCAATCGGTTTTTAGACATCTTATAATACCTTCTACTTCGTCACAGTCAGTTGGTAAAATTGCAAATGACTTTGTTGACCGAGTTGTATTTTTGTTGCTTTCAAATGTAGATATTTTAAAATCTAAGATTGAATTAGCTCAATAAAATTATTTTTCAGTAAGAGATAAAAAAAAATTGCCGTAAATTTTTTTACTTGTAGGTGGGCTCTTCTGGTCTATAGCTCATTGAGTAGAGTAAAAAATACATATTTTATTTCAAAAATAAAGAAGGTATTAAAGGTTGTCAAATTTGTCAGTATAAGACCCTTTTTAACGGAGTTTATGTTATAAACTGAATTACTTAGGAATTTGGAGTTTCTGTTAATAGGTAGGTAAGTACCTACCATACATTTTATTTAGAGAAATAAAATCATACTGAAACCGACAATTTATAATGTAATTTGTAAGCTATGGCCCTAACAAACCTTTTAAAGCAACACAATGTTATATACAATACTATGAGATGTATTTGTTACACTTATTAAGTAATTTTTACCACAATAAACATTTATCACTTCAAATTTTTTTTTTAGCATTAATGAAAATCACTCAGTAAAGTAATGCACTAGACAAAAGTAAGTTTTATAACATATATTTTATGTTTCATTCATATTTTTTTTCATCATTCATATTTCATCCTTCAGATCAATTCAGATGCTATAGTTTTGCCACAGATTTCGCACACGTATTTACGCGATCTAGCTTATAATATCTTAGTCTAAAGTTAGATATAAGATATTACTATCCGGATACCGGACCAGCCACACTTCCGACACAGCTTCCGGTTCTGAGCCCGTCACATTAGGTCCGTCCCCAGTAAAAACCCTTTGCTTGACGTTCTCAGAAAGTGACCCTGTGTTTTAATTTAAAATATGGACAAAACAAGTAACGGACTATCAAGGTTGTTTACCGAGTTGAGTCATAATACTTGTACAGTTGTAGAATTCTAATACAAAATTCTTAGTTCTCTGGATGTTGATACTAGTACGGTTCTCTTGCATCATTTACAACATTATTTCATTGGCAGAGACGGACAATATCATCGACACGAACCGACATGTAAGATACTGAAGTTTTAGCTAGCACCGATATAAGGAAAGCATAGGAAACCTTTACATATTTCGGGTTCGAGGCTCACGCTGGTCGAAGGGACGACTCCAAGAGCAACAACCCAAGCCGAGGCTTTCCCCATGCGGGGAGCCCTTGATCGTTGGGCGCTATTTTCTATACTCTGAAGGAGTCTCACCCCAAAAGCCCAGTTGAATAGCTGTATCAGCCAACTGCAGTAGTCATTCAGAAAGAAAAACGCTAGCTCTTACAGTCTATCGCAATTTGGCATCAGTAGTCGTCGTATCGCCCTACATGCACTAGCAACAACACTAAATCACAAGTGTGCGATGGCTCTATGTTGTTACTAGAGACGATTTTACCTGTCAATGAAACACTACTCTTGAGTAAAAATAAATATTCGGATACCAGTATAGTATTATAAAATCTGTGATTCGGTTAGTGTAAATACTGCCTTCATAGTTTATTGTTATTGAAAGACACAATTTTGTTGCTTTCGATTGATTTGTATTTCTAAAAAAAGCCAGGTTTATTTTCAGTTTCTGATTTCAAATACTAGTAAGTATTAGATTTACTAAAACCCTGCCTCTCTTTTATCTTTTATTATGAAATTAACAATGATTTGCGTGGTTATTGTTAGTTAGGATCTGTAGTATTGTTATTGTTTATTCTAAAAACTACAAGAAGTATTTAACCTGTCATACTATATAAAGTACTATCTAGTAACTTTAATAGGTATCACAATTTTATTAGGAATCTTTTCAAACAGCCTCAGTATGCCAGCCCTGTGCGGCCTGGACAGAGTCAGACCGGACACTGCATCAGCATCTGACCTCATTTCTGCGCCCACCGAATAACAATGACGAACTATACGTGTGACAATAGGGTTGTCAATTTTCTTACATACATGTTTACACGGCTTTTTCCTACCAAGTGGAATTACCAGCGACTACATACGCACATACACCTACATTGTAATTTTAAGCACAGTTCACAATTGAAATTTTAGTCCTACTATTTTTATTCTGTAGTCATATATAAAACGGGTAATATCGCTGTACGAAGTGTCTCGGATCTCGCGTTCTGAGCTGCGACATGCAATGTTATTTCCTATAGTATATACTGTAACTGTGGGCGTTGGAATCTAACACGACGTGACCAATTAGTTATTTTCTAAAATTCTCAAGCACATTATTTGGCTGCTAACACAGGATTTTCGACGAAGGCAAATCATCATCATCATGTCAGCCGCAAGAAGGCCACTGCTGTACAAAGGCCTCCCCCATAGATTTCCCCCAAGGCTAAAGGACCACTTTGCCGTACATGTGTATTAATTCCCGCACCAATTCATAGAGGCAGTACTCAGAGGCCATTTATCGTTCGGCCGTTCAAAAAATATCAAAAATTTCATGAGTGCGCGAAATCTCATGCAAATAGCCAGTGGCATCGTGAATCGGTTATACGTTCTAAAAAATTTCTGGAAATCATGCAAAGAAAAAACAATGACGTTTATGAACAGATTGATACTGAATATCACAGGGAAATTTCAGAAAACAGAAAAAAACTTCAACCCATTATATCTTCGGTCTTATTTTGTGTTAAACATGATTTACCCCTTCGAGGAAAAACAGAAGATGGGTCAGTTTTCAGAGATTTACTACATTTCCGAGCTGAAGCAGGAGATACGGTTTTATAAGACCACTTTGCGACTGGTTCGAAAAATGCCCTCTATGTATCCCATCAAGTACAAAACGAAATTATTGAAACCTGTGCTGATGTTCTTCGTGAAAATATTACTGATGAAGCAAAAAAAGCGGCATACTTTTCAATCTTGGCTGACAAGACAGCGGATATAAGCGGGACTGAACAGCTTTCAATGGGCATAAGTTACGTCAAGTTTGATCAAACGAAACACAGTTACGTAATACTTGAAGAATTTTTGGGGTACAGACCACTTCAAAAATTGGATGCTGCATCGATTTCTGAAGTTATAATATCTTTTTTGACATCATGTGGTTTAGATCTCAACAAAATGGTTGGGCAAGGGTATGATGATTGCTCCACGATGGCTGGACATGTTGGTGGAGTTCAGAAAATAATTAATGATAAGTATTTCCACTGTGGTAGTCACATATTAAATCTTGTTGTCAATGATTTAAATAATTTGAGTGAAATAAGAAATACTGCTGGAATGATAAGGAAACTTTAACTTTTTTTAGAGAGAGCATTTTACGGCGAAAAAAAAATTCCAAATATTCCCTTGTTTTGCCAAACCAGATGGTCTGCAAAGTACAAAAGTATTCGAATTTTCGCTCAAAATTTCACCGAAATTGTAGAAGCATTACAAGACCTCTCAGAAGATCAAGTCACTAATTCTATGACAAAGGCTTACCAACTGCGCACTGCTTTGACCACCACAAATCTTATTGTGGCATTGCATATTATTGCTACTTACTCGGCAAAGCTTGAGCCTGTCTGCAACCAGCTTCGACAAGTGGATTTTGACATTAATTCAGTGAATGACCACATTTGCAAACTCACTAAAATAATAGAGGGTCACAGACAAAACGCATCGCAGGAATTTACTGCTATATTTGGAGAAGCTAAACAAAGTTGTGAAGACCTTAATATTGAGATTAAATGCCAACGAGTTACGAAACGATAGGCTTATCGATCCAACCACCCACCCGAAAACGTTGAAGAATTTTACAGACGAGCTTTATACATCCCTTACCTTGATTCGATCATTTCTTCTTTAAAAGACAGATTTTTATGCTGAAACACATAAAAATCATTTTCTCTGTTACAAATTTACTCAAAAATAATAAAAGGTCTCAGTGAAGAAGAATTTCTTAGAGCTGCAAAAGACATTGAAAATTTGTTTGGCGATCTTTTACCTAATTTTTTTTCAGAAATCACGACTTGGTTTGAAATGTGGAAATATCCACAGCCAGCGGCAAATGATATCAGTGGAGTTGATCGATATGAAAAACATCTTATAGACTACATCGACGAGGCAAAAGATTTCTTTCCTTCGGTAGCAGAAGCGATCAAGATTGGCCTTAATCTACCCGTCACAACGTGCACAATTATGCTTTTTATTTCAATAATTCCTGTTGATCCCGAGATTCCCAAGGGGTGCAAGTGCAACACCTGGCACCCCCCTGCCGGCGCCCATGAATACTGCTATGTTATGAAATGCAAATGTTATACTTTTGTAAGTACATATCACTGAATTTATGTATTTCAACTCACCTACATCTCTTTGGTGATCTATGGCAAATGGAAAGGCTAAGACCATAAGACCTGAGACCGCAGTGACAGCCAGCCAGGCAGACAGCGCAAAGTTCTTTCTGCCGCGACCCCACCACGCCAGGAGGGCTCCGAAGAAGAACTCTACTCCACCAGTGCCAATGTAAACCCAATCTAATGAAAAACCACCTTTAGTCCTACTTCTTCACATTTATTCGATAAATCAAAACCTAACGAATAACGCCATGATAATACTAAATATTATTATTAAATTATCTCCGAAGCGTCAGAGATATTACGAATGTCAACTATTGCGTGCTTGTGACATTCACGTTTCATCGAAGGTATTCCATGTCCATTCCACAATCGCGGTTGGTCATACTAGCCACAAATTAAATTCAAGAAAACTTTAAAATTCATAAATTGTAACAATATTGGTTGATCTTGGGGATCGAACCCGGGACTTAACATTTTAATTTAAGTATTCATAAAGGACATTGTTTTATTTATTAGGCCCATTTAATGGATGGTGGTGGTGGTGGTGGTGGTTAATGGACAATACTGTTATGCACCACAACACATGCTATATTATCCTGATTTAATCCAGAATATTTTTACAGCATTTAACAAGATACCTTCAATAAGCGATGGAATATGTCCCGCGACAGCATCTCTCCGCAGCAGGAGGTATACATTGTTGTCCAACAAAACCACAACAAAGAGTGCTCCCTGCAGGAACAGGTCGAAACGCGGAATCGTGAGGATATAGATCCGGAGGAAATACCATAGCTTATGGAAAACTAAAAGGTAAGTTATTATTACTTATGTGTCTATTAGGGCATCAAAAGAAAGTTCATAAATATATCAATAAAGTCTCTTCTCTTTTCTTCACATGCATTGCACAAGTCTCCTGTGAAAAAGTAAGCTAAATCTATATAAAGCTATCTAAATAAACACAAAAAAACCGTTTTTGTATGCGCTACGTTATTACACTGGGTTTTGTCGTCTTTTAATTTTTTCTGTACCCAATGAGGTACTTAGGTACTTAGGTACCTCATTGTCACAAATAAAGCAGCATTAGTTTTTGATTTGTTTATTTTCTAAAATTAGGTATAAAGATAGGGTTGCCATTCCTCCCGTATATACGGGATTGTCACATTTGAGAACCTTGTCCCGTATTGCTATTTTGTTCCGTTTTTCGTACAAATACCCGTGTTCACCGAAACGTCTGTCGCAAATCCTCAATTTAATGAAAAAGTAATAGTTTTTTTAAACTTTTTGTTTATTTCGTGAGATACCTTAAATGTATCAGTTCCCGATAATTATGGCAACCCTAATATATATAGTTCTTTTAAATTTCTCTGTACTTTCGAAAAATGATTGTCTTGCAGGTCCCTCAAAAAGGACACATCTTATGCAAATAGCTAAAAAATGTTAACGACTCCCTTTCAAATAAGTAGCTAACTTGTAGTTCGTCTCGAGCTAAGAGCTGGCCTTTTTTCGTTTACGTGACAGCTCCTAAGAAATCTATGTTTTTTTCAGTTTTGTAAAATCCAAATTAAGCGCTTTCATTGAATTCAACTTTTGACCCCTTTTTAGATCCCCATATCTCGATGCTCATGTTCTAACTGTATAATCAAAACAATTTTTAAGTTAGAACATGAGCTCTAGTTGCCTATCTTATTTAAGTTTAAAGTGCAGATCAATCAACGATACTCAAGTTATCTTCGAACTAACATACATAAACGCCAATCCGTCCTTTTGTCGACTCTTAAGAACTCGCCTAGTTTTCTCGCTCGTTCAATATATGTATATTCCCTTACGGTCTGTTGGTTCCACTGTGCAGTTCCACTAGTGGGTCCGTAAGGATTTGAAAGTACTCGTGATTCCACCGGTGTAACTATAAGGATTTGTGAATACTGTTGGTTACACTAATGTTATAAAGATTCTAGCCGTACTTTGAATATATGCAGCTTATATTTTTCTTTAAAAATTATTGGAGGTCATTGTCATATATGTAAATAGTAAATAGGACTAAAATAGTATATTTTAATTTAATAGTGAATATTTGCGAGAAAGGAGAAAGATTTACGTTTTTGGAGAGAAAAGGAGGAACAGTATTAATTTATAATGGTTATCAATTTTATAGGCACAGGGTTTACAAAAATGCGAGAACTAGATGGATCTGCAGCCACAAAAAAAATAGCAAATGTACTGGGTCAATAGCATTATACGTAAGTGCTTTTGGACTTGTCCTTTGTTCGTTTCTTTTTTTTTTATTTTTAAAACAAATATTGGCTAAAAAGTTATGCATTTATTAAAGAATGGTGTATTTACAATCAACTGCATCGTACGAACAATTTTGCAGAGGGATGGCACGCCCGATGTAACCGTGCGATAAATAAAAACTATGTTACGATCGCTAAATTGCTTTTCGTTTTGGAAAATGATGTAGCTGTTAACAAAATAGCAATTTCTAATGACACTTTCAAAATAAGCGCCAAAAATTGCACAAGGATAGGGAAACATTTATATTAAATTCCCAGATGAAGTTAATCCTCAAAGAAATATCAGTTGGACATTGTCTAGAACAACTTCGATAAACGTAAAAAAATCCATTCATGTGTCATTTTTGTATATGTCATATATGTATTAGGTACCTATATCTTTGTGCAATGAGGAATGCCGTAATAAGGAAATGATCGGTTCAATAACGAGCTAGGAGAATCGTCGACGATCTTGGGATCTCACATAAGCCATATCGAACTGACTCTGAGGAGATACTTTGTCTCCCATTTTATATATATGAGACAGACACATCCTCTCACTTACAAACCTTTATTACCGTATGTTTTTACTGAGCTTTAAGTTTATATTTGTCCGTTGAAAGATGTCAACACAATGTTTATTTTTATCTAATCTTGTTTACAAACAAATGTGATAAAAAAATATCAATTTACTTGTTACAGTCCTACTGGTAGAACCAGGGACAAAAATCATCTTGGTATACTTACTTACTATACTTGGCAACCAGACGAACTACGCAGCAGGCAAAGAATGACAAATGAAGCTCATTAACTTTTGTTTTATTTTACAAACTTAAATTTTCATTTGAGTAAGTAAACCCGAACAAAACACTTGTATTTTGTTCAATGGAACTAGTGTGACAAATATTTATCGATGGAGTAAGTAACAACACTATAGTGGTGTCATGGGGACTAAAAAATCCTCTTGACACCACCAGTGGTGCGAGCCGGTGGTGTCACGGACCCTAAATGTTGTTTTTATAGTACTCGCATTTTTATAAACCCGGATATGTGACAATGACATCCATTTTCCACTTTTTTATGTTGTGCTTGTGCTATATATTCTATGTTTTTTATGTGTGTAATGGAAAGTGTCCTTTTATGATAGGGAGGGCATTTTCCAATATTTTAATTGGACGCTGTAAGAGAAAGGGGAGAAAAGAAATGCCCTTGCTGAGTTTCTTGCCGGTTCTTCTCAGTACAAGGTCTTCCGCCCTGTAGACTTACGAACCGATGGCGTAGTGACATTCATAAGTGCTCAATTATTGTAGCCTAAACTGAATAAATTGAATTTGAATTTGAATTCATTTTTAAAAAAACCATGAGCTCCATATATTTAGAGTACGGCACGTATCTTTACAACAATAGTGTAACCAACAGTATTCACAAATCCTTATAGTTACACCGGTGGAACCACGATTACTTTCAAATCCTTATGGACCCACTGGTGGAACTGCTCAGTGGAACCAACAGACCGTAAGGGTATGTATATTCGTGTACATTCTCTCTCACCCACTGTGTCTATTGAAATCCATTACCTACATCTATTTCTAATCTTTTGTGGTCGCTACCCCCTTGGTAATTTATGTTACTTTCCATTTGTTCCGTTCGCCCTCTTTTGGTAGAGGCTGTTGCTTCCTTTACTGTATCTTTTTGTCCGTCAACATCACAGTCTTCGCGAAAAATCTGCTCAAATTAATGGTATATCGGTATAATTGTAGTTATTTGTGGTACGCAGGTAGTGAATACCTACATGTGTTTATTTTGAGCTGCCGAATGGAATGTTATGTAGCTAATCGTTATTAATCTATTTAACGATATCACAAATTTATTATCTGAGAACGAAAATTTTAATTAGTAAACAGTGCAGAAGTTTCAGCAAAGGTCATACTATTATGTAATACCAAGTAAAGAATATTTCAGACTAAGGGATTCTCACGGATACAGTCGCATAGTCTTTGTAATATCTAATAATGATTGCAGTTTTTATTTTGACATAACAGACTGCCTTTAACCGGTCGCAGTGAAATGGCAAGAGCAGAGACTTTTCTTTGACATAGGATTGTTTCTTTCAGTCAATCAAGAACATATTTTGATATTTAGATATATCAATTCTGTAACAGATCGACCACTATATATACATATATATAGATTTTAATAGTTTGTGACAATAACATACATAAAAAAGTTATTTTTTACCTGTTTTCCCTTTTAAGACGAACATTATAACCCCTTTTGTTTAATTTACACAATTGATTTTAATTCCACATATGTACACAAAAGCTACTACATTGAACGAAAGCAAAACTGGTCACGTTATGAAACAAAACATTGCTAAAAATTAAGCAGTATTAGTAATGTTATCTTAGTTCTACGTCAATGACTAATTTTTTCGTAAACTACTTCGCAAAAATGAACAATTACATATAAATGTATTTGAAACAAACTCCCCTAACGAGCCGGCACTTATTGATTGCTCATAAAACTAAAATGCTAATTTGTTATCATGACGCTTATCACAGTGATATTGAAGATTCCCACTCGATATTGAAGATATAGAGTTAATCTTTTCGCGCCAACAGTGCTGAGGCAAAGCTAGGTGGAAATTGCCCCCTTAGAATTTATTAGCTTTTGAAAACTTTTATTTGATTACGTTTTACATATGTAACACCATAACTAACAAAATGCTGTGAGTATCAAGTATTGTATTTTATTTATTTCCTGGTTATTGTAGTTTGTTCCCTAGTTTTTTTTTTAATAAAGTCCTTTGTCGAGACGCATTTACGTACTTGTTGTTGTTGTAGGATTAGGTTGTTGTCTGTTTGCCATAGACGTTGTTTTCGCAACTTTTAAAATATAATGGTAGTTTAAAAAAAATATATGATATAAATACACATAAAATGTAACACATTGTTCAAGAATTGTAAGAAAATTATGAATTAGCAGAATAAGCACCAGGAGCCTAGTTAGCAGGGCGCTCACCTTTACGCTGTAGTAGTTGTCAAGTTTAAATCCCAAGGGATATAAATTTTTCTTTAGTTCCTTCCTTCTTCTTCCTTAGAATGGAAAATTCTGAACAGCGTATATATTCGCCATAAATGAAAAAAAAATCATAGAAATTGTTTGTATACTTAGTTGTCTGAAAGAATTATTTTTGGTAAAAAAACTTTGTTTTATTGATTATATTTATAACTTTTACCATCATAATTTTTAATCATAAACATAGCCCCTTCGCTCTTTTACAAATGTGCCACTGTAGTACTGTAACAATTGGCCACGCGCCATTTTCTAACGTGCAATTATTCAGTTTGCTTTTTGCTTTCATGTGATGTTTTATAAATACCTATAACGACATTTACAAAAAACACCTATTTTTGCAATATCTCAATGTTCCTTAAAAAACTTACCTTAACTTAATGGCCTTATTTGTACAGTTGTAATGAGTGTCTCGGTAGGTAATTACTTATATTTCGACAAACGAATGATTTTACCGACTTTTAAACAAGCAAATGACGCTTTGAAAATTTAATAAACACAAAAAACAACCCTTTCATATTTTTTAAGCACTAAATACAAAGAATGAAAATAACTTAATAAGCTAATGCACATGACAAAAGTAAATTTTGTGTAAGTAAATATATTATTTTCAATTCTTTAATATAATAGTTCCGCTATAGAATGTGCAAGAAAACTTTCTATTTGCGCGATGTGGGGTCAATCGTCAATCGCATAATAGATAAAGTAAAATGCTATTTACTAGAGAAGCGTTTGCCAAACTTTGGGTCGCGACCCCTGGGATTGCTTAGAGAATCACGTTGGTAAAACACGAAATAGCATAAAGCTAGAGTTGTACGTACTAAAATACTACGAAAATCACAGTTTTAGTGATATCGGTGAGCTGTGATTATTTTTTAATAATGTGTTGAATCGTGCTTTTTATTAAGAACGCTTAGACATTTTTGAGCATAACACGTTTAGATATTCTCAGCCGACAAGCCGCTGAAACGGCCAGATAAGGCTGAACTATCCTTACAGGCGTATCTATAGAGCGACCAGCCTAATGCGTCGGCGACTACCGCTGAATATCGAAATGACACAATTTAAATACAAAAATCAATTTATAATTTAATTTTAGTTACAGTTGTTAATGTAGATTCATATGGTATTTTTGTTTAAACTTCTCATTAATTAGAAATCATTAATGAGAGTCATTATGGCGATGAGCAATAACTAAAATGTATTAAGTTAATTTTTTTTTTACTAATTTTTAAAAATGTATTCTTCTTACCGGGATTCATAAGGATAAGGTTAGTATAATTCATATTAGTTATTGCAATAGTTGAAAAGTAATCAACGAGAAAAAACCAACAAAAACACAAAAAGAGATCGAATTTTATCTAAGTCATCTTGAAATACAAATATGTAAATGATTTCCGAATTGAAGTATATTCCCCTTCTTAGTTTTTATCATTGCCATTAGAGCTAACTAGTTAACTAGTAAACTAGCGAATAGCAATAATAGTAGTTATACACTAAAGTTTCTTTTTTCAGCTGTAAATAATCTTGTTTCCACTTCATCCTGAAGACGCTAATCGTTTAAAGCCACACAATAAATGTTTGTTTTTTTTCATCGTTGTGATCGGACCAGCCTATCGGGCTCAAAAATAAGATTTAGTATTTTAATGTCAATTGTCAGCTCCAGAGTACTATTCCTTGCACAATGCACTTGATTTCTCGGTCAGTACAATTTCAATGGAAAGAAAGTGAACGTTGTTCCTCAACGACAAAAAACCGTGAAGATCGAGATTTTCAACGTGCGGTCACGTGCTAGCGCCCGTCGGGAACTGTGTCTCTTGGTATGCTTCAGTGTAATAAAGACATATTAAATTATAAACATAGATATATTGTACACTGGCCGAAACGGTACGGTTTTGATAGGGTATACCTTAAAGGTTCCATAGCTTTAAAGTGTTCATTAAATGCGGGTTGAACACAGGGAAATAGCTAGTGGGTAGCTTTTTTAAAGACATTTTTTGTCTTGTTTCATCAATCATCACGGAGCAGCTATAAAAATCAATTCACTCCGTTGCTGCCAAAAGGACACAGGTTCCCACCAAGGACATAGGATACTTTGTACTTCCTTAGATAATTTCTAATTTTATCCTTATTTTAAAATTTGATAATTCTGTCTACAAAATACTGAACGCTTCCCGACTCTACTTCGTGAGACTGTGTAGTCTAAATTGACAAACTATTTTGTATGTTCTTATAAAATTCCCAAAGTTTGTTGTTTACTCACACATGAGAATATGAGAACTCTGCTCTGAACTTCTTGTATTCATTTTGGTATTTTGTAAGACGTGCCAAGATATTGTAGCCGGACTATGACTGTACATCGATGACTATACACGATGTCATGAGCGTCCATAGGCTAATAAAACGGCTCGTATGCTTGTTAGCCACTTTAGTGGTCTCATACGTTGAATTTTATAATACATATGAATGGGGATACTTTTATAAAAAGTAAAAATCGTTCATTATAGTTGTAAAATAAAAAATATATAATATAATTTTTTTACACTGGTTGTGAGAGCGATACCTTGTATCTTGGATACCTTTTACTTATATTTAATATTCATGACAACTCAAAATACAAAAATAACAATAACTTATCTAACTTACGTACTATTGTCATGTTATAAAAAATGTTTGTATAAATAGTTAGTAAATAATTAAAAGATCAATTTGAGGTTTTATAGTCTTTCAGAAAATGTTATAAAATAAATAGCCTAAATACAATAAGTCCAGCTTTCTACATCAAAGTTTTTTATAAGTTATTAAATATTTTTTATTAGTTTTTAAATATTTTTTATAGGTTACAATAATTACGAATTTGGCCCTATATAATATAAAAATTCTACCACGGTCATATACCCAATTTTAATCAGGTTAATTTCGGCAAAAAGCTGAGAACCCGGTAGAAAGCTAAACTTTTAATAATGTTATTTTATTATAAAATCATGACTTCCATCCTATCTTACAAAATTAAAAATAAAATTTTGTCAGACAGAACGCAAAGAAAAATTTCATTTCAAAATGTTTAAATTGGCCAAATGTTCAAGAAAATGGGCCGAATCCGTATTGTGTTATATTCCATGCTCAAAAATAGATTAAAATAATGTGATGGGTAGCAAAGGTAAGCTGTTGTTATAAATATTAATATATACAGAGGTATCTACTAATATGTTGTTAAGTAAAGTAGGCAGATCCTTGGATTTCAAGTCTTTAAAATTTTATTGAAAATTTTACTTGATTTTTTACCTTTTTAACATTGCATCATATTTTCATTACGGTGTTAAAATTAAGAAAAAACATACATTTAAACATTATAAACTACGCTTGTCTAATATTGGTTACTTAGATCTTTGTAATCTCACTGATTTTTCTATAAAGCTTGCGACTTCCAATCTATTTGAAAGTCAATGAGCAATTAAATCACTGTCGCATCTCTTTCGTACATCACACACTTGTCTCTCTATCTGCTCGTCAACGCTGCTCAACGCCAAGAACCTTTTCCTCGAGCCATGGTATGAAATCAGTGACCCTAGTGTAAACTCCTGGGAACCCGATTTCAGCGCACTTCCGACCAAAGGATACGACTCCGATCTGGTAGAAATAAGTCGTCAACTCTTCGCTATTCCACTAGAAAAAAAGATTGAAAAAGAAAATTAAACAGTCGGAAAATAAGACACAGTAAAGTAAAATACTTTACTTTTCTCAAACCTCTATGCTTAAGTTAAGTAGTTTTATATTTATACTAATACAATTAAAATAATATGCCAATACGATATGACGTCATCAAACAATCATAAACTGAAGATTAAGGGCGAAGAACAGGGAATGTCCTAATAAATTTATTTTGAGGAAAACGCAATTGAAAGTTTTGAAGCTTATTATTTTATATAGATCAACGTGCAGTAATTTTTAGCGACATCTGTTTACTTTCTTTAAAAGCTAATGATTAGGAAATGAAATATAGACAAAGATTTGCTTTCAATAGAAATAAAAAAAAAAACTGTGACATTCCCTGTTCTTCGCCTGTACCCTTCAACTACTCTGCCTACACGTGGAAGGTTGGACGAACGATTGGACTGTTGGACGATGGCTTGTGCCACCATCGAAGATACTTTTCTATGTAGAGTTTTTTAACTTTTTGCCATAGAGACATCTATGGCAAAAAGTTTAAAGAACATTATTATATATAAATATTTACAACGGGTCTAACTAAAAAGCACCCTGTACTTTGTTTTACCCATCTAGGGTTTAACTGTTATCATACTGACCGCTAAAGAACGGTTCCAATTCTCGATCGATCACAAACGGACTTTACATGATTCGTCCAGCAGTCCAACACTTAAGTGCTAAATCACATCCACTTGAACAACATGACCCGATAGCATCAAACACTCACGATCTAATGTACACGAGGAAGGTTGGACGTAAATTTGAACTTTTGGACGATTGTGTAGAGTCGCCTAATAAAGTCCACACGAATAAAATGAACGACAGACAGAGAATGTAGGTTAGAGCTACAGAAAGTCGATAGTGGAGACATATGGGGAGGCCTACATTCAGCAGTGGACTTCCGGCTGAGACGACGAATAAAATGACACAAAATTGCGTCGTTTCATCACATGGCCATACTTTCAAATGTTAGCGAGTTTTCTTAACAATTATATAATATTGATACTCACAATGGGCTGCATAAGTGGCCCCCCACTATCACCCTGGCAGGCGTCCTTCCCCCCCTTTTCGTACCCGGCACAGAGCACGCGAGAGTCGATCTGTAGCGCCTTGTACTTGCGATACGCGTTGGCGCAGAAATCGTTAGATACCACTGGTAACTGAAGAGCTTGGAGGTGAGTGGCCGGCAGACCACCTGAAAACAGCAAATAATAACTATTAATTATATAAGTAATTGGGTAAATAAATATTTTTTTAAGCTCGTATAGAAAATTAAAATACCCATTAAGTGCGAATCGGTATTGCGCATTAAGGAAAAATACAGTACCACAAACCACAATGATTATCAGACCAATTTTAACGCCTTTGTTACTTTTTAAGGCTGAACAGATTAATATCTACAAAAACGTACAAAAAACGCATTCTGTTCTTGGTCTTGGATTTAAATGTATAAATTAAAAATTGTAAAAAAGCCTGTATCAAGCTGCAACTACAACGCTACGCTTCATTTCTTTTTTCTCATTTTTCATTACAAATATGTATGGCGGTTCAGTAAAAACATCAGAATACATCTAATCTAATGATTTTTTACATACAGTATTTAAAATTTCATTTAAACCGATAAAAAGATCTCGCTGTGACACACGGCTGGGCAGGTGGACGGATATGACGAATCTAAAAAATGTAGTTGGCATTTAAGTTTTGAGAAATACTTAATGTAGAAATAAGTTTCGAATTAAATATTAATGTGGTAAGGTCAAGGGCCCCAAGTTCGTGCTAGTACGTTATTTCGTAAGTTAAAATATGCAACTAAATTTTTTATTTTCAAAAAGATACATGAATTACTTTATATAACATGTCTAATAAACCAACTACCGATATTATGGACTTCGACTTAATCCTCTCAAATCGCAGACCATAATTATAGGTAGTCCAAAATTAATATCGAAGATAAATTGGACTGATTTACCCCCAATCTAAATCGATTGTATCATTATCCTTTTTAGTGACACAATAAAAATTCTTGGTATTTACATTGACCGCACGTTATCTTGGACTCCACAAGTAAAGGAAATTAGCCGAAAATTTTTGCTTCGGCCGGAACGCTGAGAAGATTACGGAATCTTTACTTGTGTCAACTAAAATTGTGCTTGCTCAGTCTTTTCTTCTACCTTTACTTGATGATGCTGACATTTGCTGTACTAATCTGACACAGGAACTACTTAATAAACTGGAGCGTCTACAAAATCTTTGCATTCGCTTCATTTCGTTCACAACTCAAGTGGCTCCCAATCCGACTTCGCTGGAATGTACATATTCTTTCACTCCTCTATAACGTGCTATTCAATCCATCTACACCATGTTATCTAAAAGAGCGGTTTAATTTTATCAGCTCGCCTTGTCTAACTCTTCGCTCGTCTACTAGTCTATTTCTTAAAACACCTGGACACAGTACTAATTTTTAGAATTACTCTGTTACTGTAAAAGCCATAAGTCTTTGAAACTCTCTGCCGATAAATATAAGGCAAATCCAGTCGCTGCCTGTTTTCAAGAAATCGTTAAAATCTTATTACTAGTATTACGTAACTTATTAGTAGTACGTAACTACTTCCTAATTTTCTATAATTTTGACCAACCTCAAACATTTCAAACATTTCTATCATTATTACTTTATTTATTGTATGTATGTTTATGTATTCATATTATATAACCATTTATTTTATGTATTTGTTTAAGTATTTAAATTAAGTATGTATATGTATTTTATCTATATAATAATTACAAAAGTATATATGAGTTTTGTAATATTCTTTATTCTTCCTTATAATTTTACTTATGATGTTTTTTGTATCACCTACCTTTTCCTGTCAATATTACTCTACCCAAAGGTTGCCTGGTAGAGATCGCTTTTAAGCGATAAGGCCGCCTTTTTGTGCTATTTCTTCTAATGTTATTTTTTTGTGTATTTTTAATTGTGCAATAAAGAATGTGTATAAACTGACTCACTAAATAGCGGCCATTTTGTTTCCCGTATGTCCTCTTGTTCGTGTTATTCCCGAAGTAAGGTTATTTTTTATTGCTTGTGCAATTTCTAAATTTCGTTATACCCTTTTTTAATTGTACTTTATACTATACAAGTTTGAAGTGGCCTTGAATTTGGATTGTGTAAGATAAATGCACACAGGTATCTGTAGCGTATTTTTACATTTTATTAGACTTATTGTTTTCTTTATGGATAATATTGTTGCACATCGAGTACTTAATAGTTGAATCACATTTTCTAATTATAATCTATAAACTAAGGGTGCAGGATAATTCCAAAACAAGTAACACGAAGTAAAGTTCCTACTATTTTTGTTTTATGCCTCCAAGTTTATGAGTGATAAATTAAAGACAATTTATGTGATCTGACTTTAAATCGAGAATGGGCAGTGGCGGATCCAGATTTTTTGCGGGGTTTTCGGAAAACTTTGTATGAGTATTTTTGATACCTTATGATTTTAGACATATTATATTTGATAATCGATATGTTACTACTGATTTGTGGTTACCTTAACACAAAACTCCCCGTGAATCTGCCACTGAGAATAGAAGATGATGACGAGCAAATACCTATGTCTTGTGAGGAACCTAACATTTAATCAGTTATTGCATTCAGTAGGGAAGGAATACCAGGACGACATTGGGTCAAAAGTTTTATTAAAAATAACTTGAACGTGAGTCCTATGGTATGTAAGGTGCTAACCAAAGCACGCGTTAGTACAAGACAAGGGAAAATTCGTAGTTGCGGTCCACAAGTATTTCGGAAAAAACCATTAACATCTGCGAGATCCGTCACGGATTTTCAAGTGCAACTATTTATACTACGAATATTTCTATCTTAATTTGTCAATAAGTAACCGTAAAGGAACACTTATTTAACTTTAAAACTATATCCGGAAATAGCGGACACGAACAGAGCCGTATTTTATCACGAAATAGGGTTCAAATAAGGGGTCTGTAAGAAGAAACCAATCTTTACTAAACAAAAGGTTTTAGACTGATATTATATTCAGAAAAAAATAGAAAAAATCAGAAAATAATAAAACCCTTGTGATGCCGAAATATAGGACATTTACCTCATATGCTTAATATATGGTCGCCGTCACACCCGCGTTAGCAAATTTACTAACGGCGGCTTCTAGGAAGCTTTTAAGTTTTCTAAAACATTGGTTATAATACTCGGAAATATTGTCTAAAATGGTCCCTCATACAAGTTTACTAAAGTGGGTCTAAAGTCATCTTGTAAGTTTCCTTAAATCGATCAGGAAAGATGAAATTCAAAAATCAGTTTGACAACTCTCCGTAAGATTACAAGTTTTACTCGCTTACTATAAGTTTCACCAAATCCAATGATACCGCAATTTTTTTTATTTTAGTGTCTGTTATTTCACTCACTGTTACTCACAAAACCCCAAAAGTTCAAGTTAAACTTTGCATTTAATATATGCATACCTTGCTTGTGTTTGGTAAGTGGGCAAAACTTCAAGCAAAATCTAGTAACAATATAAAATTATTGTCATCTGTATCACCAATATAAAAGTGATATCTAGGTACAATTGAAAAGGGAAGAAAAATTTAAATCAATCTCAGGCATTTCTAACTATTGGCAATATACTTATATTTTAGTAGTGTGTGCCTCGTGTGAGTTTTTGCGTGCGTTTTGAAATCCGGTTGACCCACCCTCCGGCTTACAATGTTTATTTCCATACATGTATTTCGTTGACGCGAACGCGATAGTAGCGTTAAATAACTCACACTAGGCACACTGATCTCTGAGTATTCATTATAATGGTGAACCCCATTTCTACGGTAAAGCACAAGATAAGTATATCCATTTCTATACATACAGAAGGTCCTCTCATCATGTACTCAATTCCAAGTATCTATTGTTGCGTAGCTCACTCTGTAGACTCAGCGACCCGCCGTTTGTGATGTCTTTCGATGTGCTTGGGTATCCGCGACGTGAGGTTGGGGGAAGAGTTTAGCGCACTTACTATATAGTGACATTTCTGTTCGTACTTATTTTGTTTTAGCAGATCTTAAAAGCTACTTACGAAATTCCGTGGTTCCCCACCCGGCGATAATAGGGTTGTAGTTGACGAAACTCAGCGACCGCAGCTCTCGGCTTTGTGGCACACAAATCGGGCGAATCAGGTCTGCAAAAGATCAAAAGAGTCTTTGGCGATCAAAATGACTAAAAATGAATGAGCTTTCTGATCCCATATTTTTTAACTCATTTAACAACTTTGAGACTTCTTTGCAGTGATTATAAAAATAATTAATAATTAGGAGTAAAATTTTTTGAAACACCTAGAAGCGGATGTTTCCAAATATTGCACGTCCTCAGTCTAAAACTAAATTAAATTCAACAAAATTATAAAACAACCGAATCATTACGTATCTTCTAATAATAAAATAGTTTTTTTTTCATTTTTGAAAACTATCACTTTTACCATTAAAATATCTTTTCCGTCATTCATTATTTTTAATATCCCTATTTTGAATTAATTATTAAATTTCATTTAAATGGAATTATAAAATCAAAGCACAGCTCTAAGCCTTTTTGATCGTCTATAATGACGTAAATTCACATACAAAGCTCCTAGCTTTATCAGTTATCATCTCTATTTTTGAATCACGATAGACATTCAGTCAATAGCTCTGTATTGCTATTCCCCAGTAGATTCGGTAAAGGCTTAGCTTAGCTTTTTAGAGAGGAGGAAGGGAAGCTGAGAGGGGAAGAAAAGACTAGGTTTTGTTAAAATTGTATACCTAAGTGTGACTCACCAGAAAAACTGACGTCTCTGTCTATGACAAGCACGGCGATATCATTTACGAAGGTGTTAGCATCGTACTCCTCGTGAGGAATCTGTTTCTTGATTAGCGCGTCCACCGGGAACGCACCTTCATCCTCCCGGGCCAAGTCCAGCTCACCCAGCCGGATTATGTATCTGTAACAAAAATATATAGTGATAGTCTTTAAAAGAGTCTTTAATAATGCAAATAAACTTATAGTCGTAGCGTAGATAGAGACTTTCACTATCGTCCCGCACAAATATTGCACTGTGGGGTTTCAGCGGTTGTGGAATGCCGAGGTTTTCTCCAGGGACTACAGTTTGGGGTTGTTCAACAAGGTAGTGATTATATTTTAAAAGGTTGGCACCGCAGTAATTATAACTCTGGTGTCGACAATATGACAAAAGTCCTAATTCTTTGCGGGATAAAATCTGGAATTTGGTAATTTACCGAAAAATCAAAGTTACCTAAATAGCTTGCAGACTAAACTGACAATCGGCAGGCATATTTGTGGTTGAAAGGATAACTATATGGGGAAGTAAGTTTCTCGAGTGGCGACCACGGACTGATGGGCAGGCCACATTGGTGGTCAAAACAATAACTATAGAGATGTTACTTTCTTAAATGGCGACCACGAACTGAAGGGCGGGCCACATTGTTGGTTGTAACAATAACTATGGGGAAGTAGGTTCCTCGAGTGGCGACCACGGACTGAAGGGCAGGCCACATTGGTGGTCGAAACAATAACTATAAAGAAGTTACTTTCTTAAATGGCGACCACGAACTGAAGGGCGGGCCACATTGTTGGTTGTAACAATAACTATGGGGAAGTAGGTTTCTCGAGTGGCGACCACGGACTGAAGGGCAGGCCACATTGGTGGTCAAAACAATAACTATAGATATGTTACTTTCTTAAATGGCGACCACAAACTGAAGGGCGGGCCGCATTGTTGGTTGTAACAATAACTATGGGGAAGTAGGTTTCTCGAGTGGCGATCATGAAGCCTTCATTTCCGGTCAAAACGATAACTATAATAGAAAATAACAAAGCTCGAACCGGACAGGCGTTATGGTTAGAGTTAGAGTCGCCGCAGGTTACTACGGAGTCGCGAATAAAGTTCGACAACTGTGAAAATTTGCTTTTTTATATAACCCTTGCCCTTCATCACGGCAGGAAGGCACCATTCTAGTCGGAGTAATCGAAAAACCGGTAGTTGAAATGCAGTTTGACCTTTCCTTACACTCGTACCATAAATATCAGTGCACGAACGGGTTGCGCATAAATATAGTCTGTTTTGCGAATTATCTACATCGCAGCTAGAATATTTGCGAAAATTGTTAAATATTTAAAACAGACCATGGTCGTTTTGTCTTTTCTGTTGTTAAACTTCTACGACACACACACGTGCTTGTACTTCTTCATTACATTTAAGATTCAATTAATCGTAATTTTTTTTGTATACCATAGATGCTATTGAAATTTTTTTTCCAATCTCAGAAAGCAACCCTTGAGAACCTTTGAAAACCGTAAGGACTTTTATCGCAAGTACGTATCAGATTGAGAAATCGACAACGTCGAGACAGTTATGATACTTTGAAAAATGTATGACTGACTGGCCAGACAGCATTCGACTAGCCATATGTGACGAGATAATGGTAGTCTGGTGCGCTTGCCCGTTTCGCCGAGCACCTTGCCTTACGATTGCTCCGTCTAGACGCTTTTGATGGTGTACTGTATGAAATGAATGTTAGGGCTGTACCATAAGTATAAGAAATTATACTCAGACTTGTCAGACTTTAAGTGGTTACCTATAACGGTTTAAAAACTTATAGCTGTATTACAATAAGACAGTAACAATAGGGACCCTAGTTGGCAACGTTTGCGTATGGAACCCTAAAATATAGCCAGTATGGTAGCTTATAAACTTCTTAATCTATAAATCAGAAACTGCTTAGTTCAAGATTCAACACATCAAAATAATTAAGTGCGAGTCGATGGAACCCAATCTGAAGTTTAGTTAAAAACAAATACCTACGTATATTACAGAACAAATAATAGTACAACAGGAACATTGATGTTGGACATTAAACTTTACCTTGACCGACATCCCATGTTGCTGGACAAGTTATAAAGGACGAAGGGCAGTTCCGATACTAAATGGAACAAGTAAAAAACTGAGCTGGTTTTAATTTGTTTATGTCCAGTCGCTCATCTTTCGGTTCTGGTCCTGTAGTGTTGTGACTGAATATATAGCAATATACTATTACAGATTTTTTTGTAATTAATATTTTAGTATACCTACGCGTTTGCCAAAATAAATTGGGATGATAATTGGACGTTTGAGTCGTACTGGAATATAAGATTAAATTCATCATTCATTCATCTCTATTAAATTAAATAAACAATATGAGATATGTAAAAAGATGTTGATGATATTGGTAACTAACCGGAACAGAAGGGAGATGAACACTGCCTGCACATGCTGTTGGTCAAATATATACAATAAAAAAGCAGGTACAGCTGCCAGAACTGATAACTCAATATAGACAAACATAGAAAAAAAAGTAAGTAGACCAGATCTTTACATATGTACTGCAACAGGGAAAGGAGAAAAAGAAAATACGAATATATACGAATTGTTTAAAGAAGTAAAGGAAAAGGTTATTTCCTTAAGGCACATTTTGCACATTTCTATTTCTTTAAAATAAATCGTATTGATGCTTAGCAAAGACTAGATATGCTCCGTAGTTTTATCCTTTATTGCAGCCATAAATTAACTAGAGAGAATAAGTAGATGCAGTAAAGCTTCAACATACTGCGCACTAAACCCGACGCTCGCACCTACATTCAAGGTGTTTCGGTGAAATGTTCCAAATTAATCCGTTCTATTAATCAATTTTAAAGTTATAAACAGATAAATATACAAAAAAATTCCTCTTAGTTATATTTGTATATTGATAAGAATCTTTTGTAATATTGATAAAAGAATGATTAATAAGAAATATGTATATAATTGACAGCTTAACACCGACCTCTTCTTCTATATTATCACATCTTGCGTGCATTTGCTTCGTAAATACTTTTACATATGTGAGGAGTCACCTTTATATAAAAGGTCATAATTAACATGTATCTGTAAATATTATTTACTGCCTGTCAACATAACGACGGGAAAGACCGGTCCGGCAAGACGGGTGAATCCTCGGCTGATGTTATTATTATCATATCATATCACAATTTGCCTGTCATATTCAAGATACGAACATACTTCTCGATGTTATAAAGTATATATGTAGGTACGTAAATACTTTATCATACTTTATATATTACTTACTGTAAATATTGTAATTTGCTTGTCACATTCTATGTTCTTACTTACATAAGCTATTAAGGTAAATATATTATGACTACTACGCTATATGTTACAGTTGTTCTATCTTTAATCATTATAAAATTATCTCTAAAAAGGACGTCGTATTATTTTCAAAAGCAATGTTAAAAAAGACCATCAGCACGACATTCGCGACTGAAAAGAACGAACATATTACGAAGGTCAACAGCTATTAGGGGAAACAGTTCATTCAGCTTTCACTGGAGCAGATGGTCCTCGTGGCAAGTATTACTTTACACAATTTGCAATTTTTTACAAACTATAAAAAGGACAAGTTTATAAACGAAATGGCTAATTAACAGATCTTGTGGCTAGGCGAAAACTGTGACAATAACTGCCAACGGTTTTTAATTCGCACCCTTTTCATGGCGGTGCATATAAACCTAAACTAAACCGCAAGCACTACAGAACCCCTATGCAGTTCGTGTCGTAGATTGTAGTAGTATCTAACGTAAAAAAGAGCTATTCTAACCAGGTTAAAACAGATATGTGTTTACAGAGCTATTAGTCCCTGTCAAGAAGTTTTTATTCAGAAATGACTCAGAACTAATCATTTTAAAAATTATGAAGAGGATACTTATCTCAAATCTGCAGTTTTCTACAGGCTTGTTGCTTAATTAGGAAAGATGGATACTCACAAGTCATCTTCTTTTCCATGGATGCAGTGGGCAGCGGTGAGGATGTGACGCGAGGTTATGAGGGATCCTCCACACAGCCACCGCACGCCGCTGTTGCGTCGACTTTTGTACCCTAGCAGGGCCATCCAGGGGAAATCACCTTTAGGACAACAAGAAATAACAATCTTAAGAATTCCAAAAAAAAATCTAGAACCTTATTCTAATAGAAAATTAAGGTGCACGTGAGTTAAGTTGGCTATCACGCACTAGGCAGGATGACGTGGAGTCGGTGTGCAATAGCCAATTCTCATTCGTTTCATGCAGCATATCAATTTTAACAGACCTTCACCCCAACTTCTTGTTTCAATGTAATTACAAATGTCATTTTACTAAAATATATTTCTTGTTATTGTGTTATGTATTTAATTATCTACTACGTATATTCTCTTTTATTGTTTAAATAAGGTTCTGCCAGTTGCGCCCATGGGTACCCAAGTCATCACCCTGTGTGATAGAAGGCTGTACGTCCTCTGAGCTATCCTATAAACAAGTCATCACCCTGTGTGATAGAAGGCTGTACGTCCTCTGAGCTATCCTATAAACAAGTCATCACCCTGTGTGATAGAAGGCTGTACGTCCTCTGAGCTATCCTATAAACAAGTCATCACCCTGTATGATAGAAGGCTGTACGTCCTCTGAGCTATCCTATAAACAAGTCATCACCCTGTGTGATAGAAGGCTGTACGTCCTCTGAGCTATCCTATAAACAAGTCATCACCCTGTGTGATAGAAGGCTGTACGTCCTCTGAGCTATCCTATAAACATTCGCCATTCAAGAAGCTTTTTCCTCAACGATTGCAATTCTTGGTTATAAAGATTTAGTGTTTTTGAAAATAACTTGTTCAATTCTACTTAATATTTAAAAAAGAATCTTTTGCAAACCATCAAACAGCGTAAAGTTGTATATCTGGATCATTTGCTGAGACACGATAGATACGAGCTCTTGTTGCAATTGTTAATGATTGAAAAAGTTGCTGGAAAGAGTAAAAGAAAGACTTACCTAGCCGAAGAAGGTTAAGGATATCGTACAGCGAGAGAGTTAGAAATAAAACATTTGTAAAGTATATGAAAAAGAAAGCATATAAATATGCTATAGGCAATATGAGGAACTTGGAGTACCTTATAGTAGTTTGAGTATCATATGCCAACCCCAAGTACGAGGCACTACAATTAATCATACAGGGCAAGATTATTAAAAAGCAAAAGCCTAGGCCGATTAAACCTATGACAATGGATTGGCAGAAGTGATCAATATTAAGAGCAGGAGAAAATTGTCTTAAGAATCGCTGAAGTTCTTTAGAAAATGAAGCAGATTCTACCATAGAGACCTTAATTATCCAAATAAGTACAATTCTTACCAAGTTTAGCATTGTATCCTCCAACGACTCTACTGAAAGAGGCATTACTCAAGCCACATTCGGGTGGCTCGGGGAAGACGGTGACGAAGTCTCCGATTGCCGCAGACTTGGTGATGGGACTTTGAGTGGTGGTCGTAGTAGTCGTGGTGATAATTTCGGGCGTTGGTGGTGGCCCGGTGGGGATGCCCGGCAAAGGACAACAAACCTGTAAAACAATGATAATTAAACAGAAATCAATAGGTGAGATATCAAAATTTTAAAATGGTTTAGAAAACATTAAATGATTTAAAGATATTCATAGTTATTGTATTTGGCACAAATTCGTACTGCCTTAAAGCCTTTGTTCGCTTATTCAATTAACTCAGTTCAAGAAAACATTTCAAAGATATCAGTTGAAACTGCAAAAACTTTCTTTAAATGTCAAGCAATTAATAGAACTAAAGAACGATCGAAGTGTGATGTGTGATAGGGAAATAGTGAGATATATAATGTGACAGTTCTTTGCTTTTCGACCTTCGTTTAACCCAACCAATATATGTATATTTGAGGAAGTTGTTTGTTTGTTGTTGCTTAGCGTTTCTACGGAAACCAAATGAGCTGAATTTTGGCACGGATATTGTTGAAGGGACGGAGAAGGACACTTGCTACCTTTTGTCCCGAAAATTTCAAGTTCCAATAAAAATAACTATAGTTACACACTTTCTTATAATCAACGACTTGCTGTTGAAATCCCACGTCTGAATTTAGCACAAGCGAAGCCGCAAGAGAAAGCTAGTAAACTAATAAGTTGATTGATTAATTTAATATTAATTAGTGTTGTCAAATTTTATCCAATTTTTTTTGCAAATCTAGCATTTGTAGTATAAAGAAAATTATGTTACAACAATTTTATATAGTCATGCCTTCACCACAGCCTAAACATTCAATTCATTCATTTTATTCATACAGTCGAACATCGAATTTGTCTTGACAGAGCAATCGTGCACGGCGAGACGGGGGGCTATACGCTACCGACTAGCACTAGCACATAAGTGAGTATATCTCTGTACTTATGAGTTTTCGGGAGCAGTCCAGCCAGGCGCATGTCTTGTCGCGGCGCCATTATTGTCTAGACTCTGTCGGATTTTTCTTCAACATCAAAGGCCATGATGAAGTAAGTGAATGCGTTAAGGCTGGTAGTCCCTTTACTTACAAGCGTAGGATCACAACAGGGATGCTTTAAAAACAGGAGATACCATCATTAATTATCACACGGCAACTGGTGTGTCTTAATGAAATATAATTCAAATAAACCATAACTGATTTCTGAAGGGCATGGTATTCTAAAATGTTTCTTACCTTGGGAGTGTTTCCTTCAAATCCACAGTGAGCTTTCCGCAGCATCTGAGCTACAGCAGGTCTGGACCCTGACTTCTTCACGGTATCGAGGATATATGGACAATCATAGATGGATATACAACTTCCAATATCCCCGTTTAATGTCTGGCAAGTCTCACCTGAAATTTTTTTTTGAAGTTTAATGACAAAATTAACATCCTTGAAGTTAAATGCAGTTTTTTTAAAAACTAGAACTATTTTTATTTGCCGTACGAACACTGGTTACTAACTTCATATAAATTTGGCTCAATTCAGGCTTTAATGAAATACATAGATTTTATTTGTATATCAACCTTTAACAAAACAAAACTGAGCTAGGTGTGTATGTTGACACAGTATTTTTTGTTATTATCCAAATGTATATGATTTCACTTTCATATATCCGCATGAGTTTAAATGGTACCATCATTTTCACAATACATTCTAAAAATTGCTTCTAATACGCCATATTGAAATGGTACCATAATAAGCCATCGTATTGTATGTGACCATATCAAACTGTTTAACGATTCAAGTGACATCCGCACGTGCATATTGACCTATCAACTGACCATCTACATGACCATGAAGTTGGACGATTTAAATACGTTCTGACTGACTAATGATCTCTCACAAATTTATATATTAAGTTTAAACAATGGAATGGAAGTTTTAAAAATGTCAAAATCAATTAGAAATATTTGCTAAGTAGGCACTAGAAAAAATCTAGTAAAATCTAGATAACAGGTCATCTGAAGTACCTACATATAATGTAGTTTGACCGGTTTTGTTGTTCTCAAAGATCATAAGCGATACACAAAATTGTCAATTACAATACTAACTCCGTGTTGATTCATTGTGCCATTGAAGTAATAAACATTGCCACTGACATTGTAAAAGTACTATTAAAATGACCGCGCGCATGCCGTCAACTAAATTTTATGCTAAAATAACTTAGCTTTACATAAAATCCCAGTAATGCATTAAGAATGTATGCAATAATAAAAACGCAAGCCTTATCAATAATATAGAAGATTAAAATATAATTGGTTGGAAACAGTTATAACATGCATCGTATTACAACCTTTTCAAGAATTCGTAAATAATGAAGTTTTCAACACACTTGCTTATAAAGCAGCCTTTACTGCACCGTTTTCCGCATCTTAATAGCGTCCATAACGCACTTGTGATTAAGAGTTCTTATTTTTCTTAATCCAATATATAATATATACATTTAAACAGTAATATAATAATTTACTGTCCTTTAAGTGTCTTAAAAACAGTCGTATGACACTCGTGAGCTCCGCTCAATACACAGTAATACACACTCGGCTGAATTACGTCCCCATCTTCGGCTTGGGCTGCAACCCACAAACATTAAGGTTACATTAAGGTACAGCGAAGTTCATTGTTTTATGCTATATACATTTTAATACCATAAGATAAATATCGAATACTGTAAATATTGTTTTTAAATCCATGCATGATTCATATTATTGATTGCAATAGAAATGATAAATAAACATATTTTGTGGGTGTACTGCCATGTTTTTAAGGGTTTAGTTATTGTGCTTGCAACATCATCAAAATACCGAGAGCCTAAAATCTTCGAACAATAATGGCAAAAAGCCACAAGATATGTTTTGACATCAGAATCTGTTCCATCAGGAAAGTTTATCAGAAAAACATATGTTAAATACTAATTTCTTCAAAACAGATGCAGCATTAGGTAAATGTTCTCTATTTGTAATTTTTCTATTGTACCTTAATAAAAAAGTAACTAAAAATATTGGACAGACTATAGTTACAAGTTCGACTAACTACACCCAAATGTAACGAAGATAATCAGATTCTGATGCTGTGACCAAGGTGTCCAAACACCGACCTCTATTTTATACTAGTGTCCAAACCGTTCCTGATGACGTAACCATTGAAGTCGAAATAATTGAAAAAAGAAGCTTATGCGTTATTATTATGTTGGTGTTATTAATCCCATGAACTTGTCACTACATCACTACACAAAACCTATTTGTTAGTTCACAAAAGAACTGAGATATAATTACTAAATATTCCTTGGGATCCGAAGTTGAAATTGTTCCTCACTGCTGATGCTGGAACGGGTGTTAGTTCAGGGAGTTTGGTTGTTTCTGTTGATGATGAACCTGAATCTTCTGTTGTTACTTGTTCACTGAACCTATCTCCAAAGGACACCGATGAGAACCCACCAGAAGATGGTACAGGTTGTAAAGGCTCTGATGAAAATCCACCCGAAGATAGTACAGGTTGTAAAGGCTCTGATGAAAATCCTCCCGACGGTGGTACAGGTTGAAAAGGCTCTGATGAAAATCCACCCGACGATGGTACAGGTTGTAAATGCTCTGATGAAAATCCAACCGACGATGGTACAGGTTGTAAAGGCTCTGATGAAAATCCACTCGACGATGGTACAGGTTGTAAAGGCTCTGATGAAAATTCACCCGACGATGGTACAGGTTGTACAGGCTCTGATGAAAATCCACCCAACGATGGTACAGGTTGTAAAGGCTCAGATGAAAATCCACCAGATGATGGTACAGGTTGTAAAGGCACTGATGAAAATCCACCAGACGATGGTACAGGTTGTAAAGGCACTGATGAAAATCCACCAGATGATGGTTCAGGTTGTAAAGGCACTGATGAAAATCCAACAGACGATGGTACAGGTTGTAAAGCCCTCAGTGGTTTATTAATAGAGAAACCTATTGCAGTTTTTTTATCAATAAATATATCAATAAATGATTCAGGTTGGTTTACAGGGAAAGGCACATCTTGACCTCCTGCGTTTTCTTGACTTGGTTCAATAAAATTAGGTTTACTTTGGTGATTACTTGTCATTTCCATAGCAGGTGTTTCATAGTACATTTGATTACCATTGGCTTGATTATACCCAGAATTTGGATAAAGTGAATTAGGTATATAATTTGAATCTCCTTGTGTTGGGTAAACTGGTTTGTCAAAATTGTAAAAAGCAGGCCTATTATTATTGTGTTTAGGACTAGTTTCCGTTGTTAGTATATAGTCACTGTTGCTATTAGGTGTATCAGACCCAAAAATAAGAATACTGAATAATCTTTCCACGGCTCTTCTTCCAGCTGGAAAAATGTTTTGTCCAAATCCAAACTGCCTGCCTTGATTTGCGTTAGATTGTTGAGGAAAATCACCTACGATATTAAAACAATATTAAATAAATTGTTTAAGTTGTCTTTTTCTTAGTAAAGTATGAGATTGTTGACAATTTTTCAATTTAAACAAAAGCCGAATTAATTAAGCTCAAGTTTTCTAGAACTTAGGACTTTAAAAATATTTGATTGCACAACATGTGTAAAAAACCGGGTAAATTTGTGTCGGACATCGCACATTAAGGGTACCGTATGAAATTTAGAATATAATAAGCCGTCCGAAGGGCAGAATTGTGCATAAGCAGTGAGTTAAGTTTGTTTTAATAGAAAAAATTAGGGGAAAATAACATCAATATATTGGTTAGTAAAATATACGTAGGTTATATTAGATTTTATCACTGAATATCAAAAACCACCAAATCTTCACTAAAATTTTATAATAAAGCTTACATTTAAAAACATTTTATGACAATTTGTATGGCTTTGCGTCAACAACATGAATTAATAATTATACTGTGAAAATTTGAAGACTAGGTCCATCCGTTTGACTGTCAAACCTGTGTGACAGCCGACGGATGGACAGACGGACAAGTGAGTGATAGCAATAGGGCTCCGTTAGGACCCTTCGGGCCTTAGAGGCAAATTTTATGCGAGAACCTAAGTTGAATCCCGAGATTAGCATAGAGAATAGAGTAGGTCTCTATAGTTAAGTCACTAGCGTAGCGGGTAGTTCATGAGTAGAACCCTAAGTGGAGCAAGTGATTCAAAGGAACAAAAGAAATAATCTAGTTTTTTGTTTATTTTAAGTTATTAATTTATGTCATAAAATTTCATCTGAAATTAAAAACTAACAACTACGTACTTATTACCTATGTAATTTTGTTGTTAAAAAATAAGTTTTTGAGTCAAGTTTTTGTTTAATTATTAAGAATTAAAAGCAACATTTCACAAAGCAAATCACATCAGTTTTTTCAACGATACGCGGTTGTGCTGTTTGTGGCACAAAAAATAAATTACGCTCTGAGAAGGGGAATTACCTGTCATTATAATGTCCTCTATTGCGGTACTAAATTGGATGGAGCTAATAAACTGCTAATATTTACACTACGTCATGGACAGAGCCTACTCACGTCAAAATATTGTTTATTCATTTTATGGTCACTTCGAATTCACATTTTGGTAAAGTTGCACTTTAGGGACTTTCTTCAAAAATGGGGGGATTTTTTTTTTACAATATATAGGCATCTTGGAGCCTACAAATTAATAAAATAGGGGCGCAAAACAATTTTTTTTTTTATTATTGGGGTGCCCTAACAAGATTTATGATACCTAGGTATACGAATGTTCTCCCTGCTAACTGCGATGGGTGCGATGTTTAAAGTAGCAGTAATGGTAATAATTTCAAACAATTCCAGTATAATTTAATAACTAACAATTTCACGACACAGATTATAAGTCACACTTAATCCCAAAAGGCAAAGCGACAAAGTTATTAGCAAGAAGTGAAATATTTGCGTAGAACCAATCTAACTCCAAATAACTGTTAGTCAAAATAAGTTCTTACACGACAGATATTGCTGAGAAAAATTGTAAGTCGTATGCGGAAAGGGGACTTTACATCTGCGACGTGCGACGTAGTGTCGCGGTAGAAATAACTCTTGTAATTACAGTTCAATACTTTTACAAATAAACAATATGATACTGTCCTTAACCCTAAATATGAATTTAAGTTGGGTCGTGTCTTTCTGTATATATCAGGATAGGTCTACCTGCGGCTTTAAAACGGCTGGATTAATTTTGATTTGAATTTTAACATTATTAAAATATTTTTTCAAGACAACTATAAAACATAAATCGCTATTTAATGTTTTAAAAGTAATAAAATAAATTAAATTTTACAGGACACCCAGTTATACCATTTCATTGAAAACCAATCATTTAAATCGATTCAAAACAGTCGAATTAAAAACGAAAATGTCACGCCTTCTTATTGTAAAAACTACTAACGCTAAACTTAACAAAATGTAGGTAGGTATATCAGCTACACGATACGCTAAACTCGGTTTTCGGTGTAGGATTTCACGACAACTCCTCAATTATGGCAAAAAAAACCGATTCACCCTTGACGTAGCTTATTTGCTTATGTCCTTTCCCGGGACTCAAACTATCTTCATGCCAGATTTAATCTTAATCGGTACAGTGGTTTAAGCGTAAAGAGGTAACAAGGAGACAAACAAACAGAGTTACTTTCGTATTTATAATATTAGTATGGATTTATCCTCTAGATACCTCTAGGTATGTATAAATTGAATATTAGTATCTTATTTAGCGTAGCAGCGAAGTTATTTGAGTGCTATAGGTAGTCGAAGGTTAGGCTATTGGTAACCCAGACCCAGACTTAGGTCGAAATTCCTACATGGACGCTGCCCGAAAAGGCCTCTAAGACTATCCAGTAAGTAATTTTTAATACGAGGTGGCTAGCTATATTAAATTTCTAACAAATTACTTTTAAAAAATTGGTATGGTTACATGCAAGTGTTAATTTTTAGGACACCGTATGTTGGATCAAACAACGGCAGAATCTTAATAGAATTACTCATGTGTCTGCCTGTCCGTCTGTCGCAGCCAATTTGCTCCGAATCTACTGGACCGATAAAGTTGAAATTTGGTACACGTATGAGTTTTTAAAGCACTTGTGCACTGATTCGTATTCCATTCGATCCCGTGATTTCGAGGGTCGTTAAAAAAAATGATTAGGACGAATGCTGCTTGTGTACTAAATCCTTAATTCCTGATTTTCTCGTTCATATCTCGAAGTTTTTTTTTTTTTTTTTCGTTTTGCAAAGAGCGCGTTTACAATGTGTTACTCTGTTATACATTTGAAGATATTGCTGGATAATTTAAAATTTCTTATACAAGGAGAGTGTTTAGATATCATTATGAAATGAGACTATATAACAATATATTTTTAATAATTATAGAATGAATTTAGCCACATTTGATCACATATTGTCTCACATTAAAGAGAAAATTACTCATCTAGACAATTATTTAAGACTGTATATCTACATCCAGGAGAAATGTTATCCCTGGGAATCCCACGGCGCTGACTGAATCCTTCGCGGTCAGTATACCGATACTAGATTTTGTCCACAGCAATGTCTGGATAGTATCGATGGTCGCGGTAAGATTCAAACGAAAACTCTCATCGGGATTAAAATACAAATCCAAGAGCACCGAAGATTCCGTACCACCTGAAGAGCCGAGCCCGACTCTCGCTTGGACGGTTTTTATTATTTGATGTTGCATTTGGACCTTACACTATAAAATTTGTATGTTGCACATACATGTAACCAGTGGCTGAATACACACCCTCATCGTAATGTAGGGGACCCTCTTTTCACCAACTATTTTAGTCCTGCATGACAGGAGGTGAGCCCATCGCTGCATCACGCTGCTTCTGGTGCAGTGTATCTTGGCTTTACATACGAATATGTCCCATAAGTCGTGAATTACCAACTTTAAAGAAATAGGGAGCAACAGCATAGACCACGGTCAGGATTTTATTTGCCAGTTTTTATTCAAGTAACTATATCTATCTCGCTATACAAAGCTAATTTAATGCTGAACAAATTTTAACCGCGCTCTCCGACTACAAAATCTAGACTTGAAATTTAGTCATGTACGTAAAAAATACGAATACGAGTCAGTGCACAAGCGGCCGTACAATTCCATTGAAAGCTATGACGGATCGTTTTTTTTGAATACGAACTGAAAACGAATCAGTGCACGCAAGTGCCCTTAGACCGAAACGCGGACGTGTAACGTATATAAATGTTTTTTGATATGGGAGTCGCTTTTGAGAGTAAATCAGAAAATTAGGTTTTGCAAACTGTTGGTGCCATATAACGAAATGAAAGGGCTTATTAGGATCTTAATTATGTATAGGTATGTATTTTTTTTAATAAATAGTTTAGAAGTTATTTAAGAAAATAGATGATTATATTTATCTCCCAAACCAAAAAACCCCAAACAAGGTTGCTTTTCTTATAGATTGCAAAACCTATGATAAGTCTATAGTCTTAAAATAACTTGGTAAATCTCTATATTGTGCGTAGGTACGAACTAACAAAATCACTAGCTTTGATGTAGGTAATTAAAAAAAACTTTTAAGAATCATATTAAGTACGGAACCCCTTTGTTCCGTCAGCCCAAATCGCACTTGAACGGTTTTTAGAGGTCCTAAGCTAAATGGTAAAAACGGAACCTTTATTGTTTTATTCATGTAACTACGCCTGTCCGTCTGTTTTTCACAGCCCTATAATTCCGCCATCTTTGTATTGAATCTGAAGAAATTTCACACGAAAGTGTCTTATGCAAACTGCAATACAGTTTTGTTATAAAATCAAAAAAAATACTAGGAGTCCATACATTGTTGTCTGCCTGGTATCGTTCTATAGGTAGGTCTTCAAAAATAAAATTAAGTAAATCTCTCATCTCAAGTGCATATCTATCTATACCTACTTTATTAGCTTCGAATGTTAAAAACTGTGCATCCTCCCTGGTCCTCTCCTTTTTAACTGACTTCAAAAAAGGAGGAGGTTCACAATTCGTCTGTTTTTTTTATGTCTGTTATAAACCGTGAGTTCTACAAATCACTATAAAAAAGCTATTAAAATAAAATATTTAATTATTTTTTTAACAAAAACGCATAACGCATTTTTTTTATCTGCAATAATTCTCGTTTCTCGGAACGACTCGCACTTCCTGTTATTTACACAATTAATAGGTATGCATTATCTGAAACTAGGTAAATAAACAAATGAAAAAGTATTTGTATTCTTAATAAATTTATTTAAAAGTGGTCGCTGTTTGACAAACCAGCTTATACATATATATTTTGTGCATTTACCTATTTTTTTGTAAATTGTTCTTGTATTTGAACCTGTTTGAAGGTTATTCAATAAGAGTCGGTATTTTTTTTTCATCTTTTTTTTTTAATATTATAATGGGCTTGCACGGTCTTAGCAGACCATTTATGCATTTGCCAGAGTCAAAGTCAATTATATTATATCGTATCGTTGCGCGGGCGTTACCGCGCGTCCTCGTTTTCAAGTCCCAAGATTGGGCGGGAGATTTGGTGTGGATCCTCAGACATTGCGCGTCATGTCCTGCTTATTTCTTCATAATTCATTATTCATGAGCCTTCGCTGCACAATTCTTAACACGCTTTCGTAAAACTTTGCTAAAATATATACATCGAAAGTCACAAAATGAATTTAGAAAAATTAAACAGAAAAAAACACCACTCCTTCTTAAGATTCGCGCCAAAACTGCTTTAATAAACCAAAATGTTGCCACTCAGTTAACTATGAATCTTTGCACGAAAATGGTTTTTTTTTTTATTATTGCTAGAATAAAGGTAAAAGGTTATAAAAATGTAGAACATCTTTTGAATTTAAAGTAATTTCAATTACATAGTTACCTCGAAATCCTAGATCAATTACATTTTTTTTTGGAAATACGTCAAATTTCAAATGTTTTATTGCGATTTTTTTTTTTGTAAACTAGGTAAACAAGTTGAAACTCTTCAATAGTTTTTGAGAAAAAAAATGAATGGGTATTAAAATCAAGCTGAAAGTATATAGTAAGTTGTCAATAAACTATTATATTACTATATCTACTACTTATATATGTAGAGAGAGCCAGTTTTTAACATGAAGAATCAAAGGAATGATTTTCAAATATTTTTTTATGAGCGGCCATATATCAAGATAAACTCTGCATACAACGCGGAATATAAACGTAGTATGGGTGAAAAGCATTGAATATTAATAAGTCAAATATTACTTTTTGTATTGAAAATTCGCTAATTACCTTACGGCCCTAGATTCTGTATTAAGCAATATTATAATGAAATTTGAACTAAAGTTATATGTAGTGTTATTAAAAATAAATCAAACCTTGGCAAAAATTACACGATATTTGTGATTTACTCTATCTAGAAAATTAAATTGCATTATGTTTTTGCTAATGTCTAACCATAGAATTATAATGTAGGTATATATGTGTTTTTTATTATTTATTCGGACTTAATTTTATAATATAGGAGGGGGTCTCTTAGGAATCGCTACTTGAGCAAACTACTAATAAACAAGGATTCGAATCCAGCATTCATAGCAGCTAGGAATAATGTTATTTATGAACATATGAATACCTACTATTAGAAAATTATAATAATTGGTATATTATACTTAATATGCATATCGATATGCGTATCGTTTAATTTATATGAAAAGGCACTTCTGCGTTACGAATCTCGTAATCTGCCTCAAAATAGGTATATTTTTTGCTATTCCTACAAGAAAAAACAAAAATCGTCACTTACCAAACTGGCATAATGCTATTTGTAAACACAAACTAAAACAAAAAACAACAAGAAACACACTGGCCATTTTGATTTTTAACCACTCAATTCGAATTGGATTTAAAAAAAATAATTAAACAAGCAGGACGAAAAATAAAATATAACTGGCCGAAACGAAACGTTGTGTCGACGCGAGCCTAGGTCGAATGCGGCGATCTTGATACTTGACCATTATAAATAAGACATATAACCAGTTGCCGAGGTGAACTTCCGACGTATTAGCAACATACTAATTATTTTTAAACAAGTCATTTTTTATTAGGAATATACATTCTATCGCGTCATTAAACTTAGTCAGTTTTTTCTACAAAATGTTTCTTATTTTCTTTAAATTTTTTTTTTATTCACTTCCCTGTTCCGCAATCTCTTATGTATTTTTGTGGTATGTCTCAATTTTAATTCCACTTACTATAGAAATAATAACTAAATAATAATTTATTATTAAATATAAAACTTCTTAATAAAACTTTGTTAATGTTACTGGTTATGTAATATTTTCTAATTAAAACATTATATATTACGTTATAACCTAGTAAGACTATATTGTAAAATTTTTCATAATAATCAAAAAAATACGTTTATATTTATGTATTTAATAGTGTTAACTACTGAGTTTCTTGCCTGGTCTTCTACGGAAGTAGTAAAATCATTCCTAACTGATGGTAGTCTTCAATATTAACAATGACTGACGAATCAAAGGTGCTGTTTAAAAGTCTACTTGAGTTGAGTAGAGTTATGGCCCTCCTACAGGATTTTTATAGGATATCTCTCTTCTCGTTTCTTTTCGTTGTTGTACAAACATTCATATAAACAAATTTAATTAAGGTATATAACCTTATAACTATTATATATTTTCTACTTTTATATACAAGTCAAGTCAAGCATAAAGTTACATGTGGTTTTGAATTTGTCCAGTTACTTCGATTTTACATGGCTTTTATATAGTCCTTTTCGTATAATTTGTCTGACAGTAGAACAGAAACCATAGATGAATTATCATCTATGCAAGAAACATTAAATTTGGCACAGCATATCAGAGGGCAAGGGCGCATTCAAAACATTTATTGTTATTTAATGTAAGAATTACCAAGACCAAGGTGGTTTTTAGAATCAACAGCTCAAGCTCGTTTTGGGTCGGATCTATTTCATAAATGCCATTAGGTCTCATAAATGCCATTAGGTCTCAGAAGGAAATTAAACGAACTCGGCCGGATAATGAAATTTTAGCCTGTTTTATATTGAGATTATTAGCTTCGAGCCAAATCCTAATAACTTAAAAAATTATAAAAACAAATACTGTGTTGTGATTGGCCGATTACTTTCCCAGCCTTTGCCCCTTAAGAGTTGCAACTTACAAGCAAAATAATAAATGACTTCGCGACCTCATTTTACATCAAGAACGTTAACTTTTCCGAGCATTGGCGTGAAAATGTTATTACCTTTATCAGCTTGTAATTGTTGCGACCTTTTCGTTTTTCTCTTTTTCGTCTTCTTCACCACAACTTTGTATTTATTGTTGGTGACACTGTAGACTTGGTTAGGCGCATAACCCTTCGTTCCGTAAGCACTTATATTATAAATATTGGCCTTTTTATACCCATAAACAGGATATCCCTGACCTCCGTAGCTTGGCGTGTAAACAGAAGGAGAACCCTGATTATGGCAGGGTTTTTGATAAGAAACTGCTTGGTGATCGTCATCTGATGGCCAGTATTTTCCGTAGCTACCGTAGTTATACTGGTGCCCGTATCCATGCACATCCTGGCAGCCATTTCCATACAGGTTATGGAACAACGCGTCTAAAGCTTCGTAGTATTCTGGGGAATGGGTAGGGCTTGGTGGTTTGTATACAAAATGGGTTTTTAGACATTTGTTATGATTTTGGGCTAATATTAAAAGTACTGGGAAACTCTGGATCAAGTTACAGATTGTACTGCCTTGTATTGTCATTGTTTCCGTCCGTTTTTGTAAAAGTTGGAATCAGTAATGTTGAGTGAATATAATATGCTCACTTCCAATATATGGTAAACGTAATTGTTGGATTATTACGAGTAAAATTACTTGATTTAGCCATGCGTTAAAATATTTTTAACTGCTCACTTGCTGTTCAATTTGTTACATCGTGATTGCATACAAATAGTTGTACACAAATCATTTAACCCTTAATTAGGCGCATTAGGGTCAACACAATTTAAAATAAAAAAAAATATGTTTTAGAGTGGTTAAAGTGCGCCAGCGGTCTTTTTATTTTGTTTTGGGTCACTAGAGACCTCATGCGACTAATTGTGTAATTATCTTAATGCGCCTAATTAAGGGTTAAAATTTCTTTTTTTTTTCTACCCGCGGTTTGATCTGCACGAAGACTTTGAACTGAAGGATACTTTCAAGTAAACGTTTTGCCATGATTTTTTTGATTGGAGTAGTTCGTTATGTAAACACTCCATGAAAAAAATATCGCAAAAGAATTCGTAACAAAAGCGAAACTTGCTACTAAGTTAACAGAGCAACAAGGCTTTCAAGATATCTGCGCATGACTAGGAGTAGGCACAACGTAAGGCCTACCTTTTTACTCCTTATCCTTTCTTATCTTTGGGTTAGACGCTATGCCTGATGAGCTTGATCAGGCACAGAAATAGCTGATTCTCTTTGTCAATATCAAAGTCAGTAGTTTGGAAAACGGTCGTATATTAATTTGTAGTATCATCCCGTTCGGTTTTCAAGCATAGTCTTTTTCCATTCTGTATATTATTTGGTACGTGTTAAGTTTGCTATTCGATCCAACTCGTAATCGGCGCGGGCTTGTTCGGTGAAATTGGGTTATCTTTAAAATCTGACATAACAATACAACTAATATTATTTATTGTGAAATTTAGTGGTTACTAAAATGGTATGATGTAATGAAGCTGATGTTATCCAGATTAAACCTTATTTGCAATAATTTAAAATCTGAAACAGTTCTATTGTCCGAGTTACATAAGTGTATACTACATATCTAATTGTTTAACGACTATGCTTAATAATTTTTGCCTGGTTTTTAAATTATTACCGTTTTGACCACCTATATAAAGATAAATACATTATCATTTGGTTCCCCTTTTTATTAAACTCTTAGAGCTTTTGAGTTAAAATTGAGGTACCCCAAAATCTATTAGCTCAGCAAAAGAGGCAAAAAGAAAAGTAGTACCTACCTATGTACGTACGTACCTATAAGCTTTTTTTGTAATAGACGTAGGTATTCTAAATAGAAGTAGAATTTAATCAGTTGCCAAATCACATATCAGTGGCGTACTTTCTCCTTTTCTTTTCTCTATATTTTAATCACTAACTCACCAATCTTATTAACTCTTTCTTTCACCTGTACGCTGACGACCTTTAATTGAACGTTGGCAAAGTACTAAGAACGCCCTCCGTCACAGGACCATCACAAATTACTCAGAACGCCCTCCGTCACAGGACGATTACAAAATACTTAGAACACCCTCCGTCACAGGACGATCACAAAGTACTTAGAACGCTTAGAAATAGGGGTAGGAAGTTTGTATGGAAATCCATAATTTTTTGAAGCTAAATGCATAAAACTTAGTAATGGCCTTATAGGTGAAAATTAAGATTTACGTGTTTCACTGTCTTCGGAAAATCAAATCCCTTAAATGGCAAAGTAAGGGATGCAAATTTGTATAAAAATTTTATGTTAACTAAACTTGAAATTTAGCACAGAAGTTTCTGTTTAGACGAGGGCAAGGAACAAAAAAGGAATTTTTTCATTGCCTTGCTTGAAAATTCATTCCCTAAAGGGATAAAATGGGGGCTAGGAATTGGCAAGGAAATTCATCGTTAGCTCAAATGCATAAAAAAATTATATTTGGCTTGTGGTTGAAAATTTATTTTGACGTTTCACCATTTTAAAAAAATATTCACTAGAGGGCAAAATAGGGAATAAAAAATTGTATGGGAATTCTGATATTTATGTCTCTAGACTTGAAATTTTGAACAGACGTTTTTCTTATAACATACGCGACTATTAGGACAGAATGTTGCAAAAGGGGTCCTAGGGGGTAAATGAGAGCTGGAGGTGTGTATGAAAACCCATCATTTTTAAAGCTAAATGCATAAAACTTAGTATTTGGCTTCTGAGTTAAAAGATGACGAGTTTCATCATTTTTTTTAAATAATCCCTTAGACGGCAGAACAGGGAATGAAAATGTAATGAATTTACTTATTAGGCGCAAAACACACAGACACGGCATACGGCGCGGGCGTGGTGCGGGTGCGGCCCAGGCACGGTGCCGCTTCAAAACTTTGATACAAACCTTAGAAAACGACGTATTATGAATTATACTATGGCATGCCGCTTCGCTGCCCGACCCGCGCCGCTAGCAGTCGCGACCGGAGCGGCACGCCTGGGGCACGTCGCTTGTTATACAGTACGAACATTTTTTACAAACATGCGTGACGCTATTGAATACAATATAGAATTCTACCAGATAGTTGAGCAATATCCTGCTCTCTATGACTACACTAAGGGAGTACTGTAATAGAAGTGTGCAAGATATTCATATAATTTTTCCGTTATCTTAAAATATCTATGCTCTTGTGCTAATTTCCAAACAGGCTGCACCCAATATCTTCTTTGTCTCTGCATATTAATGAGTTGCAGCAAACCAAGCGCATCTTCAACTTCTGAAGAGGAATATATGCTGTGGCAATAACATCAGCTTGTTTACTGACAGACCCGGAAATTGTATACTGACAATTTAATGTCGCGTCCGTGCCTTATCCGTGCCACGCCTGCGCCGCGCCCGCACCATGCCCGCGCCTTATGCCCCTTCTGTGTGTTTTGCGCTTTATGTTGATAAAACTGTGAACAGCCAAAAGCTATCTTTTTTTGAATACTGCACGGGAATGAAGTCGCGAGCATAAGCTAGTCATAACATATAAATAATGTGAACGCAACATACTAACTTATCACTGTCGCTGACAGTGACAGACAGCCGGACCGGATTGCGTACCCAAAGGGTAAAACCATATAGCTGGGGAGCTTTACCTATTGACACTAATAAATGTCACTCCGCTGTATCTTTGTCAGAGTAGGTATGAGAATAAGACTGTCTCGTTCTCGATATATAAAATAAGTCAAATACCTAAAATAATAATAAATAAATAATAAAAAATCGTTTATTTATTCCCACAAGTTTAGTTACAGATATGATTTAAGTTAGATGACCTTAACTAGTTTCATTTGTGGGAAACTGAAGCTCAAACTAGGCTGATACCTGTATTTAAAGACTCCAGGTCCCCCTAGCTCGAAAACACTTTGTATATAAAAAAAAAAGTAAGTATTTAGACATGAAATACGAGAAGAATATAAACATAAAAATTAGACGAGATCTTACAAAACAGAGTTCTTACAAGAATAAAGAAAACTAACATAATTTGGATAATGCGTACCAGTATATTTACAAGCCAGTTTACGAGTGTAAGGCTGTGTATATATGTTTGTGTGTTTGTGTGTGTGCGCGAGGGTGTGATGATGTGTGTATAAAATAGTACAAGATTATTTAGAATTACTTTAATACGATTATGCTAAAAAAAAATCAGTTTCTGAATAATTAAGTTTTAGTTACCAGTTTTTTAGTTTATTTTTCACCTCATATTTATTACATTTGGAAATATTAAGGGCTAGGTTTACATGATTATAAATCCTCCCTGCACTAAAGTAGTAAAATCTATCTGCGTATACCGTTCTTGAAGACATAGTCGCACAAACTTTATGGCCTCGCCTTTTTCCAGCGATGCGGTTGTGTTCGGGCAAGACAGATGCAAGATGTCTTCTTACAGTAGAGAGTAAATAAAGTTGTGTTACCGTCGGCACATTTGCGTCTTGGTACAACCTTTTTGTCGAGTACCAACGAGGTTTACGGAGGCAAACTTTTAGTATCAATCTCTGAGCTCTTTCTAGTTGTAGCAATTTCGTCTTCACGGCCCCTCCCTACGCAGGAATACCATATGGTATAACTGATTTCACAAATGCTTGGTATATCATTTTCAAAGTTTTGAAGTCTATTGAACTCCGAAGGTGTTAAAAGATATTCGTTAGCTTTCGTATTTTTTGGGATGTAGTGTTTATGTGGTTTTGAAATGTTAAATTGTTATCTATAAATATACCTAAATATCGAATCATATTTGTTTTTGCCATGAATGGACAGTTACAAGTTACAGTAAAGTAATGCACTAGACAAAAGTAAGTTTTATAACATATATTTTATGTTCCATTCATATTTTTTTCATCATTTATATTTCATCCTTCAGATCATTTCAGATGCTATAGTTTTGCCACACATTTCGCACACGTATTTACGCGATCTAGCTTATAATATCTTAGTCTTAAGTTAGATATAAGTTATTACTATCCGGTTACCACACTTCCAACACAGCTTCCGGATCTGAGCCCGTCACATTAGGTCCGTCCCCAGTAAAAACCCTTTGCTTGACGTTCTCAGAAAGTGACCCTGTGTTTTAATTTAAAATATGGACAAAACAAGTAACGGACTATCAAGGTTGTTTACCGAGTTGAGTCATAATACTTGTACAGTTGTAGAATTCTAATACAAAATTCTTAGTTCTCTGGATGTTGATACTAGTACGGTTCTCTTGCATCATTTACAACATTATTTCATTGGCAGAGACGGACAATATCATCGACACGAACCGACATGTAAGATACTGAAGTTTTAGCTAGCACCGATATAAGGAAAGCATAGGAAACCTTTACATATTTCGGGTTCGAGGCTCACGCTGGTCGAAGGGACGACTCCAAGAGCAACAACCCAAGCCGAGGCTTTCCCCATGCGGGGAGCCCTTGATCGTTGGGCGCTATTTTCTATACTCTGAAGGAGTCTCACCCCAAAAGCCCAGTTGAACAGTAATAGCTGTATCAGCCAACTGCAGTAGTCATTCAGAAAGAAAAACGCTAGCTCTTACAGTCTATCGCAATTTGGCATCAGTAGTCGTCGTATCGCCCTACATGCACTAGCAACAACACTAAATCATAAGTGTGCGATGGCTCTTTGTTGTTACTGGAGACGATTTTACCTGTCAATGAAACACTACTCTTGAGTAAAAATAAATATTCGGATACCAGTATAGTATTATATAATCTGTGATTCGGTTAGTGTAAATACTGCCTTCATAGTTTATTGTTATTGAAAGACACAATTTTGTTGCTTTCGATTGATTTGTATTTCTAAAAAAAGCCAGGTTTATTTTCAGTTTCTGATTTCAAATACTAGTAAGTATTAGATTTACTAAAACCCTGTCTCTCTTTCATCTTTTATTATAAAATTTACAATGATTTACGTGGTTATTGTTAGTTAGGATCTGTAGTATTGTTATTGTTTATTCTAAAAACTACAAGAAGTATTTAACCTGTCATACTATATAAAGTACTATCTAGTAACTTTAATAGGTATCACAATTTTATTAGGAATCTTTTCAAACAGCCTCAGTATGCCAGCCCTGTCCGGCCTGGACAGAGTCAGACCGGACACTGCATCAGCATCTGACCTCATTTCTGCGCCCACCGAATAACAATGACGAACTATACGTGTGACAATAGGGTTGTCAATTTTCTTACATACATGTTTACGGCTTTTTCCTACCAAGTGGAATTACCAGCGACTACATACGCACATACACCTACATTGTAATTTTAAGCACAGTTCACAATTGAAATTTTAGTCCTACTATTTTTATTCTGTAGTCATATATAAAACGGGTAATATCGCTGTACGAAGTGTCTCGGATCTTGCGTTCTGAGCTGCGACATGCAATGTTATTTCCTATAGGTAGGTACTGTAACTGTGGGCGTTGGAATCTAGCACGACGTGACCAATTAGTTATTTTCTAAAATTCTCAAGCACATTATTTGGCTGCTAACACAGGATTTTCGACGAAGGCAATTTCATCATCATCATGTCAGCCGCAAGAAGTCCACTGCTGTACATAGGCCTCCCCCATAGATTTCCAAAGAAAACGGTTGGAAGCAGCCTGTATCCTGCGTCTTCCTGCAGGCTTCGCTATGTCCTCTGACCACCTTGTGGGCGGTCTTCGGACTCTGCGTTTGCCAGAAAGGAAAATATTTCGAGGGAATCATATAAAACGTCAAAAAGACGTAAGTGAACTCCACGACCCGCACTGGGGCCGCGTGATGTACTATGGCTTGCTTTTGTCGAGTACAAATGTAACTCGGTACTTGGGTCAATGAAGGTTGAATGTCGGAACTTAAGTGAGACATCTTTGTAATTGAAATTCAATTCAAATTCAATTACATTTATACAATTTAGGCTACAATAATTGAGCACTTATGAATGTCACTACGCCATCGGTTCGTAAGTCTATAGGGGCGGGAGACCTTGTACTGAGAAGAACCGGCAAGCAAGGGCATTTCTTTTCTCCCTTTCTCTTACAGCGTCCACTTAAAATGTTGAAAAATGCCCTCCCTATATCAAAGAAGGACACTTTCCATTACAAACATAAAAAACATGAAATGCACAAGCACAACATAAAAGTATCTAATTAAAAATTAAAAAAAAAGATAGTTTATGTATTCATCACTAATAATCAATGTCTTACAGTATTGATAAACAAAACAAAAAGTAAGACTAAATACAAGGATACAAAGAAGTTTGCAAGAGCAGACCAGCCTCCACAAGCGGCACCCGTTCACGAGTATAACACATGAATCAGCCATCGCTTCACTCAACCATGTCTTAGGGAACGTAACGACCCGACACACACGCCACCACCGCAGAGACACTTTGAGAGAGCATGACACACTCAAGCAACTCCAATAAAACTTCGATTGTACTACTTACAATTTGTGTAGTAAAGGAACAAAATATAAGAGGAATAGAATGGAAGGTTCGTAATGCTTTACTGCCGAGAAAAACCGGCAATAAACTGAGCAGTTAATCTTTTATACATTATATTAAAATACAATATAGCCTTACACTAGGTAGTAACATCATATACAATGTTTTAATTTAAAAAATATTTCAAATGCCCCAATACAAATACAAATCCATTAAATTCTAATTTTTCCAAGCATTTTTATCATTTATGTATTCATCAGCTTTTTTCATTAAACTATCTTTGACATATATTTTAAATTTATTTGAGGGTAAATTAACCGCTTGTTTTGGAATTTTATTGTAGAAAAATATACTTTGTATTGCGAAAGAGCTATGTACCTTCTGAAGACGACATTTTGGAACTACCAATTTATCCTTATTCCTTGTATTAACACTGTGTAGGTCACTATTTTTAGCAAGTAAGTGTCAATTTTTGCGTACATACATACAAGCGAAGATATATTGACAAGGAACAGTTAAAATATTAATCTCCCTAAATAGTTCCCTAAGAGAAATTCGAGGTCCTAATTTATAGATATAGATATATAAAGATAGTACTGCTCTCTTTTGCAAAATAAAGACTGTATCAATATCAGCTGCCTTACCCCAAAGCAAAATGCCATAAGACATGACGGAATGAAAATAGTTAAAGTAGACCAAGCGAGCAGTGTCAACATCTGTAAGCTGCCTAACTTTCCTAACTGCATCGGCAGCTGAACTAAGTTTCCCTGCAAGAACTGAAATGTTAGGGTTTCACTGCAGCCTATTGTCTAATGTTATACCTAGAAACACTGTTGAGTCTAATAGTTC